>CM028378.1:169024221-169151472 GCA_013146195.2 Codonopsis lanceolata
AAATCTTCTACTTGTTCTTGCTCGATTGTCGATTTACTTGACGTGATTACCGCCTCGATTCGGTCTAAATGGCTTAATCCCTAGCTATTAATACCGCATCTGTTATTATTAAATTCCTGCGATGAGTTTAAACTTATTGGGTTACATTGATGGACTTCAAATTCTGGCTTCAATGGAAACCGTCGGGTCAAAAAACAAGGAGTTTTAGATAGTCATAGAGAAAGAAGATTAGAGTAAAATGCAATTTCTAATTTTCTAATAAATGTTCTAGTATTTTTTTTAAAATTGATTTCTTTTTCCTTTTTGTATTTATTATTATTTTAGGTTATTTTTTCCATCTCAACTTTGTTAGCCATGCCTTAGACATCCTACTTAGCCAAGTGAGTGCAAAATTATCATTTCACAAAAATATAATTAATGAAATGGATTGTTAAAGAATGAGATGCATTTTTTAGATGAAATGAGTATATATATATATAGTCAAAATCCTGTTTCTGTCATGTTTATGTTGCAAAAAAAAAAAATACAAGGTTTACTTAAATGCAATAAAAAAGGCGGAGCTAACAAGTAATTCGACCAATGTTCATCTTGCAAAAAGAAAAAAATGTATAAGGTTTAATTTACAATAGAAATAGCGGAAAAAAATAAACTACGGTTTGACCGAGTTTTTTGCATGTTCTTTTTTTGCAAGACAAACAAACGTATATGGCATGTTTAATTTGCAATGAAAAAAAGGGAAAAGCGGGAAATATGTTGGATGTTAAAGCTGTCCACGTTAGTCGCCAACATGGCAGCCCAACTCAAAGATCCCGTTAAAAAATTAACACTATTTTGACGTGTAAGGTTTGAATTGCAAAAAATAAAAATAGGTGGAGGTTCAATTTGGTAAAAATCAATACACAAGGTTAATTTTACAAAATACAAAATAGGTGGGGTTTTTTACAATTATCTCTTTTGTTAATGACAATATTATTTGATGGCTGAGCATGTGTGTTTGCTTACAAAAAAGTCAACAGTAACGGTAATTATTAATTAACAGGCGGGGTTGTGTGGGTAATTGGGCATATGCACAACCACCGTTCCAGCCTCCAGCCTCCAGCTACCTAGTAGACTAGTATCTAGTATCTACCATTCTCCACTGCCACCAATATTGATCCACCCTCAGCTCTGCCCGGCACTTACTATATATGGTAATAATCTCTAGTACCCCCCACCGTTCGTCCTCTTTTTTTTTTTTTTTTTCATTCATTTCAAAATAATTATATAATTTAAAATTTACATTTTTTAAACATTAAATTTACTATTTTATTCTTATTTTTTCACCATATTCACACACACACACACACACACACACACACATATATATATATATATATATATATATATAATAAATTAATATAAATAATTAAATCAATTATTTTTAATCACATTAATTTGCGTATAATTATTATTCTCCACGACCACCAATCCAATTGAACTACATTAATTTGCGTCATCGAAATCATTGGTTGTACTAACGCATTGAGTATGCAAAATGGAGCCTAGATCTCCGGTTCTAAAATTGTGTATTATTTGTGTCTCACTAATTTTAATTATCGGTTGACTTAAGATTTAAAATATAATGATTAGTTGTAGGTCGGTTAATGTATCGAATATAGGTAAATCTGAATCAGATTTGAAACCCTATATCATCGATTCGATCCAATCGATAATCGATTTAATCAAGTATGTCAATCCATATCCAAATTCATTACCAATTAACATATTTGATTAAATATTTGATCAGATCTGAAATATAAATATATGAATAAAAACAATTAGAATATGAAAGAAGAGAAAGATCAAAAGATCAACATACATATTTAATTATGTATACTATATATATGTATAATAAGAAATATATTATTTTTGATCCGATTAGATCCTTAATCTATCAGATATAGCTAAATTTATATTCGATCAATTAGTAAACAAATTATCGACTTTAAATTCAGATTATTGGATTATTATACAAATTTATATTTAAAATTTTAAATCAAATTCAAATTAAAATCTATTTCATTATTAGACCTTTTTAATTAAGATGAAGTGACACACATGTCATGCCGTAGGCAATTCGTAACGCAAGAGTTTTGAGTTCTACAAAATTTGCTTGTATCTATGCATTTAGCCGAGCATAATGTGTATTAAGAATTAACAATTGACAAGAGCTACATCAATTAAATTCAAATGTGGACAAAATGTCCTTGTTTCTAGTTATTTTATCCCGACCATATGACAATTGACAAGACGTGCACTAAAATATTGGCAATTTTGAATAAACAGTTTACAGTAAAAAATATCCACGAATCAAGCAACCATGTTTCACTAGGTAAAAACTAAATCAATATTTTCATTTAAATTAAACTCTTTTAACTCTATATAAAACTGCCACAATCCTCACAACCTCGTTCCCATGTAAAAATTGTAATATATCAATCTTAGATGTAAGACTTGTATTTGATTTATAAGATAATCATACATTATTACTGGACACCAATATCATCCATGATTTCCACATGCCGATTTAAGCCGTCAAGTGTCAAGGTCAGTGTGGGCTACAATAGCGACGGCTTCCTGACTGGTCGTTACAAATGGACGAAATGTAGTCCCAGAAAATGTAACAAAGTGTTGTGTGGGGACCAAAGTGCTACACCGCAAGGTGAGAGCCACCTCTTCGATCCCCGCACGAGCCACTGTTGAATCTCGCATCGTCCGGTGCGATTGATTCCGCCTGACTTGGCGAGGACGTCGAGATTTGAGTGGGAGAATGTAATACCCCAATCCCACATCGAGTAGATGTAAGACTTGTATTTGATTTATAAGGTAATTATGCGCTACACGCACCAACATCATCCATGGACTTTTCGGCTGTGATTGCCCGCGATAACCCGGCTGCGCGCAGAGCTACACGTAATGGACTGTGCCTCTGACTCGGATCGTTACAAAAATCTCCCCTTCCGATTGAGTCTCCATGTGGAGTACTAGATCAATGTATAATTGTATAAACACAATAAATCTACATCTTTTTCATTGATAATTTGAAAACATGTCTGCTTATGTATCTTTCTTATAATTGAATTGTACATAAGACATTTTATTATGTCAAATATGCCAACACACAAGGAATTACTTTCTCCTAAAGATGTTAATAGGGTTGTGGATCGACCGGTCAATCCATTTAAATCAAAAAAATGAAGGGTAGGATTGGAAAAATATAATTTGTTTAAGCCCAGGGTTTTTTTGGGGCGGGAATTAATTGTTAGTCTTATTTATTTATTATATTTAATTACTTATTTATTTTTTGTTTTTATTTTTATAAAATAATATTTTAATCAAATTTGGAATTTCATTATGATACAATGTTTGTAAAATATGTTTTGTATTTAGTATAGTTAAATCTATAATTCTATATCATAAGTGATTTAATTATCCTAAGTAAAGCTGTCAATGTAGGTTGTGGCGGGTCAATCCATGAGTCATGCAAACCCACAATTTGTCGGCGAGGTTGACTCTCCAAGGTGGCGGGTCAGGATCCCATCCCAACATGATTTGTGGGTCATCTGCTCACCAAATTTCACACAACATTTTTCAAAAAATATAATAGTACAAAGGTTTTCGTAAATTAACATAAAAACTAACACAAGTATTTCATGATTCATCAAAAAAATTAATACAAAGTATTTCATAATTAAAAAAATAAAAAAGGTTTTACATAATTAATCAATCACTATATCATTCATTCATATCGTCTTCTTCCTCATCCTCGTCAATAATTTCAAGAATATTTCAAATTTCACATGTTACACTTATTTTTATACTTGTATTATCTTCACTTTTGAGTGATACAAGTTTTATTGCTTCAACTATTTTGATTAAATTACTCTAAACATAAGCTAACTTATGGAGCCAGTCCACCCCAACCCGTATCAACTTGTGGTCGGTGTAGGATCCAACCCATATGGCCCGCATTTTTATGGACCCATGTTTTGCCAACCCAACTCACTTATTAATTGGCGGAGTGAGTTAACCCAACTGGTCCAACCCATATTGACAGCTTTAACCCTCACTAATTTACATTGTTTGAAAGACTAAAATGTTTAAGGCATTATTTGTGTAAAAAATATGGAGACAGGAATAACTTGTAATATTGCAACTCTTGCACCATTTTAATATAGCAACAACAACAACAACAATAATAATAATAACAATAACAACAACAACCACCATAATAATAACAATAATAAAAATAGTATGTAACGACCAATACGCATGTTATGTATTCAAATGTTTAAGAACCTACTAAATAATTATTTTAATCATTTAAAAAAGGGAGAGGTTACTTCCACTACAATTTTTGTTTATCCATTACATTATTAATAATTGCATCAAATAAATACATGTTTGGACAAAATTACCCCTTAAGTAACTTGCTCATTTTAAGTTGACTAATCAAGTTACTTTCCTAATTACATTTGAACATTATTTTTTAGTTCAAACATTTATGAACAAAATAGTTATTATATTATTATTTTTACTTTTTGTAATGACTTTATTAATTAATCTTATGACTAAAGTTATATTATATAATAAAAAAAATATCATAAGGACATTTTTGAGTAAATATATGTTCATTGGTTATGGAAAAATTTAAAGTGAAATTTAAAGGATGTAATAATAAAATAATCGCATAGTAAAATCATAATATGAAATAGTATTGTAATATTTAAATATTTTTCCTACCTTTATAATTGATTTGAAAATTTAATTCTTGAGTTGATTGAAACAAATATTCAGTTTAATATCTACCATAATAATTGAATTGATATTTAAAATAATATTTTTTAAACTAAATTAGAATATTAATTTTTGATAATAAAACATCCAATATAATCTAAAATGGTAGAAAATGTAGTACTCATATTATTTTTATGATAATGGAATATGAAACGTGAGTGATTAGAAAAATTGATTAAACATATTTATTACGAAAAAAATTAAGTACCTTGTTTGTTGAAAATTAAAATGTCAAGAATATAAATAGAATAATTATGTTGTCCATTGATATTTGATCAAAAAAATAATGTTAGAATGTAATGAAGAAAGTAGCTTGATTAGTCAATTTATAAAGGGATTATTTTGTCTAAACATGTATTTATTTAATACAATAATTAAAGATGTAGTGAATAAGCAAAAATTGTAGTGGAAATAGCATTTCCCAAAAATTATCCATTTATCATGTACATCCCTATTAATTAGTAATAGTTGTAAAATACTCGAATTTTATTATCTCAAATGATGTTGCTATATGATTTTTAAATTTTTTTTTTCTTGGGATCATGTTGTCATGTTGATTTTAAATTTTAGATTTCGATATATATAATTATATAATTTTTTTAATTGTGGCCTGAGGTGGTCAATGTCAAGGATCGGGACACAATTTTAGAGGCTAGTTTAAACTACTATTCTTAGCCCACAACCCGCATTGGCCAACCCAATTAAAATATTTGGCATATCTCTTATAAATTAATGTCATGATTTGAATTTTTAAATTAAACTAGGTGTTTTCCAAACATAAATTTTATATATAGTTTTATTTTTTAAAATCACAAAACATGGAGTAATTCATAGTACTTCAAAAATACCTAGAAATTGCGTGTTTTATGTTTTTTTTTTTTTGAAAAAACAATATACATCAAATATTCATTTTAAGATACCTAGTTTGACTTTAAAAATCAAATTAGGACAAGAACATAGGAACTGAGTATTAAACTTGTTCAAAACGGGTGTGGTTAGGAAGAGTGTAATGGAATATATATATATATATATATATATAATTGGTAAGAAGCACTATGGTTGTGTGACCTCACCACTTTTAGATAAATCTTTATTCTAAAGCATACATGAAGAAATTTTAAAAAATTTTGGTATTCTAGTCATTAGCTAATAATAATACATAATAATAATTAATATGATAAAGGGTATTAGTATATATAACTTCTTCTATTATCAATAGTAGAAGACTTATATTTAAAAACTTTTACAACTAACTTTACTTTTAACCAACGTGAGATAAAACTCTTCAAGGTGAGATATTACTTCCAGTGTTCTAAAACTCCCCGCCTAGCTCCGTCTAGACCCCGCCTAAGCGCTAGGTCCCTCTCTATCGCCGCGACTTTCTTAATCGCCGCCTAATCGACCACTCGCCGACCTTAATTTATTTTTGTAGCTTTGATTTTGTGGTATGCGGTGACCGGAGAAGGAAGAGGGGGCGAACTGGAGAAGGAAAAGGGAGTGGTAATGGTGAGGCAGAGAGGAAGGTAATGGAGGGCGAACTAGAGTAATATATTTTTTGTTTTTAGTTATAAACTTGACTTGTTTATTGCTTTGGGGTTGTTGAGAATTGAGATTAATGGTAAGTTTGTATATTTTTGTTCATTTTACAAATATAGATAAGTGTTTGATAAAATGACAAACGTAAAAAAAATTAAAATTGTATTCAATGTGTTTGATATTTGATGTAAATTATCAAAAAAATAGTAATTATGCCTTAATTCTAGGTCCCGCCTAGGCCCGACACGCCCGATTAGTCCTAGGCGCTAGCGCTAGCTAGCGCCTAACGATTTTTAGAACCTTGATTACTTCTAATGACTCACTTTTAACATCATACTTTAAGCTTTGATATCTTATTCATCCAAAACTAGATTTGGACAAATAAATATATCATTTCGATGTTTTTGCCGAGTAGAACACATTTACACAATTACTTTATCAACAAACAAATGACACATAAAGAAATTTGTGCCTCAAGTTGCACAATTTTTTTCACTAAAAATACTAATTTTTTAATAAGTATTATACTTTAAGTCTTGATATCTTATTCATCCAAAACTTGATTTGGACAAATAAATATATCATTTTGATACTCTCACCGAGTAGAACACATTTGCGCAATTACATTCGCTAACTGGAGGATATATCTATACATATATCACACAATCAAGTTCGTTAACTTAAAGTTATCATGAGTTACCTCGTGCGAACTTGAACTTTGAGCGAAGCGGAAGACTTTCTTCTTGAGCTGCGATCATCGTATGTCACGATCAAAGATCCTGCAAGTCTTTCTCGTATGCTTGAGCTACAATCTTCGTATGTCACGATCAAAGATCCTGCAAGTCTCTCTCGTAGAATTGATATCACGTAACACGAATATCAATCATTGGTTCACACCACAAATTCAAGTCTCTTGATGGTTAGACTAGAGGGAGTATTTTTGTGAGATATAATATAGGAGAGAGAAGGAGAGGGGCGGCCAAAGAGGACGTGTTCTTCTTTATGACATTTTTTGTGTTAAGTGTTTTACCCCTTTAGTTGCCCTATTTATATTACTGTACAAGAAACATATTTCTTATAGGATAAGCAAAGTCAATCTCAAGCCCCTTCGGATTAGGAAATTAATTATCCTTAAATAATATAAATATATTTCATGTGAACGGAAGTAAATAATCGGGCCACAAGCCCAATTGCTAACACTAACAAACAAATAACTCGTAAAGAAATTCGTGCCTCAAGTTGCACAATTTCTCTCACTAAAAACACTAATTTTTTTAACAAGTATTATACTTAAAATCTTAATATTTTATTATCCAAAACTCGATTTAGTCAAATAAATATATCATTTTTATGCTCTCACCGAGTAGAACATATTTGCGTAATTACCTTTGCCAACAAACAAATGACACGTAAAGAAATTCGTGCCTCAAGTTGCACAATTTCTTTCACTAAAAACACTAATTTTTCAACAATAGAAAAGAAGTAATTCACATTGGTTAGAAATTGATGTTGGTTTAAAAATACTATTATTAAGCACCAATAGAAGAAATGCATCATAAATTGGTTGGAAAGTGATGTTGATTTTCAAAGTCATTTGATAAAACACTTTTACCATTATTACCAATAGAAGATGTATATCTCACATTGGTTAGAAAATGATGTTAAGTTTAAATTATTTTATATTATTATCAATAAAAGAGATGTATAACACATTGTTTAATAAGAAAATGTTAGATTTTAAAGTCTTTAGACTAAAAACTTTCACTTTTACAAGAGATGTATATCACATGCTTGCAAAATATTTTACTATTATTACCAATAGAAGAAATGTATCACACATTGGTTAGAAATTGATGTTTGTATTAAAAATACAATTATTAATTACTAATTGAAAAGATGTACCATACATTGGTTAGAAAGTGATGTTGGTTTTCAAAGTTTTTTGATAAAAGACTTCTACCATTATTACCAATAGAAGATGTATATCTCACATTGGTTAAAAAATGATGTTGATTTTTAATTATTTTAGATTATATAAAAGACTTACTATTATTAGCAATAGAAGATATATATCACACGTACATTTGTTATAAATTGATGTTGGTTTTAAATTACTATTATTACCAATAAAAGAGATAAATCTTACATTGGTTAAAAAGTGATGTTAATTTTAAAAGTTTTTTAAATAAAAAGACTTCTACTTTTATCATTAATAAAAGAGAAAATAAGAGATATATCCCATTATATAGAAAGAAATGTTGGTTTTAGATATTTTTTTAGATAAAAAACGACTACTACTATTATCAAATGATGAGATATATTTCACATTGGTTAGAGAGTGATTTAGGTATTAAAACTCTTTTTATAAAAGACTTAATATCAATAGAAAAAATATGTATTTCACATTAGTTAGGAAAGTGATATTGGTTTAAAATGTTTTTAGATAATGTAAATCGAATTTGTTACAAAGAGATTCATAATATTTAGAAACATATATTGGTTATAAAATTTATAGATAAATGAATTTTTATGTTATTATCAATACAAGAGATGTATCACACACTGTTTACAAAGAGATGTTGGTTTCAAAACTATTTAGATAAAATACTACTACTATTATTATTTGTATGTTATAACCAATAGAAGAGATATATCCCACATTATTTAGAAATAGATGTTGATTTCAAAAAATTTATATAAAAGACATTATTATTACTATAGAAGAATGTATCTCACATTTGTTAGAAATTAATGTTGGTTTTAAAAATACTATTATTACCAATAGAAAAGATGTATACCACATGCTTAGAAAGAGATGTTTGTTTTAAAAGTCTTAAACTTTTATTACCAATAGAAAATTAGAAATAGAAAAGAAGTATCTCACATTGTTAGAATATGAAAAAATGTCTATCTTAGATTGTTTAGAAAAAGATGTTAGTTTTAAAAGTCTTATAGTAAATACTTTTATTCTTATTACCAATAAAATATATGTATCTCACATTGTTTAAAAATAAATGTTAGTTTAAAAAGTCTTTAGATTAAAGACTTTTTGTTACAAATAGAATAGATGCATGTATCTCACATTGGTTACAAAGTATTTTACTATTTTACTATTTTACTATTTTACTATTTTACTATTTTACTATTATTATCACTAAAAAAGATGTATCACACATTGGTTATAAATTAATGTTGGTTTTAAAAATATTATTATTACCAATAGAATAGATGTATCATACATTTGGTAGAGGGTAATGTTTGTTTTTAAAATCTTTAGATATAAGACTTCTACTATTATCATCAATAGAATATGTATATCTCACATCAGTTAGAACGTGATGTTGATTTTAATTTTAGATAAAAAGACTTTTACTATTATTACTAACTAGTGTTTGTACTCGTGCGCAAAACGCACGACATATATGTTTTTCAACTAAATTATACATACAAAATTAAAAGAATAAATTATGGGACACTGCTTAACTAAAAGTATATAACAATAAGATTAGTCATTATAGAATTTGAAAATTAATTATTTTCTACAACATAATTTTATAAATAATTATTCAATTGAAAAAAAAAAACAAACACCAAAATGATCATTTAGTCACTCTATAATTTTGACATGGATCAAATAATTCAAACATTAACATTACTACATCCGTCCCAAAAGAAAGCATGACGATAATTTGAAAACGGATGGAGATTTCATTTCAATAATTTTTGGATGGACCAAAGGGAACGCTGAATAATAATTTTAGGTCGGAAGAAGTATATATTTGCTTATTAAATATCATCTAATAGAAAAAGGCAATACTATGTACAGTTGACCCAAAAAAAGGTTATTAAATACTATGTTAATTACGTGCTCCCTCCGTTTCGGGTAAAAAATCCTTGTTGAAAGTCATACTTTTGAAAAAAAAGAAGATACTTTTAGTAGTTCATTAGTAATAAAATGAATAAGTCCTTTTTGGTGCACTATTTTTTATCCAACCGCATAAGTCCTTTTTTTCTTCCTAAAATGCCCCTCCTTCTCCTGTTGATGGATATCAATCACCGGAGTTGACATGAATTCAAAGAAAATAGATCTAAAAATATAGGATTTAACATTTTAATTAGTTCCGTTTCAATTTTTTTCATAGATCTGTATAATTTGAGCTTGTCAATTTTAGAGTTGGAATTTTCCTAAATTATATATTGAAAAATTATTTCGATTTTGTTAATTTATTTTTACATCCTCTAATTTTTCGGACCTACTTACTTAAAGCACAGATGCAGATCCGAAATTTTTAGATATGTAATCTATGAGAAGTAAATAACTTTATTTTTAAGAAAATAAAATTATAAATATAGATCCTAACTTTCTAGATCGATTTAATTTATTTTTTAAAAGATCTGGGTAAACACCAAGTCAAGGTATTTTAACAACGAAGGAAAAAAAAATTTGAAATAAAATGCAAAAACAAAACCATATATATTGGACAAAGGAATACAATATATATTTCACATGTACAATAGGACTTTTGAAATTTGAATGATGATCTCAAGCATAATTGACACAAGTATCAAGGAATGTAAAAGGTCATTTTATATGGATTAGTGTGAAGTGTAATGATACATTTAATTTTTTTCAGATAGCATGCAAAGTTGTATCTATATTAATAAATGAAGAACATTCTATTTTTGAAAAGAAAGTTTTGGTGAGATATTTCATTTTATAAATGCATCTGTCTTTATATATATATATATATATATTTATCATACATTTGTTAAAAAATGATGTTGGTTTTAAAAGTCTTTAGATAAAAAGATTTTTATTTGTATCATCAATATAATAGAAGAGATATATCTCACATTATATAGGAAGAGATGTTGTTATAAATTTTTTAAAATAAAAGACTTTTACTATTATTACCAAATGAGGATATGTATTACACATTGGTTAAAAAGTGATGCTGATTTTAAAAGTTAACAATTATTAGCAATAGAAGAGAAGTATTTCATATTAGTTATAAAAGTGATATTGATTTAAAAAGTGTTTAGATGATGCATCTTACATTTGTTACAAAGAAATGTATCTCACATTATTTAGAAATAAGTGTTGGTTATAAAAGTCATTAGATAAAGACATCTTTTGTTATTACCAATATAAAATATGTATCCATATTGTTTATAAATGAATGTTGATTAAAAAGTATTTTATCTACTACTATTATTACTAATAGAAAATATGTATACCACATGGTTAGAATGTTGTGTTGGTTGTAAGTCTTTAGATAAAAAACTTAAACTTTCATTACCAATAAAAATATAAAATAAGTATCTTGTTTAAAAATGAATTATGATTTTAAAAGTTTTTAACAAAATGACTTTTAATATTATTATCAAGTTAAATGTTAATTTTAAAAGTCTTTAGATAAAAAAATTACTATTATTATTAATAAAAAATATGTATATCACGTTAGTTAGAAACTTATATTAATTTTAAAAGCATTTAGGTAAAAAATCGTTTAATATTAGTAACAATAGAAAAAAAATTAATAAATATGAAAGCGATTAACAATCTAATTATAATATCTAAAAGTTATATTATTATTACAAAAAATATATATATCTCACATTATATCCGTGTGAAACATAAGTTAAATAATAACTAGTATAAGTGGGAAATTGGTGCTTTGTACAAGATGAGTACCTTCTCGGTTTTTAAGGAGATTAAAAAAAATGCACATGTTTAGGAGGGTGGAAATTAGAAATAATATACTCATCTGACCCAAATTATTGTCATATTTTTATTTTTCATATATGTCAAACAAATTATCTTGTCTGAAATATTATTTTATGATAATATTTTTATCATTTTATCCTTATTTTTTATTTTTATAGTAATTATTAGTCATGTAATTGAACTTTATAGGAAATTATAAAATTTTATCGATATAAATAATTAAACCAATTAAGGAGTTTTTTTTTAAAAAAAAATTAAAATAATTATGGGACGGTGGGATTACTATTTTGAGTAGATTGTGATGTTGTTGCGTCATGCGTGGATCAAACAAATCCACTCGATAGAATTGGAGGAGGGTAAGTATAGTGAGTGGTATAGGTTGGAATGTGGAAACCAACCTCTCTATGTCAAAAGTCAAAGCCTCAAAAAGGCATTTGTGAAATACAAATTTGGAAGTGGTTGCGTTTTTTGAGTATTGAGTATTGAGTATTGACCAGCCTCAGCTTGAATGGGACAAAATAATGGTATGGATATTATTTCGAGAAATTGCTGGTGACTTGTAGTTTTTTTTTTAATCGATAAAAAGTACTTTCCTAACATTTTTCTACAAATACCCAAATAGTCTCCTTTTACAAATTAAGGAGTTTTTGTTCAATTAGTACTCTTCATTTTTTTTTACGGAGAGATTAGGTGTTTAAGTCTCACTAGAAACATTCTGGATTCTGCAGCTCTCAATAAAGAGGTTGGGTGTTCAACCCTTTTCAGAGGCATCATTGTTGTTCAAATCTTACCAAAATGTCTCATTTAGTTGCTCACTTATCTTAACAGAGTGGTTGATTGTTCAAGCCCTACCAAAGGCACTCTGATACTTCGCTACTCTCAATCGAGAGGTCAGTGTTCAAAGCCTCACTTGAGGGCACCATTTGTTCTAACCACACCAAATATTTTTCTTAAACTATTCAAAAATTACAATTATTGGGGTAACAAAACGAGAATCGACCTCCTTCTAAAAGGTAAATGATTTTTGTGATTAATTAAGTATGATATTGGAATGAAGATTCTTATTTTTGGGTTGAGTTGGAGGATTATGTATTGACGAAGAAGGCGAAGAAATGCAGATTAAACTAGCTTAAATCAAGATGCATCGCAATGAAATGGAAATGAGAAATTGGATTTGCGAAGCACGAATATGATTCACGATGCAGGAAAATCTCAATGCAGAAATTAGATTCGTGATGCAAAAAATCTTGATGCCTAGATTGGATTCACGATACTCAAATGTTTTTGATGCTTAGTGCTCTTCCGATGTCTTTTCACTCTCAAAAATACTTCTTTTGGTTAAAAAAACATAAGATGTTGTAGTAGTTTAAAACTTATTGAAGGGGACAGTCGATTTTTGTTGCTTATATTCATCCAATGGCTTATAAAAATGAAATTTTGATACTAGTATTTCTCCACTTCACTTATTCACAGCAGTAATGTAAGTCTGCAACCAACACCTCATCAACCAATTAATTTGCTATTTATTCACAAGCAATGCTAAAAGTGAGTTTTAAAAAAAAAACATGAACAACTAAGGGCATTAAAATTTGAATAAGTAACATATATTTGAAAGTCTTAATAATCTTAATTTGTAAGACGGTGTTTCATTCTTTTATGTCTCAATCTACTAATATATGGTTGGTCGGATAAGGAGGATCTATATCGTCTTATCTAAGTTTTTGTCTTAAACTTTGGAAATATTTGTGAGTCGGTCCCATTTTCTAAAATTATAACCGCTCTAGTACTATTTTTTTTCTCAATCGTATAAGTCTATTTTTGTTAATTTCTTTCTAAAATATCCTATCACCTAACTCGATCCATATCTACTCTTCCACCAAACCGTCCATTTTTCTGAGATTCTTCTTCGTCATTAATTTCTTCCGTCTTTCCCGTTCTTCCCTTTCTTTCTCATTTTGACTTCCTGTAAGATCCGCTCTTCATAATTTCATATTTAACGAGGTTTTGCCCTCACGGGCGTAGTTCAGTTGGTTAGAAGCTAGTAGATTTGAAACATATTTAACTAGGTTTTGGCCCAACTCCCCAAGTTTTAATTAAAAAATGTGCTGCATTGTCAACTGATTCCGACAATTTCTTTACGAAGAGACTGGCCTGCCTCGCCGTCGCACTGAAAATTCTAACTTCTTCGGCCATCGAACTTCCATCTGCAACATCACGTCAACTGCTATGGAAATTCAAAAGAGAAAGAGTAGGGCTAACTATCTCGCTCAAATTGCGAGACAGGGCAAAAGCATGGGTGCGGCATGCGTGAAGAAATTGAATCGGTTTTACAGATTTATTCGCGATGCGAGCATCGGAATGTTCAATGTTAGCATCAGAATCATCTATGCAAGCTTTGGAATTTTCGATGCTACCACTTACATTCCTATTTACTTCCTTCTCGTTGAACTCTGATCAGGAGAAGAGGGATTATAACCCTTAACCTGTGGTTTTTGAGACCCTACCATTGGAATCTTTCAACAGAGAAGAAATTGTTTTTTTATGTTTTCTGAACATAGCGAAATAAAGAGGGTAAGATGCTCGGTGAAAAGAGTCGATCATCCAGTCTAGCCTACGCGAAGAAAGCCTACACAAACTAGGCTCGTGAAGTCAAGCGAGCGCTGCTCAAGAGTCACCGTTGCTGTTAATAAGTTTCATCGAGCCGGAGTACCTTTTTATTCATGCAGCATTCCAACGAATGAATCATAGAATGAGACAGCGTCTTTTTCCTTTCTTTCTTCATGCAAACGAACTGTAGCACTATGAAATGAAATAACTTCGTTAACGTTATCTATGAGAAGTAGTGCTAAAAGGAGACTCTTTCCAGTGCTAAATTATGTGTTTATGATTAAATTTGTGTACGGCAATGCACGTTTTTGTGCATCGCATTATTTGAACGGAAGCTTTGTGAGCACATCTTTTGTTTATTAAGGGTATTTTCATCATTTTGTCATCAAAAGTGTTTTTTACCGGTTAAAAAAAAATATGTGGGACCTTAGAGGTTGAAAATATGCCTAAAGGGACCAGCCCAAATTTCTCCATAAATTTTAGAGTGAAATTATGATCGATCCCTTTTGCAAAATTTATAAGTTATTCTTGCCTTTTTTTTATAAACCAATAAAGTCTATTTTCGAAAAAAATTATATTCCTAAAATGGTATTGTCTCCTTCAATAGCTCCGACCAAGACTTTGAGTGTGCTTTCTTTTTTATTCATTAAGTACGAAACTGTAATGGATCTGTGCTGGATTAAAGGATTTTTCAGTATGGACGAAGGAAGAGGAGGAAGAAAGCTTACAACCAAGGAGATGGAAGAAGAAGGTGGAGAACAAAGTCTGGTTTATTATGATTTTGTATCGAGGCTTGGATTAGTTAATATTTTATGTATTGTGGTGCAAAAATTGAATTTTATAATTCAAATTGATTCCATTTAATTAATGCATTGCGAAGCAAAAATCGATGCACCGCGATGCATTTTTGTAGCGCTTCTGACTCATTAAGGGTACCGTAGTCTTTTTGTCCCCAAAAATGTCTTTTTTTTTTATTAGAAAAAAAACAACGGGATTGATAGGATTATAAAGTTTGGAAAGTGAACCGGCCCGCGATTATTCCTAAATTTTATGAAAATTTGTGGGCCGATCCTATTTTCCAAGTTTTTATTCGCTAAAATACTTTTTTTATATTTTCAACCGCAAAAAGTCACTTTTAGATGGGAAAATACCATGTTACCCCTAATGAGCACAAGACGCGTGTTACGAATGACTGACATCTGAATCACAGTTCATGGTTGTATATACCGCGGTGCAAAACATATACATCAAAATATACTTTTGGAGTTCAAGAAATCTATTTCCTCCCTTAATAACAATCTCATTAGCTGAAATTCATTTCATTCCGTTCCTTGCAACTGGATGGGTGTAGACCGTATAAATCTACATGGCCAAAATTTATCATCAATCATTGTAAGCTTCCTTACTTACAGTTACAGGAGTTAAATACGCAAGCATTGAAGCCAACGAAACAAACATTGGAGCCTACAACGCAAGTATTGAAGCCTACGAGGCAAACATCACAACTCCAGGAAAGGTTCAATGCAAAAAAAAAGGGCGTCACAAGAGGTACGATGCAGAAACTTGGGCGTCATAAATTCCTAAATACTTTGTGTTGTATTAGAGTATCTGTGTTGATGCTTCTTACACAGACATTTAGCTTCTCCTTCTTTTGCAACAATATACTTGAAGTACTTCATCCACATCAAGATAAAATAATTAACACAATCAAGACGTCACAGTAGAAGAAGAAATGGGAAGTTTTCTGCATTGCAGTACAATAACTAACTTCTCGGGAAAAATAAGAAAATGGGGCAGCTCTGCATAAGGCTAAGGCCCAAGTTTCGTCTTCTTCATTTGTGTTTAATGGTTGTATTTATATGGACATTTTCAAAATCTCAACAAAGTGACCGGCCTGAATTACTTTTATAAGAAGAAGGATTTTGTTGATTACACAGATGGAGGGATAAAGAAGAAATCCAACTAAATCGGTTCCCTTTGTATCAGATTCGTACATCTATTGGTGTACGAGTAAGTCGTATTCTTTTTTATTTGTTTTCCTTCTCATTTGGTAGGTAGTGGATCGGTTTTATGGATAATAGTTATAGAATTTTGGAGAAGAAGGAGAAGGATGGGAGGAGTGAAAGGGTATATTATGAAAAAATCAACGAAAATAAACTTATGCAATTCGAAAAAAAAAAACTAAATTAATTATAATTTTTAGAAAAATGGATCGATCATAATTATTCATAAATTTTACTCTACTCTTTTTGTCTCGCTTGGAATGGGCTTGCATTGAAAGGGCAAATAGTTATCTTTGGTTGACTTGATAGCTTTTAGCCAAGACAATCTCGTTGTCTAGGAACAAACTTGTTTCCGGTGCCTCATTTGCCACGTAATCCATTCATTTTATTCCATCACTTTGTTTTCACTGTACTTTTCAAATAACTCATTTATTTGTATACTTCAAATAAAGTAATTACTGTAGACAACATTAAAGTTGTCTAATTAATTAACGTGTTGAAATAGATAATTCCTAACCCAATAACAACGGAGCGGAATAACCTTAATATACTCACTTCATAATTTGGTGAAATTTTGGTCGATTCTTTTTTTAAAGTTTCTAATCCCTTCAATATCTTGTTCTTCTTTTTAACCATAAAATGTCATTTTTTAAAATATTATTCCCAAAATATCATTGTCTCCTTCAATAGCTCCGAGTCCGACAAACATATTGAATTCAAAAATTACCATTGTTAGGTAACGAAACGAGGATCGACATATCCTATTAGTTCGAGGGGGTAACGCTCCTTCGTGGGGGTTTGGGGCACGCCCCCAATAGATCAACGTTTGTTTTATTCATTAAGTACGAAATTATAAAAGATCTATGCTGGGTTGAAGATGATACGACGAGAACAATCAACAAAGCCAAAAGGAGTAGGAACTCGATGGAATGGGTTGGGATGCATGCCGGCCTAGATGTAACCCAGGAAGGTACACGTGAATGGTTCTAAGTTAGAGGACCTGGGCCTCAAGAGTACTTAAGTTGAGATTGGTTTATGAAGGAGAACAAGGACGTAGGGCAAGAAACACTAGGGCTTGGAATAGCAGTCAGATTGGGCTCGGGGAAAACAATTACGCACAAAGGGGCAAAAGGGCTGGAAGGAGTACATGGCACGAAGTGCATGGGGAGAACAAGGGTGGTAGCCTAGTTGGACAAGAGGTCGGCTTCTTCAATCCTTGAGTTCCAAGGAGTCACAAGTAGTTTAATAAATCTGTCTAGAATAGGATTTCTTTGAAATATTGTCCTGTAGGAATTAGTCACTTGTTAGGATAAGAATTACTTTATGTCATTGAATTAGATTAGGATTTCTTTATGTCTTTTAGTTTAGCTAGGATTTATATTTGTAAGCCTTTTTAAGGCAGCGTTTCTTTTGTTGAATGGCAGATTTTTTGGTTCAGAAAAATAAAGTTTTCAAAGAACACGGTTGTGTTTTTCGATTTCTTCTTCTAGGCGAGTGAAACCTAAAGGAACTAATCAAACGGTTCTCTTTACGTTAAGCGAGTGAAACCTAACCGATGAATCCGATCCTATCCTTTTATTTGTTTTAAAATCTGTAAGTTGTGGACTATTTCGAACAACCCTTAGCTCGACAAATCCGATTCTTTCGGTTCATAGGTTGTGGTCAGATTGGTCATATATTGAGTCTGTGGGTTAGGGTTTTAGTCAAGTAATTTAAGCTCGAATTTGAGGGTTTTGGGACTGATTTTGAGAGGTTGTGGACAGTTGGTTGCTGTTTTGAAATTGTTGGACAACTTGTAGTTTGCAAATTGTTTGTACTGTATCAGAAGGGTTTTTTAGTAGAATGAAGACGGAGGAGGAGGAGGAAGAAGAAGGTGTATGATATGATCTGCTTCATTATGATTTTGTATCGCGGTCTAAAATTTGATTAGATAATATTTTATGTAACGCGATGCAAAAATTAATTTATCACGCTACAAAATTGGATTATGTAATTAAAACTTATGTATCGCAGTGCAATTAAACTAGGCAATTAAGCTGATACATCGCAGTGCAAAATTTAATGTAATAAAATTGATGCATCATAGTTCAAATATTGATGTATCGCGGTGCAAAAATTGATGCATCACGGTTCAATAGTCAATGCACTGCGATGCATTTACGTAGTGCGTCTCATGCTCATTAAGGATATCGTAGTCTTTTTACCCCAAAAAGTATTCTTTTCTGATTTGAAAAAAAACATGATACTACAAAGATTAAAAACTTTAGAAAATAGACTGCCCTGTAATTATTCCTTCAAATTTTAACAAAAACTCTCATGCACAATCCAACTCACACCACCGTATTCCCCTAATACCGCTTCTCAATGCAACGCATAACAATACTAATTTAATCCTCCTCACATAATAGCGCTCCTCAACCCATCAATTTATAATAACCCAAATAAATTATACAGAACACCTAAACGTAATACCTAAATCCCTAAACACAACACCATTTAATACATGAAAATACCTTACTACCCCTCACTCCTATTTTCACACTAACACCCCTCAACTCCCTCAACAATCCCAATCCCCTCCATTACTCCCTAAACCTAACCCTTCATTTGGCCAGCAGAGTGCAGAGAGAACAAGAGCAGTGAGAGTTTGTAATTATTATTTTTGAAATAGAACCAAAAGTGGGGGATGATTTGTGTTTTTTTTTTAACATGTATTTTTTTTGAAATAGAACTTATGTAATAGAGGTGTGTATATATATAAAAAATGTTTTATAGATAACTTATCACTTCATAACTTAACTTGTATTTTTTTTTTGTAATAGATGGAACCCGGACATCGACGAGGGAAACGTCCAGTACAGGCAGAAGATATGGGTAGAATACGTAACAGGGTTGTGACTACTTTAGAATGCAGAAAAGCTGCTAATCAGGCACGTGCATCCACTAATGAGGGGGATGAGTGTGTTTATACGCGGACCCCCGTTCACGGAGATGATATGAGGAGTTCAGACCCCACTGATATTCCATTTGAGACTCCTTATAATGCTCCATTGAGGGGGAGATGACATTCACCTATTACGAGAGACGATGAGGAGATAGAAGCCTCATTAAACATGATTGGTGGCATGATGGGTGACATGGGTGGTATGAGTGACATAGGTGGTATGGGTGGCATGGGTGATATGGGTGACATGGCTGACATTTGTGGTATGGGTGGCATGAGTGGTATGGGTGACATGAGTGGTATGGGTGGCATGAGTGGACATGAGTGGTATGGGTGGCATGAGTGACATGGGTGGTGTGGGTGGCGCGAGTGGTAGTTCGAGCATGTTACGCGGGTGTGGAAAGGGTATGATGAATGCTTATGTATTTACTACACTATGAGATAGACACCGGTTAGTTGATGAAGAGGAGGATGAGGATGAGGATTTGGGTTTTGGTCGACGACAGAGAGCGGGCCGAGCACATAGTAGAGGCAGAGGTAGAGGCGGAGTAGGAGGTCGTGGTGATGATGACGATGATGATTCAGACGATGATGTGGATGCGTATGGTTGGATGTGTGGGTTCCCGGGATGTGTGCTCAGCGCCCGCACCCTGGATAAAGGGGGCGTCCGTGTGATGCGGTGATATCCATCGCTCCGCTCCATCCTCCCTTGTTTAGGGAAGACGAAATCAAAAAGTGCGGGAGGAGTGTCTTTGTCGAATAAGGCGTTGGAATGCGCCTCGGTTGCCTTTAGTGGATTTTGATCCAATATGGGAGCTTTGGGTTTCCCGCATCAAGTTATCCCTTTTTTAGGGGATACCAGGATATGGGAATGCATCACCCTTCTATTCACATTCTCCCTTTTTTAGGGGAAAACGTGAAAGTGCAAGGAAGGAATGTTGCAGCGCCCCCACTATGGATTTTATGAAAATAGCCTTATGGCCTATCTCGGATCACTATGGGTGCTTTGGGTTTTCTACGTCAAGTTATCCCTTATTTAGGGGACATCAGGACATAAGAATACATCACCTTTCCATTCCCGTTCTCCCTTGTTTAGGAGAGAACATGAAAGTGCAAAGAAAGATGTTGCGAGGCTCCGCTGGATCCAAAATGTTTTAGAGTCGCCATCTTTATTTTAAGGAATAAATAAAGCAAAACCAAAATAAGAAAACCAGAGATAATGAAAACGGGTTCGGAGGCTAAGTTACGAGTTGGGAAGGTGCTAGGCACCCAACTCGTCCTTTCGGTCTCAAAACGGTTTTTGGCTAAAGTATGTTTTTTGTTATATTTATTTAACAGATAAATAAAGCATTAACTGCCTACAAATACATCCATTACATCTATATTATTTACAGACTTGCAACCCTCTCTTTTACAAATAATCACAAATATACTTGAAAATATTTGGTCATAATAACGGCTACATTTAGTATTATTTCCTAACTAAATCCGGGCAGTACAACTGCGTATATATTTACATTGGACCGGATTGGAAATAATACTTTTATAAGTAAAGACTTTAACGAATAAATAAAGCAAATAATTACAAATATATCTGAAAATATTTGGCCATAATCACGGCTATATTTAGTACTATTTCCTAACTAAATTCGGGCAGCACAACTGCTTATATATCTACATTGGGCCGGATTGGAAATAATCTATATTACAAAGAAGCTAGGTAATTGACTAGGGCTATTCAGAGGTCAGGATTTAATTTAATTTACTATCATCCTACGGCTGTTATTTATTTGGGTAACCTCCTTTTCTGGGTTTCCTTATACTGTTAGAATTAGGTTTCATTATAAAACAACTAGGTAATTGACTAGGGCTATTCAGAGGTTGAGATTAAATTATTTTTAAAAATTTAACGGTTGAGATTCACCCTCACATTCACATGTGTGAGTAGTTATCCATTTTTAACCCCCTACAATTAATATTATGAGTAGTCATCAATTTTTCTTCTCCATATATTTTATCTTCGTATTACAAAGTCGCACCCTGCGATTATTCTTTTGAACAATCACCCCTTATAAAATATCAGTCTCTCAACTATAACTTGAAGCAATGTACCCCTCAATTGTAATATTTTTTAAATAACACCTTCTATTTAGGTACAATCATTTGAATTTACGAAAACATATATACTGGCACCGTGCTATAGGCACAGCGATGCCAAAACACGTGTGTAATTGGTAAAAGCTAATTACATGCTGAGATTAATTCTTTTACTGCAATCATACACTCTACATTTAATCTAAATTGTAAACGTGAGAAAGGTGGTTACTTTTTCCAATTTTACTGCTTCGTTTTCTTCCAAAAATAGATAACTGGTCCAATAAAGACATATTCTACTGCTTACTTATTATTTACGGTTTTATAGTTTTACATTTATTGTTTTATGTTTTTACCGATATTTTTTTACTGAGATTTATTGTTTTAACGTGCATAACTAATCAATTTAATTTTAGTCAAGCAATAAGTTTTGAATATTTGTATTTTAATTTTTTCTTTTTAATTATTATCTTAATTAACTTAATCAATTTAATTTTTTTCGAACCGCAATTTCGTATACAAATAAAAAAAATCATAAGTTTTGTAATTTGAAATATTTGTTTTTTTTTCTTTTTAACTGTTATCGTAATTAACTTAATCAATTTAATTTTTGTCTGGCCCGTTTTTTTGTTCGGCAATTTAATTTTTTTCTGGCCCACAATTTCTTATACAAATTTTAAAAAAAATTCATTAGTTTTGTCCGGCCCGTTTTTTTGGTCGGTCTGTAGTTTCATGTACAAATTATTAATCAATCTATCCGTTCCGGGTAAAGAGGCCTTTACGGATTTACAAATATTTAGTTGTAGTTTCTTAATTAATTTTTTTCATCATGCTTCGGTTCATACATTGACCACGCTCTTACTGGCACCGTGCCATCGGCACGGGCACGAGTTTATTTTTATAAAATGTTGGACATCTTCTCATTGTTGTGGTTTCGTTTGTTGAGGTATATGTATTGGTTTCCATTGATTTAATTGTCATTTTTTTAGCTTTTAGTGTTGATTAATTTGGATCAAATGCATCTTCGTTCGCCTGTTAGATTTTGTATGATAATATGTGGGAAGATTCGAGTTTTGTAGATGAAGCATAAATTTTGGTTAATTGAATATATTTGAATTTTCTTTGTCTCATGTGTAGGTAGAAATAATGGACAAAGTTATTGCATCTCATGTTTACAAAGTTAAACAAAAAATCCCAAAAGAAGAAGATTGAGTTTTCGTTATTGAGAAAACAATAAAATTTTTTTTTGTATTTTAACAGTAGTTACAATTAAAATATTTATTTCTTGGTTTTCTTATAAAATAAATATCGAAGTAAAATGTTTTATTTTGTTAGGTATTTTGGTTCATTTCCACATTTTTTCATTTATTGATAAATTCTCAAACTAGCGCCGTGCCATTGGCACGGGCAAAAGTACTAGTACTTTTACAAAATGAAAGACTTTAAAATAAAACTTACAGACAGCCTAGGGTGTGCTCGCTCTGTCCTCTCGGGAGAGGAAGACTTTTATTGCTGCTGCTGATGTGATTCGACCAGAGTGACGGCTTATATATGGTGTTTTTGGCTCACTCACTCGGGCAGAATGACGGCTTAGTTTTTGTGGTTTTGGTTTATTTGGTTGGGCGGAATAACGTCTTATATGGGTTGTTTTTCAGCCTATTACTCGGGCAGAGTAACGGCTTACTTTATGATTTTTGGGCCGGAGAAATAGGGTGGATACCTAGCTGGGGTGCTAAGGCTCACTTCTACCGGTTGGTTTTGTGTTTGGAAGAGGTTTGGCAGGGTTTCGAGGCTTTTTGAGGTGATCGCTCACTATCTCACATCGCTCTCTATTTCTCCAGCGTAATGATAACGCGGAGAATTTTATCGAAGGAATTCTCTGTTGAAATGAGGAGCCGAGAGCCTCTATTTATAGGAGGAACTGAGGACACCGAAGGAATTAAAATTCCTTCCTCACGCATCATTTGATTGTACACTGTGCTGGAGAATCTGCATTTTGCGGCAAATGAAAGTGTACTGTTTGAAGAAACTTGGCGTAATAGACTAAATTGGGCGCCAAGCCCATGAAATTTGGGAGCCATGCCCAATTTTGGGGGTGGCCATGCCCAATTTCAAACTATGCTCTTTTTGTGCACTTTTGGTCTCTGCAGTTCGTCCTTTTGCGCATCCTGCTTTGTCATTTTGCACTTTTGACCCTGTAACTTGACATTTGTTAATGTTTTAACAGGTCTTGATATTTTATGTCATGTCACATACCATGGATACGAAATTGGGGTGTCTACAGGATGCTGATGGAGCCACATGGAGGTGGACCCCCCGAGAACACAGAGTTACTTTCTGTATTTCGTGGTCATATTGCATCTGCAGTATGGAATGACGAGGTAATTTATTATATTGACCACGATAGTATTGACAAAAAAATATTAAATTGACTACGTAGTATTGTTTTAATATTGATGAGAGATTATTTCATTATGTTCAACAGGAGAGGCCAGTGTTTAGTTGTCATAGCTCCGTGGACCATCGAACAACATTGCCTTGGACTATAAATGATATGGAGACTATTCAGTGGATCACTAGGAGTAACCTGGGACACTTGAGGGAGTGCATGTTACAGCACTTAAACATGCCATTGATATCACCCTTTGTGAAAAAATGGTAGCCGAAAACCAACAGTTTCCATTTACCGTTCGGGGAGATGACGCCGACGTTGCACGATGTGTATTACATTTTACAAATCCCAGTGGTCGGAAAACTCATTTTGACAAGTACCAAGTTTGCCCAGATCAAGTCATCTCTAGCCATTCTTCTACGCATGCCTACTAACAAGGTGGACAGTGAGGTGTGGGGAAGTGGTATTAGATTTTTGACATTGCAAGAATATGTAGGTGGCGGAACTGTGTCAGCTCAACCGAGGATGGTTGGTTATTTGTTGTGGTTGATGGGGACGACGTTGTTCATGGACAAGTCGTCGAACCGGGTAAATGTTCACTTTCTACCGTATGTGATGGATATCCGTGATATACCCAATCACGCTTGGGGTACAACGACTTTATCCTTTCTATACCGACAACTCAGTATAGCATCGATGATTGGTTGTAGACAGATGGCTGGGTGCTTGTCTCTACTACAGGTATAAAAATGAATTGTTTCGATACTATAAAATTTAAATTATTTTATTCGACGCTATTATATTTGACACTATTTTATTTTATTGTAGGTTTAGATATATGAATACTTTCCTCAATTCAGAGCAAGTTGTTCACCGACATGGACTACTCGAGAGCCATACGTTAAGAGATGGACCTCTTCTCTCGGTGGAAGAAGAAATGATCTCAATACTCTGTTGGAGTATCGTAGAGTCCTCGATCGGATGACTGTTGCTTCCGTAAATATTTATCATTTATAAATAATGTATCAAGTAAAAGTTTGGACATTTATATTAATATTTGTTTTTCCAGGTTACTTGGACTCCTTTTACACGTAGACCATCACAGGAGGTTCCGATCAGTTTGTTCTCGGGCATAATTCTTTGTCGTAAAATCACTGAGTCATACTTGCCCGATTGTTGCTTAAGACAGTTTGGATGTATCCAAATTATTTTCGGCCATGTATTCCAACCGACGAAGGTTTATAGAGGTCCGAAGCCGTTGAAGTACATTTGTATCCACGATGAGATGTTTCGCAATTTCCAACAATAGGAACATCATTCTATAAACCCCAAGAGGGCCGAATTGACAACTAAATAATAAATAATACTATTTGACAACTAAATAATACTATTTGACAACTTTCATTGAATCATGTTTGGTTTAATAACCAACAATAACATATTTCAAAATCTTTTGAAATAAAAAAAAAAAAAAAAAACTAAGTTAAAAGAAAAACAAGAGAAACGGAAAAAATAAGGAAAGAAAAAAGAAAACGGGGAAAAAGAGAAAAAAAAAAAACCATGAATGACCGACGACAATGAGTGTGAACGTGTACACGGACGTAGTTGAGCGAGTATTGTTGGTGCAAATATTTTGGAACATCCACTAATGGTTAGGAACGTAGTAATTGTGTTAGAACGCAACTTTCTCCAACAAAGATTGTCTCAAGAGTCAAGACTGGAAGTCTAGAAAAAAGGAGCAACCGCCCATAATCTATGATGATCCATGTTTCAGAGAAACACAAGGGAAAATCTCTATTTATCTTACACTTTCATCGTACAACCGGAATCAAAAAGAAAATTACAACCCTCCAACTCCAACCATTCAAACTACTCACAAATTACACCAAAACAAACTTTCCAGGCAGTTTTACTCATCCATCTCATCATCATCATCTATTTCCTCTATCTTCATTTTCTTCACCGCTTGTGCCGCCTCGCTTCGAGCCTCATTGCCATTTGGAACTTGAATTAGTATATCCGACTTCTGACCAGTAGTCGCATTGACGAGTCCTCCGTTCCTTTCAACCCGATATGTCAGAACTTTCCTGTCTTGCTCTGCGTCTATGTACACAGTTGAGTTCTCATCAATCTCCTCTTTCACAAGCATCTTTGATAACTCCGTCACCACCTTCCTTTCCAGCCATCGCCTAATCGGTCTGGCACCATAAACCTGAAATCAATAACAAACACTGTTAATTCACACCCCGAAATCTTTTATCTTTAAAAAAATAACACGCTAGCCCACAACATTTATAATACACTTACTGGGTCATAACTCTCGGCAAGTATAAGATCTAATGCTGCTTCGGTAACACCCAGTGCAATTCCCCTCTCTGCCAGCCGACTCGCAACATCCTTCATCAAGAGCCTCGCCACCTTTCTTAATTGATCATGTGAGAGAGGATCAAACACCACAATCTCATCAAGACGGTTCAGTAACTCGGGCTTAAAGTGCTTCCTCACCTGCAACATACAGGTATATTATTTAACATTCCAGCCCTTTAAAAGAATCCAATTCTATTGCTTCACAAGAGAGAAGGTAACTTGATCGCTCACCTCTTGCATCACCATTTCCCTGGCAGCCACCATGGTAGTCTTGCCCATCAGACCAGATAAGAGATACTCAGCTCCAAGGTTGGAAGTCATAATGATCACGGTGTTGGTGAAGTCTACAGTGCGACCTTGGCCATCAGTCAGCCTCCCATCGTCCAAAATTTGAAGCAGGGTATTGAAGACAGAAGTGTGTGCTTTTTCTACTTCATCAAATAACACAACACTATATGGCCGCCTTCTCACAGCTTCAGTAAGTTGCCCCCCTTCCTCGTGCCCAACATAACTGAAAGTAAATAAAACCCCGAATTAAGCATAATCTTTCCAAAAACAATGAAGAAAAATGTAGCACTGCGAAAGAAACCAAAAACTACTTACCCAGGTGGAGCACCAATCAATCGGGCAACAGAATGTTGCTCCATATACTCAGACATGTCAATTCTGATTAATAGCTTATCATCATCAAACAATTGTTCGGCAAGGGCCTTTGCAAGTTCAGTTTTCCCAACACCTGTCGGACCCAAGAACAGGAAGGAACCAGTGGGCTGCTGTGCCCTTCCCAAGCCAGCCCTAGACCTCAAGACAGCCTCAGCAACAGCACAAACAGCTTGGTCTTGTCCCACAACCCTGAGATGCAACCTCTCTGCAAGACCAATCAGCCTCTCTTTCTCATTTTGGCCGAGCCTTGTGACAGGTATGCCAGTCCATCGACTCACAACCTCAGCAATTTGTTCTGGTCCGACAGTCTCTGTGAGCATGACATTCTCATCCGCAGAGCCTTCGATTCTTGCTAGAGCAGCCTCCACTTCCTGAACTGCCCCAAATCTCAAGTCAGCTGCTCTTGCTAAATCGTATCTTCTTTCAGCTTCTTGAAGTGCAACCAAAAGCTCTTCCCTCTTCTGTTTTAGCCTGCGAATCTCATCTACCCTTTCCTTTTCCTTCTTGTACTTCATTAGGAGTGGTTGAAGCTTATCCCTCAAATCATCAAGCTCTTTCCTTACCTGTAACAATTGCATGAATTACAACAATTACAACATGAACGAAACTAAATATCTTAAGTTGTTTTCCAACCACCACTAAGCTCGACAAAAAGAAAATCCATAAGATACTTACTTCAACAAGTCGAGCTTTGCTAGCTTTGTCTTTCTCCTTTTCAAGAGCATGAAGCTCGACCTCCAACTGCATCCTCTTCCTTTCAAGATTATCAATTTCTTCGGGTTGACTATCTAGCTGCACTCTCACATTTGCACAAGCTTCGTCAACTAGATCAATTGCTTTGTCAGGCAAGAATCGTGCTGGATGAAAACATAGAAGGTCAGCACATTTGTTCATTTAAGCATAAACACACTAGAATTGACAAACAACAATAGAAGCAAATATTCATACTTGTGATGTAACGACTTGAAAGCTGCGCAGCAACCACCAGGGCTCGGTCAAGAATTCTAACACCATGATGTCCTTCATACCTCTCTTTAAGTCCTCGAAGAATGCTAACTGTGTCCGGAACACTAGGTTCTGCAACATACACCTGCTGGAATCGCCTCTCAAATGCAGCATCTTTTTCCACATATTTCCTGTACTCCTCCAGAGTAGTTGCACCGATACATCTCAATTGACCTCTAGCTAGCATTGGCTTGAACAGGTTAGCGGCATCCATTGACCCCTCGGTTCGACCAGCCCCAAGAACAAGATGAATTTCATCAATAAATAGTATCACTTTCCCATCTGCCTCTTCAACTTCCTTCAAAACAGCTTTCAACCTCTCCTCAAACTCCCCTCTGTACTTGGCTCCAGCAATTAATGCTCCCATATCCAAAGCTATAACCCTAACATCCGAAAGATTACTTGGAATATCCCCTCTTAGAATCCGCTGAGCTAATCCTTCAACCACAGCAGTTTTACCCACACCAGGCTCACCGATAAGAACAGGATTGTTCTTAGTTCTTCGAGAAAGTATCCTGACCACCCTTCGAATTTCTTCATCTCTGCCAATGACAGGGTCAAGCTTTCCAGCTTGCTCTACAAGGTCACGGCCATACGTCTTGAGAGCCTGGAAATTAGTGTCCCCAGAAGCACTCTCTACTTTCTTCCCTTCCTTCCCTCGAAGTTTCTCAACCTCAGATTTCACTCTAGCTACACTAATCCCAGCTTCTTTCAATAGCTCCACAATTTGGGAATCTTCCAGAAGACCCAAGATCAACTGATCAACAGCTAAGTGACTATCCCCGCGGGACTTCATCGCAGATTGTGCACGTCGAATTGCTTTAATCAAAGAAGTACTTGCAGGGATTTCATCAGGAGGTGGTGTTTGGGAGGGAAGCTTCTTCATTGCTTGGTTAAAGACCCTTTCAGCTGAATTTGCAGCTTCTTCACCCCCACCAACATTGTTTATGGCTTGTCGGAAAATACCATTAGGATCAGAAATTAGAGCAACTGCTATATGAAGCGGGGTGAACTGCGCATGACCAGCATTCATGGCCAGTTCATGAGCTCCAGCAAGGGCCTCATTTGTCTTGTGAGTGAACTTGTCAGGATTCATTGTGAATTTAGAATTCTAATTCCTACAAAAACTACAACAACAGAAAAAGACAAGCGTTACTTCACAATGCCCATTTCAGTTGTCAGACCCCAAGATCATCAAACGCCATAGCAAATCAAAGAATAAATAATCTGGGCTCAAGGACAGTTTCGCCCAACCAATGCCAAACAAAAAGAACAATGATTTATAGTCTATGATCGCTAAACGCAGGTGGCTCAAGAATCAAAGTTCAGAAATTAACGCATATATGTATAAGCAACAGCCGAATCTGAAACAGCCAATTAGTTGGTAGAGTCAGTGAGCCACCACCAAAGAAATCCAAAAAAAAAAAAGCAAAAGGATTTAAGATCATGAAATCTATTTCTCTACAATGTTCTATAAAAATACTAAAATTGCTCCAATATATGAAAAGACTGTCAAGAAACAGAGAAAGAACAGGGGACAAAAACAGTACATAGAAACAGAGAACGAACAGGGGACTAAAACAGTACATAATCACTCAGATCGATAAAATACATAACAGAGAAAAATCAACCCTCATTTGCAAATCAATAACTTAACTGATACCTTTCCCAATACCCAGTTCTTATAAAAATACTAATCTAAGAGAATAATCGAAAACAGAAACTAAAATAGACTATGGTGTCAAAAATCAAAACATACATCTAAAAATGTTCAGAAGACTGAATTCAACATTGCCCCAAATATGATCAAACATCCATATATATATATATGGAGTGAGAGAAGAGGAAAGAATGATTGGATTACCTTGTGGAGTATGAAATTCGATTGATTTTGATTTCCCTTTGACGAAATGCGACGAGAGAGATTAGTGGGTGTGTGTGTGTGTTTTGGAATTGGTATAATGTAGGCTAAGATTTCAGATTTTAGAGAGAAAACGAGTTATTCAGAGCAAATTGTGCTAAATGATGAAGAGGAAGTGAGGAGACGGATGGGGTTTTGTTAAGGGAATGGAGACATCTGGAATTTTGGGAGTAGGAAGAACTGGAAGCTACTAGACTTGTCTAATACATTCTCCCTTTCCATTTCCCAACCATAACTATTTTCGTTTTTTCATTACTGTTATTATTCTATCTCTAAGAGCATCACAAATATTTAATATTCTTATATAACTTTTTAATTGGGTTCTATTATTATTTACACATTTTTTTCTTTATATTCATTTAAAAATATATCTTTTTATTGTATATTATTATTAATATATTTTTAACTGGGTCTCAGTGCCACCTTATTGAATTTTCACTTTATTCTTATTTTTAAATTTATCAACAAATAAATTTATTTCACATTATTTAATATATTTCATATTTAAATATTTCGTATAATTAAATAATTAATTTATAAATTAAGATATAAATTAATTTTAAAATAATTATTACATTATTATTTTTAAATATTATAATTTATAATTTAATTAATAAATTATCTATAAAACGCATATTATACATAACTCGTATAATAATATAAATAAAAAATTACATAAAAACGTTAAAATTAAAAATAATACTCCTTCCGCCCCTAAATTATCGTCCTCCTTTCCTTTTTCGTCCGTCCCAAAATAATTGTTCACTTTGAAACTTACCTTTTTAGAACATCATTTTTACTACTTTATTCTTACTTTTTCACTATACTTTAATTATGGGCCACAAACACATGGACTTTAAATGAAACTACACATTAAATCAATATTAATAATCCAGTCAAATAGATTTTTTTAAACGGTGCACCGGATTAATCAGGACAATAAATTAGAGACGGAGGGAGTATATAAAATAATAAAATTATACTCCCTCTGTCCCTAAATTATCGTCCTCCTTTCCTTTTTTGTCCGTCCCAAAATAATTGTCCACTTTGAAACTTACCTTTTTAGAACGTCACTTTTACCACTTTACCCTTACTTTTTCACTCTATTTTAATTATGGGCCATATATACATGGATATTAAAGGAAACTACATATTAAACTAATATAAATAATCAAGTCAAATTTTTTTTTAAACTATGCGTCGGATCAACCCAGACGATTATTTAGGGACGGAGGAAATATAAAACATAAATACTTAAAAAGTAGGAAAGCATTTACCAAAAAAAAAAATTTACGAAAATTACAAACCAGCCCCCCACTCTCCACAACCGCCTCCCCCTCCCCCAACATGGCCCCTCCCCCTCCACCCACACCCCAGTCAACATCATGTCAGGTCAGGCCCTCCCTTCCCCTCACATTCAATCAGTCGGCTCCCCTCCCCAAATGTAAACACTGATCTTCGGATTTCTTTTTCCTTCTAACGTGATCCATAAAAAGATTTTTCCCATTATTTAAATGATTTTCTTAGTAAGAAGATAATATTTTTTTTAACAACGGTGATGCTCTGACTAGCTTTATTCATTTGATTAGAGCATCTCCAATGTTAAAATTCTTCCCACAAATTCCACATATACATTTTTTCTTTTACATCTTAATTCATCTTATCAGATTGTATACGATTCTTAACATATTCTTCTTAATCATTTCTCATTAACTTTACATTTCATTCTTATTTTTATACTTCTCAACAAATAAATTTATTTCACTTTATTTAATATATTCCATATTTAAATATTTCTTATAAATAATTAATTTATAAATTAAGACAAAAATTAATTTAAAAATAATAAATTACATTATTATTTTTAAATTTTATAATTTTATAATTTATTTAATAGTGAAAACGGTAAGATTCTTGAATTTTTTTTAAAAAAGGTAAGATTCTTGAATTTATTTAAATTAATTTTAAAATAATTTTTTGAATTTTTTTAACTGAAAACGGTTTGATTCTTGTTTTTCTAAAAAAAGTCAAAAACGTTTTTTAATTTAATAGTGGAGCGGGACCCACCCTTTTTCGACTTGGACGCTGCGCGATCGCGTGTTCTACACGCCCGTGAAGTGAGTGTGCACCACACTCTCCTCTCTTGTGACTGTAATTCTTCCATGATAAATGGTTTCTTAATTAAGAAACCAACTTTCTCTCTCTTGGGAAGAATTCATTAAGAATTGAACAATGGGGGGAGGAGATGGATTCTTCACCAAAGAATCCACTAAGAATTGCACATTGGAGGTGCTCTTAGAGCATGAACAACAAAGCTCCCAATTTGGGGAGCTTAAACTCCATTTTTTTCTATTTTATTACAAAAATAACATTAAGCTCCTCACTTAAGCTCCTCAATAAAAATACTCTTTCAACAATGCACAAACTCCAATACTTTTATATACCTCATTATCTTTATCTCCAATAATTTAATATTTTTATAGAAAAATGACTAGAAATGTGAAAAATTCATAGAAATTTTTTATGATATCCAAATGAAACAAACAAGTCTCTATTTGTAGGTAAAAATGTTTACTTTAATACAGACAAAAAAAATATTTTAAAAAATATTTTTTATGACTGAAAATTAATGAAAAAAGAAAATGGTGGAAAAGTAAATAATAAAGTATGCGGAAATAAGGGAAGAAGTGGCAGGTGGCATGTTTTTGGACCAATAATCTCGGGAGCTTAAGAAGCTCCCACTTCACCTTTTTGCTTAATTAAGCTTAGTTAAGCTCCTCCGTTATTTGCAAAAATCTGGGAGGAATTGGCTTTAGATCCTCTGTTGTATCCGGTCTTACATTCGTCCAATGGATTGGACTATTTTTTATTATGAACTACAGTAGTTAGTACCGTGCAATCGGTTTTAATATTTTTTTTTTTTTGCTTAAATCACAAATTGGTCACCCTATTTTTCAGCTTTTTTGCAATATGATCATTCTATTATTATTTTTTCTATTTCATCATTATACTTGGCTTTATTTTCACGTTCATCACTCCATCCAATTTTTTGAATGAAAAACTTTTTTAAAATATAAAAACCCGAAAATACCCCCACTTAATGCAATTGGATCCTCTTTTTTAATCCAATTTTGACTTTTTAAAAACAAAGTCAAAGCCAAAAACAGAATTCGAAAAGGATGGCGTGGTCCGCCGCATTTAGGTCCATCCAAGTTCCGACGATCGACATTGGCGCAGTGGGCAACCGGGCTTCGTTTGCCGTCGGTGTTGGATGCGCGTCAGTGGTCGATTCGAGCTTGTGGAGATCTTCAGTATCATCGTCGTTTTCTTCTCTTCGATCAAAGCCGTTTGCTTCCTTGAGCATTTCAACGGCCGCGAGTGGTGAGTGAGGGAGAAATCGTACCAGTCAATGAGTTTCCACCAATTGTTATGGTGGATGGCAAAGCTGGGTTCGTGCGATGATGATGGAGCGCTTAGGAACTGAGATTTGTCCGGATCTGGGGTTGTAGACGAAGAAGAGAGAGAGATGGGAGATGAAGAGATGAGAGATGATTGAGAAACTGGCTGGAGATGATAGCAGATGAGGGGGGTCGGCAATGGAGCAGCGACGGCTTTGGTCATTTCATACAGTTCCGTCCATCTAACTAACGGAAATAATCCTCAGTGACCTTATTGACTTGATTTGCCAAGTATAGTCACTAAATTGATTAAAAAAAATAGTAGAGTGATCATATTGCAAAAAGCTGAAAAGTAGGGTGACCAATTTGTGATTTAAGCTTTTTTTTTTTCAAACATGTTTTTCTAAACTTCTTACGGAGTATAAATAATTAACTAGTTATTTAGTTCGTATTTTACACGGATATAATTTAGGATATATATATATATTTTTTTTAATAATAATATAACTTTTAATCATTATAATTAGATTTTTAATCTCTTCTATTGTTATAATATATTTTTTTCTATGGTTACTTATAATAAATGATTTTTTTACCTAAATACTTTTAAAATTAACATAAATTTTTAACTAACATGAGATATATATTTTATATTAGTAATAATAGTAAAAATCTTTGATCTAAAGACTTTTATAATTAACATCTAACTTGATAATAATATTATAAGTTTTTTTGTTAAAAAATTTTAAAATCCTAATTCATTTTTAAACAATATGGGATACTTATTTTATATTTCTATTAGTAATGAAAGTTTAAGTATTTTATTTAAAGACTTTTAAAACCAATACCACATTTTAACCATGTGGTATACATATTTTCTATTAGTAATAATAGTAGTAGATAAGAAACTTTTTAACCAACATTCATTTCCAAACAATGTGAGATACACATTTTCTATTGGTAATAACATAAAAATGTCTTTATCTAATGACTTTTTTAACCAATACTCATTTCTAAATAATGTGAGATACATTTCTTTGTAACCAATGTGAAATCCATCATCTAAATTTTTTTAAAACCAATATCACTTTTCTAACTAATGTAAATTATTTCTCTTCTATTGTTAATAATCATAAACTTTTAAATCAATATCACTATCTAACCAATGTGGGATGCATATCCTCATTTGGTAATAATAGTAGAAGTCTTTTATCTTAAAAATTTATAATCAACATTTATTTCTAAATAATGTGATATACATCTCTTATATTATATTAATGATAAAACTAAAAGTCTTTTATCCAAAGATTTTTAAAATCAATATCATATTTTAACCAATGTAGGATATCTCTTCTATTAATAATAATAGTAAAATGTTTTTTTATCTAAAATTAAAATCAACTTCACTTTCTAACCAATGTGAAATATACATCTTCTATTGGCAGTGGCGGATCCATGAATAATGCCGACCGGTGTCCAAGATTGTAACTATTACATAAAAAAAAATTAGTAATTACAAGTGTCATTTACACGTTTTCATACGTTGAAAACGCATAATTACATCATCATCACTAACATTCATTAACAATTCTTTTTCGATATAGCATACAAATTCTATTAATTAAACTCATTTTTTTTAAACACAAAACCTTCAGATATAAGTTTAAAAAAATTATCAAGAAACCCAACAAAACAACATTTCGATATAGCATACAAATTCTATTAATTAAACTCATTTTTTTAAAACACAAAACCTTCAGATATAAGCTTTAAAAAATTATCAAGAAACCCAACAAAACAACAAATAATTCTAACAATGAAATTTTACCTTTAAATTTCCCAAATTCTCCAATCAATATAAGCTCAACCGAAGTTCCAAATGCACCAAAACTTGTTATCCGATACAAAATTATCAATCTATAATTTTACATTTTAACCCAAAAACCCCCCAAATTCAAAAACCCTAATTTCGGATAAATAGAGTGTGATTTGTGATTTGTGAATTGACTAATTGAGAAAGATTGAAAATATATAATAAAATGAAATAAAACTATGATTAATGATCTATGAAAAATAGAATTTGAAAAATAATTTAAAAAACAGAATTTATAGGACTTATGAGGGCTAGAAAGGGTCGAGTATAAAATTTGGGAGGGGTCCAATCAAAAATTTGGGAGGGGTGCAATTTTCAAAAACTATAAACTTACTCACCTTTTTTTTCTTCCAGCGGTGTCCATGGACACCGGTACGATACAAGTGGATCCGCCACTATCTATTGGTAACAGTGGTAGAAGTCTTATATCTAAAGACTTTGGAAACCAACATTACCCTCTACCAAATGTATGATACATCTATTCTATTAGTAATAATACTATTTTTAAAACCAACATGAATTTCTAACAAATGTGGGATATATTTTTTCTATTGATAATAATAGTAGAATAATTTATAACCAATGTGAGATACATGTATTTATTCTATTTGTAACAAAAAGTCTTTAATCTTAAGACTTTTTAAACCAACATTTATTTTTAAATAATGTGAGATATATATCTTTTATTGGTAATAAGAGTAGAAGTCTTGAATATAAGAATTTTAAAACTAACATTTATTTCTAAACAATGTAAAATATATCTATTATATGGTGATAAAAGTATAAATATTTTATCAAAATACTTTCAAAGCTAACATCAATTTATAACCAATGCAAGATACATCTTTTCTATTGCTAATATTAGTATAGATGTATTTCATATTGATTATAAATTGATTTTAGTTTAAAAGTCATTAGATTAAAAATTTAACATTTTATTACTAATAGAAGAGTTGGTATTAAAATATTTATTTTGAGACTTTTAAAATCATTATCCATATTCTAACAATGTGAGATACTTATTTTCTATTTCTATTGGTAAAAAAAGTTTAAGACTGAAAGGACGCGAACCTGCACATCCCTCGGGTTAAAGGCAGGACCCACATACGCCAAACCCGACCGAGAGGGAAGCAAGCCGTTAGCCGAACAGAACAATAAAGCCGGACAGAGTAGAGTTAAAAGAGTTACAGCCCCTGATCTCAACCAGCTCGGCCTCGGCAACAGTCAACAAATGACGGTTCTGACAATAACCCTTTCACAGGCCGAAAAGACTGACACACACAATCAACCACTCCCCAACAACATACAGTCTAATCCTTCCTGACACGACATCAGAACATTTATTACCAACCGCAATATGTTCCCAAATGAGAGGACGCCACCTCACACGACCATTCAGGTATAAGTAGGAGACAATCTCCATTGTTTAAAGGTAAGCCATTTTAAGATATCCTATTACGCTTATCACATTTACCTATCTGGATCTAAGACACAATGTAAGACCTCTAACCTTCGTGTAGTTGACCTTCTTATTTTGCGTGACATTTAACCATAACCTCGCTTACTTGACTTGAGGAAAGAACCTTGTTTTGTGTAGGTAGGCTATCTAGAGGCCAATACCTTGATTCTATATGTTTCATAGACTTTAACTAGTTAAAGTTACAAGTCGTAAAATGACGCTGTTCGTTTCTTGACTCGGTTGAGAGTTGACTCGCGTAGTTCTTTCCTGTGACCTTGGTTGTACCCTAGGTCATTCCTCCATTTGTTTTGATGTTTTATTGAGTATCCCAAGGCCTTAGTACACATGTTTTATTCTTCTTTGAGTTGCATTCACCCAACGTGTGCTTTACCTTCAGTTCTAGACCCATTTGGTTTTGTTTTTGACTTGAATCATCGTTCAGACTTGACCACCGAACATTTTATGAAATATTCGGCCATGCCAACCGAACATCTTGGGAGATGTTCGGCCACCACAACCGAACATCTAGGTAGATGTTCAGCCAGCACAATCGAACAGTTGTCCCGACATCAGCTTTGTACTGGTTTGACTTTTGACGTGAAACTCCTATTCTACCCTTATTTAGCCATTGCCCCTTCACTCATTTGAGTGCCCTTTGGTCTTTTAGACCATATATAGATGCAACACTCCCTCGTCTCTCTTCATTAGTGCCCATCTTCAGCCAAGAACGGGAGAGAAAGAGTGTGTGAGATTAGTGCGTGTTCCGGCTATTCCCGGAGTTCCAACTATCTGTTTGACGATCCGAGACCACCATTGCCAAGCCCTCACCGAGTATAGTCTTCCCCGTTGGTTTGTTTTCGTTTCCCTTCGAGTTTATTAGACAAAAAAGGTACGTTACCTAAACCCTAGTTTCTCTCTCTAACTCAATATAGATGTTAGGCTGCTAGAGACTTGCTCCTCGTGATTTGTTATTGTTATACATGTCGAAATGATATGTTATTGGTGGATATTAATATATGATAGTTAGGGTTTAAACCCAAATGATTTTCATTGGGTAGGTTGGAATTGTTATGATTTAAGATTAATCGTTATTGGGTTTAGAAACCCGGATAGATTGTGAATCCCGAATTCGTATCTTGACCTATGAATTGGGACTTTCTTATTTAACCCAAATGGAGTCAATTAATCATAGAAGTTATTATTTGAGCTTAGGGATAAATCCCTATGACTACTTGTATTCGTTGAATCTCAATCATGAAATCTTGAAATTTGGTCGGGTGAGACCGATTTGGTGTGAAGGTGGAATTGTGGCTTAGGACTCTAATTGAGCTCCTTGATTGAAGTTAAGTGTGAGATTATCGCTAGTCATTGGATTGATTATGTTTGGGTCGCAAATGTGTGACTCGAATGAAAGACATTTGGATAGGTTCGATTATGAATTAGAACTATTGATGCTTGTCGAACTTCAAATGAAGTCCCAAGACTTGTAAGGATGTGATCTATGTCTGTATGAAACCTAGGGAATCATGATTGTTGTTTTTGGAATACCAAATCACTAAAGTCGCCTTGTGAATATTTTGGGGAACCCGAGATAATGAGTTTGATAACCCTTCCACGAGATGATTTGGATTGAGACTATCTTTAGTACTCCATACATAAAGTCTACTTGTTTATGTCACAAGGATAACTAAGTTGTTATCTAGGACTTTTCAGTATGGTTTGACCTTACAATTATCTTCCCTCTTGTGTTATTTAAGTCTTTGACTACTATGAACTTTTGGGTTATAGAATGAATTATTATTCTAGGAAGACTTTATTACTTACAAGTAAATGGCTTCATGATCCTAGACTAATGAAGTAGTCTTGGATAGTACATGATGGACTGATGGTTAAGTTGTGATTTAAGCTGGATTTCATAATTGAATATGATATATTGTGTATATATGATATTGTGACTAAAAGCATGATTTTCACCTAGTCAATAATTGATTCTGCATATTTAATGATATGACTTATAAGACATATTGTGTATTTTGACTCAAAACATAATCTGCTTTTGATTACTCTGTAGTTTCATTGATAATTGATTCACCAACTTGTGTTGATCTTTTTTTTTTTTTTTGGGAAACAGGGGCGGCACCCTGTAGAATTTATTAATAAAAAACAAGCAAACAGAGGAGAGGGGGACAACCAGCCTTACCCTTAAACTGGGGGGACAAAGGAGCCTGACCTCGAAGAGGGACTACAAAAAAGCCTGCTAGAAAATAAAAACTAAACAAGCTAACCGTGTTTCCTATAATTATAAAGACCAACGCGATCATGAAATAAAGCAAGGTGGGCGTCACGAGGGAGATCCGATGGAGAATTATAACTTTGAAAACCCCTGTGTATATGGGCAGCCGCAGCAAGCTTATCAACAACAGTGTTCTGTTCTCTAAACACATGAGAAATAGAGTAGCCGCCCAGCAACGATAGACAATCTCGAAACTCATACTTATATTTCCAAGGAGGGCTAGCTTTATGGGATAAAACCATAACAGCAACCATGGAATCAGATTCGACCATCAAATGACTAATATTAAGATTACGGCATAAACGGAGGCCATCCCGCAAAGCTTTAACTTCTGCTCCTGTGTTCGTGCCAGATCCATAGAAGGCCGAGAAAGCCGTCACTAAAACCCCTTGATGATCACGCACAATACCACCACCAGTATGCTCACCGTGAAGTGCTGAACCATCCGTATTTAATTTACAAAAACCCATTAGAGGAGGGGACCAACGAACCCAGCTGCCCTTACGAAGCACTGGATTAAGAACAGGTAGACCAAGCCGATCCATACTTAATTTAGCCATCGTAGGAAGAGCAGATTTAGGACTATAGACTGCAAGCATATCTCGTAAACTAGCTCTAATGCGAGCAATGATCGTTTCAGACTGCATCGGTTTAGAATCATAACTGGCACTGCACCGGGCTTTCCAAATTTCCCAACAAGAAAAAAGAAATATACCCAAACAGCAGGCCCCAAACTGATTACGAGACACACTGTCCTTACACCAAGTCACTAGGAGATGCTCAAAAGAAACATACAAACCATTTTTATGAAAAATGTTTGCAAAGAAGCCCCAAACAGCTTTGGCTATGTCCGAATGAAGGAACAAATGAGAGAGAGATTCACAGGCCGGCGCTGAACAGCAATGACATTTGGAGACAATGGGGATACCTTTAATGCGGAGCTGCAAGTCCACAGGAACAGCACCATTACAAAGCTTCCAAGCAAAACAACTAACTTTCGTTGGGATCCAAGGATGCCAAAACTTAACGAACCACTGATTTGCTGTTGAATGAGGTCGAATAACCTTCAGGAAATCTGACGATTGAAACTTACCCGAACTGGACAGAGTGGATACCAACCTATCAGGTTCTCGAGAGTCACAAGTAATATTACAAACAGCCTGATGATATTGTGCCGGAATTAGGGGGAGCAGCTGATCAATAATCGAGATGCCTTGATGAACCGTAAGCTGAGCATCAACTGGCCGAGGGCCAATCAAAACCGAACCACTCCAATTGTCTAACCAAAAGGATTTAGTACCCTCACCGATTACCCATCGACTATGAAGAGTGACCAAGGGAAGCTGATCCATAATCGCCTTTCCACCGGGGGTCGAGAAGGACACCTAGTGAAACCAGCAGCACCATGATATTTAGAATAAACAAACCGAGCCCAGAGACTCTTCCCCTCCATAGCATTCCAGGCCATCTTTGCATGCAGAGATCGCATAACCTGCTTGAAAGAGCGAATACCAAGTCCACCTTCATTAATAGGACGGCAGATAGCAAGCCAAGAAACCCAATGAGTTCGGTGACTACCCTTAGAGCTCCAAAGAAATTCAGCCATAAGCGATTCAACCCGATTAATAACCGAACTAGGGACCCGAACTGCAGACAGAATATGTATAGGGATGCTGCTCAGAACATGTTTTATCAAAGCGAGACGACCACCCATAGAAAGTAACCGAGCTTTCCATCCCGCAAATCGGCGATGAAACTTGAGCTCTATGTCTTCAAAATAAGAGCATTTAACCCGACCATAAAAAATGGGGACACCTAGGTAACGCATAGGAAAAGATTGACGATGGCAACCAGACTAGAGAGAAATATGCCTAGACTTTGCAGAAGAACACGAATCATGTACATAGAACCCACTTTTCTGATAGTTAATAAGCTGCCCAGAACTCTTCTCATATAAAGAAATAATGTGACGAAGAGCCAAAATAGTACGTTTCGTAGCATTACAAAAGATCAACATATCATCTGCATAAAGGAGATGAGAAATCATGAGACCACCACGACCATGAGAAAACGGAATAATGGATTGATCAGCGACAGCTTTATTAATAGCAACAGATAAGACTTCTTGAGCAAGAATAAATAGTAACGGCGATAAAGGATCACCCTGCCGAAGCCCCCGTGTGGATGAGAAAAATCCAAAACTTCCACCATTGATCTTAACTGAGTACCAAACATTGCTAATCATCCTATGAATTAGGTCACAGAAGGCAGAACTGAATCCAAGAGATACCAGGGAGGATCTGAGAAAATCCCATTCCATGCGATCATACGCTTTCGACATGTCAAGTTTGAAAGCTACATTACCCCCTCTACACTTGCGGCCAATCCGATGAATCAATTCCTGAGCAAGAGCAATATTTTCCTGAATACTTCGCCCCTTGACAAAGCCCGATTGTTCCCATGAAATAACAGAAGGAAGGACAGTCGCAAGACGGGAAGCAATAATTTTGGATAAGATCTTACTCGAAAAGTTGCAAAGGCTGATTGGGCGAAGATCCGACAAGCTGTTCGGGTTATCCATCTTGGGAATAAGAACAAGAGAAGTAGACGCCAATCCCCGAGATAAAGACGAACCAGCAAAAAATTCTTGAACCATAGCCACAACCTCCCCCTTAATAATGTCCCAGCAACCCAAATAAAAATGACCGGTAAAGCCATCGGGGCCAGGAGCGCTATTGGGATTAAGATCCTTGATTGCCTGCAAAATTTCAGATTCCATGGGCATTTGCATAATAAAAGAGTTCTGCTGAGTGGTAACCTTAGAAGGCATGGATGAAAAAAGAGAACCATCAATAACATGCTGGCTAGTGGAGAAAAGATTAGAAAAATGAGACACCGCAATATCCCCAATTTTCTCTGGATCCGAGCACCAAGAACCATCATCCATCTTAAGTTTTACAGTATTAAAGCGAGCCCGATCTCGAAGACTTGCATGGAAAAAAGATGTGTTGCGATCACCATCGCGAAACCAATGATAGCGAGATTTCTGCTGCAACAGTTCCATATCCCAGTCTAGCAATTTAGACACCTCCTGTTTAACCGAGTCCAATCGTCTAGCAATATCCACATCCCAGTGACGCTGAAGCTCTACTTCCAGCTTATTAACATCATCCTGTTTACTAGCTAAAGTGCGCTGAACATGCCCAAAGACCTGCCAATTCCATAGCTTCAAACTTTGTCTAAGTAGCTGCAGCTTGCGATGAAAGACAAACATAGCTGTCCCAGAAACCAGACGTTCCCATTGTGCCTTAACAAACTCCTGAAAATTAACGTGATCCATCCACATCCTCTGAAATCGGAAAGATCCCTTTGGACGTTTCATGCAAGGTAGCTCAACAAGAAGAGGCGAGTGATCTGAATACAGGCGGCTAAGATGTATAACTCTCAACGCCGAAAAACTTGATTGGTAGAGACCATTACATAGAATTCGGTCAAGTCGCTGCCATATACGATGAGAGCCCTCTTGGTTATTACACCAAGTATATTGGCTGCCTTCATAGCCCACGTCACATAAACCAGCTCTGAATTGGAAATCATTAAAGTCGTGTATACTTGGCCAATCATAACCCACGCCGCCAAGCTTTTCACTAGACTGTGAAATAATATTAAAATCCCCGCCGACTATCCAAGGCTCTGGATATTGAAGAGAAATATCCACAAGAGAGTCCCAAAGCATCTGCCTTTCCACCCGATCACACTTTGCATAAATACAAGAAACAAGAACGCTGAAATCATCACCAACCATACACCGAACTGTCACCTGTTGAGAAGTAGAGTCTACCAAAGAGACCTGAATACGATCATCCCAAATAAGCCAAATATGTCGATTACTTGGATTACATTGAAGACTATATTGGAAGTGCAACTTCCTAGCTAACTTTGCAATACAATCACCATTAAGCTTGGGTTCTAAAATAACATACAACATAATATTGTGCTGAGACTGAAGCAATTTAAGATAATCCCTTGTTTCTTTATTACCCACACCCCGGGCATTCCAGAAAAGTACCGCCATAAAGAAACTAAGAGAGGTTGGTGACATGAGGGGCTTTAGATGCAGCCCTAGTCTGACGACGATTAGTATCAATGAAAGCACGTTCTTTGGCTTTGTGAGTCCAAGCTTTACACTTCTTACGAAACTGGATAGTGGATGTTTCAGTCGGGGGAAAATTAAACAGATCATCAAGAGAATTGGATCGCGTAAGTTTGTGCGTGTACCGTGGCATACATGCTCCCTCAAAAGAATAAGTACGAGACAGACTCCTTGGACCATCCTCCTGATCAGCCGGCAGAGGAGGTTCCTGAGTGCCCACTTCCTCCAGATCCGAGAGAATATCAAACTGATTGCGGGTCTGTATCCCAGCCGTTAATGGGGCCTGATTGATAGGCTGAGGAATAACTCCCATAACCATCTCTGGTTGTGCCAATGAAGGCGAACCACCAGCCGAGCCTAGCCCCTGAACATGAGAAACTTGAACATTCCTAGCAGGTGTAGGGGACACATGACCTTTCGGTGAAACTTCTGCATGCACCTCTTTGGTGGTTGTCGTAGCCTCCGTATGACTCTTAGTAGTAATATTAATTGGTTTCCATTGCATGTTGGGGACATGGGACGTAGATCCGACAACATTCCTATTGTCAACGCCTTTATTAACTTTCTCAACCGGCACATCTTTATTGCAATTGGGATCCAAAACTGGATCTTTCCCTTTATGAATGGGATGATCACCCGAAGGCACTGGATTACCTGATGTGGTACCAGTCCTACGCTGCCCTTTTCGACACACTATAGCCGAATGACCTAGCAGCCCGCAACCTGAGCAATATTTAATATTGCCCTCGAAATCAAGCGCCTGCCAAAATCCCTCTTCCTTTGATGTCCCAATCCAGATGCGAGACGGCAGCGGCTCAGAAACATCTAATTCCACGCAAATCCTGGCATGCATCGGATGCGAAAGGGAAAGAGTCTTGTCATCTGCTCGAAGGAACCGCCCAAAAGTATTGCCAATTCTCTTCAAATAAGAGGGGATGAAGAGTGGCAAAGGCAGATGATGCAAGCGGACCCAAACGGCTACAAAAGAACCGTTTTGCCTGTGGTAAAATCCGAGACCATCTGAAGGAACGAAACATGTAAATGCTATCATGTGCGATTCCTTGGATAAGGCAATAACCAAATCTTCAGCCGAAGCTAAGTGAACCATAACATGGCGCGGATCCAGAAGTCCAGCCACAAAAGAGCCCTTGAGTTTCCAGTTGGAGGCGATATGCTCGCGAATAACGTGAAGGGGAGGTCTGCCCACCGAAAATTTTAAAATGATAGTATTCTGGAATTGTTTTTCCGCAGTTTCCATCTCCAGAGGAGAAAATAAACAACCCATGTCATTATCCACCATCACCGGCTGCCTTGGGGCTAACGCAATATCCTGGAGAATAGGTGAGACATTAGGGTTTAAACACTGGGGTTGAGCGGGTTTATTAACCACAGAAGCATACGAGGGAGGATTAGGTTGTGCAAGAGACGGGCCATTAGATGAAGAAGGGGTTGTACCCGAAGCTGGAGGAGGAGTAGGAGCCTCCGATTGAAGAGAATCCGGCGGCATAGCCGCCAAAAATCCGACCAGACAAGTGAAAGAAACAAGAAACCCTAGAGAGAGAAACCCTAGAGAGAGAAAAGATAATTAATTTGTGTTGATCATATATCTCATTAATAGGATGAAATTGTGAACTGTTGATCTAAGGTTTCTTAATGATACAAGAACCTAACTATGATTAAACTGAGAACTTAGAAAATGGTTAGAAATGCAAATAGCATTTATAACCTAATTGAGATGAACTGTAGTAAGGACTCAACGAAGTCGATTTAAGGAACAATTGAACCTTATGAGGGTCCTGGTGAGATCCTATGATAATTATATTCTCTTTGACTAGATTACTAGCTTTTGGGACTTGAATCGAATAGAGTGGACAACTTGACACTTATGATTAAGAGACTCAAATGAGCTTCATTGTGGTTTTGTGATTTTTGTAACAATGTGCATAATCGTATAAGTTTAGTAGATCATTATATCTACTTGAGAATTAGCAAGTAAACATATACTTGTGCATTGCATATAAGTCCAGCTGGCATTACTTGAGTTTTTATGTTGATGGTGGGACGATGCATTGTCTTCACAAATTATGAGATTTGTGGTTGCAATGTATCGCCGTACCAGATTCGTGGTAGCCCCCTTTGTCGTAACCAAATGAGCGCATTGGTTAGCGCTATTTTCCTGAGTAGAGAGCTCGGACCCGAGAAGAGAGCTCGATACTTTGATACCCGATCACATGTATCACTGGCACGATATGATTAACAGATGTGATTGCAGGAGCAATACGACGACATTGATTCGGTACCTTCTCTATCCTTTATGTGGCTTACTATGGGCACTTATGTGATAACAAGTGTTAGTGAACATGAGATCTTATTGACCATGTTTGTATTGGCTGATGTTATATGAAAGACTTGAGATGTGTATATATAGATATGCACATTTATTCATGATGAATATATGAGAAAATTGTTATGTATATATAGAGATATACATATTTATATATGAGGTATATAGGAAAGACTTGATATGTATATATAGAGATGTACATACTTATAGATGTGTGTATATATAGATATGCAACCTTACACCTGATGATTCTATGAATAGCTTGATTAGTATATATATAATTATATATACTTGCATATGATGTTTATGGGGACTACCTTCTAATCCATTTGATTTGTGTTTGAATATGGAATTACACCCTGGTTCATTTGGACGATTTAGTAAGTAAGAAGAAATTGTTATCTTGTGGAGTATCTAAGCGATACGACGCCTCTTCACGAGTTTTCTGCCATTTGTAAAATGACACCATGATTTCTTTGATGTTACATAATTATATGTTATATATCTCTTGTAGTAGCGTACTAGGTCATTATGACTCATCTCGTACTTTGTTTTCTAGTTGCAGTAATTGGTAGTCGTGTTGGGGCCGAGTAGATCGTGATTGTAGCAGTGCGTAACTGATCGATAGATCGAGATTAGATCGTGTGGTTCGTGTTTGTAGCAGCCGACTTTCCCGAGTAGCAACTTGTGGAAGTCTTGTTCCTTTTTAGCATCGTCATTGACATTATGTATCTTGCTATTCTTGTGAGATCGACATTTTGTAAAGTTATCTAGACTTTACAGTCGGGTAGAATACTTGGGTTTTTGTATTGTTTCCTCCTTGGGCCGACGTGTCGTGTTGTGCCGTTGTTCGCGATTATCGCATTTATTTCAGTTGTCTCCCGGGCACACAGTAGCTTTGGGGCATTTTTTTTATTCTATTTGTATTGTTGTTGGTTAACCCCGGTATGCTTTAGCCGTGGGTAATTATTATATCAGGTTAATTCTCTATTGAAACGCCGGCCTGGGGTGCCGATGGTTTGTTCAGCGTCTGCTTTGTTGCGGCACACGAGTTTTGTTTTCCCCTTTGGGAGATAATGTCTCTCTTGGTTTCTTTGGCTTTGGTTTCGATCTTCATAGCTCGGGACTTCATTTCTTTATTGCTTCCGCTAATTCGAGATTTTTGAAATATTGTATTTTAGTATGGCTTTATGTTCATGATTAGAGCTTGTTAGCTCGACTGTTAGACTCGCACTACTATTTATCTAGTGCTCGTCCTCTTCTTATGTTAATTCCAGCAGCACGTCTTTGGGATTTCGGGTTGGAATCCGGGTCGGGTCGTCACACACAAACAGCCACATTTATTGCACACCACACCGGAAATCTTACTCTTACGCCGGAGGGTTCTAGTCGGGGAACTCCTAACTCCTTAACGGCATTTGTTTTGTCTTATCCAAGTTATCAGCCATAAACCCAGCCAAACGGACAACATCGTCAACTTTGCTTATTACTTGGACAAAACGATAAGGTCATCACAATTTTTGCGTGATCTGTTTGGTTCCGTTGCCGGGAAACAAAAGTTTCTTAGCCACACTCTGTCCTTGAACGAGCAAAGATGGTGAAATCCATGAGACAAGCCTCTAAAATTATCATGCCTTCCACGTCAAATCACCCAGAAAAAGAGCCCACGGGACACGAGGAGGGAAGAGGCAACGAGGGTCATATTCTCTCTAGGAGACAGGACTCTGTCCCCTCAGTACCCGAACTGTCGACAAGGGCTCAAAGGAGATTCATAATGGCGAAGCGACTATCCAACGGAAAAAATAAAGTACAAGATGAGGGCGACCTCAGGGACGGTCACTTCACATACATCGAGTCCTCGAAAGCCGATGGAGAGGATGAGTAACCCCTAAAACAAAAAACCCCATGACTCAAGAACAAATAGACAAAGAATACGCTTATTGGGTATACCAGCGAGCCTTCCTCACCAAAATACAAGAGGCCGAGGCCAGGATATACGAGCTATGACAAGTGACCCGAGTCCCTGATCCAGAGCCCATAATCAATGTTCATAGCACACAAGCCCGTTCCAACTCAATCTGGCAAAGGGTGGGAACAACGAAACCGAAGAGGGCCAAGTTTACCACCAATGTCAAATCAAGGCTCGGCAAAAGGGTTGCTGCCGAAGGATCAAGAATGAGTGTCCATTCACGTCTAAGGTTCCCCCCGAGACGGAAAACCAACCAGCTCACAACGAGGAAGGAGAGTCTCAGTCATGGGCACATGACTCAACCAATAAAGGTCCTTCTAAATCCCCTCATCACTCCCACCAACTCACGAAGGAGCCTCGGCTGGAATCCCTGGTAAAAGAGTCAACCGAGGAAGAGTTCGAGGAAGCCCAAGTCACCGTGCGGGTAAACGGGACGCCCTCACCGGCGATAGGCTCGACACTTAGCGATAAATCAATGATTGACGCTGAGATAGGGGCGTGGATGGAAAAGCTGGAAGCTAGACAAAGCACTAGAGCAAACACGGGCACTAAGAAGATCGGGGGACCTTTTATAAAGCAAATCAGGGAGGTAACAATACCTTCAAAAGTGAAAATCCCATACTTTGAGAATTACAATGAGACTACGACTGCCCTGGATCACATGTCAGGGTTCGAACTAAAAATGATCATCGCAACACGAATCGACAATATATGGTGCTTAGTCTTTGCAGGGACCCTAAAAAAGCAAGCCCAACAGTGGTATAATGGGTTAGCCCATGATTCCATCACCTGTTGGGATGACTTCAGAGGGGCCTTCTTGAATAAGTTCGCCTCGGGAGGGGCCCTCCCTGAAAGTGAAATTGACCTATGCAACGTGAAGCAAGAGCCTGGAGAATCAGTACTATCGTACATATCTAGATTCAAGGAAACTCTGGACCAAATACCGAATATCCCTGATACCTTAGTAAGAATGTGCTTCGGAGCTGGCTTGCTGCGAGGAAACTGCAAAACCGAGCTACTGATGAGACCTTGGGACACGATTAGGGAAATGTTCCTAGCAGCCCAAAGAGTGGCCCTACTAGATGGCGAGCAGCCTGTGACCACGGCAAACCCTCGTCATCAGGCGTGACTAACGTCGCCGACCATCCTTCCACAGCAAACAAGGGTCACAAAGGCAAAGACCAAGAGAGAGCTTGGCAGGCCGAGATCCACCCTGCAAGGAAAAGGAAGAGGAACGAGGTGGAAAATTCATTGGCGAAATAAGGGGCCCAAGGTGAGACAACGAACTGAAAAACTTTACCCCTCTCAATGCATCAAGGGAACACATCATGAATGTTCTCCTTTCAGAAAACAAAATACGGACACCCTACCCCATGAAGTCACCCCTCGAAACCAGAAACCCAAGGAAAAGATGCGCCTTCCACAATGAGATCGGCCACTTTATGGAGGAATGCATCCAGCTTAAAAGAGCCATACATCGGATCATTAACGAGGGGGATTGGAGATTCGAGGCAAGAGAACAGAACAAACGCGCCCCAGGACCGAGGGCTTCTGGGGGCGACAACCGCCAGCCAAATGACAGACCGGTGGTCAATACTATCCGTGAAAAGGTTCAAAGTATCATGCAATTGAAAAAACGCGATCAACAGCTTGACCTACTCAGTCGACAACATGATAGAAGGGATCATTGAGCATGAAATCGTGTTCAGAGACGCCGAACTGGCCGTCAACACAACAGCTCAGCAGCAGTTGTTAATCTTACAGATTAGGATCCACAACAGCCTTGATGTGTCTTAAATTTTCCTTGCAAGTGCACAAGACTATTGTAGAATAGATTATGGTAGCAAAGGTCGAACCACAGAGATAAAAAGTATCAAATAGCAAGTAAACCGGTAACAATTAAACTAAAGGGGGATTTTATTTATTTATCTAATTTATTCTAAGGAATGCAAGTACGCCAATTAACAGTTTAAAGCAGTAATAACAGTTACGAAGATCTTATGGTGGAAAGAAATCTAGGAATATGGATTCACTTGTATCTACTCTATTGATCTCTTGGTTAAAGTATCAATCAATTTAATCTTGGGTTCGTTCACTAATGATTGGTATAGATTGTCAAATTATAATTCAGTCTTCATCCTAAATAATTCATCCAATCTATACCCTTAAGCACAAGAACATATGAATTTCCTATCTGTCACTTAGGAACATATATATGAATCTTACCCTAACTTATCACGCTCGTGCATCGATAAGGTCAATTTATCACGATGGTGAGCCATTGTAGGACATATGCATATGGTCGTGCAGTTATCCGCACCTCTAGGTCTTTACTACTTGTGATTCCATTCATTTGGTCAAAGCTAAACAGTAAAGAGATTGATAAACAAAGTGATCAACAAGATTTGATTGAATAAAAATATATTAGGGCAATAGATTCGATACAAGTTACCTCTGATTCCTAGATTAATGAGCAGTTGGTTCATCTTTGGAGATGAACAGATCATTGGAATGAAAGAATACATGAACGATCTTCTAACTATAATTACAAATACTAAAAACTATGTATTACACACTAAAATTGATGTAAAATTCATCCTCTTTGGATTTTAGCTAGATGACTTCTATTTATACTAATGTGTTCGGGGGGAGGAAATACAATTAGGGTTAAACTCAATATGGCAGATTCGGAAGGGCTTGCGGGGGCAAGGTGCAGCAAGAATGCGGCCGCAAGGCCTTGGATCCGGATATGCTGACACACTGGAGACCTTGCGGGGGAAAGGCTTCCTCCCCTTGCGTCCGCAAGGGGTTTCCTTCTTCCATTCAATCATCTTTCACGATTTGCACTTTGCACCCTTCCTTGAAATCTTCATTAAAAGCCTTGTAAATCTCATAATTTTCCCTAAAACCCTGAAACTCATAATATAGCTCAAAAACACATATTAGTAGCCAAAAGCCTCGTGGAAGTTCTATTTTTAAGCTATAAAAGTACCCAATAGATGCGTATAAAGCACATCTATCAAATACCCCCAAACTTACGAGTGACTCAACTATGCTGATAAATACAAAAACTATTAAATACAAAAGCAAAAAATTAAAATTACTCTAAAAACAACAGATATAAATAAAAACAAATAAAAATATTTTTGGGTTCATTCTCAAGTCACGATAGCATGCATGGCATATCATATTTGTCTGAGAAAGATGTTCACCACATATGTGCATACTTATTCACAAATCAAACTAACTTATACTCAAACTGCGACTGGTGCCAACATCTCCATGTGTGTGTGTGCTAACCAGTCATGGAAATTTTCCTACTTAAATAGTTTTATTAAGCTAAGCACGACATTCATTCTAAAAATCAGGATTTTCAATAAAAACAAATGCAACATAGAATATGTAATGTACCATCCGAACCCGGTCTACTGCAGGAAGAAAGAACACCAAGGATTTCAAATACTTATGCATCCATCCCATGCACTTCTTATATATGACATACAATGCTTTCATACCCCAATTACTTGCAATAGCTAAGATTATGCTTATACGGTGAGCTTTGAGAATAATATGGATATATGAAGTGGGGATCAATTTACATGCATTACTATCAAATCAACCAACACAAGCACTTGCAAGAAGATCAATAGGACTTTATTAAGCTTGTAATGTAAGGCCTTGGTGTTGGGGGATACGATGGAAAGGGAATAGAATACAAAGTGAGAGAGCAAGACTACTCTTTACCCCAATTGCTTCTTAACTTATAGAAGCATTTCCCATTAGGCTAGGACCCGCAAAGACTACAGGTGGGGATTTTCCCCCAAACTTGTTTTGTACAATCTATCAAGCTAAAAATAACTAGTGTTCCATTATTCAGCAGAACTTTTTCTAACATATCTATCTATTGAAAGATATGCTTCCATTTGAATCTTCTTGCCCTCTTCTTCTTCCTATTTATTTCCGTCAAACAAAAAAAAAAGCAAAATTTCTTTTTTTTTTCTTTTTTTTTTGATTGGTTCGAAGAAGAAGAAGTCTTTCGAAAACTTTTCTATCTAATAATGGTCCCTTAAAATCAATTGTCACCCACATCCTACTCTCTCAAAGGGTAGGCTAAAGTGTATAGGCTTTAGGGTTAAGTTAATGTGGGTAATAGAAACGATGTCGAATGGGGGTTCAATGTATGCTGAGCATACTTCCATTCTTTTTAATAAAGCTCAAATGGGACACTAGGGATATTTTTAGTAAGGTCGGGAAATATTTAGGCTCAAACGGTCCAAAGATGACCTATATCACATCCTAATGCCAGATTACTCATGCTAGTTTTTAATAAAGTAAAACACATAAAATATCATATCCATCATGAAGGTTGTGGAATTGAAGATTTAGCATCACTGGATTTCATATAAGCATTTGCTAGAAAAGTGGTAGGGGCAATTAAGACTAACATGCAATCACGGTTCAAAAGTGTGTTTGAGATATATTAGCAAAAAAAAATCCAAGGGATCTAACTATCATGCGATTGACCTTAAGTTACAATTCAATGCAATATTCATGTCGAGATGGCTATACAGGGCGAGGAACTAACCGAGGTCATGTAGAATCAGGCCAGGCCACCACACTTGCCCCCATGATACCTTCTACCCAGACAACCGTTGAACCCACTAACCCGGGAACCAACCCCGCTCTCCTAACTCATACAACTCCAACTCCCAGCAAAAGGCCTCACGCTCACCCCCCTCAAGAAAAAAGGAGCAAACAACGAACAGAGAAGTCCGTGCAGGAAGATGCCAGCCCGCCGACTCCCTCAATGCAAAAAGAGAACTTCCTCATGCCCGAAACTCGGGAAAAAGCAGGGGCCCTTATTACCGAATTAGCAGACGTGCCCGACCTCGATAAGATTAACATTTATAAACGCAGTGGGTATCTTGCCATTGTGGGGCTTGGCATGATAAGGAGGGTGCGACATGGCGGGGTCCGGAAGAGAAGTGCCGAACACTCAAGCTCTGTGCTGGTAGGTGAAATTGGAATGTGCATGGTTGAGGTAACTATCTTCCTTGGTCACGTAGTCTGTTTCTCCTTTAATATATAGTAAACACTGACCATGAATTGGTTTAAAGATAGCCACGAAGGCTGAGCGAGTATACGACCGGCTAATTGATAATGTCAATTCAAACGCTTCACTGACTAAGGACAAGAATCAACTAGAAGAAACCATCAGCTATCTTCGGGCTGAGCTCAAAATAAGCGAGGAGACTGTCACCACCAAAGTGGCATAACTTTCAAAGATCGAGGAGGAGAAAAAAGCCTTGGAGTCACATATGGATTTCTCTAAAAAATTCGAGGAAACGGCCCTTAAAAACATCTCCTCGGTCAAGAAAGAAAGAGCTTCGGCTTGAAGGCGCCAAGAAGTAAGAAAGAAGGCTGAGGGAAGAATTAGCCCACCCCAATGAAGAACAAAAACAGGTCATCATCAACGATTACAAAAACTCTGTCGACTTCGCTGCTTGCGTTGAGAACGAGGCCTACCCCTTCTTCCTTCAAGGGGTTAGCCATGTACTAAGGCAGATAGCGTGCAGCGGCCCAGAGATCAAGTCGGAGTTACTCGCTGAATGGGGCACTAATCCACCATTTTGCCCCTCTGCTCGTCCTGGTCACGCTTTGGTTCCTTACACTGAGGACGAATTGGAGTCTCTTGCTGAAGCCGATGCCCAACGAGGACTGTCCCCCTGGACCCCTCCCGAAGCTGCCCAAGTCACAGTGAGCGAGCTGATGACGCAAATTTGGATGGCTCAAACTTAGGAGACAGAAACCGTAACCACACATGTCAACGGGGAGGATGGAGATGTAGTCATTATTGAGCCTACCGCTGAGGAAGCAACAACCACCGGCCAGACGGCCCCTTTAACCATTCCCACTGATGTTTAAAACTCTATGGCCTGCGAGCCACATCATATCAATGCCTGCAAAACAATTTACATTTTTTTTTGTTTTGGACATGTAATATTAACACTTCCGTGCATCATATTAATGTCTGCATTTTCTCAACAATGACCCACAGTTTTAAAAACTCAACTTTTGAATCGAGCAAGCTCATACCCGGCTTGTCGAGATAAAAAATGCATAGCCTACAAACAAACCATTCACCGAGCTGAGATAGCTCGTACTGGCTAATAATAATCAAAACAACTGTCTCGAACACCAACTATTTTTTTCATGAGAAGAGATATCCCGTGCTCGTGAAAGAGAGAATAATCGAAATAATAATAATCAAAACAACTGGCTCGAACACCAACCCTTTTTCACGAGCAGAGATACCCCGTGCTCGTGAAAGAGAGAATAATCGAGATAACATTAGACCACTCGAACAACAACTTTCGCACCGGGCAAAGAAGCTCCCCTGCCCGCCAAAAGTATAATCGAGTTTGCACTAAATGCCGTAAGCGAGATAATCAAAAAATGAAAGCCAATGTATGCTCATTCATTTCATCCTAACTTACAAAATAGGAGAAAAAGATAAACAACTTGCACACTACCAATCAACGATAGTATTTCTTCAAGTGATCTGCATGCCATGGATGCTTAAGCTCAATGCGCTCCTCTGTTCGCAACATATAGGTCCCCTCCTTGACAATTCTGACTACTTGAAATGGACCTTCCCAATTAGGAGAAAGCTTCCCCCATTCTGCTCGATGGCATGTTGCTTCAATTTTACGGAGAACTCACTCGCCCACAACATATGACCGACCACGACCCTTTTATCGTGGTGGGCCTTTGCTCGCTGTTTATAATTAGCCATTCGCATTTTGGACTCCAACCGTTTCTCCTCCACCAAATCAAGATCGACTGCTCGAGCTATAATGTTGGACTCTTTATCATAATAAGATACTCTATAATTGGGCAAATACATCTCCACCGGTGTCATGGCCTCAAATCCATAAGCCAAAGAAAAAGTTGTCTCACCCGTGGGCCCTCTAACCGTTGTTCTAACTGCCCACAAAGCTGACGGCAATTCATCCACCCACCTTCCTGCCTTATCTTCAAGATTTCTCTTAAGGGCATGCAGGACTTGCTTATTGGCAGCTTCAGCTTGTCCATTACCTTGAGGATATGCGACAGGATGATTTGTCAATGCTTCATCTGCAACATGCTTTTGTGAATTTCTCCGAAAACTGAGTCCCATGATTAGAAACTATTGCCCGGGGTACCCCAAAACGGCACCATATATGCTCGTGCACAGAGTCGATCACATTGACTTCACTGATAGTTGCCAAAGGCTTGGCCTCTACCCATTTAGTGAAGTAATCTACAGCAACTACTGCATATTTAAACTTGGAACGAGCCAGAGGGAAAGGACCAATTAAATCTATACCCCACATATCGAACGGCCATGATGCCACCACATGAGTCTGCTCGGTTGAAGGTAATCGAGGTATATCAGCGTAACGTTGACACTTGTCACATCGCCGAACATACATTTCTGCATCTCTCCTCAACGTAATCCAATAAAACCCTGCAGTCAACTTTTTCTGCCAACGAGCGTTGACCCGGGTGCCCTCCATATTTTCCCTCATGCATTTCACCCAGTATGCCCTCGGTCATCTCCGGTCGCACACACCTAAGCAAAGGCCTAGTATACGATCGTCTATAAAGAATTTTATCCAGGATCACATACCGGCATGCTCGCTTCTGAATAGTCCGAGCTTCTGACTTGTCCTTGGGCAACGTTCCCTGCTCGATGTAAGCCTTCAGATCATCTATCCAACACTTCGCAGCAGGCTCAATGTCCATGATCACCTCTTTCTCTATCACTGGAACCTCTAAATATTCAATCATGACCCCTAGATGCAAAGATTGAATCTCATCCTCTGCCATCTTGGAAAGGTAGTCGCGCATATTATCCTCGCGACCAATTCGCACCAGCTCCTAGTAATCAAAATCCTTCAAAACCTCCTTCACCATGGCACAGTAGCGAACCAGAACCGGATGATGGACAGCGTAATCACCCTTGACTTGATTCACGACCAATTGCGAATCACAGTATATTATTATCTCGCATACTCCTACGTCTTGCGCGAGCTCCAGCCCCACAATCAAAGCCTCATACTCTGCTTGGTTATTTGATGCTGGAAATTTGAAACACAAAGCCTTTTCAAACTCCAGATCCTGCTCGGGTGGAACTAACACAAGTCCTACTCCACTTCCAAACCTGCTAGCCGAACCATCTACATGTAACTCCCAGCAATAATCCGAGCGGGGCCTTTGAACAGGAACTTCCTTCGACGCAGCCTAGGTGGAAGTCATTTTCTCGCCTGAATCCTTGAAACTAGTTTCAGCCACAAAATCTGCTAAAGCCTGAGCCTTGATAACTCGCCGAGGCTGGTAATCGATTTCAAACTCGATCAATTCAATCGACCAGGTGAGCAAGCGACCAGAGGAGTCCTGTTTGTGCAAAATTTTCCTGAGAAGTGTGTCCGTGTACACAATGATGGGGTGTGCAGAAAAATAAGCTCGAAGTTTCCAAGCAGCAACAACAAGCGAATAAGCCAACTTTTATGCATTAAAATAACGTCCCTCCACCTCGGTGAGGGCCTTAGTAACATAATACACAGGCTTTTGGAGATTACATTCCTCCCTAACTAACACAGCAGCCACAGCCTGCTATGTAGCCGCGACATACACAAATAAATTTTCCCCGAGGATCAGACTACTTAACAGCGGAGGTTGTCCCAAATATTTCACCAGCTCCTTGAAAGCCTCTTGACATTCCTTTGTCCATTCAAACCCTTTGTTTCCACGAAGCACTTTGAAGAATGGCAGGCACCTTTCTACCGACTTTGAAATAAAACAACCAAGGGCTATAACTCGGTCGTTAAGCTTCTGGACATCCTTGATGCATCGAGGAAGCTTCATAGTGACCAATGCCTTAATTTTTTCTGGGTTGGCCTCTACACCTCTTTCATTCACCATGAATCCCAGGAATTCGCCCGCCTTCACCCCGAACACGCACTTGCTCGGGTTAAGCTTCATGTTGTTTTTGCTGAGATTGTCGAAGGTCTCTCCCAAATCAACAGTATGATCATACCCTTTGGTCTTTACGACCATATCATCAATGTACGCTTCCACATTTCTGCCGATCTGCGAGCTGAAGACCCTATTCACCATCCGCTGATAAGTAGCTCATGCATTCTTCAAGTCGAATGGCATCATTTTGTAGCAGTAGAGCCCTCCTGCTGCCCGGAACGCTGTCAATAAAGCTGTCAAAATAGGTTAGGCCCGTTGGGCTAGCCCGCCCCGTCACCTAAAAGAGGTGGGCTGGGTTGATATTTTTTAGGCCCGTCACTTTTTTGGGCTGGCTCGCCCTGCCCCGCCACCTAAAAGAGGTGGGTTGGGTTGGTATTTCTTAGGCCCGCCATGTTTTTGGGCTGGCCCGCCCCGCCCCACCCCGCCAAATGATGGGTTGAAGTGGGTTGTGGGCTGGCTCGCCCCGCCAACCCATTTTGACAGCTCTAGCTGTCAAGGCTTTATCCTTTTCGTTCATCTTCACTTGATGATACCCCGAATATGCATCAATGAAACTCAAGAACTCAAAGCCTGCTATAGCATCCACCAGCTTGTCGATGCGAGGAAGAGGATAGCAATCTTTCGGGCAAGCTTTATTGAGGTCAATGAAATCCACACACATCTTCCATTTTTCATTTGACTTTTTCACCATAACTACATTAGCCAGCCAGGTCGGATAGTGTATCTCCTCAATAATATCTGCACTGGGCAATTTCTCTACCTCTTCCTTGATCGCTTTGTCCTTTTTTGTAGAATACACTCTGGGCCTTTGTTGAATTAGCCTGAAAGTTGGATCCACGCTAAGGCAGTGAACTGCAACATCTTCGCTCACCCCTTGCATATCATCTTAGGGGTGAGCAGAAGTTTTCCGGAACCGGACCGAACCAATGGAACCGGACCGGACCAGTCAAAAATGGACCGGACCAATACTTTGGATTGGTCACGGATTACGAACAGGACAATTGGGTCGGTCCTCGGTTCCAGAAACCAAAAACGCAGAACCGGACCGAACCGGACCAATGTGTATTTATTATTATTTTTTTATATATAATATACTAATATAGTATAATTAATATATATATATATATATATATATATATATATATATATATATATATATTGATAAGAAGATAATAAAATGGATAGAACTTACAACCTAAAGAAAATATATAATAATTTGATTCAATATTCAACCAAGTTTCCTTATTTGATTAAAGAGAAAATAGGAGGGAAAACATTGTTCTTCCCTATTATTTAATTTCCTACCTCTTTTTGTGATTCCAAACATTATTAGTTTGAAGGATTGTTACCTGTAAATTAATTAAATTAACCATAAGGGGATCGGAGAGGAAGATGACTTGCAATAAATTTATTTACAACTTTCTTTTTCGTTTCTCTTTATTAATTTGGAAGTAATGATTTTTACTTTTAGTTTATTTTCACAAGAACAACGAACCCAACAAAATGGTGTATGAAGGAAAAACATGATTTGATTATTGATCATTGTTTTTTAGAAAATCTAGTTATCCTCTTGATCAAAGATACGCATTGTATTGGTCCGGTCCTGGTTCTCGTACGTCTTCAATTGGTTCTGGACCGGACCAATGTATTGGTTCTCAGACATATTGGGTTGGTCCTGGTTCTATATTTTTAAAGAACCGGACTATTGGTCTGGTCCTGGTTCTCTCAGTTTTTCCAAAACAGTGGACCGAACCGGACCAAGCTCACCCCTATATCCTCTGGCCTCCACGCGAACACATCCAAGCTACCCTGGAGCCGCTTGACTAAGTTAGCCCGAGCCTCAACTGATAATGCTCTGCCAATCTTTATCTTCTGCTCGGGGTAATCAGAATTAATGGCAACCTCTTCAAGCTCGTCTTGAGCTGTAAACTCGGGTTCATCCCGCATTTGGAGCGTGTCACATTCTACTTTTTCTTCTTCTTCAGCCTGAGTCTCCACTGCATCAAGCTTGTGTAGTTCCATATCCACAGCTTGCTCGGCTTGTCCCCCCGACCCCAATGTCGGCAAAGGACAAATGACTTCCTCCTGATCACGTTGCTCGTCTGGTTCCAAGCCCTCGCTGACCATAGCAATATTTGAAGGTCCTACAGTTACCTGAGACTTTTCCTTGGTGCTGATGGTGACTTTTTACTCGTCATCTTCCAAAGTCAACTTCTGTTTTTTCCTCTAACTATCACGTACATACTCCAGGACCGCCCTGGGCTAACTCTTCAATACCCCCACTCCTTGATCGGTGTAAAACTTGGCTCGCTAGTAAGGAATTGAAGCGACCATTAGGAACTTGGTCATGCTCGGCACCCCTAAAATGATGTTATATGGGGATTTCAAGTCAATCACCATAAAGGTGACTTTTTCAGCTCAAGTGCGGCTGCCCTCACCGCTTAAAACTTCCAGCTCGACTGTGCCCTTCACAGGTACCTTATGATTGGTGAAGCCCTCCAAAGTCCCTGCATAAGGCTTAAGGCGTTCATCGTTCATCTCTAAGCCCTGAAAGCACGAGTAGTACATCACATCTCTGCAGGCTCCAGTATCCACTAAAATTCCGTGCACAACCCAACCATCGACCAGAGCAGAGACAATCAAGGACTGTTCCCCCGCTACATTACTCGCCAGCTCGCTGCGAGTAAACTGTATTGTCTCCTCTCCTGCTTGCAGAGTGGTCGGGCGATCTACCACCTTTGACAAAGAATAAATCTGCTTGTCGAGCTGAGTGGGCGTAGGCTCCTCATCCATAATTACATTTATTACCCCTCTAATCGGGGGTGCATCTCTTCGGGGAGCATTCCCCCTGTTACCTTCATCTCTCTTGAACCGGTCTAACCGACCTTCATTTATCAACTTTTAAATGGCCTTTTCCAATGGCCAACATTCCTCCGTCGTATGCCCATAATCATCATGATAGGCACACCTCTTAGTTCGATCCCGGGAATCTGCCGTCTCGGGATTCATGCGCGGTGGTCGAGGAAGCTCATCTCGAATTTCATACATTATATCTAGGGGTGGCAAATCGGCCCTGACGTGCCCTTATCGGGCTAGCACGATAAGGGCACGACACGATAAGCTTCGGCACGAACACAGCACGATAAGGTTATCGTGCCTAAAAATAAAACCCAAACACGGCACGATAAAAACCCGAAAACACTGCACGGCACGATAAGCACGATAAGTAAAACAGTTCATTTTTTTTTGTTAGGCACGATAAGCCCGTTAGGCACGATAAGCCCGTTAAACATGATTTTTAAAATAATTTGTGTTTGAAGGGTTATACTTATAGCTCCAGCACATCCATCAAAGAATTAAACAGAATTTGTAGGTGGCAGTTGTTCCAAGTTATTGTGAAGATCCATGTAATGAAATTTTGGGAGGGTTCAAACCAAATCTGAAATTTTTGAACCAAAAACTTGTCTTCGAATTGGTCATTTTGTCCTGATCTCTAGGAGTTTAGTATAATAATGCTATGATAAATTCTAAACCCAACTAACAATATTCAAGATTCTACTTATGAAAAATTGGCTACCATTCTTATTTTATTATTATCATTATTATTTAGTAGGTAAAATAGTTCATTTTGTACATATTTCAATTTAATTTACCTTCTAAAACAAGGTCAAGAAAAAAAAATTGGCCTGTCACTTGGCTTGAATCTCTTTGCTAATTCTTGCCTTCTTGGAAGCATCGGTATTCAGTATGTATATACACCTAACATTTCGATTTTCAATTATTCAAGTTTTATTCCTTTTAAAAACAAAAACAGATTCAAATCAAAATGGGTGTATATTGTATGATGAATGAAAGAAGACAAGTTGGTCTAGAAGTTAGTAGGCCGGTCTCGGCCTCCCACGAACCCAAAAAAGTAAATAAATCAATAAACATAACCAACTACTAAATGAATAAATTGCCGATTACACGAGAGACAAAGCCGTTTTTCAGGTTTTTGGAGAAAGAAAGAGATTGACTATCTACCTTTTAGGGTATAATTTTTTTTAAGGTGTAGAGAGAGAGGGATTGCGCTAGTGAGAGGGAGACCAGAGAAGACTGTGCCGTTGAGGGAGAGCAAAGGCCGAAGCGCGAGGCCAGCGGAGGCTGGATCGAATCAGTGGTAGTAACGCTCAACACCTCGACGGTGATTCCGTGAGAGAGACTTGAGAGTCTAAGAGAGACTGGGAGGAGAGAAAGAGAGAAATCGACCGCCTGTTGCTTTCTCTGGAAAGAGAGAGAGAGCGTCTCTTTACTGTTTAGTTACTAAGTTTGTTTTTAGGGTTTAGACTTTAGATGTAGGTTGTAACTTCTATTTATACCTAGGTTTTTTTTTCCTTATCGTGCTTATCGGGCTGGCACGATAAAAACCCGATAACGACCCGAATCTTAACGTGCCTTATCGGGCCGGCACGATAACGGCCCGAACCCGATAAGCCCCAGCCCAAACCCTATAATTTCGTGTCGTGTTCGTGTCGGTCAATCGTGTCGTGCCTCAAATTGCCACCCCTAATTATATCTTCCCGCATTGTGTTGAGCGGGGTGAGATCACTTTCTCGGAGAAATTCCCTTAGGCGATCATATCGCGACTTGCCTCTATTATAACCACCACCTGCACCCTGGCCGCTACCCTTGGGGTTAGCCCCAGCTCCCCCAACCTCGACACTTTCCTTCTTCTTTTCCTTCTTCGCGGTCTCCCCTGCGCACCACTTTTGAGCCCTCATCAACATCTCAGCCTGCGTCTTGGGCTCTCGCATGCTCAACTTAGACCTCAATCCGCCATCTCCCTCGAGCAAACCTGTTTCAAAACATAAAGTAACCTCCTGCTCGGACAATTCAGGAACTTACTCGAGCATCTTCGTAAACCGCTCCAAATAACTGGCTGTTGATTCATGGGCTCCTTGCTTAACCTTAGACAAATCAGCTCTTGTCTTTGCAATAGCTCCCGATGTCCCAAAGTCTGCTAAGAACTTTGTCTGTAGGTCAACCCAATTGTTGATAGATCGACGAGGAAGAGCTCCCATCCAAGCCAGTGCCTTCCCTTGTAATGCTCCCACAAAAGCTCGAATCTTCAATGCCTCGTCTGATATGACAAGACCTATCTGGGACTCAAAAGACATCAGTCAATCTCTCGCCTTTGTCTTCCCTATATGCTCCTTAACATTTGGAAAAATAAGCCCTTGTGCTGGAGATGCATTCTCAATCCAAGGGGCTAACGGACTAGCCGACGTACCCAGAAAATTCTCATCCAAAGCCTTGCCCTGCTCCCATGCCTCCATTCGGCGCTTTAAATCCTCAAACTCTTGCATATTGAAGGTTGTAGGCAAACCACCCGCGAGCTGAGGCTGTATCCCTGGCACAGGAGGGGCCTGTGGGGGTCCCATAACTCCCAGAGCTTGAGCAACGCCCACAGCCTGCGCCACCTGTGCCTGGGCTGCACCTACAAGTTAAGGCATTGGCTCATTAGCCACTAAATTTTTCTGTGCATTTGACTGTTGCAACTCCCTCCTTTCTCTAGACTGTTGTGACAGGTGAACTTGTGACCGTCTAGGAAAGGTGTCCGATAACGACGAGCATGAGACCTCCTGGGAGATGGAATGCGATGATTGCGAACATGCGATCTTCGCGGAGATGGTGAACGAGGATGATGAGGATGCGACCTTCGTGGAGAAGGTGATCTACGATGACGGCGAGATTGTGCTGAATCGTCTCCCACTCGGAGTCCCAATCGAGAATGCACACTAGGAACAACTCTGTGACTGGCTCGACCTTCTTGTTGGCTTCGTCCCTTAGATTCTCGTTCACGTTGTTGTGAGGGGACTTGTACTGGATTTAAAGGATTTCCCCCGGTTCTTGACCCACTTGCTGCCTGACTTGGTGCGGGCAAACCAGGTAGGGGCTCCAACTCAATGGGCAAAGGTGGCTTACCCATTACAATCAGCTGCAGGTTCAACTGATGCATTTGCCCCAAGTATATCGCCCTCTGGCGCAGAGCCTCCTCCCGAAATTCGTTGGCCAAGCCAACAGCAGCCACTGCACTCCTGACTAAGGAATCCAAACCCCGCCGTTGATTAAGCTAGTGGCGGGCATCATGAGGTGGTGGGTTATTGCCAGCTAGAAGGTTAAAACTAGGGGTTGCAGTATGTATTTCGTCTTGATTACCACCGTTAACACCGTTCTCTGCCATGATCAAAACTTTTCAAGTTACCAAGAAGCAAAAATTTTAAGAAATGTGTTTCCCGGCAACGGAACCAACTGATGCGTCCAAAATTATCAAGGACACACTGGGCTTTTCTAACTGAATATCTGGCTTTCAATCTATCTGAAATCTCCAAGGCCCAACCCTGTAAAGCAAGCAACAATAGTAAACTAGGCAGGGGCACTCCCTGCAAGAGCCCTCCGGTGTGAGAATTAGTCTAATAGTCAACTGAGTAAACAAATTGATAGAGTTTTGCCTTGGTATGAAAATCACGTACCTCCCTCCTTCAATTCAAGGGGTTTTTTTAGCCTGCGCCGGTAACTAAATAACTTCTCATTAAACGTCGTGGCATGCCTGTTGGGCACATTAACTGCCACATTTATCACAACGGTCTAATCATGAAGGCGGTGGCGAGTTTCTCGGAAATAACTGCTCACGTTCAGGATAACCATTACTTTCATAATCATGCATGATAAATCTTGCTCGGAGAACATTTGCCTGTAGGGTGGTAAGCCCCCAGCTCGCAGTACATTTTTGGTCACTGTCCGTTCCTCAATGTGACCTAGATCCTAAAGTGCACGCGTTCTGCTCATGACTGATGGAGATGTCGGGCACGTGACTTGTTCTTGGGCCTATCGAGTCGGGCAGCTCAACCATTATTATCATTATTATTATTATTAACATTATTATTATTATTATTACCATTATAATTATTATATTATTAATATTAATATTGCTTTATTATTATTATTACCATTATTAATAATAATATTACCTTTATTATTATTATTTTATTAATATCACTATTTTATTATTATTATTATAATTATTATTACCCCATTTCAATTAAAACAAGGATAACTTTGGAATTTAAAAAAGTCGTTAAAGTTTACTATTCATCCATGTTTTTGAAAGATAAATCATCACTACTAAGATTTGTGCTTATGACTTATAAGCTAAAGTGTGCTTCAATATGATTGTACTCTACTTATGACTTATTGTATCAAAAATGAAATCAAACATTTCCAAAATGACTTATGAAAAATCATAAGTCATAAACACCTCTCCATAAGCTACATCAAACAAGACCGCCCTCCATTCCACCCCCAAAGAGTACCCATTTGAAATGTGTAATTATCAAAGGAATATGTTGATGTCATTGGAGTTAGTCATAATTACAAAAATATTTGAATACAAATAATGTGCTTACAACACAAGTGGATTGTCGATGAAATGTTATAGAAATTAAAAGCATAATTTTTAAAAATGAATTCTTAAAATAAAACATTCCGAAATAATATAGTAGGTTTTTTATCCAGAACGAAAAAAGTATTTTTTTTTTTTTTTTGACTCCATTCTTCTAGCCGTATTTTACTACAGCATATCTTTTCTCTTTTTTTCTGGTATTCTGGTCCAAAACAATCTCTTATGACACATGGTAATTTAAGAAAGATTTTCTTGGGTATTAATAATGAAATAGTCTAGATAGATACACCTAGTCAGTAGTCAGTCAACATTGTAATATGCCAGTGCACGCTTATTAACCTATGGTGAATATATTAATTTTCTTTTATAGAAACAATATATATATATATATATATATATATATATATATATATATATATATATATATATATATATATATATATATATATATATATATATATATATATATATATATATACATATATATATTTAAACGAAAAAAAGCCATTGTAGATTTGAAAGAGCACTTCTGCCCATCCAACAGAATCCAATGCTATTTCTTTTTCATAATATATATATATAGGGAAAAAAAGTAATACAATCTAATCATCTCTATTCTCCACAACAAAATGAAATTCTTGACATTATTAAGTACATAAAAGGGGGAAAGATAGCATGTTTTGATCCGGTCTCGAGTTCCACTGTAGGCTGTAGCTCACCAAAAACAGAACAAAATGGCAGCACCAAAATCGTGCAACCAGATCTTACAAGTCATTTACAATTACAGACATTTGAAACTTTCCCACGTTCACTGATTTGCCAAATGGACTATTCAGCCTTTTCAAAAAAATTAAAAATTAAAAAATCATAAAAATGTATCATTGTCGATTTTTCTCTTTCTAATCACAGGCAGCTCTCACTAGAGCAATGATCATACTCTTTTTGTCTGCAGCTGTAAACTTTGATTCTGGGAGAAAAGCCACATCTGCATGCTGAGAATTCAACGCTGATGAGATGTATGCACTTCAAGTTCAAAAATAGTGTGTGCATTTGCGCGGAAGATGCATTTTCAAGCTAGGGGGAATACTAGTTACTAGATTTTGTTGTTTTTTCATAAGTAATACTAGTTACTAGGTTTGTGGTTTTGAAAATTGCAAACCACCTTCATCCAAAACCAGTATAATATTTAAGTTAAAAGTTGGCAGAAAACTCTCTCCCTTGCGATTGGAAATTTGGCTGTATAAAGCTAGATGAAACAAAAGTCAGAGATTCCCAATGCTGGTAACACTAGTTTCCTTTGATTATGAAGTACTTCATCTATTTCTTGCAAAGAGCCCACTATCCTATTTTTGGTTGTTTGACTTAATGAGTCCATTTTTGAAAGTTATACTTACAATCTTTATACCTTTCAACCTTACCCTCCACACGTGTCATAAGTGTGTTGGCTATTCTCAAACATTTTTGTAATGATGATCAGCTTCAATGGCACAAGTATCTCTCTTTTTTTTGATAGGTAAGTGTGACCCCTTGTTGATATGGGAATTGGAACCAAGGACCTCAAAGTCTTTGCCTGAGTGACCTTGCCATCCATCTCTCTCGCCCCTTGGGATAATAAATAATCCCTCCGTCCCAAAATTATTGTCTTGTTTTCTTTTTTCGTCCGTCCCAAAATTATTGTCTTGTTTGTAACTTTCCTTTTTAGGACAACACTTTTACCACTTTGCCCTTACTTTTCATTCTACTTTAATCATGGGTCTCATACACATCCTACTTTAATTATGGACCACATACACATGAGAAAATAAACTACACATCAAACTAATATTTTAATAATTCGGTTAAATGTGTTTTCTTAAACCGTACGCCAAGTCAACCATAATTTTGGGATGGAGGGAGTATATCTCTTAATTATTACATTTTTCAAACGTGGCTTCTTTGAGGGGGAACGGAGGGAGTAACATTCGAGAATCTATTTGAAACTCCTGAACAATGTTTATAGGAAAATCTGAGCCAAAAGGTATCCATACCATGTAATGACAAAAAATAAAAAATGAAGTTATGATGAGGGTGTTTTTGTACTAATTACTAAAGATTTCTACCGTGCTGTTGAAAGTTATAATAAAATCACAAACTATAAGTCGCATTTTACCACTCACAGATATTCACGATACGAAAATATATCTAGCAGGAGAATTAGAACGTCAAACTCGTAGCATATGCTCTTTCTAAAAAAGGCCATAAATCTGATTTTGAATAAACAAATTTAAATAAACAAACTCATGGTCATACTTTTACTTAAAGTAACTTCGAAGAGATAACCAATACTTACCCAACTCGCTTGTCTGGTACATAATCTATTCATCATCGCTATCATAAACAAGTGCCTTTCGACGATGTGTTGTTGCTTTTCTTGGTGGAGCGTCCTCGTCTGATTCGATTTCCTTCCGCTTAAGACTGCCTCCCGACTCCTTAGCCCTATTCTTAGGCTCCTGAAATATTTTTACCAAGAAAAGAACATTATTTCATCTAAAGTTTAAAATGATCAAATGAGTATACATCCGCTCAAAGAAATTCTGATAATACAAGGACATGCATTTATCTATAGCCTAGCCTAGAGATGCCCCAAGGGGATCATAAGGAATGCTGGTGAATTCATTTTGTGCCTGTTCTATTGATGTTATAATTGTTAAAACACTTCAAATCAGACTTCACTATGCCTTTATCTGGTAAGTTGATATGACCGTAGATATTTAGTTGCAGCTGGATGGAGTAGTTGCCCTCTCTCAGTGCAACATCAGTAACTAAACTAACAGCTGACAAAAATCGCATCTCAGCACATACTCTATAGCAAGTGAGGGTATTGTGATCATATTATTTTGCAAGTTGTCCGTTATCACTATGTCCACAAGACTTTCATGTCACTATAAGCACATGAAAAATAACAACTTCTACAAAGCAAGTCGTAGAATAACTGGCAGCCAGCAAGATAATCATCTAAATCCCCAACATATATATATATACACACACGAGTCTGTGAGCGTGTGGAGAGAGAGAGAGAGGTGGTTTTCACGCCTTCCTATTTCAGTTAGCCTTGTCAATGGAGTAGCTGCACCACAATGGCTACTGTATGAACATAAATGTCCCATCCGTCTAGCGTCCAGTTTTAGCTCTTAATAACGCTTTCAAGTAAAATCGGAATGCAGGTCTGTTGATGTGTGCTCAGAAAGGAAAGCTAACTGCATTTACCATCAAAAGCTAAACAAGGTAATCAGAAGTTGTCTTCTTCCAACAAAGATAAGCTTTGCACAAATTATATTTGAAGCACTGGAGACAATACTAACTGTCAAAGGAACTTGACATATACATGGCAATAGTTTTACAGCCTCTTCGCACACTGGAATCCATCCGATGCCTAGAAAAGCATTTTCCAGGAGCCAATTTTAGCAAGGATTTTGCACACTCTTTAAAATGGGGAAGGATTGTAGGTTTGTAGATTGGTAGTCATGAAAAAATGCTGATAATAATTCACAGTCAAAAGCTAAAAAAGACAAGTAAGAGCTTGTTCTTTTCTGACGATGATGGGCTTTGTGTATATCGATGTTTAAAGCATGGACTTGGAGGCTACCAAGTCTTATAAGGATACAAGCCATGTACGCTACTATAGCATTTACAACATTGAACACATCAATGACTGGAGATGTCAAGGATATATAAGGCAGGTATACCAATTCCGTGCAGTAAAGATTTTAAAACGGTAGCCATAAATACTAAGCACTAGTGTGGATACAAAGTAAAGTCTCAACAACAAAAAGAACGGTGGATAGAATTTGCAAACACCTAAAATACATCCAGGTCATATTTCAAATTATTGTTTTAAAACATATGCCTCTGTTAGAAACAACTCTTCATTTTCTACTTGCATATAATGAACAATACTTGTTCAAATTTCACACTTATGCAAGTGTATTAATAATAACAGCATGTCACCTTTGATAGCATGGTTTGTTTTCGGGCGTCAAATAATCAGTACGGTTTAGGTTTCTGTTTTGCTTTCAGGTGATACATTAAAAATGCTACTTAAAGGGCAAAAAAGAAGAATTTAACATTGTAATAAATTTTTGAGCAACATATTTAACACGGTGGAACAATTAGATTTGCACAAAATTATAATCTATTGCAGATAGTGTTGTTCAAGTGACATAACAGATCGCTGTAGCACAATTTTGGTAAAATATTACTCCCTCCGTTCCAAAATAATCGTCCTATATGATTGATAAAGAAAAACTAATTGACTTTAATATAAATATAGATATAATATGTACTTTGCTTTTTAGCCCATGTGCAAATGGTCATATTTAAAATAGGTAGAAAAAGTAAGGGTAAAGTGGTAAAAGTATTTTCCTAAAAAGAAAAGTTTAAAAAGAGGACAATTCTTTTGGAACGGACAAAAAAGGAAAGGTGGACAATTATTTAGAAATGGAGGGAGTACTTATTAGATTATAGTAGCATTACAAATAGTTCAATAATACATGTATATCGCAAACAAGTAATACTGAGTAACGTTTTTTGCAATTTTCATGTGCTTTGAACTGTGTAATACTGAGTAACGTTTTTTAATGCTCCTAAAATCATTTAGTTGTTTCCTTTTAGCAAGGCACCCTTGATTGAATTTGAACCAAGTCGCCGAAATTTCACCAACTAAGGAAACTTTGAACCCAGTTTGGGAGCAACCGTAACTGGTGCGGAAATTTGTTCTCTTTTTATTCTTTTATATCCCTATTTTTTGTTTTACTATTCTGAGGTCCTAAAAATTGGGAATGTCTGATTCTCATTTGGGAACTTTGTTATTCATGGTAATAAAGACTAATCACCCACCAAAATTTAGTTTCTATCAATGATGCAAAGGCAATAATTGTAATCATAGGTGTTGAGGGCAGCAAAGAGGGGTAATATCAAACTTCTTAAGAGGAAGCTCAGTTTTAGCTCTTGCCGCTCTGGGGGAACATATTCTGGACCCCGACATACAATAATGCTGTCCATCAGCCAATAATTAGAAGAAAATTACCTCTTAGGAGGTGGGATGAACTTATTTTTCTGAGGCTAGGAGCACTCATTCCTTTAGTAAGTATGGAATGTACTAAAAACTATATGATGCACACCTCAGACTCCTCTTCGAATGCTTCATCTGCCAATGCATCCTCCTCATCAAGCTCCTCCTCATCTTCTTCATCGTACTGCTCTGGCTCCTCAGCCCTCCTACGAGGGGGCGACACCTCCTCTTCCTCCTCTTCAGTTTCATACTCCGACTCTTCTTTCTCACTTTCATAATCATCAATCGGTCGCCGAGATGACTTTGTCACAGGCAAGGATGACTTGCGAGGGATGTCTTTGTGCCCCTGAGACAAGTAATACAATAACGCAAGTTATCTCAAGAAAAAGGATGATCTCCACCAAAGGAAGGGTGTTACATAGAGTTCAAGTTAAATACCTTCTTTGCATTCATAATGCGCTTCTCAGCGCGAGCTTCCATTTCCAAGTCTTCCTCAAAGCGGTGTCGACCACCGGAACGTCGAGATTCATAATCTGGTTCTTCGTCCTGATAGAATATGCATATAGAGCAAGATCCCAACTTCAGTATGTAAAACAGCTATATTATATCTCAATATGGAAGAGAACCGCATGTGTGGCGAGAGAGAGAGAGAGAGAGAGAGAGAGCAACTAGTTAGCTTTCTTTTACAAGAAAATTGTAGATAAATAAAAGAAAGCGACTAGTTAAACTGAAGGAGAAAAACCGCTTTGACTCTTTGTTAGAATGAAAACCAAGGCTAACTGATCAAATTCCCTTGCAAAACAGACCATATTACGAAAATATAATTTGAAGTCCTACCTCGTCAAGTGCATCCTCCAAGAAACCAGGTGAAAGTTGGCGCTCCCTGCGAACAGTTGGAGCATACTTCCGATTCACCTTTTCCTTCTTCCGGCTAAGAAGCTCATTAGCTCTAATTGTTTGACTTTCAGCCTACAAAACAAATAATCGATTGTATTGGAAATTCTAAAAAACTAATGCCAAGTAAAATCCTCCCCTAAAAATCATCTACCTTTTCCTTCTGCTCTTTCTCTCGCTCAGGATCAATGTCGGTCACGCAATTCTTGACCTTGTATACTTTTTTATGCCGTGAATCAACAAGGGCAGTCAATAATCTGTGAGAATTAGACGTTAAAGACGAAGGCATAAACCTCATCTTCCTCAAAACTCTCCCTTGCGATTGGAGAATTCCCTGCATTGTCATAGAATATTAAATACCATTACACATTGAAATTCATGCTCCATTCTAGCAAAAACAAGCAGACAATGGAAGACTATCTTCCATAAAGTGCACCAATATATGGTCAGCTTGGAACGAATTTCAAACAAACTTCAACTCAGAAGAAGAATAAAAAAATTATAAAATGCTGATAAAATACCATAGTCATCTTCTCACTCAATTAAAAAGGAAATTAACCTCCCAAACCCCACCACAACCCCCAATTTTGATTTACTACTTATCCATCCAAACGAGATTCGCTTATACATCTGCGTTATGATCCACGATGAAAAATCCAGTCCAAGCAAATCCCAAAAAATGTTCAAATTGAAAGCAATAACAACAGAGGTACACTGGGTGTCTGGATTCCAATAAATATGAGTACTAATGAATTGCTAATATAACTCATTTGTGATGTATTCTCCACTCGTGCAAACCAGTCTTGCTTTCCTTAAGTAAACCCCTCGAAAAAATCCCATGTTCAAAATTTTATAGTTTTTGATAGGTAAGTGTGACCTCTTGTTGGTATGGGGATTGGAACCAAAGACCTCAAGGCCTTTGCATGCGTGTCCTTGCCATCTCTCCCACCCCTTGGGGTATGTTCAAAATTAGACTGCATAGATCTCCAACTGGTACCCTTGTAAAACTAAGCTATTGCAAAGTGCTATGGAGTAATCAACAGGTTCAGAAAGTATGATGACAATGATTTGTCAGGCTAAGAAACATGACACCAATCTCTGATTTCCATCCCTTGAGGTAGTATCATAGAGAAAGGAAACTATGATTTGGTCTGGTTCATAGGTGAAGTCAGATGGCAAGGGCTGTTCATTAACTTCTGGTGTTCTTTCCGAAAGTAAGTCTCACTTGTAAGAAGAATATATTAGTGATCATCATGAAGAAACCTCTTTCACCTTCTTTTTTTTCTCTGTAGAACTGAAATAATTTTAATCTGCAGAGTCTTAGCACGGCTTGCTTCTGTGTGGTCAAAGAAACATAGTCAGATCAAAGGGATTGTTCAAATGATCGTAATGATCTTTCCTACAGTGATTCTCAATTGCCTGAAAGTTATCTCTGCTCATCAAGAGAAAAAAATAAAGGTTTGTTTCACTTCGTTCCGTCAATGATAGATCCATTTCCATCTGCTGATTTTTGGCACCTCCTTTTCACTTGCCAATGAGCGATCAATTTGATCACTATGAAGGAGAAGCTTTGTTCATTTCCTTTAGTTTGGTCAACATAAACTTGTTCCAATCCACATAACTTCAGCTCCCTCCCCTCCTTACTAAGTGCCCTTCATTTCGCGTATTTTTGTTGGGATTCAGATTTTGAGTTCGTGATATCCAAAGATTCTAATAGTAGAAGCTATGGTCAAAATTAAGGAGTAAGGTAAAGGTGGGTGTAGGCTAATCTCGATATCTGAAAACGAGCATGCAATAAATGTAAGACTTTACTTAAAATGTGTGATTCCAAACACTTAACTTTTCTGGGATAACAAAGCAACCAATGACAACTGACAACAGATATCCTCATTTATCATGAGGACCGATATTTTTCCAGACTTATCCAACCAAACAACTCAGAAAAGAAAGAAGCAAGGAGACTGGTTAGGGATGGGGGCAAGGAGTGCTTCCTAAAAGAAAGTTTATTTAAAGTTCTCCCAATTGCATTGCAGGCCTGCTCATAAAGCTGGATTGAACAAATTTCTGGAATCAGCAATAACAATGAACTACAAATGGCAAAGATGAAAGATCACCTTTTCATGCCTCAGAAAAAGATGGGCCTGATCATGCTGCGCATCTTGCACTGAAATGTCGAGAACTTCATTCCCAATCAATAACTGCAAGCTGCCATCTGACCAACGGACGAAGCGCGCATTGCTTTCATGCTACAGAAGAAGATATTCATTTAAGAAACAACATATGTCGGATACAACACAAATTCTGTTATCAATGCAAATGAGCCCAAATGTACCAGTTTTGGCATGAAAAATTCAACAATATATGCCTGGCAACTCGAGCACCAGATAGTAAAGAGATACAACTATGTATATAACACTGATCATCAAAGATATCGGGTTATACATCTGATATAAGTAGCAACAACTTATAATAGTATAAACACCAGTACCAACACCAAGCATATGAAAGGAAGTATCTTGTTCTAAAACATTGTCGAACTTTGGTCCTATTCCAGTATTATGAAGTTTGTGATACTTAGCTAAATTTTGAATTTGAATTTGCTGCTTAGTTGACTTATTTCTACCTAAGTCACAGTCAAAGATCGGTTACTAAGAGTTGAATAAACACATATAGATCTTGTCTTATATAAATATTTCAAAGCACATAGTGCATTTAGAACAACCAAGGAGAACTGAAATCTGGACGTGAGCTATCGGGAATAGTAATTAAAAGGCATACAACACTGATGACTGATTATGGTCATCTGCTCATAAATATCCAAGCCATGGAGCAACTTAAGAAATGAAATAAATCTAGAGAATGTAAAGTTGGCATTTGGGTATAGGAACATCAAGAAGTCATTTTTCCCACATTTGTTAGCGAAGTCTTCTTGGTGAATGGTGGTTTGGAAGTATAACATCAACCATAAACGACTATCATCTCCAACTTACTCATAAAACAAAAAGGACAGGTAAAAAAAAGATAAAATACAATTATTAGAAAACGATATTCAAAAATCAATTATTTATTTTTGATAGGTAAGTGTGACCCCTCGGTATGGGGATTGGAACCAAGAACCTCAAAGTCTTTATTCAAAAATCAATTTCTTGATGGAACAAACCACAAGACAGCATTTGAAAAGGTTTCATGCATCTATGTATGTGGATGTGTACAGAGTATCCAAACAGCATAAGCACACATTCACTTACAGATACTCCTCTTCCACCAGGATTTTTCACAGTTCCTATAGCGGACAATATTATTCTCCAAGCGAATTCGCTTTTGAGATCCAGATTCATCTGTCATTACAAAATCATCTTCAACATATGTCTTCGGATCAAATGGTTTGGGGTCAATGCCCATAATGTTGGAAACCTTGATCATATTCATCTGCATCAAAAGAGAAATACTGTTGAAGACTGCATGAAGAGGCTACAGCCACAATCTACATAGTACATAAGCTACCGTTTCATCAGAAGTCCTCAAATGTAGTAGCACAAATACTTAACAGAACAAAACTTCCAAGACACCAAGTATACCTCGTGAGGGCACACAAACCCATAAAATTTAACTATAGAACTCGAAACAAGCTCAAACACAATGGGGAATAGCGGAAACAGTAAGGAGCTGTTTGGTAGCCCTATTTAAGGCCGGATATGATTAATAAGCCAAATTTTCGGGTGTTTGGTATCCAATAGGCGGTTTGGACTAGTAATCCAAATTATCCGAACAAGACCCTTATCCCCTCACTAATTATACCAAGGGAGACGGTGGTATTATTAGCGCCCTCGCTAAAAAAACTAAGTGCTTAACATCTTCAATTCCAAAACTACCCCCAATATATAGTAAGAGGATTAATAACGAGGGCGCCAAGAATACTCGGATTAATAATAATACTTATCCCTACCCCACTACCAAACAAGACCTTACAGTTTTAAGTATTTTAGAAGCAGCTTCAAAGATGGACAACCTAAAAATTCAGATGTTATTCTGGTAAGATCATTCTGAAACTTTAAAATGGCCAATTGCTTTGAAGCAAGGAAAAATAATACTCCCTCCGTTTTCAAATAATTGTCCTCCTTTCCTTTTTTGTCCGTCGTTCCAAAATAATTGTCCTTTTTCAAAACTTTCATTTTTAGGAAAACAGTTTTACCACTTTACCCTTACTTTTTCTACCTACTTTAATTATAGCAACATGCTCAAGGGTATTAAAAGAAACCACATATTACACCAATATTTATAATACTGTCAATTACTTTTTCTTAAACTGTGTGCCGGGTCAAAGCGGGCGATTATTTGAAAACGGAGGGAATAATACACAGACAAGCATTTCTCAGTGGCTATTTTCAGTTGTCCCAAAAAAAATGTCCACTTCAATAAAGGCAAATTATTATAGAAACTACACTCCTTTACCATTGTTAAGATTAAAGCATATAAATCTATATAGGCTACGGAATTCAATTATTTGGATTTTCACCCTATAAAAGTAGTGCGTATGTTTTGAAATGCAATTCAGTCCAAATCTTTAACAAAACAAAACATTCCTTACTTTAAGCATTTTGAAATATTTTGGCAAGTTTCACCCAGATGCTTATCCAATGCAAAAACAAAGCAAGGGTATTTGATTTTTTCCCAATAAAATTGCAATTCCAATATAAGTGTTACATAAAGAATCCAGGATACAAGTTATGAGTTGCATATCAAAATAAGTCACAACCTTTTTCATTGAGAAACTTTCTTATCCATGATAATAGTTATGGTATAAAAATAGAATATTACTTTTTTTTAATAAGTAAAATAGAATAATGTTTACAGTTACAGGTTCATATTTCATAGCTTTTGTGAGGTTTCAAAGGAAAAGCTTATTTTGGCAATAGTGACTATTTAGAATGTGTTGGAGGCCAGTTTGGTACATAAAAGACAAAGTATGGAGGTTGATCTTTCTATGAACTTTGTGAGCTCTGGAAGGACAAAATTGATTCTTGTTCACAAGGCATATGTAAATTGTTTGGGTTGCATGCAGTGATTGACCAAGTTGAATAAAAATTAAGAATTGAGATAAACCTTCTCAGGCCGAGCAGGAGGAGGCCGCAGTGGAACCCCTAGCTCCATCGGAGGTCCAACTGGTTTCTCCTTCACTTTAGCCTCAATGTTCTCTGCTTCAGAATCATACCGGCCCTCTTCATCTGCTAGCATGTCCTCTGGTCTGAGGTCTTTCTCATAACTCCCTTCTTCCTCCATTGGGGATCTCTATGGAAGGGAACAAACCGTTTATGTTCTCTGGATTCTATTATAGCCGAAGGCACCAGCATGAAAAGGAAAAAAAGGGGGAAAATACTAACAAGTCCTCCTAAAATATTTTCATATCCAAAAAGTCCCAAATTATTCTTCTATCCAAAAAGTCATGTAGTTAAACTTTTGATACCAAAAAGTCCAAAATGTAAGGTTTTTAAGCTATTAGTTGAATAAAAACTTATAATCCCTCCGTTCCTAAATACGTGTTTACCTATTTTGAGCTAGTGCGGCATAAATTTTAAGACACATGTATCAAGCACTTGTAGACAATTTTTAAAAAAAAACATCTTTGGAGGTAAAATGAAAATATTTTGTAAAAATATTTGCATAATCGATAATTTGTATGTATTTTAGATGTATCTTAAAAGCCGTATCACAACTACTACATATAAGTGGACACTTATTTGGGACCAAAGGGAGTCTTTCTTTTCAATGATGTTAATGACTATAGTATTTCGTTAAAAATAATAATAATACATAATATATAACAACAATAGCAATAAGAAAACAACAACAATAATTTTTTCGATAAGTAAAAATAATAACGATAATTATTAAAGTAGTAATAGTAAAAATAACATCAAATATTTAGCTATTATAATTGCTATTATTACTTCTGCTACTACTAATATGTCTACCAAAATTTTAATAAAGGTGTAGAATAGTTAACTTTTTAAATTTTCAATTTATGAAGAGAATAATTGTTTTGAGATCGTTACTTATCAACAAAAAAAAAACTTGGTTTGAGATCGTTTGGGAATGAATTTTTTAATGAGACTTTTGGTATTTACTAATAATAACAACAATTATAAGAACCCAAGGGGTGGGAGAGATGATACAGGGGCACTCAAGCAAAGACCTTGAGGTCCTTGGTTCCAATCCCCATATCAATAAGGGGTCATACTTACCTATCAAAAAAAAAAACAATTAAAATGTTGTTGATGATGATGATAATATTGTTGTGATTATAGTAATAATTATTATGGTTATTGCAATTCTTATCATCATTTCCTTCAACTAAAAGAAAAATAAGTTTTCACTCCAATGAAAACTCTTAGCGTAACAATATAAGTAGGAACGTTAACTTTTGAACTTTTTAGTATGAAATGCTAGAATTTAGGAGATTTGAGATAAAATAAAATATTTGGGACTTCTAGATATGAAAAATATTTTTGAGGGACTTTCTAGTACTTTTCCGAAAAAAATACTATAGCAAAATGCTGTTTAATATTTTATACGAACATTTGAATCATGCTCAAGATGATTCTGAACTGCATCATATTCCGTTGGTTCTTCATCATCGGACTCCCCAAATACTTCACGGATTTCAGGAGCTATGAGTGAAACGTCTGCTTCATCTTTCTCTTCACCAGTTGACCTAGTAATAGTTACAAACCAAATCAACTTGAATCACACTTGTAGCAGTACGCAGCACTAAACTTCATGAAAGAAAAACTCTTTATAGTCAATTGTATTTGTGAAACTGATAGGCAATGCATGGTCAATTATCCAGGCTAGTATTAGCTTCACATGAATATTCGCTGGACTGGAAACATGGATTCAGTAACATTATGACTACTGAATTTCTTTATTTTATTGTTAAGATTTCAGGCTTAAGAGAATAGGGCATCAAATCACACTTGCGTATGCACGTAAGAGAGAGAGAGAGAGAGAGAGAGGGAGATGAGGATAATACCTTGGACTTCCATCCTGATCAACTTCCTCGTCTCCGTTGTCAACGAAATGGTTTCCCTCAGATCTTTCTGATTCGCTTTCAACCACATCCCTTCTCCTACTTGTTACAACTCTTTGACCAAATTCTTCTCTTCCATCACTCCCAGAATATTTTCCCTCACTTTCATCCCTCTGATCACCAGCTTCTACTTCAGGGGAACTTTGATCTCTGTCACCCTCGCTCTCTCCATGATCAGCAGCTGCATCATGTAACTCACCTTCACTCTCCTCCTCTGGTTCCCCATGATCTTCTACCCCACCATCAACCCTCACCTCTACGTCTTCTTCATCCTAATATCATCCAAACAAAACATCGTTTACATATCAAGGCGAGGGCATGTGATAATTTAACTTTAATGTTGTGTGAGAGATAGAGAGATAAAGAGGGTAGATCTACATTGAAAGAGACGGAAAATTGCACTTGCATTAACGAATAATTTGGGAGAATAAGAAAGAAACAGTGTTGAAAAAGAGTAAACAGATAAAACAGATTTAATACTGACCAGCTAAAATTCCAAAATTGAGATTTTAGATAGTTCTGAAGTCTCACACCATGCAAAGCATTAAGCTAAGCAAAACTTCTCCCCCATCCAGTAACAACGATTTTCATTTTGCACCAACCTTTTTAGTTTTTCCATACAAATACTTCCTGTATCCTTTAAATAAGGGGTGAATTCTTAAGAGACACAAACGAAATCTCACACTTCCATGTCCAGGACTATTCAAGTTGACTCAGCAAGGAAGTCTAATTAATAAATATGCAGGTTATGCCTGCTTGACACTCCCACCACAATTTCCCTACATTGCCAGATACCTAGGGTGAAAATTTGTCAGCTTAGCATAAATCCCAAATAATCTATAGGGTAAGGTTCTCCCTCTTGAATAATCTAACCCTTTTTTTTCTGATAAGCAATTTAAGAGCATCTAGTTTATAAGTTATAACAAACTTTCAAAAGCATAGAAGCAACTATCTCAAAGAAGTTCTTGAGACTTTCCCCGGGATAGTGGCCTTCAGACCACACACACACACACACGCATGCAGCTACAGATTTGAGGATCTCGAGACATACAAGTTACAACTCATCGTACAGTCACAAGTAAAGCACTTCTCTGATTGTAATCTACTAAAGTTGCATTCTTCAAGAAAATCTGATAAACTCATTATGCATGTAATTTTTGCATTCTATACAAAAAATTATTTATTTAAGTTATGATGATCACATTCCAATTCCTATTAGATGAAACCATAACATCTATGCCCCCACATTCAAAATTTAAAAATTGGCCAAACATGCAGAAGTTCAACAACATGCATACTTGTATGAATGGCCATGTATGTCAGATGATCTGGCATTTGAGAACTAGGGTTCGAATCAATGATAATCGAACTAATTTTTATATCTCTGCGAAATTGAACTAGAAAACAACCTAAAATTTTAGTACAGACGATGATGAAATAGATCATACCGAAGGGTAATCAGGCTGTCGATTGGATTCATGCTCTGATTCAACTTCTTCCTCTTCTTCTTCTTCCGACTGATCATCCCCAAACAGATTTTGCATCATCTGATGCCTCTTCTCCTCGCCCGCCATCTCTCTCCTCAACTCTCTGCACCTCTCCTTGCTTTCCCCTCGCTTCTGCTCAAGTTCTCCTGTCTTTTGCTTATTTTAAGCCCTAAATATATGAAATCCTAATTACAATCTCCTCTTCTAAACTGTTAATGTCCCTATACTCCCTTAATACATTGTACACAATTTATCGTATTTTTACGATAACCCTTACTTAAAAAGATTACTGTTATTGTCGTTTAATCAAAAAAAAATATTTTTAATAATATGTATTATTTAAAATCTAACGGCTTCTAACACTAAAGTTTGTAAAAATATCATATGCTTAAGATTGTAATATCATTTGCTTATGTAAAATATGTAAATTATTAGAGCAGCTCCGATGATGAGATAATTAAAAAGGTCTATCTTTTGAACAAATCGGTTGATAGCATTTGCCAAGTAATGAGTAATGTACGTTGACATCATAATGACACGTACCAGTTGCTCTTCTCGAATCGGTTGATGTCATGACGTGGCATTGTCGAGACATTTTTATGTTATCTACATTTACAGGACAAGTAGTACAAAAAAAGAAAACAACACACAATAGCTATTTTTAAAATGTAACAATTTTAAAATGATTTCATATAAAATACAAATTAGTGTATTTTGTTTCTATAAATTGGTTCTCAAAACCATTTTTTTCATATCATTCAACTTTATTTTCTCCCTAAACTCTACATGTTCTCTCATATTGCTCTCTCACATATACTAGTTATAAAGCTCGTGCTCCATATAGGTTCTTTTGGTAATAATGTTACTATAATTTTTTAATGTTGACATATATTTTTTCTTTTGATAATAGTAGTAGTATAATTTTTAAAATTTTAGGTATTATGATTTAAATGTTATAATATAAAACCAACATCATTTTCTAACAAATGTAGAATATATATATAATATATATATATATTCTATTAATAATAATAGTGGAAGTCTTCTAACCAATGTGGAATACATCTATTCTATTAATAATAGTAGTAAAAATCTTTTATTTGAATACTTTAAAAAAATACATTTATTTTATTAATAATAATAGTAGAAATATTTTATTTTAAAAATTTTGAAACCAGCATTATTTTCTAACGAATGTGAGATACATCTATTTTATTAATAACCATTAGAAGAGATGTTTCCTACATTTGCTATAAATTGATGTTTGTTTTAAAAGTCCTTAGAAATATTTTATCTTAAAACTTTTGAAATCAATATCATTGTTAACGAATATGGGATACATATATTCTATTAATAATAATAGTAGAAGACTTTTATTTTAAAACTTTTGAAACCAACATTATTTTATAACTAATGTGAGATATATCTCTTCTATTGTTAGTAAAATAAGTTTATCTAAAAAAAATTAAACTAAAATAATTATTTGTAACCAGTGAGGAATAAATAATTTTATTGGTAAGATTTTGCCTAAGGACTTTTAAAGCCAACATCAACTTCTAACAATTGTGAACATGTATCTTCTTTTGTTATTTTAGTAAAAGTTATTTATCTAAATACTTTTTTAAACTAACTTCAATTTTCAACCAATGTTTATTACATCACTTTTATTGGTAGTAGAGATGCATCTTACATTGGTAATAAATTAAAGTTGATTTTAGAAATCATTAAAGTACTCACCTAATACTTGTTGAAAAATTAATATTTTTAGTAAAATAAATTGTGCAACTTGAAGCACAAATTTCTTTACGTGTCGTTTGTTTGTTGACAAAAGTAATTGTGTAAATGCGTTTTAGTCGGTGAGAGCATCAAAATAATATATTTATTTGTCCAGCTCGAGTTTTTGATAAATAAAATATCAAGGCTTAAAGTATATTGTTAAAAGTTGGTCATTAGCGCAAAGGATTCTCCTAATATTAATATAATAATATTATCTTACATTGGTTAAGAAATGATGGTGGTAGTAGAAGTTTTTATATATAAATTTTTAATTATTATTAACAATAGAAGAAATTAATATTAAATGCTTAATATCACAATATCATATTAACTATTATTAATTATTATTTTTAGTTAATGTTTATAAAATGAAAAGTCTCAAGTAAAGTGATATGGAGGCTTGAAGATTCAGCAATATTAAAAGTTGGGTGAGTTGGCACAACCATAATGCTTCTCACCAACTTTAAATATATAGAGAGATATTTGTTTAGTTATGACCCGATACAAGGAGAATTAAGGTTAAGGTTTAGGTCTGCAATACTAGCAGACCATTTAAACTGGTTCATTCAGTATGTGACACAGCATAACCATGGGCCGTTAGGGTTGTCCCAAAACGGATAAGGACAACATGATACCATCCATATATGTCATCATTCGGTGAGTAATAATGTTTTTATTGTATAATTTGATAGTTTTCCAATATAACTTTAAACATTAGAACAAAATGAGATGTGTTGATCAAACATTAAATCAATAAATACAAAAGATTGATTGGTGGAGTTTATTTTGCTCAATAAACTATAAGCCGTTAATTTGTTTGATAAACTTGGTTATGGTAATTTATCAATGTTTATTTGATAAATTATTTTATCAATGGTTTCTAATACATCTTTAACTTATATATATATATATATATATATATATATATATATATTAAATGCTTAATATCACAATATCATATTAACTATTATTAATTATTATTTTTAGCTAATGTTTATAAAATGAAAAGTCTCAAGTAAAGTGATGTGGAGGCTTGAAGATTCAACAATATTAAAAATTGGGTGAGTTGGCACAATCATAATGTTTCTCACCAACTTTAAATATATAGAGAGAGATTTGTTTAGTCATGACCCGATACAAATAGAATTAGGGTTAAGGTTTAGGTCTGCAATACTAGCGGACCGTTTAAACTGGTTCATTCAGTATGTGACACAGCATAGCTATGGGCCTTTAAGGTTGTCCCAAAACTGATAAGGACAACATGTTACCATTCATATATGTCATCTAGAGATGTTAAATTGGGTTGGCCCTAACCCTATAGGGTCAGTCATATATGGTTGTGACCCTATAGGGCCGCGGGTTAAACGGGTCATTTGAACGGGCCACTCGAATCACAACCCTGACCCTAACCATGTAGGATGCGGTTTAACAGGGTCAGCCCTATTAACACATGATGCATTATTTAAATTAAAAAAAATCAAAATTAAGTAACAAACATATTGACGGACAAGTGACAACGATTAACAATGCGAATTAAAAACATGAAATCGAGTTTTCTTTTGAGAAAGTATCTTATTCAACATCATTATCATCTTCATCTACAATAATAAAATAACATAAAATAAATGTTGGTAAGAAGTTAATACAATCAAATATTTTAATCAAATAATAAAATATAATACTAAGGTCAACCCGTTTAGCACGAAATTTAAACGGGTTGCATTTTAACATATCTAATTATGTATCCAAAAATATTATTTTGACCAATTTTGGAAAACTTATATGTCTTAGAATTGTACTTACGACCATGTTTGGGTTTAACTTTCATCAAATGCACATACATCATCACAAAGCTAACAGAGCATAAATATTGGTTTACCAAATGAGATGATAATATATATTATGCATTTGAATTTAGAACAAACAATTTAGGATGGTTGAATGGTATAAAGGGTCATCCATAAGTTTTTATACTCTTAAGAGGTTGTGGGTTCGAATCTCAATTTTAACATTTTCGAACAATTATTTTAGCCATAAGCTTCCAGCCCGCGGGCTCAACCCAACCCGGTCACCGTATATTAACAGGTTGAATTTTCCCAACCCTAACCCTCATGTTTTCGGTCGACCATGAATTTTCCCAACCCTAACCCTTTCTTCGGCCTTTTTAACATCTCTAATGTCATCATTCGGTGAGTAATAATGTTTTTATTGTATAATTTGATAGTTTTCCAATATAACTTTAAACATTATAACAAAATGAGATGTGTTGATCAAACATTAAATCAATAAATACAAAAGATTGATTGGTGGAGTTTATTTTGCTCAATAAACTATAAGCCGTCAATTTGTTTGATAAACTTGTTTATGGTAATTTATCAATGTTTATTTGATAAATTATTTTATTAATGGTTTCTAATACATTTTTAACTTGTCTACTATACAATAGAGCTCAGTGGGATAAAGAACAACTGAGATTGATTATTTTTACTTATATCAAACGGCTGTAATTTATTCCGCCTGACACATGTGTCCCCCTAAATCAGGACTGTCAAGAAGATTCATAATCTAATCTAAACTGTTTTTATCTCATATATAAATCTCATCTAAACTGTTTTTATCTCTACCTAACCTAACTGTTTCCTATTCACGTTTTTCTTCTCAAATCTCATCTAAACTGTTTTTATCTTAATCTAATCTAATGGTTTCCTATTCACGTTTTTCTTCCTACGTTTTTATTTCAATCGGCTTTCTTCCATCATTTTCAGGCTTAGTTTTTTTTTTTTTTTTGTTCTTTTTTTAAACTTTGTACTTCTTCTTTCTTCTTTTTTCCTTCATGTAAAATGGGTTATTAAATCTATTTGATGAAATAGTTATATTCTAGCTTTATATATATATATATATATTGTGTGTGTATATATATATATATATATATTATTTATTATATTGATTTATTTGAATACTAACACCGTCATATACTGACATCGTCCCATACTGGCGCCGTGCCATAGGCATAGGCATGGGCACAGAATCTAGTATATATATAAAAACATAACACTGTCAAATAAGGCAGTTTCCTGCCAAAATCTACTTACTAAAAATGGAAGGTAATCCTTATCTAATATGAGTAAATGAATTTATTGGAAACACAAATTTAATTATTACTCTTATTTAATCCTATATTATTTTATCAATGGTTTCTAATACATTTTTAACTAATCTATATATCTATATAATAGTAGAAGCACATAGCACTCTTATTTATGACAGTTTCCCGCCTAAACTGATTTTCTAAAAATGGATCTTCATGAAATTATTATAATCATCAAACTTTAATATATATATATATAAAGCTAAGGTAGTCTAAAATAGCAAAATCCCTCCAAAATTTGTCTTCCTAAAATAGAAAGTCATTTATATGTAATAAAAGTTGTGGGTCATGTATTGAAAACATAAATTAATTGATTACATGTGTCATAATTAATCAAATACTACCTTAATATAAATACTCTCTTGGAATATGAAAACCAAATATTGCCTTGAAATATGAACAAACTTCTAATGAATTGAAAACAAAGTTAGCAAAATATTTCAACATCATTAAGATCTTAATTTTATTGTTCATTTTTCATGTTATAAATCGATATCATAATTTTTTATAGTATTCTACACGTTAAGAAATGTGTTGTCTTATAGAAGATAAAATATGATGAACTTAAACATCGGCTTATGCTAACATATATTATTAAAAAAATTATACTTTCACTTTTATATTAAATCGAGAGTCCCAACAAAAGTGTGTTTATTCAAATATTCGAAACAGAAAAAAATAAAATAACAAACCATGATTTAATTTCAATCTGAGCATGTAGATCAAACAAAAAAACCTTGAATATTAACCAACGAACCAAATTCCATCAAATCCAAACTAGATTTTTTTGTAAAAATATTGTTATTTGTTCGGTTCTTAATGCTCAATCATCCTGTAAAATACCGAAATTTTGAAATAAATAAATTAATTAATTAATAATAAATTAAATAATAATATTTTATGATTGGGCTTGTTTTAATTTTTTGGGCTTACTTTGTTTGGATACTACAATTATTATTTTGTTTGAGCATGGGCTTGGGCCAATAACTCTATTAAGTAAACAACAATTTAGATATTGTTGCAATTGGGCCTAGTTTTGGGTTAAGATGAAGAAAGAAATAATAGCAATAATAATAATAATAATAATAATAATAATAATAATAATAATAATAATAATAATAATAGTAATATGAAATGGGTGTTTGGGAGAGAGAGCGTCAAACGGTAAGGAGGCAGGGGAAGTTTTGGCTCACCTACTTGGAATAGGAATAGGTTGGTGAAGGGATTATTTAAGATGGGTTCTTGAGCCACATTGAGTTCTACAACCAAAAAGAAAAAAAAAAACAGCGCAAGAAACTAGCGGAGGAGCTCTACGAGCACCGAGAAAGAGAGAAGGTTGAACAAGGTGGGCGAGAGATAGAGTTCGCAAAGTCTTGGATAGTTTTGATTTCCGCCGAGCCTTCGGTAAGAATACGTTGCTTTTGTATTATCTCTCCTACAAATCTTGTTCCTTAAAACTTAGCTTTGGAATATAATGAGTTTTATATTGAAGAGTTTTGGGTGTTAGTAAAAGATTTGGGAAAGAAAAAAATGGTGAAAGGATGGTGATGTGGCAAGGGAGAATGAAACAAAGAAAAGAAAGAAAAAGTGATGCGTTCGCATGAATTTTTCTAAATGAAGAAGATGATAAAGTTACAATATACCCCCCCTTACTTTAGCTTACTATTTAGTTTTTAAGGTCATGAAATTTCGGTTCCCCCATGTTAGCAAACTAATGGTCGTTAAGTGTTTAGTAAACATGTGAAAGTTTTTTGGAAGTAGTCAACGGGTCCCGTAGTGGTGGAAATGTATTGTTAAACACGCGTATCACATTGTAATATTAAGAAAATGTTTTATTGTGATAATTAGGTGTTTAGTGGGAAGAAGTACCGCTCTTTTGACTTTTAAAAGTTTACGTCGATTTCGAGGTGGATTTTCTACTCTATCTAGCTTATTTTAAATCCCTTTATTTTATCGAAAATTGTCTTATTACGTAAACCTTGTTTTGTACAAAAGAACCGTGAAAAATTGTTTTATGTTTATGAAAATTGCTATGTCTTGAAATACCAAAAGACAAAAATATGGATCAAACATATGAGCCTCTGAAGTCAACCTTGATTTTCGAATTATTGTTATTGTTTGTCGTTATTGATTTTGAAAAGTTATGAAAATATTTGAATTATGGTTATTGATTATTGTTTTTGGATTTGAAAAGTTATGAAAGATTCTTAACGGTCTGACTACGTTATTGAACATCGAATTTCGACGAGTTCATCAGAACACTATTGACGAGTCATAGCGGTACTATGACAATTTTTGACGAGTTACAGCTGCAATTGACGTTTTATGACCCGACGACGAGTCATAGGTACTATGACAATTTCGGATGAGTCGCAAATGACCGTAGTCAATAAGACCAAGAATTTTATCGAATAAATTGTTTAACGGTTAGTTGGTTAAGTATGGGGATGACGAATTGACTAGCTTCGAACCAAGTTTTGATTTTGAAACTCTTTGAGAAAATTATTGTTTAAAGTTTTTTTTTTTCGGCTTTGTTTCGAAGAAATTGTTGATAACACTATTGGTATGGGACGGTGGTGTTGTTGACTTGTTTTCAAAGAAATGTTTTACTTAAAAAAAAATTGAAATGTCGTTTATGAAATATGATTTGACAATGCTTACTTTGACTATCATAAAAAAAATTGTTATTGATATACGTGTTTGATCCACTAGATAGCGTAGTCACGTGAGCTCACCCTTATCATTTTGCGATTGTTAGTATTGATGAAGGCTTGGATCGCATAATGGACGACTCGAAAGTTTACTTTTCGTAGATTGATTGCTTTTTTTTCGGTTCAGAAAGACTTGGGTTTGTAAGGAGCCTTTGACTCCATTTTCTTTTTTGTCTACTACTTTGGGATCTTCATATGGATTATCGCCTCCTAGTTATTGTAATGGACATCGTTGTTTTGGCTAATTTTTAAGAAAGGATTTGTTTGTCTTTGAGCTGCGCTTGATGTTAGAAGGCCTTGCGGAGCCCAAAAGTTACTTCAAGTGGGCCTGCGGCCGGTCACCCTTGGCCAATGGTCCTGTTATGGGTTCGGGGTGTGACACATCCGAATCTAATTATTATTGTATTTAAAAAATCAACTAATATTTTATTGTAAACTTTTTTACCAACTAATCATTAAAATGTTGGATATCACATTGTAGAAGCTAAAATTTGAATGCAAGTAATTTTGGAGACAAAATAACACAAGAATGTCATTGTCTCCATCAAGAAAAACAAGAATATCACATCAAGATGACAGAAAATCACAAAACGAAAAAAAACTTGATTACAAAAAATATAATTAATATCGAAATAGTACTACTTAACAAATCTAAATCTTCATCACAATTATTGAGACAACTTATTGACATATTTGAAACTAAAGTGCACATCTAATGAAATGGACCAAAATTAAAAGTAATTCATTGATAAATCTATAAAAATATAAAGAAGCATAAATAGAAAAATATTTTTTCATCTTCATCGGACTCATTGAAAAAATATTTTAAAACCATAAATATCTTAATTTATTGTCCATTTTACATTTTAATAAATCAAAAACAAAATTCTTAATAATATTTTATACGTTAAAAATTTGTGGTCTTATAGAAGATAAAATATAATGAACTTAAACAATCGGCTTCAGTCAACGTGTAATCTAAAAAAATTGTATTTTTATTTTTATGTAAAACCAAGATAGTCCTTACAAAAGTATATTTATTAAAATATTAGAAACAGGAATAAAAAAAAGAAACAAACCATTGCTTATAATTTCAACCAGAACAAACATGTGGGTCAAAAAAAAGTTAAGGTCAATCATTGGTAGTATCATATGTAATAACGATTAACAATAGTTAAGGACAATCATTGCCACATATATGACACTTCCTGAAGTATGATTCAAAGTAGATCATGGTTTTTAGGTTCACAAATCGTTCTGGTTTAAAAATATTGATTGATATGAGATAAATAAGGAAAACCAACAAAATAACACAACAAATGTTGTGTATAATGAATTCAGAGTCTATCATATTACTGATACAATGATGTATTTCTATTTAGATAGTTGCAATCCATTCTTTTAATTTTATTTATTGTCTTTGTTTTATTTGAATAAAATTTAATTAAAAAATATATATGTCTGTGCGTTAAACGCACGGGTGTAAGACTAGTTAACATTTAATGTCTTATATAAATAAATACATAAATTAATCATTTATTATTAGTCAAAGCTCTTTGGATTTTATCCAGATTTTCAACACTTTTTGCATTCTATCACATTAGATTTCCGCCGTGTATATATATTATTAGTGAACCTTCAAAAGTAGTTTTTAAAATTTTGAAATATACATTTGACTTAATCCTTTAAAAAATTTCACAGTACTTATTATACCGAAAATACTATGACATTTGTACCAACGCAACCACTATGGCGTTGATCATTGTTGATGCCAATGTATGTATAAAATTTATATTATATATTATAATTTTCCCTTTTATTAATAATATGTAACTTCTATTGTTATATTTGCATTTTTCAATAGATCTGTATATTTATTGTGTAACATTTGCATCTGAAACAAAACAGAAAAAAAAATGATACTCATGTGCTTAAAAAAATATCAAATGTATTTTCAACAGATTTTTAAAATAAGATGTAAAATTAATGTACTTTAAAACTACATATCTAATAAAAACATATCTAGAAATTAAAGATCTGTACTTTTTTAGAAAAATAATAGTGAAGAAGCAGATATTAAAATTTGAAATAATTTGATTTTAATTTCTAGATACATATTGATCATTCTCTACTATTTAATTAATATTAGAAAAAAAAATCGTATAGCTTTGGTGGATTTGAGGTAGTTAATGTTCAGAGGTTCCATGGAAAGATCTTTCAGTTTCTCTTAGTGAGGATGTGCGTGTGTGCGCGTATATATTTATATATATCGTAGTGTCTTTTAGGGTATTTAATGGACTGGATTTTTTTATTTGATGTAAATTCGGGTCAGTCAACTAAACACATATAAAGCTCTCTAATCCCTTATATTTTTTGAAACAAAAAAAGCACTTTTGAGATAAAACACTGCGATACCCTAAATGAATCGAATACGCGTCCGAAAAGACATGTCATGCATTACAATTTAAAAATCCTGCATCGCGATGCACAAAACGTATGCAATGACAATTAACAAAAGTTGAGGTCAATCATCGTCGCATGTAGAATTGTTCTTGAAGAAGTCAATGTTTATCTATGAGTTGTATGTCGCAGTTTTAAGGGTAGCAAACCGTTCCGGTCGATACTGATATGTGATGAAGATGAAAAGCCAACAAATAAAACAACAAATGTTGTGTATAATGAAAAAATTTAGAATCTATATTGTTTTTTGTTTAAGTACTATACTATTTTCTAATTAAATAGTTTTCTGTTATTTATTCTTTTGATTTTGTTTTTGCTATTTATTTTGGTTATGTATAGTTTAGTTTTAAAAAATATATGTCGTGCGTTTAACGCACGAATGCAAAAACTAGTTCATCGAAAAGGCAGATGTACATAACACTGCTAAATAAGAAGTTTTCGCCTAAATCTACTTACTAAACATAGAAAGTCATCTTTATCTAATATGAGTGGATAAATTCATTTGGAAACACAAATCTAATTATTAGACTTTCATTTAGCCCTATAACAATTTACAAATTCGTTGTAAATGCATTAGAATATGAGATTGTCTTGGAATATGAAATGACATACAACTTTATTGTTGACCATATTATAAACTGCATTAGACACAAAAAAGTGTCATTTGAAAAAAAATCTACACCGTCTACGAATTAAAATGTTACTTTTATTTTTTTAGATTTGGTTGGCCACGTATTGTGTTATAAAGGTCGCTTGTGCAAAAAACGTTTCTACACCGACGATGGATAAAAAAATTATTTTTTAAAATGATTATTTAATTATCATAAATTTCATATCCAAGAGAATGAATGTTTAGTATAATATAGATTAATATAAATTCCAAACTCATATTTCTTCTACTTTCCATGTGCAAAATTTATTTAGGTATATTTATTTATTTAATCTATATACATCAAACTAATAATATTTATATTACGATTGTTTGCTTACTTTGTTAACAATAATGTTTTTAAATTGATTTTTTTAAAATTTATTTATGTATTATGATTTAGGCTTAAACACCAATTTGGTCACTCTACTTTCCAACTTTTTTCGTTAATCTCACTTTACTTTTTTTTTCTCACTTTAATCACTGTACTAGGTATGGAGATTCGATAAGATCACTCAAGTCATTTCCGTTAGTTATGTTGGACGAAAATCTATAAAAAGACTAAAATGCCCCTCTCTAACACATGATGTGCACGTAGATTGGAGCACCCTTCTCCTCCCCATTAAAAATCCTCTTGTTTTGTACTTAAGTGACTGATATTGTGTCCATCTCCATCGAAGCTTTCTATAAAGATCTTAGTCCTCAAGTATCTCAGGCGGAGAAGGCAAAGGTTAAAGAGAAAAAACTTGACCGTTGTGACGTGAAGTTAAGAGATCGAGAAGGTTAGGTGTCGCTTTAACAAGAGAAGTCGATCTATTAGCTCACCTACTCAATGGACTCCTAACGAGGCAAAGTAAGAAAGGATCTCGCTAACCACTTAATCGGTACAAAGAAGTTTCACTTACGAATATGACCGGGATACATATCAACTGGTCGACATGGGAATGGAACCGGATTGAGCGATTGAATAAATAGATCTGAAAGGAGATCTTAACCTCGGATTTCGGCGATGGAGAGGGGAAAAATGGGTTACAAGGGGGGTAAAGGGCCGCTGTAGAGATTTATGTTTTATATGAATAAGAAATCCGACGGAATCTGGGCAATGAGTCGATTAGAACAAAGATTGAGCACTCGGAGATGACTCAGTGCTCCAATAGTGTTAGCCGGAATCCGTCCCACAAGACCGATGTCGGGAAGATAAAGAACGGTGACGAAGTTGTTGTTGTTGTTATCGCAGGTGACGCCGACTTAGGTGCAGGCTGAGTCCGATGCCTTCCAGTGGATGTGGTTCTCGTGAAGGACTTGAGAAATGAAAACAAGGAGGGCTTGCTTGTCTTGAGTCAGTAACTCAAAAGAAATGTAAGGAATAAGAAATTATATACAAAAACCCCTCAATTGAATAACGCCGCCATTGATTTTGAATTTCGTTTAGTACCCGAAAATCTCAGAGAAAAATGTCTTATCTGTGCTTACATTTGGGCTAAATATGTTTTGTTTGTGTTTTGAATTATTATTAATTTTATAATACTATTGGTTAATATATATATATATATATATATATATATATATATATATATATATATAGAGTTTATGGGGTATAATTGGGTTTATGATACTAAGGGTATTTTTGGATTTTCATAAATATTTTGAACTTTTCATCTGAAAATATTGACAGAATGATTAACATGTTATTTATGTTTAAGTAGAGTGATTAAAGTGAGAAAAAAAAGTTAAGTGAGCTTAACAAAAAAAGTTGGAAAGTAATGTGACCAAATTGCTATTTAAGCCTTTTATTTAAAGTAATAAACATTTATTCGTGTATTACGCATGTAAGGAATATTAGAAACATAAATTTCTATTGGTTTCCATAATTCACATGCCCAAGTATCTTGTCAATTGTTGATCTAACACATCATGATGAAGGTTGAAATCATTTTGTTACGGTCATTGTGAACACTTAAATACCTCCAACACTACTTATCCTTAATTTATTCTTTTAATTTTATTTTACCTTTTCCGTTTACTTTATGTATAGTTTAATTGAAGAATATATGTCTGTGCACGGGTATAAAATTAGTTACATATAGTACCGGTTGTAAATTGTCCAAAGTGGTCCGAATTCATCAAAATCAAAAGAAAGAAAGAAAGGAATTTGTCAACCATAAAATACAATTTTAAAACCACGTGGGGGTTTTCTTTAACATTTTTTAAAAGAAAATGAGTAGAATAATTTTTCTAGGTTTTTGAAGGGTTTCTATTTATAAATTGCCACTTGGAACCGTATATATATATATAGGAGAGGAGCAAATTATGAAAAGTTTATGCCAAAAGTAACTTACTAAATTTGGAAACATTTATAATTTGTATATTTATCATATTTGTTTTGAAAATTGAAATGAAAATCACTTAATGAAATTGACAACAACTCTTCAGATTCAAATGACTTTTCAAATATCTTCAGGGTAAGTTTGGATACCCCAATTCCATAGTTTAGAATTGGAATTGGGGCCTCCAAAACCAATTACATTGTTTGGGAATATAACTAAAATTTGGAATTGGAATTGTGTTGGAATTCTAAATTACTCAATTCCATCCTAAAACTAATAATTTAAATTCTAAATTTTGATAAATTATTACATAGTAACAAATCATCTTCTTTTTACCATCACCAAAACAACTTTCAACCACCACCACTTGTGTCACCTCCCGCCGCTACCAACACCTCCTGCCACCCCCGCCACCGCCTCCAGCCACCACCACCACCACCAACACCTTCGGCCACCTACCGCTGCCGTTAACCATCACTACTATGTGCTATTTATTTTATAAAATGTAATTTTTTTATACTTTTGTTATTATTAGCAAGGTTTGAACCCTTGTCATTCATAATAACTAGCAACCATATACCACTAGACTAAACTAAACTAAATACTTGACATAATATTGAACTCTTATTTTAAGTATAATGTATAATTACAATTGAATTCCACACATTATCCAAACAATGAAAAAGCTATGATTTTGAAAGTAAATTATAAGTTATTTAAATTTTATAGAATTTGAATATTTATCGAATTCAAAATCAATGCATCCAAACGGACCCTTAGTACATTTAATGTTCTTGACTGAGATTCAAGGTTGAAACAATTTTTTATATTTCAAATAATAATGTCACATTGCCATTTGTTTGCAATTTGGTTCAAAACTCACAAGTATTCGATAACAACAAGAGTTATTTTTTTAGCTTAATTTAATTAGAGCTAACAAGTATTAAAATTAATTAATTTCAACGCGCCATTCATTTGTTTGTGAATGCTCGTGTGACATTACCTTAACCGGTTGACTTATTTCTATTTGATTTAGTAAAATACCAAAATTATTCAAATGTATAACATGAGATAGATAATAAAAAAATGGTCAAAGCGGGAGCTAAGAGTATAAGACCAACATGTCACAATTTCAACCTTTTTTTTCATCCACTATATCGATCAATTTAATTTATTTTCTACATTTTCTTAGTATAAAACATCAAAGTTAGTAATCTACCATAAGCTGAGAAGTCGGGTCGTCAAAAAAGTAAACTAGATTGCTACCTTACTAAGACTCTCCTTAGTAGTTACATTATTATTATTATTATTATTTTAAAATCAACTTCCACTTGTGACTGTACGAGAGTAACACGTAGATGAAGAGATTGATTATGCCATTGTACAAATAAAACTAAGTATAAATATGTGACTCACAGTTGAAAATTTAAACTTGAAATGATAATAATCATTTCTTAACTGACTTAAATATCAAATTTGTCATCCTACTTTGAGTTTTTATTCATTAACGCCATCTTGTTGTTTTGTCAACAATTTCATCATTACACTTTAGTCACTCCATCCTCTTCCGTCTTGGTTTTGGATGAAGAATGTTAACGAAAGTAAATTCGCATTAGAAACTGAAAACAATTGAAAATCTAAAAATATCTTTATATAAACAATTTATTTGATACATAATTACGTGTTTATTCAATATTTGTCATATTTCTTGCATTTTTTGGCAGATGTTTTGAAATATTATGTAGTTTCTTTTAAAATCGTATGTATGTGGCTCATAATTAAAGTCATGTGTACGTGGCTCATAGACAAAATAATGTTGTCTTAAAAAAGAAATAAACAAACAAGACAATTTTATTGAAGCGGATAAAAAATGAAAGCATGACAATAATTTATCAAGAACTTGGACAAGGTAAAGAGGTTTATATATTTTAAACCAATTTTATTCTAAAAAATTATCGTTAGATTCTTAGATTTGACAAATTAAATGTATAAGTGTTAGTATCTTCTTTTTTTACAAATATTTAGACGTTGCATGTATAAATTTATTTATTAGTATAATTTTTTTGTTTTTTTTATGATTTAAAAAAAATCTAAACATCGAAATGCTTCACATATTCAGAATTGAATATTATATTCTCTAAATTTTCCTAAATAAAATTTTAAGGAATTATTTTATAATAAATCCAGATCCTGAATATATAGGTTTGCTATTTTTAAAAGCTCATCATAGTTGGTAAGATCTTGGAGAAATAAAAGTGGATTATATTTTTTAAACTATAATTTTCTAAGTTAAAATATATAATTATTAAACTCTATTTTTAAAAAGTAAAATTTCTAAACATTGAGATAATTGAAATATTCCAAATATAATATTAATTTCTTAAAATAATAAGAAAATAAATCATAAAATGGCAAAACCCCTCATTTGGCCACCAAACTTTTCAAAAACGTGTAAGGCGACCACCGAAAGTTTAAAACTTGCAATGAGGCCACTGAACTAAATTAATGTTGCAAGCGTGCACATATTTTGGATGGTCGTTAGGTCCACTATTAAATCTGAGTGAAATTCCTACTTTGCCCCCTTTAAATTGACAATTATTCTCGTTATGTGATATTAAAAATCCAAAGGGGTCCAATTGAAACATAAGGTAATGGGTTTAAATGAGATAGAGTAATAGGGTAATTTTGCAATTAACTCCTTTTAAAATTTGAGAAAAAAAAACTAATTCAAAAGTCGTCATTCCACCCCCCACTCCACTTGCAAGTCACCACTCACCACTGCCACACACTACAAGAGAGAAAAATCGGAGTGAGGATGAGAAGGAAAAAACAAATCACATAAATAATGGAATTGTTTTAATTATAACAAAAACAATACAACCGTGCAAAGGATCTATCACTGTTGAGTTCCAATTAATAGAGATCTAAAAGAAATTTTTAAACCAAAAGATGGATTAACATAGGAGAGACGAAACCAACGAGCTCTAGCTCAACTGGTACTGCTCACTTCTCCTAACGGAGAGGTCGGGTGTTCAAGCCTCTTCAGAGGCACCGTTGTTGTTCAAGCCTTACCCAAAGGCCACATTTAGCTACTCACTTATCTTAACGGAAAGGTTGAGTGTTCAAGCCCTACCAGAGGCACCCTGGTACTTCATTACTCTCAATCGAGAGGTCGGGTGTTCAAAGCCTCACTAGAGGCACCATTTGTTCGAGCCACATCAAAGGCATCATATATATAACTGTAGCCTTTCAAGGCATTAAAATAATAAAAAATTAATGGTTGGAGTACGGTCTATGTCCCCTCCAATCCTTAAAAAAAATTATTTAAAAAAACATAGGAGAGACGAAAGAATCTTGTGGACGTCAATTAAGAGCTTGAGTTATTAACAAGCCGGAGGGGAGAAGAAAACAAAGAAATAAAGCTTAAAAGCTGATGAAAATTAAAAAAAATAATTACCTGAACTTAAAGAGAGTATAACAACAATGGCTGGAAAAAGAGACCATGGAAGGAAAAATTTATTTAAAGCCACAATAGAAATCTGTCACTACCTGGGGACATCAATTAAGAGCTTGAGTTATTAACAAATCAGAGGGGATAAGAAAACAGAGAAAGAAAGCTTAAAAGCTGATGAAAATAAAAAAATTAATTACATGAACTTAAAGAGAGTATAACAGCAAGGGTTGGAAAGAGAGAGACCAAGGAAGTAAAAAAAAACCACGGTATAGACGGTGGGGGAAGGAAAAAGGGTTTGAGTATAAAAAGGGATCCAAACATAACTCTAACAGTATAAGGATACTTAGAAGCGGAGGTTGCCCAAATAAATGACAACCGTAGATGATAGTAGGATAAAGGGTTTGATTATAAAAGGGGATCCAAACCTAATTCTAATAGTATAAGGAAACCCATAAGAGGAGGTTACCCAAATAAATGACAACCCTAGGATAATAGTACAAAAAATTAAATCTTGACCTCTGAATAGCCCTAGTCACCTACCTAGCTCCTTTATAAAATAGATAATACATGTATAGATGTGATTTTAAGCTCGGAACAAACACTGCAAACGCTTTACTGGTAGGTTATAAAGAGGGGGGTTTGTTCATATTGGGCTATAAAAAAGAGGTAGGTTACAAAAATAACTACACTTATAGAAAACAATCATATATAGCCATATTTGAATGGAAATATCTATTATACCCATTCCTCTTAAATAATGATAAATGAGTTACCAACGCCTTATGTTGAATATCTTAAATACCCTCTTCATTTTCCTTTGGTTTTCGCAATTAGTTCAACCTAAACAATAGGTTTGCAACGGCTTTGCAACTGTCAGTGATTTTCCAATTTGGTCTTCCCAGTATTGCGTCTTTCTGAATTCCCTCTACTTTGTTACTCTGTCAGGGATGGTATTTGGATTCAGGTTCGTATTTAGGTTTCGTTTTTTTGAATTTTATTGAATGATTGGTTGATTACAAGACCAGTGAGAGTCTATGGTAGTGAATTGTGTTGGTCTCTTAATCGACATCAAGTAATTGTATTGCATTGTCTTTGGTTGATTAATTGAAATCAATGAATGAAATTAAGGGGTATCGACTGTTTTTCATTTTGGTAGATTAATCGATTGTATTGCATTGTGTTTGGTCGATTAATTGACCTCAAGTAAATAAACTGTTTTGCATTGTCTTAACTTAATTTAACTCAATATTAAGGGGTCAATTAATCTACTTGATTGTATATGTGTTTGGTCAACTAATCCACTATAAACGTTGCATTTCAAATTTGCAATTTTGGTGACTTAATTGAATACATACTTCATTATTTTTATTTATGAAACTACAATCTTATTTTACAATTTTATAGACTAATTTTTTATTCAATTGCATTGCAGTTATGATTTCACCAAAATTTTGGACCACTGTGTTTTATTTTGGACATTTTGTAGATGAAAACAATTGATGGTCTTGGAAATTTAGTGGCAACCAAAATGCAACAGGGTTTGCAATCAATGATGAAACTTCATGTGAAGAGTTATATGCTAAAGTACGAAACATGTGCAAAGTTGATGATATAGAGATATCATTTCTTACTCCAGCAACGGTGCATAGTTTTCAAATTCCAGTCCGGATTACTTCAAATAACGAAGTTGAATGGTACTTGAATATTAATAGACAAGGCTATTTGGCTTCTCTATGTGTAATCCATGTGAGCCAAGAAAATTGCGAGGGGCACCGAGAAGAAAATAATGGAGTTGGTGGTGACATAAATGAAGAATAAAATAATGTAGTTGGTGGTGGTTGTGACAAGCAAATTGAATAAGAAAATAATGGGGTTGGTCATGATGATGACACACAATTTGAAGAAGAAAATAATGGAGTTGGTAGTGATGAAATGCAACCTGAAGGAGACGATCATAATACGAATGATTCTTAGGATAGGTTGGAGGTAATTCGAGAATCTTTATCCTATAATGAGAATGATTTCTCAACACCACCGAGATTTGAGTTTAGCCTAGGTGACCGAGATCAAGGCAGTCAAGAAGGAAATGACTTCACAAGTGACCATTTAGTTTATTCGGTTGGAAGTACATCGTGAGTGTTACCTGCAAATATTGATTTGAAGGTTGGCCAAGTCTTCAATAACAAGAAAGAGCTTCACGAAGTTGTGCACTTGCTTGCATTGAACAACAACTTTCAGTTCAAAACAAAAAAATCGAATAAGAAAGTGTACACACTAGTTTGTGGTGATGATAATTGCAAATGGCGTTTGTTTGCAACAAAGTACTTAGAATGTGATTATTTTCAGATTCGAAAATATACAGGTGAGCATACTTGCCCCCTAAATATGTCCATGGCTAATCATAGACAAGCAACGTCGCGTATTATTGGAGTACAAATATCGCCAAGGCTTGAGGATCGTAACACTACGTATAGACCTGCTGATGTCAATGCCGACGTTTACCGATCATTGGGTGTAGATCTAAGTTATCAAAAAGCGAGAAGGTGTAGAGAAGTTGCCTTAGAACACCTAAGGGGTTCAGCCGAGGATAGTTACACTAAGTTGGCCGCATTTGCCCATAACTTGAAATTGGTTAATCCATCAACAGTCTTCTCTTTAGAGCTTGATAGTGAAAACCGCTTTAAGTACTTCTTTTTGGCGTATGGGGCTTGCATTCTTAGATTTCACTCTGCAATGCGTCCGGTAGTTGTTGTGGATGGAACATTTTTAACTGCAAGATATAAAGGTATGCTGATTATTGCTACTTGCCAGGATGGAAATATGCAGATATATCCTCTTGCATGGGCTGTTGTTGATTTTGAGAATAATGCATCATGGCTTTGGTTTTTTACAAAGTTGAAAGAAATAACAGGTGACTATGAAGGACTTGTTGTGATATCCGACCGACATAAGAGTCTTATTAATGCTGTCTGTATTGTTTTTCAAAATGCATGTCATGCTCATTGTATCTATCATAAAAAAGGCAACTTAAGGACTGTTACTCGAAAGGCTAACACAGTCTCACTATTCAAGAGAGCTGCAAAGGCATATACCAGAGAAGAGTTTCACAAGCATGTGTCTGAAATTGAGAAAACTGACGAGAAGGGTTGGAAATATCTTAGTGAAACAAATTTCGAAACGTGGGCAAGGTCACATTTCAAAGGAGACCGTTACAATATCATGACTTCAAACAATGCAGAGTGTCTCAACTCAGTTTTTAGGAAAGCCCGACAGAGTCCTATACTTTCGCTGCTTGAGTTTATTGGAAAAAAGTTGCAGGCGTGGTTTTGTGAAAGGCGCGAAACAGCACAATGTTGTATAACCATTTTAACCCCAACAATGGAAGATAAATTAGGCAAAGCAATTCAGAAAGCCAATAAGTTTACAGTGGTTGAACCCATTGATCAGTCCAAGTATGTGGTGAGGAGCGGGACCAAAAATTACACAGTTAACTTTGATGGGAATACTTGCACCTGCCAAAAATTTCAGTTGGACCACCTACCATGCGAGCATGCAATAGCAGTTGCAAAAAGGAGAGGTTTTTCTGTGCACCCATTATGTTCATCATTCTATACAACCGAGTGTAGGAGAGTGGCGTATTCCCAACACATCTTCCCAATCCCCATTGAAGAAGAATGGGTCATTCCATATAATATTAAGGAAATGACTATCTTGCCACCTTTAGTCAGATGTCGAGCTGGACGTCGTAGAACAATAAGAATTCCGTCAACTAGAGAGTTTTCTGGAAGACAAAGATGTAGTAGGTGTCGTAAAGTTGGCCACAACTGCCTTTCGTGTCGTGATCAAACCCCTATGAGTGATAGGCATTCACAAATTTAGTAACTGTCATATTTGAAATTTATATGTTTTGTAATGATCAGTTAAGATTTCAATGTATTGTAACTTTAATTTTGAATTTCAATGTTGGGTACTATTTCTTATTTGAGTTTGTAAAGTTTGTATATCAGTACCATTTTTGCATAGTGTACATTAAACTTGCATAGGCCTACCTGCTGATAAAACACCTACATGCTGATATTTAGCAGGAAGAACTTTTAGACTTACAAAAGTCTAATCAACCAATATTATAACAAACGAGTCAAGTAACTGACTTCAGTTACTGACTTGAGTCATGCTTAAAGTGATGAAACAGAAAGTAGGCCTACCACCTGATATTCAACAGGTAGAACTTTTAGACTTGTTTAAGTCTAATCAACTTGATTAATAACCAAACTATGTTTTGAATAGTGTAGAGTGGATTACTCAACCCAATATTATAACAAATGAGTCAAGTAACTGACTTCAATAACTTAACTTACTTGTGTTGATTAATTGCAGAGGGTAGGGTAGATTACTCAACCCAATATTAAAACAAATGAGTCAAGTAACTGACTTCAGTTACTTGAGTCAAACTTAAAGTGATAAAACAGTAAGTAGGCCTACCTGCTGATATTCAGCAGGTAGAACTTTTAGACTTGCTAAAGTCTAATCAACTTAATTAATAACCAATATATATTTTGAATAGTGTACGGTGGATTAGTCAAACCAATATTATAACAAATGAGTCAAGTAACTGACTTGAGTCATGCTTAAAGTGATGAAACATGAAGTAGGCCTACTTGTTGATATTCAGCAGGTAGAACTTTTAGACTTGTTAAAGTCTAATCAACTTGATTAATAACCAAACTATGTTTTGAATAGTGTAGGGTGGATTACTCAACCCACTATTATAACCAAACTATGTTTTGAATAGTGTAGGGTGGATTACTCAACCCAATATTATAACAAATAAGTCAAGTAACTAACTTCAATAACTTAACTTACTTGTGTTGATTAATTGTAGAGAGTAGGGTAGATTACTCAACCCAATATTAAAACAAATGAGTCAAGTAACTAATTAAAGCAGTCAAGTAAGTAGGCCTACTAGGATAGCCGATATTCAAGTAGAACTTTAGACTTGCTAAATTCTAATCAACTTAATTAATAACCAAAATATGTTTTGAATAATGTACGGTGGATTACTCAACCCAATATTATAACAAATGAGTCAAGTAACTGACTTGAGTCATGCTTAAAGTTATGAAACAGGAAGTAGGCCTAATTGCTGATATTCAGCATGTAGAACTTTTAGACTTGTTGAACTCTAATCAACTTGATTAATAACCAAACTATGTTTTGAATAGTGTAGGGTGGATTACTCAACTCAATATTATAACAAATGAGTCAAGTAACCGACTTCAATAACTTAACTTACTTGTGTTGATTAATTGCAGAGGGTAGGGTAGATTACTCAACCCAGTATTAAAACAAATGAGTCAAGTAACTGACTTCAGTTACTTGAGTCAAGCTTAAAGTGATGAAACAGTAAATAGGCCATGCCTGTTGATATTCAGTAGGTAGAACTTTTAGACTTGCTAAAGTCTAATCAACTTAATTAATAACCAAAATATGTCTTGAATAGTGTACGGTGGATTACTTAACCCAATATTATAACAAATGAGTCAAGTAACTGAATTGAGTCATGCTTAAAATGATGAAACATGAAGTAGGCCTACCTGCTGATATTCAGCAGGTATAACTTTTAGACTAGTTGAAGTCTAATCAACTTGATTAATAACCAAACTATGTTTTGAATAGTGTAGAGTGGATTACTCAACCCAATATTCACTACAAGAAAACAGGGCAACAGCAACGGAAAATTCCGTTGCAAAAAATGAAATTCCGTTACAATTAGGCGATTGAAGCGGAAAAGTTCGTTGCAAATTCGTTTGGAAAACCCTCGTTGCAAATTTTATGCAACCGAATGTATTCCGTTGCATGATATTGCAACGAAAATTGAGCGTTGCAATTTCAAATTTTTCTGTTGCAAATGTGTTTCTAAGGGTAGTTGACGTCTGTTGCAAATAGCAACTAATTTTTTCTGTTGCATTCTTGCAACAAACTTTTCCCGTTGCATTCTTGCAACAAACTTTTTTTGCATTCATGCAAGCGATTTTTATCGTTGCATTTTTGTTGCATTCTTGTAACAGACTTTTTCGTTGCATTTTTTATTACATTTTTTGCAGATTTTTTTTTCGTTGCATTTTTGCAACAAACTTTTCCATTATATATATATATATATATATATATATATATATATATATATATATATAATCGTACCTGATTGAACATTTCACATTTCACATTTTACAAAAAAAATTAAATCTAAAATCAAACATTTAAAACAACTCAAGTTTAAGCATTTCATTCAAAAATCATTGTCGATGTGTCTGATTACATGAAAGTGTAGAGAATGTTAAGAGTCTCCAAGTGATTAACAAAAGGCATTGTCTAAGCTGTCAAACTACGGGCGTTGGTGGAGGTTGTTGGGCTCTAAGTGGCGAATTTCCTCTTGCATTAGCTTGAAATCGCTTTGATTTTCTCCATTTCCGTAGCATTGTCAGCTTGTATATGTTTTTGAATAATTCCCTCACTTGTTCTACTCTTTCACAAGGAAACTTGACACCATCGTCATGCGGAGGAACTACCAACCTGAAAGGAAATTAGATTATCTTACTATGACAGCGATATGCGGAAGCTTGAATTAACAAATTTGTTCCAACTTTTTGGACAACCCTTGGCTGAACCAAACTCTCCAAAACAGCCCAAAAACAGCCACAAAAACTCACGAATTAAACTCACACATGAAGATTACTTACGGGATGGAAATTATGATAGTTTAAAAAACGTTGTAAAAGACTTTTTACAACATTTAAAAAAATGTTGTAAAAGACTTTTTACTTTAAACGTTGTAAAGACCAAGATATATCTTGGTCCTTGAGGCGACGACTAAGCTAGGACAACATCAAAATAGAATGCAAATCACTAGTTGTAGATTGGCTACCAAATAACTAACTGAGCTGTCAAGGGTTCTCAACCTTCAATACACATGTGAATTAATATGTTTCTATCACTAAAATGACCATTATTAGCTCAATCGATTTTCCAAGAGCAACTTAATAACAAGAGGAACAAATAAATTCATGTCAACGTATAGATAACCTTGCAGATGCATTTTCATAATTATTATATTTTAGATTCCGACTTCATGGTATAATTTAGTTGATAGAAAGAAATGTAATCAATGGAAAATTCATAGGCAGTTTTAAGATTCCTTTTAGCTGCAAGATGACTGGAAAAGAAAAAGGATAAATAAAATACACAAAGAGACTTCAAACCTGGGGAGCACCATATGCATCATCGTATGGGTTTTGTCCAACAGGGTAATGCCCAAGCCTCTTTCTCAGATCCAAGAAAGGCTCCATAAGCCCCACCGCATAAAGTAATAGGCAGTTATAAGTTATCGCCGGCGAGGAAGGAGCGAATGAAAATTTTAAAAAATAGTATGAGCAAAAAGCGACTATGATGTTAATAAATATACCAATCCTCCTCAATGTCGCTAGCTTTTAGTTAACTTTGCTCGAAGCTTTTCAACTCGTGAGGCCATCGTCATATAGTTCTTTTCCATCACCGAAGAGATTCAAGATGGTCGTTGTACAAGTTCTTCTCATAATCATAGGTGGCCCTCAGTAAGACCACGCCATAAATGGTCATGACATCAAGAATATGCAACCTCAAACAAGTTGTCTAGCAAGAATATATGTATTCAATTAGTAGCAATATAACAATTCATAGTAACCGACCAAGGATGCGTGCCTCTGTACACAAAGCATGTGTGGAATTAGCTAATACTAGCCATATCTATGAATTTGCTCTGCAAAAATTAACTTATCCTTGGGAATAATGAAATGCAACCCTAGAAAAATGTATGTGAGCCGCGATCTCTAAGGGGAATGTCCTAAGTGAGCTTTTAAGTCTATTCCATTACAAAACACCAAATTTAGCCACCTAAAATTTTTTTTATTTTCTCAAGAAAAACAAAACCAATTTATTTCATAGTAGTTGTCAGTCCATTTAATTTGTTCCCAATCCTAAGAAGAAAAAATATTATCCCTAAAAAGTTCCTATTTAACCACTTTCCTTTGCCATGACTTTGCATAATTTACGTTGTCAATTCATCTAGCTATCAACAATGCTTTACAAGTGCTTTACGAGTGTAGCATCAATAAGATAGAAACCAATTTCTTTAAAGATCAATAACGTGAACAAAATATCCTTTTTCTTTGAGTCGAGCGCTTTCTTATTGACATAATTAGTGTTTGCCGGGTAACTCAATGTAACACAAAAACTAAGGACATCCAAACCGAAGTACAAACAATCTACATTGCAGACGTATAGCAAGTCATACCTTCCTCCCTCGATGACAAATGACTCTTGTATTACCATATACCTCGTGCTTCAAGGTATATGCCACTTTGCCCAAGTGATTCACCTCCGCAAATTCTTTCATTATGGCCTCGATTTGTTTTTCCTTAAACCGCAATAGCAAAATCAGCTAAGTGGATACACAAACGTATAATCTAATACTACAAAAGTTCAAGTGTATCTAGGCAACCAAGTATGAATTACTCAAGGTGACTTGGGTGTTCCAACTAGTAATAAACACACGCTCACGCACTACTCATACTGAACTCTACACCATTTTCAAACAGGAACACGTTGGTTCTAATTCTAATTATGCTATATAAAAGTACAGAGAGTCGTGCATCAATCTCAGAGGGAACTAAATCATTTTCATAAGCCAGACAAAAACTTCATCATTGCAAGATGATGCCACACAACTCGAATAAACATTGGCAATCAAATAAAAAACCACTTGCCGAGAACGCTTAACTAAATAAAAACAATTGTTGTTCATCAACTCGGCCATAGCTAAATGCATAATCCGAAACATAAGTCAACGATGTGAAGCTACCATAAGGCCACACGACAACAAGATCTTGATGATGAATCAAAAAATCGAACACGCTTCATTGAAAATTGAAGGAAAATTGAAGATAGTATTGAAATAGCATCCAATGTTGAAGCGTAACTAACAATAAGAGTTCTCTTAACAATTCTTAGTAAACAATCATCTTACCAACAATTGGGATTACCTCGAGGTACAGAAGGTAGCTAAAGAATTTGTGTCATAGCTCTACGTCTTTATAAATGATATAGTTGAGGGGAGCGAATTAAATCCTAAAGGGAAAGAAATTAAGAAGCCTGCGATATAAGAAATTACATGTCATTTGACAACTCCCTGTTCAATCCTAGAAAGAGAGGGAGGACGACGAGGAAAAAATTGAAAAATAAGAACCGACTCGAAATCCCAAATTTTATTTAAAGAATATGTACGCGTGAATTGAGTTAACTCTCCTAGCTATACATGCCATTTAATTATTAAATCTACTTCATTGATAATTAGGGTGTAGAAAATCCCCAAGAAATCAGTCTGTTATATCTTTTAGCTCTAGTTTTGTCATTAGGCTTTATGGAGCACTCAACCGTAAAACCACTTGACATTTACAATTTCAATAATCTAACATTGAACATTGCATTGCTGATTTCAATTTCTTTATTCAAGTTGTGTAGTGTTAGCTCACCTTGCCAGACCAAATTATGACACAAAAGTAAAATATCCATCTACAATAATGACAAATTAACTTTCTTGAACACAAAAATAAATGGTGTCAATTCACCGTCGTTATCAACCTTGATCTAATCTTAATTTAATTATATACCTAAACAAACTAACCCAACGCAAAGCACCTAATCAATCAAACATAAATAATCTACGCTTGAACCCCTTTAACCACTTTCACTCCCATACCTATCACAAAGTCAAAACCTCTACCGACACACTTGCAACAAGACGAAGATGAGAGAAAATTGATTACATACCCAGAAATCTTCCCTGAAGTACGAACTGGAGGCGAGGGTTTCAACCACAGGATTCGACTAGGTTGAATTTGGGGGACGTAACAAGGTTTTGTCTCCGCCCACCTGAGAGAGCGAGGAACCCTTAGGGTTTTTTAAAACTTCATGGAAATGTAGGAGGGGGAGATTTGGGAAATTTTTCATTTTGGCTAAAGTGTACTAGTGGAAACGCAAACAAAGATTAGGTACACTAAAATGTCACCGGTCCTCAAAACCGTGTATTAAGGTCGCTCTGTCATTCGACCTAAAAATTAGCGACCCTAAAACTACTTTTTTGTAGTGAACTGAGGCGAGGATGAGTTACACTGCCTGGTGTGGCCGAAGGAGACGATGAAGAAAAAGGCCTGAGCAAAAGAGGTCGCATGAGGGATGAGAGAGAATGAATGGTCGAAATCGATTAAGGATATTAATTTAGGTTACGTTTTTCTATTGCAAAGTCAAACAACACGACACAGTTTTAGTCCAAACTTGCAATTTTATAAAATATTAATGAAATTTTGTTGCAAAAATTGTTGCAATTTAGGCCCAATTTTTCCCACCATTTTTTCCCCCAAAATGAATGCGCACTAATATGGGTTTACATTGCACACTTTTCACATTGCAACGAAATTCAATTTTGTTGCAATATTTCGTTGCAATTGTCCTGTTTTCTTGTAGTGCAACATGCCATGTGGTGAAAATCAACAAGGAGTTTGAGAAACTTGCATGAAATATTGAAAAACTTGAAAATTTTGGAAATCTTATGAGCTTTGCAAATTTCTAAAATTTGGGATATTCAATAAATTTGGATTATTCAGAGAATTTTGATTGTTGGGAAGATTTGGTGGGTATTAAGGGGTTAGATGAAAATTGGGAATGTGGAATATAGCCGGGAATACGATAATTTTGATTTTCTTCAACATTTGAAGAATTCAAAAAATTAGCCATATGTTCATCCATTTTGGAATGAAGAAAAATTGATGAGATAAAACAATTAAAATAGTAGAGAGAATAGATTGAAAATGAAAATTTTCGAAGAAGTTGAGGTTTATATAGGAAGAAAAATGAAGCAAAAATGGTGAAATTAAAATAAAAAAGGAAAAAAGAATCGTAAAAAAATCAAACGGTAAAAAAAATTCAACGGGTAAAAAAAGAACCGATGAAAAATGGTCAAAAACTTTTGATGGTTTTTTTTTTTTAATTGCATTTACAATGGTCAAAAAAGGGTACAAAACCGGGGAGAAAAAAATAAAAAAAAATCAAAGGAACCTTCAATCAAAAAGGCATGTGAGCCGGCCAAAATTTCGGCCTCACACGATTTGAAGAGGGTGTGGCGCACACGCCCAATTTTGGAAGGGTGTGTGTTCCACTCTTTCTTTACGTGACTGGAAGAACTTTTTCACTTAAAAATTGAAGAATTCTTAATCAAGAATGAGCCTACAATGGTTGCTCATTCATTGCTTATAAGAAAGGCAAATTTCAAGTGAGTATAATTTTAAAAACATGTTTTCATCTAGATCCATCAATTTTTTGGACATTTTATATAACCACAAATAGGTTGTCAAATGACAAAAATACCATTAATGAAGACCAAAAAAATACAATAATACTGATGCCAAGGACAGACATCAGAACCAGACACCAGGTTGAGGTTGCTGATGCCAAACCCAGGCATGCCAAATTCAGGTATCAGGTTGCTGATGCAAAACCCAAGCATCAGGTTGCTGCCAAATCCATACATGAGCTTAACTGGTAAACCTCTTGCTTGCTCAAATTCGGTATTCTTCGCGTATCATAACGATGGGGCCCTTGAGGAAACAGACCAAGCTGCCGACAAGGGGGAAAGTCTTGATGATCAAAGGAAGGTGTTTCCGGGATTTGGGGATTAAGAGGGCGGAGATGAGTTCATACTTTTACATCTATCAACCTGATAACTTGATTTATTTGAAAACATATTTTAAAAAATGTACCGGCTTGTAATTTGTCCTTATAAGAATTAGCACAAAAATGAGCCAAATGAGGAGGCCCTAGTACCTACCACATCATTTGGTACCCAATTTTAAATGCTATTAAAGTAACCATAGCATTATTCATAATTCAATCATTCTTTAGTTTATGGGCACCCTAAACCAGCATTGGGAGGTGCAACTAAAACCGCTTTAAGGGTTGCTAAATGCTAACCCACATGGGCCTTAAAGAAATTCCTCACAAGTTTAGTTGTGAATCTCAAAAGGATCTCACCTAGGATCTTGATCCTACCTCCTTGCGTGAAATTTGGATGATTGAGTTTCGAAAGTGTAACCTTCCAAAATACAAAACCAACATCGCATTAACTGCAATTTTGAACCTACGTGAAGATGGAAAAAAGTATTCCTTACCTTACAACTGTCATTTTTTGGCACAATTTTGTATTTCTCCCGTTTCGGACAAATAATTTATTATTTTATTTTGAGATATTTCACTTAAAGAGTTTATTTTTAAAAATTATAGTATATAAATATCGTTTTATTACTAATGAGCTACAAAAATATCATTTTTTTTTAAAAATATTTTTCAAACAAGAACTTTTTATTCATAACGGAAAATGTATTTTGCAATTTGAAATGATGATAATAATATACAACGATAATAGGTTACGCATGCATCGAGAGAAAGTCATGAGGAGCCATCTACTTTCCCATTGAGATTTGACTATTTGAGACATGAATGTGTGGTTTAGTACACTCTACCCGAATCTTTCTCTCTTATATGTATAATCTCCAATTTATTATGTTGTGCGCATCGGAAGATTAGTAAACAAATTAATAGAGTATAATAAAATTAATTAAAAAAAGAGAGAGATTGGGAACCAACGGACTGTCAAAATTTTATTAGAGTTTCACCTTCAAACGTTCTAATATACAACTATTTATATAGATACAATAGAACCCTAAAACCCTTAAAATGACAAAAAACGGACAAAGCAACAAAACTTTAAAAACGGAGCTGAGGGACCGCACTGGACGACCGTGCAAAATCCAGTAGCATGGCTCCAAGGTTCTTTTATCACGCGGTCGCTCAGCCTAACTGCGGCGATCGCTTGTCCCAAAACTTCGGTATGTCGAGCAGGTCCCAGAGTGCAGTGCATTGCTGGATAATCGAGTAAATCCATTCCAATATATTATATCATGCATGGTAATCTCATATGGTTATTTTTCGTGAACGCCAAATCGCTCACAAATCACAATAGATCACTCAGTGCTGAAAGAATAAATTTGCTTCTTCCTTCACTTGAACACATTCAATACTGTATCTAAAAAAAGGGAGTATTAGTATAGGGCAATGAGTGAGAGAAAAAGGGAGTTACATGCAATATAGTCAAAGAGTCACTTTCTTAAACGAGAGAGAGAGAGAGAGAGAGCGTCCTCTCCGCTCCTTTGTTTAATTGTCCCTTTTCACCAAATGATATAGCCGTTAAGCTCAACTGCCTTTAAAGCCTCTTCTCAAAATCACAAAGGAATCCTACTTTAGACCACAATCATAACGTCCATCAGAATGGCTAAAGCCTCCTTTCTATTCCTCCTGCTCTTGTCCTTCTTTTCAGGTACTATTCTTAACCTGCAGAAGCTAATTTTGCACTCACTTCCATGTGAACACTATTTACTTTGGAGCTGCGGCGTTTGCCTGCGCTCATCGCAGTTTTGAAATTGAAACTCGACCAACAGTTGCGCGCACCACTCAAAACTTGTTCTTGCATTTTCAATTCTATGACTTGGATCGAGTTGGGTGGTCAATTGTACCCTGAGTTATACTAGGCTTCTTGTATGAATATTTTTTGATCAGTACGATTGATGTTTTACATAGTTTATAAATATGTTTTACAACTGTCCAAATTAAAAGATTCTGTTAAACATTTTTCTTGGGTAATTTCTGCTCTTTGATTATTCCGCATCAGTGGGAAACATGGTTTTAGCACCATCTAAATATCAAGCATATGTTCTTTTATTTTTGCAGATGGGAAGTTAAGATTTGTTAATGCACAGGTAATTTGAATTCCTCTAAAGACCATAAAATGTGGAACTTAAGTTATTTACTAGAAATTTGCTAATTTGTGAGATTGCAGAAAACATGGTGTGTGGCGAAGCCTTCATCAGACCAAGCAACTCTATTGGAGAACATCAATTACGCTTGCTCTCAAGTAGACTGCAAAATCTTGCAAAAGGGTTGCGCTTGTTATTCCCCCGACAATTTAATCAATCATGCTTCCATAGCAATGAATCTGTACTACCAGTGCAAGGGAAGAAACCATTGGAACTGCCATTTCGGTAACTCTGGTTTAATTTCTTTGACTGATCCAAGTAAGTCACAATCTCAATAACCCCGCGTCATAAATTAATATAAAGCTAGTGATCGAAGTGAACTTAATTTTTGGTGCTAATTTGCAGGTTATGGTGGCTGCACTTATGAGTAATGGTTGGTACAGGAACAATCAAGAAAGCTAGCTGCATCATACTGAAATTTAACTTGTTCAATATTTTTAGGCTGTAATTCTTTTTTAGTGGATGCAACATATTTTAATTGCTGTTCAGAACCATTTCTATTTTGACTCCCTCCCATCTCATTGGAAATGGAAAGTTATCAAAAAGCTCAGACATAACCTGCATTTTCTGCTGCGGCCACCTCAATTTTAAGGATATATTAAGATGTATAGTTATGCTAATTGTAAGTGCGGCGCAACAAGGATAAATTTGAAGAATTATGAAATGAGCCAATTTTTTTTAAAAAACAAGACTCTTTAATTGGAACCGAACATCTCAAAATAGAATCGGGCAGTATTATTTGAGCAAGCATCCATGTGAATTGTGATACACCAACTGAGCACGCATTAAACGTAAACCGGCTGCGGTACGTGCACATGATTTGTACACTTAAAGTTTGTAACCATTTAGATTGATGCATGCCACTATGCGAGTGAGATCCTCCAAGTTGACGGCCATCCATGAACCAGAACTGGATAGAAACTAGGAATGTTAATTGAACAGATACGAATTGTGCATCAAGTTGATACGTTAAATGAACCAACTGACTAGACTGTACCAATTTATCTTCGTTTGGATCAAAACTGTAAAAACCGTTGCGCAGTCCGCTTGAAACTGGAGAATCGTAGAGACTAGCTCACGAGTCACGTCCCAATGAATGGCAATAACGTCTAAATTCGCTGCTTAGATAGGTGCTAACAGGGAATAAAATCATGATAACAAGTCCATGGCGCTCAAGGCAATGTGTGTGGCTGATTGAATTACTGCTCATGGGTCACATCACAAGACCTCCATTAAGGCGTATCAACCAGCAACGGAGCTTCTTTAGCGTTTTCAACGCTGGGCTTTTTTCCTAAAACGCTGTTTACCAAATTAGTCATAAGCCGATCACTCCGTCCAATCTCTTCTTTCTTTCTGCTATGTGCTTGAATTGTTAGTATAAAAGCAGCTCTTAAATTGCCGCATACCAATTGAAAGCTCAAGAGAGATTCGGACGATATAAGAAGAAGAAAGATCGCAAGATGAATCAAACAATTTTCATACCTACCTAAAGGAGAAGGCTTAGAAAGATCGCAAGAGGGAAAGGATGCCGTAGTCTTGCTCAAGCTGTTCATTTGATTAAAATGAAGAGAGACTATAAATTAGGCTGAATAAGTATTAAACTCTAGGATAAATTCACACCCGTACACATTTGAAAAAAAATAAACATGTTTAGCTCCCTATTTTTTTTGAGAAAATTGCGGGACAGTCGCTTTTTAAAAGATTTTAATCGCTCCCCTCCCCTGTTTTTTTTAATTGGAAAAAGTCATTTTTAGGGGCGAAAGGACAAATTTGTCATTAATGAACTTAAGAATCAATTTGTGCATAGTGATGCACAAATTTATTCATTGTGATGCATCAATTTGTACATATTTACGGAAACTAATCAATTTGTGCATTGCGATGCACCAATTTGTCTAGCACGATGCATCAATTTGTACATATTTACCAAATCAATCAATCAATTTATATTTAATCTATTTGATTTCTAACTTAATTACAATATCAAGTAAAATAAGAAAACTTTGATTGCATATTTATGGAAATCAATTAATCAATTTATATTTAATCTATTTCATTCCTAACTTAATTACAATATCAAGCAAATAAAGAAACTTTGACTATATATATTTACGAGAATCAATCAATCAATCACTGTATAAATGAGTCCTACCTTAATTCTAATATCAATCAAAATAAGGAAACTTTGACTACAAATATTATTACTCGTTTACAAGTGACTACTTTAATTGGATCGCAATGCAAAATCGATGATGCAAAAAATAAATTGCGTGATGTAAAAATTGGATTTGATTTGTGCATCACGATACAAAATCAATGCATGGACTAATAATTTGTGTACGCGCGTGTTCGGCTCATTAAGGGTATTGTTGTCTTTTTGCCCCAAAAATACATTTTTCCAATTAAAAAAAGGTGGATTGGAGCGTTTGAAAACTTTAAAAAAGGGATCGGTCCTAATTTACCCCTATTTTTAATCCCAAAAAGGAACGAAAGAAAGACGGTAAAGATACGGGATGAGAGAAAAGATCTGTTGCCAAGTATATCGTAAAAGGTATCTAGATTCTTTAAGAAAACCTAGCAATTAGGATTTAGGCATACAAATACTAAAGTTTCTGCCTCCATTTTTATCTCTTAGCTATTTTTTTTTTTTTTTAGGAAAGCAGGGCGGCACCTGCGGGAATTTTATTAAAAATAAAAGGAGTACAAAAGGAGGGGACAACCCTTACCCATAAAGGGGGACAAGGACGACCTCGGCGAGAATCTGAGAAAGGAAATTACTTCCTATAACTATACAAACCATAAGAATCAAAAGCAAAAGCCCTTGACCATACCCGGTAATGATCCATACTCGAAAACATCAAGCGATTCCCATGCTCAAGCGACCAATCTATCGCCACCATATTACGCTCTCGAAGACATGTTGTAAATAAAATCCCTAAAGAACTCTGCACTCCCGAAGTTGATAAACATACCTCCAAGGTTCCTAATACCCTTTTAATAAAACATTTATAGCTGTGGCGAATCCGACTCCACCACCACCAAATTCGGTGAAGAGATTGACAAAGCCGAAGACCTTCCCGAAGAGCCAATATTTCGGCTTTCATGTTTGTACCACGACCATAATCACTTGAGAAAGCACCTATAAAATCTCCCGAGCATCCCGAATAACTCCACCTCCTGCATCTACCATCCTTGGGCGACCCATCAGTATTTAATTTAAAACCAAGAAGCTGGAGGAGACCAACGCACCCAAGACCCATGCTAACATGAGCCCAGTATTTGGATAAATGAAGAGCTGCATAACCACACAAGCAACTTCAGTACTCTTAGTTTTGGGAACAAAACCGTGTAAGACCCTCTCACTCCTTCAAGAACCCGAGACTCTATCTCGTAAACTCATCCATCTTACCATTTTCAAAAATAACTTGTTGAGCCTTCCAAATTTCCCAACAAGTATAGGCAAAGAGACGAGAACATTGTAGCCCCGAGAGCAGTCGATACCTGAAGACGGTTGTAAAAGATGATCGACACCAGAGTATATCCAAGGAAGGTCAAATCGTCTCGCAAATTTGAACCACAAACTAGAAGCCACCAGAATAAACAAACAAGCATGAGCACGATCCTCGGTTGCGGCGAATCATCACAACATCGGCAACAAGACACCAAAGGGATCTTGCGAGCACGAATATTAGAGTCTAGGCGGCGCATTATGGAACAATTTCCATAAGAAGCGGTGACTACATAGCGGCAACCCGCTACGACTTATAATCTGCCATATTACGTGTTGCCTGCCCGCGTTAGTATTGAAAGTCGGCCCGGAATTGTGTTGTCCGGGGAGTTCAACATTGAGTCTCCGAGAAGTTGTGAGTTCAATCTGTCCAGCTGCGTATCGACACAAGTAAATGTCGGCTGAGCCGAAGATCGCATATCATTGGGATAAGCTGGAAGGAGCTCATGCGATGATTCATAGGCGTAGCCACCGAGAGATTTCGGTCCATCGGCGGAGGTCAGACCAATCTAACGCAGCGCACCAATTATCGTCCCAAAAGACAATTGCCCTTTGAATAATCCATCGACTCGAAAAGACGAACAAGAGATAAGCGAGCACTAATAGCTTTCCACGGCGTGTCGCATAAACAGAACCAGGCCGGATTATCCAACCATACTTTCCCATGCAAAACCTAGCCCACAAACCTTCTTTGTTAAGAACCCGCCAAGCCAATTTGGCATGAAGGGAGGCCATAACTTTGCAAAGAGCCGGATCCCTAACCCCCTCTTCCAACGGCAAACGGACTCGATTCCAACCAACCCAATGAGTGCGATGCTCACCATTAGCACTCCATAAGAAATCCGCCATGCGTTGTTCCAACTTGTGAAGAACCGAGTCTTGGGGATTTTCAACGCAGCCATGGCATAAATGGGAATACTACTCAAAATGGATTTTATGAGGGTCACTTTGCCACCAAGGAGAGAAGCTTATTGCGCCAACCATGAATTCGGCCAAGAACTTTCCTTTCCAAACTCTCAAAATAAGATCGCTTAAAACGTCCTTTAAAGAGGGCAACCCCAAATAAGTTAAAGGCCACGACTTGTGTCTATCTCCGTCCACCCTTCTATGTTCAAGACACATGCTGCGAACACTTGCCGAAGTAAAAAAAACGCTTTTACTATTGTTAACTAATTGCCCGAGCGACTTCATAATCTGTAACACCTTCTTAAGCCCCTGGACCGATCGTTTAGAACCATGTTTACAAAATAACAACATATCGTCGCGCATAAAGAAGATGTGTAATTAACACTCCTCCCGACCATGCACGTATGGAAGAATCAACCCTTGCATAGCCCGATTTATGTTAAAAGAGAATCTCTTGAGCAATAATGAATAACGAGAGGAGAAATCGGATCTCCTTGTCTCACACAGCGGTTGGCTTTAAAGAAACCGACATCACTCCATTAATTACGAGCGAATACCAATTATACGCAGCGGATGTTGAACCAACCCACAAAAACAGAGCTAAAACCAAGCACACGCAAAAACCGAAGCGAGAAAACTCCATTCAAGGCGATCATAAGCCTTAGACATGTCCACTTTAAAGACCACATTACCACCCCGATATTTAGTATCCACACGTTGCACTAATTCATGAGCCAGAAGAATGTTTTCTTGAATACTTCGACCTTTAACAAAACCCGATTGTTGCTCTGAAATAATTTTAGGAAGAAGAGTAGCTTGATCATCTCTTCCATCCACAATTCAGCCTCCCTAGGGTTCGGCTCCCCAAGAAATGCACTAGGTTTCGGCTTAGAAATCTCTCTAAAGGGTTGTGTCATTCCTCGGTGGTGGTTGTGGTGGTGGTACTACCTCCTCTTCTGTCGTGGTGGTGGTGCTCCCTCAGCTTGACCTCACTGGCCTGCCCCTGCTAGAAAAGCCATCATTCTATGGTATAGTTCTGCCATCTGTGCATCCGGACCAACCGGATTCTACGGTGGTGGTATCTCAACCTCAGGCTCGACCAGACCTCTCCTTGGTCTACCTCTACCACGGCCATTACCATCCCTAGGATTCTCCATCGAACACCTATAAGAATTCACTCGACGTTAGAATCATCACACAAATAACCAACCCACCTAGGCCATGGAACCTATCCTAGCCAACAGCTAACCTATAGCTCTGATACCAACTGTGGCACTCCGACCCGGATTCATATGCGAAATCCCAAGTCGGACCGCCCAAATATACCCAAGTAAGCATGCGCAAGTAGGAATATAAAATTTCACATGGCGCAACATCGCATACGAATAACAACTCGGCTACACTTGGCCGGAAAAGAACATAAAGTAAACAAGTCTTCGGCGACGTTACAGCCGAAACCCAACAACTACTCCTACAATTATAACACATGCATACAATAACCTCAACGGCCACAACATGCCGGAGACAACAACAACAATAATACTTTAAAAGAGTAATAAACGAAATAAGTTGTAGTGAACCATAACATATAAACAAGCTCGACATAGAAGTCGACGTACAAAAGATTATAAGACTAGCATAATCAAGAGTTATACAACAATAAAAAAACCCAAGTCAAGTCTAAGTGACTTGCTTCCCATCGCCCTTGCCAAAATGAAAGACTAACTATACATAGTCTCAAAAGTACAACCTCCAAGCTCACTGGCTATCTAGCTCGGATACGATGAATCTAGCGAGGACCTTCTCCTTGGCTCAGATCTAAGGAAAACAAAACAAACAAATAGGGTAAGTCATAAAGACTTAGTAAGCTACTAAAAATGCATGTTCATGTCATTGCATAACATTTATCACAATTATAGTATATGTTCATCATATAGCACTTAACACATTATTCACGTAAGTGCGGGAAATAAATCATACAAGTAAGATATGATATAGGCCCGGCCACTACGTAGCTCCTACAATAAAGTTTGTTAACCCAATATCGTGACTATGATGATCGTGACTTCGCAACAATATATTGAACTCCGCCGGCTAATAGCAGTCTGTGACGCACGTATTGATACGGCAAAGGGGCTACTTCCCCACTGCGGCCTACAGTGGAGGTGTGTGTGAGGTCCTAGGTACGGCGATCCATAGCGAGCACAAATCTCACGATTCGTGAAAGCGGTGCATCGTCCTACCCTGACATAAAAATCAAACCAAATAGTGCCAGCTGACTCAATGCAATGCACAAGTAGATATTTACTCGTCAAGACCAATAAGGATCGAGTCCGACAAGAGCGAACTCGACCGACCAAGTAGGGTATTAATCTCTACCATAAATCATGTCAAGGCAATTAATTGCTCATAACCAAATAATAACAACGAACTCAACTGCACATAATTAAACTCAACTTATAATTGAGTAAACCCGACCAAACAGTGTCCAAAACTCGTAGGGATTAAAAGTAGTGTTCAATGTGTTCCAAACTTCCCTAGAGTCGACTCCATTGTGTCTTTACTACACATTACCAATTTTGGGGATTTGAAGCTATATGCTTCCCAAACCAACTTAAGTACATTACTAAGTCCAACTAGGTTATGAGTGTACAAAAATACTACAATGTGATCCCTCTTCAATATAGAGTTCAATCATAAGCCATAATACAAAACAATTCACCATTTTACCAAGTAAGCCACATATAGGGTACCTTCACTTAACACCATTTCTAATAAACATGTAGGCATAACTTTTAACATGCTCACAATCCTAGTTACATAAGATGAAGGATAATAACATGCTTCAATAATCATAAAATCTTCCTACACATGCTCCTAATAAGTTCACATGTTAAAATCATAAGATGAAGGCATACAAAGCAAGTATGTGTACTCATTGACCTCAAAAATCATAGGTTTTGTTTTCCTTAGGATCAATGAATACCAAAATCAAAGAAAAGAAGAGTAACTCACTTGTAAACCACACACAAGAAATCAAATGGGGAAACTATTCAGTTAGAAATGCTCTACTCTTGAAGCTCTTCACTTCTATGGAGTTTGTTTGAACAATGGAGGAAGGAATCATGGAAGACAAAGAGGAACCTTCAAGAACTCAAGGGAACTCCATGAGAGGGACTAACCACGTTTTTGGAGAAGGGTGAGAAATGAGGTCACAACATCTGATTTGTGGTATAAGAGTGGTCAAAAAGCTAGTCGGACAAGTGTCACTACTATGTGGTCACTTAAAATCTGATTTGGGCTCTCTTAATCCACTAAATATCTAACTTAATCTCTTTTAAAAAATAATGTAATAAGGTTAGGTTAGTAGTAAGGAAGGTTAGGGAGGTTTAGGTGAGGTTTAGGAAAGGTTTTGATAGGGTTTGAAAGCAAAAATTCAACAAACAGCTCTCTGGCCTCCCAACCTCAAACGTCTGGACACCTTGAGAAGGCAAGGCCTTCTCCCCTTGCAGCTGCAAACAGACCCAAAATGGCTTAAAAAGCAACCTAAAAGACCCCCAAACACTAAGCCAAAATCAATGGGGCTTTAAACCTCATCCAAAGTGAGTCTAGAACTCACCCCAAACACCCTCGAACAACACTTGAACAATCCAAACGAAGGAGGGAAAGAAGGAGAACTAAATGAGCAATTCAACCAACGATTTAACAAGCATGCAAATAAGATTCCAAGCATGTTAAGAGTGTTATGAACGACTTATAAATGATTCTAACACATATTAAGACTAAGTAAACATGCTCACAAACAATAAGAATGTATGAAGGCAAGTATATGAATGACTAGGGTGCCACGGAATTGAAGCATGTCATCCACATACCTAGTCTTGACCTTTGTTGATCTATGACTTATGCCTAGTTTCCTGTTGATTTTTGTTACAAAAGAAAATTCCTAATACTTGGCCATGTTATCTGCCTTCAAGAATGGTAACAGTCAAATTGTTTACAAAATGATGATGTTTACTCTGATGAGAATTTGTCCCCGTTGAAATCTGACTTTGAGTAAATACTGATAGTTTTGGTTATTGATTATTTGTTATTCCGTTGCGTTATATTTTTGGTGTTAAAAATTATCTATTCCCATTCATTGGTATTCGTATCATAGTTTTAACTAACTAGATAATTTTATATTGTTTACATTTGGTATCAAACCTTAAGGATCGATCCTGATTATTTGAGAAGTTCGATAAAAGCTTGAGATTTGTTGGTTGTGTGGAGAAAATTGCTATTGAAGGTTGCAATTTTGGGTACTTGGTGAAGACCCGTTGAACAAGGAGTCAACGAAGTATTGTGGAGGTTCATTTGACAAGGAGTCAACGAATAATTATTAAAGAATTATTGGAGCGTGACTTTTACGAGAAGAGGCTATATTCAAAGGTGAGTGATCAATTATTTGCTTGATTTATAATGATGAGTTTTCTCAAGTTAATTCTTTCAAATTATGATTCTTGGAATATCGAGATTAGTAATTATCTCATAGATTGTCACTTATGGTATGTTGTATTTGAGCAATTTGATAATTCGGAGTTAAAGACGCTTTCATTAGCAAAAGAGCTTCGTGTTTGGCCAATTTTACAAAACTCGATACATGGAGAAATTTGGGGTTTGTTGCGTTTGAGAAGCACAAAATCTTTGAAAGTGGTTTGGGAAAAACTAGAATACACTTTTAAAAACTAGTAAGGTTCACGTGTGTTGCACGTAGTGTTATTGATTTTTTAAAAATGATTTGTTAGTTTCTTCATTTTTCTGTTTACTTTTAATTATTGGATTTTTTTTAAATTTTAATCATTACAATTTTTGAAACTTATAAATTGTGTTGTTGTGCTTTTAGGTTTTTTGGTACTTTGTTTTCCAGTCATTTATAATGTATATTTTTAGTCATTGTATAGCAACTTATCCTACAAAATTGTTTTTTTGTTGGTTATTTTCATTTTCTTTTCTTATTACCAAACATGAATTCATTCACTTTTATGAGTATGTGAATTGAAAATAATTCAAACTTATTATCTTAGGTAAACACATTGTTGTTGGAGGCTTTGTTTATGTCGTTTCTGAAATTTATGACCCCATATAGAAAATAATATATTATGTTAGAGAAATCAAACTTTCAACCCTAAAGTATATATACTTATACTAAAAATACGAAATTCCCTCAAAGTATATATATAAAGCCCCACTAGTTTTGTATCATTTTCATATCTCATTTTATATTTCTTTTCTAGTTTTTCCCCTAGCCACGAAGAAGGTTACCAATCTGACGTTAATGTGCACATGGTATTTCACGTGTTGGACATTTTAGTCATTTTTTGTAATGCTTTCTCTACTTTTATTACCTAAAGAGAAAATTCATTTTCTTCTTCTCCGGCAACGCTTTCTCTGCATCTTCCCCGGCAATGACCTGGTATGTGAATTTTAAGTTAGATAAAACTCAAAAGTGTATTAATATTTTATTCAAATTATTACATAGAAAAATAAATAAAAATAGAGTAGAATCATATCAGAGATATTGAACTCAAGATCAGATAATCACACTTAGGTGTCAAAGCCGCCACGAATAAGGACCCACCAAAAAATTAAAGACGTACAACATAACACACAAGCATACACCAAGAATTTCCCCTTTTCTCCCTCGTACAACATAATACACAAGCATACACCAAGAATTTCAAATCTCATATTTGAATCCATCACATACGTATGCGACAATGATGATACAAACCATAGTTCAATCCGTTTTCATCGTCCATAGCTTCAACTCCAACAAATTTCTCATCGACACCGTTGATATTGTTTATAGTTTGATTGGAGCAAATTCTCGATTTTAAACATTATTCGCCACACCATGTTTATCAGTACGACTACTAGACATGACATCTCATCACCAAATTTGACATGAAATATGGAAATACTAAAAAATTACATTGTGGGCCAAAGTGGATTTGGTGGATACTTTAGGGGGAAATTTGTATTTTGGACTAATTTCGATGGGGCCAAAATATGATTAGCTCCCAAAATTACACATCAAATCTCACATTGCACCCCAACCTACGAAGTGTCTCACTTTCATAACTTATTTAGCTATTTGTCCGACTTTGCCCCCTCCCGTCTATGGGGGTTAAAAATTGTAACGGAAAATGGTATGTGCATGTCACATGAAGATTATTTTGGTCATTTTGCTTGGCGCACAAAATGGAAATTGGCTATAAATTCAATATTTAATTAACCATTTAGTATTTAGAATATATTTTTAAATAAAAATAAAAATAATTATTTTAATAATTCAAAAATAATTATAGGGCTAAATTACAATTCCCCCCCCCCCACCCCAAAGAATCCACAAAATAGTATAGTTTATGTGACGACCCGACCCGGACCCCAATGCGAGATCCCGAGTCGCGCCGTCCAAATAATCAATAACACAAGCATGCATAGGTAGGATCATAAAATTCATGTGGCGCAACATCGCATACATACAATAACTCGGCTACACTTGGCCGGAAAAACAACCTAATTTAAACAAGTCATCGGCGACGTTACAGCCGGAACCCAACAACTACTCCTACAATTATTAACACATGCTTATAATAACCTCAACGGCCACAACATGCCGGAGACAATAACAACAACAATAAATAACGAGCTTTAGCGGAAGAAAACCGTAGTGAACCATACACATATAAACAGGCTCGACATGCAAGTCGGCTTACCAAAAGATTACCAGTTTAGAGTAGTTAAGTTACAACATCATTAAAACAACATAAACCCAAGCTAAGTCTACATGACTTGCTTCCCATCGTCCTTTCCAAAATAAAAGGCTAACAACAAGTCCAAAATATCAACCTTTAGAATACAATAACCAAATAGGAATAAGGCGAGTCTATCCCGGACCGTCTCCTCGGCTCGGATCTAAGGAAAGACAAAGCAAACAAATAGGGTAAGTCGAAAGACTTAGTAAGTTACTAAAATGCATGTTCATGTTATAGCATGACATCTATCTCAATTATCATACATGATCATCATATAGCACTTAGCACATTGTTCACATAAGTGCGGAAATTAAATCATACAAGTAGGATATAATAGTCACACCGCGCTCAGTAGTTCCCGCAATAAACTTTATTATACTTTATCGTGCAACATTGATGCTCGTGAATGCATCAACTTTTATCAAGTACCACTCGATCTAGATAGCAAGCCAATGCGGCACTTAACCGATACGGCAGTGGCTACTTCCCATTGCGGCCAACAATGGAGTGTGTGTGAAGTCCTAGGTGCGGCGATCCATAGCGAGCACGAATCCCATAATTGTGAAGGCGATGCATCGTCCCACCTTGACCCGATAAACAAACCAAATAATGCCACTGACTCAATGTGATGCACAAGTAGATATTTACTTGACTAAACTAATCAAAGACCGAATTCGACAAGAGCGAACTCGACCAACCAAGTAGGTATCAATCTCTACTATAAAATCATATCAAGGCAATTAAATTGCACAAAACCAACCTTTCATAGAAACTTGTTATAAACAATCAAACCAATCTCATACTTGAGTAAACCAATCAAACGGTGTCCAAACTTCGTAGGGATTGAAACTAGGGTTCAACACGTTCAAATATTCCCTAAAGTCGACTCTTGAGTCTTTGCTCTAAATTCCCAAATTTGGAGAAATTGAAGCTATATGCTTCATAACCCAACCTAGGTCAATTCTAGGTTCAACAAGGTATTAAACTCACCAAGGCAATGCAAAGTGATCCAAGTTCATCATAGAGTCCAAAATTTAGAATAGAACACATAACACTTTCACAACATTTCAAGAAGGCATAACTAGGGCATTCTCATAAATCAACACTTCCAACATAAATATCATACATGGCTTTAACATGCTCAAAACCTTAAATAGACAAGATGGAAGAGTATTATAAACATTCATAGGTAGGAAATCATCCTAATCATGCTCCTAGCAAGCTCACAACTTCAACATACAAGAATATAGCATATGAAGCATACAAGTGCCCTCATTGACCTCAACCAACATAGACTTTGCTTCCTTAGGGTCAATGAGAACTAAAAGAAGAAGAAGATAAAGAAGGTAACTTACTTGTTACACACCAAAGAAGGAAATAGAAGAAACTATTCGGATGGAAATGCTCCCTTGATGAGCTCTTCAACTTTAATGAAAGGCTCTTGGGCAAATGATGAATGGATGATGAAGATGAAGGGTTTAGCTCAAGAAGCCATGGAAGAACCTTGAGAGAGATGAAATTCGTTTTTGGAAGAGAGAGGGTGAGAATGAGGGTCAAAAATCTGATTTGGGGCTTATATTGGTCTAATTCTTGAGTGGGACATGTGTCAACCACTTGTGGTCCCTTTGAGATTCTTAGGATAAGGTTTGGATGATCAACAAGCCTTCTTAATCCATCATTAAAATTAGTTAGGGATGTTAGGACTTAAGTAGGAAGGGTTAGGGAGGTTTAGGATAGGTTTAAGTAGGGGTTGAAGTGAACAAATCGTCAAATTCAAACAGAGGAAATCACCAGTAGAAAAAACAAGTGAGGCGGGCGCCTCACCAAGCCCCATGCGGCCGCCTCAACAACCGAGCCTCCCCAAAGTTCGACCATTCAAAAATTGCTCCCCTCGCATTTGAGGCGGGCGCCTCACCAGCTCCCATGCCGCCTCGGCTCCGAACCTCTAAAACTTGATTCAAACTTGATCTAAATGGTCCCAAACTTTTGGGCAACCATTCTAAGGTCTAACCCTACTCAAAACAAGTCGGAAACGCACCGAACAACCCCTAACAAGCTAGGACAAGGCGCGAACCACGCGACAAATGAACAACGGATTAAACTACAATCAAACGCCAATCAAACTAGGATGTCTTGGGCATGAAAAAGGTTTGTTTCAACTTGATTAAGACTTGAATATAAAGCTAAGAACTCAACGAACACTTCACGTCGAAATAGAAGCAAATACGAGCAACGAGAGGAATCGCTAAGGCTAAATTCAACGCGATCAAACCGGCGATTCTACAAACAAGTTTATATGATTCTAAACATGTTATGGACTTCTAGAATGATCTATGAATGATTCTAAAACATTTATATAACAAGTAAACATGCTCACAATCAACCAAGAAAGTAAGAAGACAAGTATAGAATGCACATGCAAGAATACGGGCGTTACACTCTCCTCCTTTAGGAATTTAGTCCCTAAATTCTTACCAAGTTCGTCGAATAAATGTGGATGCTTCTCGCGCATCTCCGCCTCCGTCTCCCACGTTGCTTCTTCGATGTTGTGATTCCTCCAAAGAACTTTGACTAAGGGAATTCTTTTGGTTCGTAGAACTTGTTCTTTGGTATCCAATATCTCACTGCTTTTCAACGTATGACATATCCGGCTCAAACGTGATCTCCTCATACTCGAGTACATGGGACTCGTCCTTCAAATACTTTCGCAACATGGAAACATGGAATACGTTATGAGTCTCCGAAAGTGAAGGTGGCAATGCAATACGATACGCTAAGGTCCCAACTCTCTCAAGAACCTCAAATGGACCAATGTATCTCTGTAAGCTTCCCTTTCTTGCCAAACCTCTTAGTACCTCTCCTCGGTGTTACCTTCAAGAACACGTAATCACCCACTTGGAACTCAAGATCCCGTCTTCGATTGTCCGCATAACTCTTTTGTCGACTTTGAGCGGTGCGCAAACGATCTCTAATCAACTTCACGCCTCAACCAGACATTGCACTAACTCTAACCCCAAAGTTTCGCCTCTCCAACTTCATCCCAACAAATTGGCGATCTACACTTACGCCCATACAAAGCTTCATACGGCGCCATCTTGACTCGACCGTTGTTATTATACGCAAACTCGGCTAAAGGTAAGTGAGAATCCCACTTCCCTGAAATCCACGGCACAAGCTCGCAACATATCCTCCAAAATCAATCAATCGCTCGGACCGACCATCCGCTTATGCGGATGAAAAGTCAGACCGAAGTCTAATCTAGTCCCCAAAGCTTCCCCGCAATGACTTCCAAAATCTAGACGTGAACCTCGGGTCTCTATCGACACAATACTAACAGTGACGCCATGAAGTCTCACAATCTCCTGAATATACAATGCTGCTAACTGAGTCAATGAATACGTGATAGCTATCGGAATGAAGTGTGCAGACTTAGTCAATCTGTCGACTATAACCCAAACTGCATTAAACCCTCTCCGCGTGCGTGGTAACCCTGTCACAAAATCCATGGTAATGAACTCCCATTTCCACTCAGGAATCTCCAATGGTTGTAGAAATCCCGCAGTCTCTGATGCTCAGCCTTAACCTCGCCGACAAGTCAAACATTTAGACACGTACTCAGCAATTTCCCTCTTCATACCTTTCCACCAAAACTGTCTTTTCAAGTCTAGGTACATCTTCGTGCTCCCCGGGTGAATGGTATACTTCGTCTTATGAGCCTCATCAAGAACCAACCTCTTCAATTCAGTGTTAGAAGGAACACAAATCCTACCTCGAAATGTCAAAGTTCCCTCGCTATTAACCACAAAGTCAGGCGATACATTCTCAGCCAACCCATCGATAATTTTCCTCAACTCCGGATCATTCCCTTGCTCTTCCCTAATTTTCCCAAATAAATTGGCGTAGCAATTTAACATTTGCAAAAATCACACCTCTATCAAAAAACACTAGGGCTCCAATCTCGCAAGTCCTCCAACATCTTCCACTCCTTAACCATCATACACGACATATGAACTTTCCTACTCAAGGCATCCGCTACCACATTTGCCTTCCCCGGATGATACAAGATAGTACAATCGTGGTCCTTTAATTTTTCCATCCATCTTCTTTGCCTCATGTTCAATTCTTTTTGAGAAAACAAGTATTTCAAACTCTTATGGTCGGTGAAGATCTCAAACTTAGACCCATACAAGTAGTGTTTCCACTTATGCAACGCGAAATAATCGCAGCCTAACCCATATCGTGTGTAGGGTAATTCTCGCTCATGAATAGATCCTCGATGCATAGGCGATCACCCTCCCATTCTCGCATCAAAACACAACCCAAACCTTCCTTAAGCATCACTATAGATCACGAAATTCTCCTCCACTAGGCAAAGCCAAAATAGGTGCCGATGTCAACCGATTCTAAGCTCTTGAAACTAGACTCACATTCGCTCCAAACAACCAAGCACGCTCTTTCTCGGTCAACCTCACATAGAGTCACAATCCTAGAGAAACCTCAATAAACCTCCTGTAATAACCCGCTAACCCCAAGAAACTCCGAACCTCTAACTAGGCCTCTTCCAATTCGTCACCGCTCAATCTTAGAAGGATCAACGGCTATCCCTGGCTTGAAACTATATGCCCCAAGAAAGATACTCCTGCCAAAGGCACATTTGCTAAACTTGGCGTAAAGTCAAGCCCCGAAGAATAGACAACACAATCCTCAAATGTTTCTCATGCTCCTCCCGAGATTTCGAATATACTAAAATATCATCAATGAAGACTACAACAAAGCAATCAAGATAACTGTGAAAAACACGGCTCATCAAATCCATAAACACCGCAAGATTCACAACCCAAACGGCATCACCACAATTCAAAATGCCCATACCTAGTGCGAAAAGTCAGTTTCTCGGAATGTCTTCCTCTAACCTTCAACCAGTAACCCCATCTCAAATCAAGCTTTAGTAGACAATAGACCTTGCAATTGGTCAGATCAATCGATGGGGGTAGAGGATACTTATTCTTAATAGTAACCTTATTCAATTCTCTGTAGTCTATACACAACCGCAAACTCCCATCTTTCTTCTTCCTCACAAACAAGATCAGCTCTAAGGCGACACACTTGGTTTAACAAAACCAATCTCTAGAAGTTCTTGAACGGGTTTTCACTAACTCCATGGTGCCATTCTATAAGGTGCCTTAGAAATCGTGAAGTCCGGAATAAGCTCAATGCAAAACTCTAGTTCTCTATCGGGTGGCATAGCATGATCGGTAGAAAACACGTCTAGAAATTCACACACTACCGACCTCTTCTAAGTTAGGCGAAGACTTCCTCTTATCAACTACGCATGCAAGATAACCCGCACACCCTTGAGACAACAATTTCTAGCCCTCAATGCAGTAAAATAAAAGCACGTCACTGGGATCACCCACAAAAGTAAACTCAGCACACCTGGCATATAAAAGGTAACCTCTTTCTATGGCAAATCAACTATAGCATGATAAGCACAACCACCCATGCCAAGAATCACATCAAAATCACGTGATATAAGAACTACCAAATCATGCAAAGTGTGGTCACCCACCAAAACATCACAAGACTTAAACACTTGAGGCGAGCATATATTCCGGCCGGGGTAGACACTTCAAGCAAATATGGCAAAGGTTGAGGCAATGCAAGTTCTCAATAAAGTGCGAGAAACAACATAAAATCAGAAGACCACGGATCTATGAGAATTCGAGCCTTATGATCGAATATAGAAAGAGTACCTCCTATCAGCATTTGTAGACCCCCACTGAATCTCCGATCAGCGCAAACAAACCTTGAACTTTAGGTTTCTGTCCCCGTCTCTCTTAGGCTGGCTTGTGCGGCCGGACTAGCCTTAAACTTCGGGCGGTCCTTCTTCATCATGAGTTCCATCTCCACCAATAGAAACATTTCCATTTTCCCCGGCACCTATCGGTTGTGTGCCGACCTCTGGCGAGCGAACAAACCATAGCTTCACTACGCGACCCTTGCTTGCCTTAGATGAAGTATTGTTACCTTGTTTCCCGTGTGGCTACCTTGGCCTCAACTCCTCTATCACGGTTCCACTTGATAACCCCTTATTACCGCTTGTTTCACGATTATTGATGCAGTGATGCATGGTGCATTACTAGCATTATTCTTGACTCGGTGTTCATCGATGTCTTGCTCTACCTCATATGCTCGATCAGCTGCCCGGTCAGATAATCGGTGAGCTTAAGCGCTAAAATCTGTTTTCTAAACTCGGTTCTTAACCCCTTCACAAACTTGTGTGTTCTCGGGTGCCTCAGTAGGGAATGGAATCGTCAATATCGGCTCAGTGCAGTGAACTTTGCGAAATACCGCCTGATCATGCTACCTTGCTCAAGATCATAGAACTCCTTCTCTCTTTGGTTGCGAACCACATCAGGCATACTCATTCTTAAACTCTCTTTGGAAATTGGCCCGTATAATGGGAACTTGTTGCATCTCCCAACTCTCCTTCAAAGCACGATCCACCAATGCTCGGCGGCTCCTTAAACTTAAAGGTTGCTAACATCACTCTTTCTTCGTCGAGAACACTGACATAGACAACTTCTGATCATTTCCTCCATCCATAACTTCGACTTCTGCGGTTTTGGTTCTCCAAAAAGCGAACTAGGCTTTAGCTTAAGAAATCTCTCTAAGAGAGTAGTGTCGATCCTTGATGCCGGTGGTGGAGGTGGTGGTGAGTCTTGCTCCTCTGCCTGCTTCTCACTGGCTGCTGACGGAGGAAAAGCTAACAATGCGATGTAGTTCGGCCGTATCAGGAACTCACAGGAACCTCAGCGGTGGTACCTCGGCTTCAGGTTCAGCAGGAACTCTCAGGTCTACCTCTCGGGATTAACCATCGGACTCCTACAAGAATTCACTCGGCGTTAGAATCATCACACAATTTACCAACAACTAGGCCATGGAACCTATCTGGCCAGGCGGTACTTTATAGCTACGTGCCAAGCGTGACG
>CM028378.1:169151572-169211145 GCA_013146195.2 Codonopsis lanceolata
ACGATTACCTATTTATGGGCCTAGGTATCAAGCGTTGTCATTTATTTTAGTTATTTTCATTATTACATAGCTACCAAAAAATAACTATGAGTTAGAAATTAAATTAAAGATAATTAAATTGATAAGACCTAACGCTACGCTACGCTGAAGGTTTTCCCATAACGTAAGGTTATGATAAGACCTAACGTTATTACGCCAGGTTATCCCACGTAACGCCAGAAAGTTATGATAAGACCCAACGCTACGCTACGCTGTGTTATCCCGTTAAGTAACGTTGTGTTATGATAAGACCTAACGTTACGTTACATTTTAAGTTATCATGTTTAACATCAGTGTTATGATAAACCTAACGCTACGCCACGTTGTTATCATGTTAAGAACATTGTGTTATGATAAGACCTAACGCATTATCATATCCCTAACGTTGTGTTATGATAAGACCCAACGCTACATTGGCGTTGTGCTATCCTCAGTACCCGCTGTTATGATAAGACCCAACGCTACATTACGCCAGGTCCTCATAACATCGTGTATGATGATAGACTTAACGCTACGCTACGCTGTGTTATCCCCGCTAACGCTTGTGTTATGATAAGACCTAACTACATTACGCTGTGTTATCCCCGCGTAACGCTGTGTTATGATAAGACCTAACGCTACATTACGCCAGGTTATCCTCGCATGTAACGTTGTGGATAAGACCTAACGCTACATTACGCTGTGGTTATCTCCTGGAATTTGTTATGATAAGCACTAACGCATTGCGGTTATCTCCGTTAAGTAACATTGTGTTATGCTATGATAAGACCTAACGTTACGCTATTGTGTTATCATGTTGGCAACGCTGTGTTGGTGATGATAAGACCAACGCTACATTACGCCGTGTTATCCCGTATGCTAATAACATCGTTATGACAAGACGAATTACGCTACGCCAGGTTATCCCGTTAAGTAACATTGTGTTATGATAAGACCCAACGTTACGCTACGCTGTGTTATCCCCGCTTAACGCCTGTGTGGCGATGAAGACCTAACGTTACGCCACGCCGCGGTTATCCCTCGTTAAGTAACGTTGTGTTATGATAAGACCTAACGCTAATAACGTTGTGTTACGTTACGCCATTCCGCTCGCGAACGCTGTGTTATGATAAGACCTAACGCTTTACGTTACGCTGTGTTATGACGAGACGAACGCTGTGTTATGATAAGACCAACGTTATTACGCTGGTTATCATGTTACGTAACGTTGTGTTATGATAAGACCTAACGCTACGCTGTGTTACGCTACAGGTTATCATGTTACGTAACGCTGTGTTATGATAAGACCTAACGCTACGCTATTACGCCAGGTTATCATGTTACGTAACGCTGTGTTATGATAAGACCTAACGTTACGCGTTGTGTTATGACGTAACATTGTGTTATGATAAGACCTAACGTTACGTTACGTTGTGTTATCATGTTACGTAACATTGTGTTATGATAAAACCTAACGTTACGTTACGTTGTGTTATGATAAGACCTAACGTTACGTTACGTTGTGTTATGATGAGACGTAACGTTGTGTTATGATAAGACCTAATGTTACGTTACTTTGTGTTATCATGTTACGTAACGTTGTGTTATGATAAGACCTAACGTGCTGCGCTGCGTAACGCTGTACGCCAGGTTATGATGACGCAACGTTGTGTTATGATAAGACCTAACGTTACGTTACATTGTGTTATCATGTTACATAACGTTGTGTTACGATAAGACCTGACGTTACGTAACGTTGTGTTATGGTAAACGTTACGTTACGTTGTGTTATCATGTTACGTAACATTGTGTAATGATAAGACCTAACGTTACATAACGTTGTGTTATGATGAGACATAACGTTGTGTTATGATAAGACGTAACGTTGTGTTATGATAAGACCGAACGTTACGTTGTGTTATCATGTTACGTAACGTTGTGTTATGATAAGACCTAACGTTACGTTACGTTGTGTTATGATGAGATGTAACGTTGTGTTATGATAAGACCTAACGTTACGTTCCGTTGTGTTATCATGCTACGTAACGTTGTGTTATGATAAGACCCAACATTACGTTACATTGTGTTATCATATTACGTAATGTTGCTACTGATGCCCCTTCCACATCAACTCCTGCTGCCACTGCACATGTCTTTCCTGAAGGTTCAAGCTATTATGAAGCCCTAGACATGTTAAATATTACTCAGATTCATATCAAACAAGACCTCAATGAGATGAACCTGCAACTGAATCAACAAATTAAAGGAGTGCAACAGCAGATGAACGAACATGTTGCAGGATTACAGCAGCAGATTGAAGCTGTTCTACCCTCTATTCAAGACTCCATCTCTGCTGCAATTCAAGCTGCATATACTGCAGGTAAGTCTACTGAACTGTGGGTTCTAGGGGCAGTAGGTAGGTGGATTAATTTTTTTTTTGTTTTAATTCTAAACTTGGCTGGCTTATTGCAGGTGAGTCTACTGCAATTAAAGCATACAAGGAGTATGAAGAGGCACATAGAGCAGAACGAGCAAAGCTAAGAGCTGAAGCCTTAGCTTACAAGGAAGAGGAAGAAAAGCAGAAGGCAAGAGCTGAAAAGGCTGAAGCAAAAGTTGCAGCATACAAAGAGAAGATTGCAGGCCTTAAATTTAGATTAGGCAGAGCAGCTCAACAATTGCGTGTAGCAACAGAAGCTGCTGCTGAAGCCGCTGCAGAAAAATCTTCTGATGACGATGTCGATGAAGCTGCACATGATTGAATTTTTTTAGAGAAACACCAAAAACTCTTTTGTATCTCTTAAACTCAATTACATTGAAGTACGTAAGTTTAATATTTTATCAAAAGTGATTAGTTTAATACAATTGCTGCAACATGAATGATTTATAACAAATGATTTATAGCTTTAATCATGAGTCAAGTAACTGATGTCGGTTACTTAACTCATTTTTTATAGCATTGGTTTGAGTAATTCACCCTACACTATTTAAAACATAGTTTCGTTATTAATCGAATTGATTAGACTTTAGCAAGTGTAAAAGTTCTTCCTGCTGAATATCAGCAGGTAGACATACAACCTTGTTTTATCATTTTAAGCATGAGTCAAGTAACTGATGTCAGTTACTTGACTCATTTTTTATAGTATTGGGTTGAGTAATCCACCCTACACTATTCAAAACATAGTTTCGTTATTAATCGAATTGATTAGACTTTAACAAGTGTAAAAGTTATTCATGGTGAATATCTTCAGGTAGGCATACAACCTTGTTTTATCACTTTAAGCATGAGTCAAGTAATTGATGTCAGTTACTTGACTCATTTGTTATAATATTGGGTTGAGTAATCCACCCTACGCTATTCAAAACATAGTTTCGTTATTAATCGAATTGATTAGACTTTAACAAGTGTAAAAGTTCTTCCTGCTGAATATTAGCAGATAGGCATACAACCTTGTTTTATCACGTTAAGCATGAGTCAAGTAACTGATGTCAGTTACTTGACTCAAGTCAACCATAGGTGCAAACTAATTCATTTACCCTACCCTCTGCAAGTTTAATCTACACTATGCAAATATGAAAGTGATATACAAACTGTCTGAGTAATATACAAACATTTTCAATTGTCATATATTTGCAATTACAAACTCATATAAGTAGTACCCAAAATAAAGCAAAAAACATAGCAATTCATTGCATTAATCAAGGTAAGCAAGGATTGTCATTGTCATAAGCAAGTGTATTTTACATGACCTCTGTGAAATTAAGAAAATACATGACCAATGTCATCTCCGAATTTCTCATTCAAACAAATACAAGCAGCAGCAGCAAGTAGATGCACATTTCAAGTATTAAGTTCCTAAAAAATGGCAAACATAAACAACATTGCCAAAACTAAAGTACCAATCCCCCTGCCATCATCCACCAAACATGTACAACCTTCCCAAAAAATAACTCAATGTTTTACATGTGATCATTGTCAACTAACAAAAATTGGCAAACATATACAACCTTGCCATCATTCACCAAACATCAACAAAACTACCATACAATGCCATCATCCACCAAACATCAACATAAACAAGAAAAACAACCATACTATTATATGAATTAATCTATCTCTATAGTCATTCCACTTGTTTCCTTACACTTCTTCTTCCAAATGTTCATCTTATTTCTTTCTGATTTTTTGATTTGCTGCCCTTTCTCAATTTTGATTCTTTTTATTAATTGTGTTTCAGCAGCCTTCACTTGATGAGTTGTAGCAGGCCTCTCATGCACTGGATTTCCTTCACTCTGAGGCCTCTCTGCACCGGATTTCCCAGCCCTTCCGACTTGCAAATAGAGTCTCTTTGGATTTCCAACAGCTTTCTCAGTTGCAGCAAGCTTCTCTTGCACTGCATTTCCAACAGCTTTCTCAGCTGCAACATGCATCTCTTGCACTGCATTTCCAGCAGCCTTCATCGTCTCGTGGTCAGGTGATGTCATCACCGTATCATGGAGAGGTGGTATTATCGCCGTATCCTGGTTAGGTGGTGTCTGCCAGTAGTGGGATGGTGTTTGTTGCCTCCTTACCTCAACTAATTCATTGATCTTCTAGTTCATTTCAATCATATGATCATCAATCTTTCGTATTTGAATACTATGATCATCAATCTTCCGGTTGATTTCAAGGAAGTTATCATTGATCTTTTGTTGCATAGAAGTCACAACATTCAAGATTACCCTCATCAAATCATTAGCAGGGGCAACTTCTTCTTCAGTTGGTTGTTCCTCTAAACTATATGTGTATATTGTACACCAAGTCCCCGGAAACCCATGAACATAACACAAACAAGATTCCACATCATTCGGAACCAAAGGAAGAAGAGCAACATCCAGTCAATTCAAAAACAATAAAAACTTCATTAATGAAATGCACAATAAAATAAATCTTTCATTATCATGGTAGAAATAATGGAAAGATTTTACATGTTGTATATCCAAGATTTGAATAATCTCTTCATAGCTTGGGTTTCCCGTTGACTTCCAGTTACACATTCTAGGAACTTCTGTTCCTATCTTTTCCAGATGATAAAGATCTTCAAATCCAGGAAAGTTGTAAAATAATTCAAATACCCAAACCTAAACAAAGTTATATGTAAGAAACATGTGGTGAAAATAATTTATTGTCATTCGATGTATAGTTGAATTCAACTGTTTACCTGTATTGGTAATGGGAAGCCATAGAACATATTGGTTTTAACACCATCCTTGTTCGAAAGTTTTTTCAGTGTAGTTAGAAGATTGGGATAAGACCTTCTTCCCCATGGATAATTATTAAACAACTCCAAGTTATCCACAATATTCAAAAAATCAGTGTCAATCAAAGTAGTCCTTCCCTTAGCTCTCAGCACGGATTCGTAGATAACAGCAAGTCCCAATTTGTATATGTCCAACTCATTTTTTGCACTTGAAAAAGCTTCATTTAATTATTCAGGTCTCACAGCCTTTTTCCCTCCCTCAAAGTATTCATTAAATAATCTTTTTGTTGTAGGGATGTCCTTAGTAAAATCACTCTCATCACCCGAATATAAACCAGTAATTAGCGTATAATCTGAGAGCCCAAATCTCACTTTCTAACCCCAATACAAAACCACAACTCATTTTCATCGGGCAACTCAATCCTCAGCATAACTTAAACATGTAACAACATATTGGAGGGGTTCATATTCTCCTTAATCCCATACGACTTTCCAAATGCAGAATCCAAGAACATTTTTTATGTTCTTCAACTAATTTTTGATAAACATAATCTACAACTGACAATTTACTTCTGCATGACACTTTTGCAGAGTATCTTTCTGATAACGGAGTAATGAATGACATATTCTTTGTAATAGAATTTCAAATCGTAAATATTAATCACAACAATTATGTTTTAAACAGATAGAACCAAAAAAACATGTAGTTCATGTTTGAAAAAAAAAAAAAGTTCATGTTTGAAAGAGTTCACCCATGTTTGCAAAACCAAACAGATTAACATAAACTATTAAAATAAATTAAAATGCAAATTGTAAACATGAAACACATAAAAAACAATAAGCATAAACACCAATTATGTTTCTACACATACAGTTGATTGAAATTCTAGTTCAAACTATGTTGATTAATTGAAACATAAATCACTCAAACTACAACAGAGGACCAATATATCTAGATTAATTAGAGTCATTAGACTGTGTGGGTAAAATGTGAGGATAGAGTAACTGACTATGAATTAGGTCGAGCATTTCAAAGAATTACCTTGATAATGTTGATGAAATTGAAAGCAAATCAAGAAGAGCTGTTGAATCGATCCAAATAGGGTCTCCTGGTAGCTGTTAGAGGTAGGGTATTGATTTGATTTTTCTCTTCGAACAAATGAATTGTGAAAGAGGAGATGATTATCTCAGCCGATTATAGGTTGATTATTCGAAGTCGAGGAGTAGAGTAAATTACTCGACCTATGTTGTTGTGAGTATGGCTGAATATTCGACCACTCACCGATATAAAAAAGGGTAGAATAGGAAGTTTCTATCTACCACTTTTTTGACCCAGTCAAAGACCATAAAAGATAACGTTAGGTCTTATCATAACACAACGTTACGTCTCATCATAACACAACGTAACGTAACGTTAGGTCTTATCATAACACAACATTACGTAACATGATAACACAACGTAACGTAACGTTAGGTCTTATCATAACACAACGTTACGTCTCATCATAACACAATGTTACGTAATGTTAGGTCTTATCATAACACAACGTTATGTAACATGATAACATAATGTAACGTAACGTTAGGTCTTATCATAACACAGAGTTACATCTCATCATAATACAACGTTATGTAACGTTAGGTCTTATCATAACACAACGTAACGTAACGTTAGGTCTTATCATAACACAACGTCATGTCTCATCATAACACAACGTAACGTAACGTTAGGTCTTATCATAACACAACGTTACGTCTCATCATAACATAATGTTACGTAACGTTAAATTTTATCATAACACGATGTTACGTAACATGATAACATAACGTAACGTAACGTTAGGTCTTATCATAACACAACGTTACGTCTCATAATAAAACAACGTTACGTAACGTTAGGTCTTATCATAACACAACGTTACGTAACATGATAACACAACCTAACGTAACGTTATGTCTTATCATAACACAACGTTACGTAACATGATAACACAACGTAACGTAACGTTAGGTCTTATCATAACACAACGTTACGTCTCATCATAACACAATGTAACATAACGTTAGGTCTTAACACAACGTTACGTCTCATCATAACACAACGTTACGTAACATGATAACACAACGTAATGTAACGTTTGGCCTTATCATAACACAATGTAACGTAACGTTTGGCCTTATCATAACACACCGTTACGTCTCATCATAACACAACGTTACGTAATGTTAGGTCTTATCATAACACAACGTTACGTTAGTAGCCACTGTAAGGGTAAAATAGGCATGACCTATTTTATCTTGTTTTCACCTTTCTTTGTCAAAGAAGGATTTTATTTTAGTCAATGTTTATTTAGGTGTTAGATTTTGTTTAGAATACTTTTGGTAAATTGGTTTTGATTTTTGATAGGAAAATCTTTCAAATCTTTCAAAAGATTAGATTGGTTTTGATTTTTTTATATAGGAAAATCTTTCAAATCTTTTAAAAGATTTGATCTTTCAAATCTTTCAAAAGATTTAGGCAACATATTTTTGGTAACTAGATTTATGTAAATAAATTAGTTATTTGATGTATCTTAGTCTTAATAGGAAACATAATCTTTCTTAATATTGAACTAATCTCTTTCCTAGTAGGATCGTGTTTTCCTTTTGCTGTGGCCTTTGCAGGACTGTGTATATATTGGAGGCTGATCATGAAGCAATTGGCGACCTGTGAGAGCAGATTAAGAAGAGATATACGCTGTGTGCGCAGAGCTGAGAGCATATAGAAGAAATCGTTCAGAAGTGCTGTGCTGCGCATAAGAGAGAGTCGATCCAGTTTTGGTGTGTGCCGAACTTGTGAGAAGAAATCAACATCTCATACACGAAGACCATTTTGCATAACAATAATTCTCACTTCTGCTGTTGCTTTAAAACTTCGAGAACACGCCTTGTGTTTCTGAAGTTTTTGTCTTCAATGTTTCTAAGTATTGTGTTTCGTGCTTCCAGTCGGTTTCATTGTTTTGGAAGCTGTTCTTGTTTTTAATTCTTTCTTCCCACGTTTGTTCTAGTAGTTTATGTGGGTTTTGTGATTCTCCAAGATTCTATATCTTGTGAGAATTTTGTGTTTATTGTTAAGTTTCAAAAACAGTGTTGATCTTAATAAAGTTTGTTGCCTTGAGGCTTGATCTACAAGTGTGATACTTGTAGATTGTTTTTGTGTGATTTTTCTTTCTATGTTCCGTTACGTTTTAAATCGACAACAAAACTTCCGCCGCTATTTTCTGTTATACACGTTCAGTTCACATTGTTACTGTCATTGTTGCAACATTCACTGCAACATTGGCAGTAACATCGTTCCATATGGAGATTCTGTGCCATCGCGTTCTTTCAATTGGTATCAGAGCCTCCTCTTGATATCACTAAGAGTCGATTCTGTTTAAAGACGTGATGGATTCTCAGTATGAAAATGTGGTTCGTCCTCCTACTCTCACAAATGCAAATTATTCTATTTGGAAAGTCAAGATGCGCATCTTCATCAAATCCATTGATGAAAGAGCGTGGCTTCTTTTTAAATGGTTGGAGTCCTCCCAAAAAGTAGATTCGGATGGTGATGTCAAGATCACCAAAGAATCTGAGTGGACCAATGATGATAGGAGCACTGCTTCTTTTAACTCGAAAGCCTTGTCTGCTATTTATAAGGCCTTGGATGCAAATACTTTTAGGGTAATAGCAAATTATGAATCTGCCAAAGATGTGTGGGAGGCCCTTCAGACTTTATGTGAAGGACCTGCCAGTGTTCGTTTTTCTAAACTAAGAATGCTCACCACTCGGTTGCCTTGAATGTGTTTGTGATTCTCGATTCGAAATGCAGATGTTTCACCTAATGTGTCACCCGATGTTGCAACATCGGGAGCAACATTGGGAGAGACATTGAGCGTAAACAGAACGATTTCTTCTGTTTTAATTCCACAATTGCAGAGGATGATGGTGACACAGATTCAGACCTGTTGGAAGGGTACAAGGAGCTATACAAGGATTGGGAGAAGAGAGCTCACCAAGTTACACTACTTGGGAAAGCAAATGAACTGTTAAAAAAGGCAAATGAGGACCAAAAAGAATGCATAATAAGGCTGGAAGGTGTCCTAAGTAGAAAGGATGTGGAGATTGAGAAGTTAAAGGAGCAGCTTACTCAAGCAAAAGAGACCATGACCAAGTGGAATTCTAGCAAACAAAAAGTTGATGATCTGTGACTCGGTAATACTTCTAGATCGGTATTGGTTTTGTCCCTAAGGTATTTGTGAAAGAGGGAGAAGGAACATCGGAACCAAATGACCAATGAAAGTTTTCCTGAACTGTTTTCGTGAAAAAACCGAGAGTAAGAAAGAAAAATTATGTTTGTCACTTCTGCCATAAGCCTGGTCACATACAACCCTTTTGTTTTCTGAAAAAGGCCATGTATGAGAATGAAATTAGGCAAGATTTCTTTGAAAAACTCATTGGGTAATCAGATGAAGCGAGCCCGCGACCAATGCCTTTGCAACATTGGCGGAACACATTGGAAGCCTCATTCAAAGACAAATCAGAAATTTTTCAAAAACCTCCAACCCAAAGTTTTTAAACAGATGTGGGTTCCTAAGGGTAGTAATGACAAAGGCAAGTCCAAATATTGTGAACCCTTTGATATATGTCCTGGTTCTAAGCCGTCCTATGATGAATCTCCTCCAAAATGTTCAGAACCAGCATCTGAAACCTGTAAATCTGCACATGATCAGACTGAACTTGTATATTCTGAAAGTTCAGCCAATGTGATTCAAAATGTTTCACCCAATGTTTCACCCAATGTTGCAACAATGGGAGCAACATTGGACAGAAACTTGACAGATTCAGAAACAGGTCCTGAACTTTCAGAATCAGGTCATGAACATTCAGAAAATCAGTCCAATTTGAATGGTTGCAGCCATGATATTCCTAGACGTATTCAGAAAAACCATCCAATCTCTCAAGTGATAGGTGATATTCATGATGGGATATACACAAGGAGAAGAAGTAAGGCTGAATCTCAAAAATTTGCATGCTTATCAAAATATTTTTGAGAGAAGCCTTAAATCTTTTATGGTTGCTTCAAATGATCAAAGATTATGTGTTCACATTGATGTGTTAACCTTGTTTTTTGATAACACCTATGCATTTTGCTTAGCACAAAAATCCAGTTCATTATTCTCGAACTAATCACATTAATATAAGACACCATTTTTTTAGAGACTTGGTTGATTATGTAAATTGTTTGCATTGAACATGTTGGGACCGAAAATCATCTTGCTGATATATTTGCCTAGTGTCTTGTTTTTGAGAGATTTTTCGATCGTTGGAAATCTCTTGTGTTTTGTGTGCCATATGATTTTACACTTAGTTAATTATTAAAAAAAAAAAAATTAGGCATGATTGCATTTTGTCTTTAGAGGGCACTCTAGATCAATTGACTCACATGTATGTGTCTCTTGTGGTTGCTTAGGAATTTCATTCAAAATATGTTGTGATTTTTTGTTATGATTCTCTCTCTCTCCCAGTTCTTGAGTATGTTTAAAGTCCACAAAGGAAAGAGCTACCTTTTGAAATTTTTGGGATGCTGCAATTTGTCAAGGTACTATGGAACTTAGGTTCTTATGGGTTGATCTTGAGTAAATTGACTCCCTTTAATTGAAAAAGTGTGAAAGCTACCTAAAGGAAAAGAGCTACCTATGAACAAGGTTGTGGCACCTTTCTTTTGGGACTATGAATCTTCGGATTTCATGGGTTGATCAAATGCAAACTTGCTTCCCTTGGTAAATAGTGTGAAAGGTTCCTAGTGGCATGTGTTGAATAGCTTGAAATAAAGTAGAGCTATATTCCTAGGGAAATAAAGTACCTATGGATTTTGGTTGTGAAAAATTTATTATCTTGGGAGAGAAATTTGGTTGAGAAAATTAAAAAAAAAATTGAAAATAAAATCACAATTTTGGCGAATGCATCTCCCAATGCAGCAACATTAGGAACTACATCTTTTGATCTGGTCTTTATCACTTGTGTGTGATTGTATTTTTTATTTTCTTTTGCCTAGCTTTTAGTCATCATGTTTTTAGGCATAACATTTTAGGACATGCATTGTTGGCATCGATATCAGCTTGGTGAATTTTTGTCCTAAACTCAAACTATGCAAATCAATTTTCAAAAAATCTCCATGTTGAAAAATATTTAGTGGGTGTCTAATTTTTGTGGGAAACTAAGAGGTTTTGAATCTGGATATGATGTGCTCAGTTTTTCCTAAGTGGTGTGATCAAATCTTGGTGAACACTTTATTGTGTTTTTCAAAATCTTGGATTTTTGAGAGTTCCTAAAAGTTTGTTTATCCCTCTTCCTTTTCCGGTCAAATAGGGGGAGAGAGATCAAGTGTTTTTTGTGTTGGTGATGATGATTTCTGATTTGTGCCCCTTGCACAAATTCAGGGGGAGATGAGTTTTTCTAACCAATGCAGGTTAGTTGATTTGATTGGTTTTGTATAAACACTTGTCTTTTGATTTGACCAGAAAGGTTCAACAAAGGGGGAGATTGTAAGGGTAAAATAGGCATGACCTATTTTATCTTGTTTTCACCTTTCTTTGTCAAAGAAGGATTTTATTTTAGTCAATGTTTATTTAGGTGTTAGATTTTGTTTAGAATACTTTTGGTAAATTAGTTTTGATTTTTGATAGGAAAATCTTTCAAATCTTTCAAAAGATTAGATTGGTTTTGATTTTTTTATATAGGAAAATCTTTCAAATCTTTTAAAAGATTTGATCTTTCAAATCTTTCAAAAGATTTAGGCAACATATTTTTGGTAACTAGATTTATGTAAATAAATTAGTTATTTGATGTATCTTAGTCTTAATAGGAAACATAATCTTTCTTAATATTGAACTAATCTCTTTCCTAGTAGGATCGTGTTTTCCTTTTGCTGTGGCCTTTGCAGGACTGTGTATATATTGGAGGCTGATCATGAAGCAATTGGCGACCTGTGAGAGCAGATTAAGAAGAGATATACTGTGTGCTTGAGAAGCATATAGAAGAAATCGTTCGAAGTCTTTGTCTTTAGCGCATAAGAGAGAGTCGATCCAGTTTTGGTGTGTGCCGAACTTGTGAGAAGAAATCAACATCTCATACACGAAGACCATTTTGCATAACAATAATTCTCATACCTGCTGGTGCTGCTGCTGCTGTTTAAAACTTCAGGAACACAGCCTTGTGTTTCCTGAAGTTTTTGTCTTGTGTTTCCTGAAGTATTGTGTTTCGTGCTTCCAGTCGGTTTCATTGTTTTGGAAGTTGTTCTTGTTTTTAATTCTTTCTTCCCACGTTTGTTCTAGTAGTTTATGTGGGTTTTGTGATTCTCCAAGATTCTATATCTTGTGAGAATTTTGTGTTTATTGTTAAGTTTCAAAAACAGTGTTGATCTTAATAAAGTTTGTTGCCTTGAGGCTTGATCTACAAGTGTGATACTTGTAGATTGTTTTTGTGTGATTTTCTGTCTTTCTATGTCTGTTACGTTTTAAATCTGACAACAAAACTTCCGCTGCTATTTTCTGTTATACACGTTCAGTTCACATTGTTACTGTCATTGTTGCAACATTCACTGCAACATTGGCAGTAACATCGTTCCATATTGAGATTCTGTGCCATCGCGTTCTTTCAGCCACAATGTTACGTTAGTAGCCACAACGTAACGTAACGTTAGGTCTTATCATAACACAACGTTGCGTCTCATCATAACACAACGTAACGTAACGTTAGGTCTTATCATAATTTAATTATCTTTAATTTAATTTCTAACTCATAGTTATTTTTTGGTTGCTATGTAATAATATGAAAATAACTAAAATAAATGACAACGCTTGATACCTAGGCCCATAAATAGGTAATACGTAATTAGTTTTTCTTATTTTTGACAAAAAATTTGAAAAATCCGTCAAATGCCATATTCCCCCTAAATTTTGAAAAGTCCCTCCAATGTCATATTGAATTGAAACGCTTTTCCCACCTAGGGCTTATACTCATAATTCACTCCAACTAAAAACTTTCCCTCCAACAGTTCTTGTCTTCGTCTTCTTGACCTAGGGCTTCTACGGATAATCCAACGCACATACTCACTCAATTCCAACGCCATACTCCCTCTCCTCGAACATCGAACAACGAACAACTCAGCACTCAAACAAAATTGATTCCCAAAAAATGGAAACCCCAATTTTCCAAGAGAAGGAACTCGAATCATATGACTGTAATTTGACAAGAGTTTACAATTGTGGTGTTCGCGCACCTATGTGGACATCTTAGAGTGATGAAAACCCAAGTAGAAGGTTCATTGGATGTGGAAACTATTAGGTTATATTTATTTCTTTTTTCATTATTAATTATATGCAGATGTTTATTTATTTATTTTTATTTTCAATCTCAGGATCAAGTTAACCACTGTAAGTTTTTTACTTGGATTGACCCACCACTGCCTGAGAGATAAAAAAAATAGTTATTTGTGGACGGCTTAGATCACAACTAGTGGATTTGAAGCATAAGGTTGAAAACTTGAAAGTCAACTCAGACAAAAGGTTCAACAAGCTTAAAAAATTGAAGATAAAGAACGAAAAACTCAAAGTAAAAGCAAGAAAATTGGAAGAACAATTTATGAAGTCAAAAGAAAGAGATCAGTCCTATTTTTGTGCAATTCTCCTAATTTGGACAATTGTTGTTGGCCTGATTATTGGAATGTTCAAAGGAAACACAAATTCCAACAATTTATCGCTTCCTTAGTGTTTAATTGTTGTGTATTATTGATTGAATGTAGATATTCCATATGAACTTTTTATTACTATGCTTAATTAATGGAACTTTTTGTTATTTAGTGATTCATTTACCTCAATCATTTGTTATACAATTGATTAAGTAATCGACCTACTAATATCAGTAGTCAGCTGACATGCTTGCTTTGAACCTACCTGCTAGCAAAGACTAGTGTTACGTTATTTACAGCTGCTATGAACCAACCTGCTGAAACATTAATGATTTAGAATTACTTAAATACATTATATAAAATTTTAGTTTCGAAAACAACAAATAACTAAAATTAGAAATAATTACAGTTTCTCACCTACCGAATGTTTCAAGTAACTGAAATCAGTTACTTGACTCATTTGTTATAATATTGAGTTGAGTAATCCACCGTACACTATTCAAAACATATTTTGGTTATTAATTAAGTTGATTAGACTTTAGCAAGTCTAAAAGTTCTACTTGCTGAATACCAGCAGGTAGGCCTACTTACTGTTTCATCACTTTAAGCATGACTCAAGTCAGTTACTTGACTCATTTGTTATAATATTAGGTTGAGTATTCCACTATACACTATTCAAAACATATTTTGGTTATTAATCAAGTTAATTAGACTTTAACAAGTCTAAAAGTTCTATCTACTGAATATCAATAGGTAGGCATACTTCCTGTTTCATAACTTTAAGCATGACTCAAGTCAGTTACTTGACTCATTTGTTATAAAATTGGGTTGAGTAATCCACCGTACACTATTCAAAACATATTTTGGTTATTAATTAAGTTGATTAGACTTTAGTAAGCCTAAAAGTTCTACCTGCTGAATATCAGCAGGTAGTCTACTTATTGTTTCATCACTTTAAGCTTGACTCAAGTAACTGAAGTCAGTTACTTGACTCATTTGTTTTAATATTGGGTTGAGTAATCCACTATACCCTCTGCAATTAATCAACACAAGTAAGTTAAGTGTAAAATTGGAATAGCATAATCAAAGGTTTTTTACTTTCTTGCCTTTATTCAATCGCATATGCCCAATATATATACAAGAGTCCTAACTTGGCCAACACACAATAAGACTCCAACAAATATTAGGAAACTAATTACAACTTTCTTAATAATACGAACTTTCCTTATATGCCATCTCCTTATCACATCCCAATTGTTGTAAAACAATAGCACCTTCGAACCCAATATATAGTCTAGTATACTCGATGCTCAACATCCCCCCTTAAGTTGGAGCGTGAAGATTCCGAACACCCAACTTGCCTAACAGATATGCGAACCTTGCTTCGCCCAGAGCCTTCGTAAATATGTCCGCCAATTGTTCCTGCGTAGAGACATATGAGGGCGTGATTAATCCGTCCTTGATTGCATCACGTATGAAGTGACAGTCTACCTCTATATGCTTTGTACGTTCGTGAAAGACTGGATTTTTAGCAATATAACGTGCAGACCGATTATCACAATGAATGCTCATGGTGGTCTCTTGCCTAACTCCCAAATCCTCAAGAAGCCGCTTCAGCCATTTGTAAGTGCCGCCATCGACCGATATTCTGCTTCTGCCGATGACCGAGACACAGTGTGCTGCTTCTTTGTTCTCCACGAAATGGGTGAAACCCCAAGAAACACGAACCATCTTGTGAGAGACTGACGTGTTAGAGGACAGCTCGCCCAATCTGAATCACACCAGCCAGATAGCTCCAATGTACTATTTGATTGAAGGAAAACCCCTTGACCTGGTGCTCCTTTTAAATATCGAACCACCCGAACTCCCGAAGTGCAGCTTCCCAGTGTTCCACCTCGAGGACATTGCATGAACTGGGAAAGCACATGTATGGAGTAGGCAAGATCTGATCGAGTAACTGACAAATATATAAGTCGCCCTACCAGCCTTCGGTATTTACCAAAATCATCGAGCATTGATCCTGTCACAAGAGCCAGCCGATGATTCTGCTCAATGGGAAACTTAGCAGGTTTCGCACCAAGCAATCCAGTCTCCGAAATAATGTCGAGAACATATTTTCGTTGGCACGCGAAAATACCCTCAGGATTCTGAGCCACTTCCAACCCCATAAACTATTTTAATACACCCAAATCTTTCATATGAAAACAAGTTTTTAAATACGATTTAAATGTAGTCAAAGCTCCCAATTCGTTTCCGACAATAATCATATCATCAACATAGATGAGAACTGTGAGCTGAGTGTCCCCCCGTACTAGAGTAAACAAAGAATAATCCGAGTGTGATTGAGAAAATCCATAACTCTTCAAGGCTGTGGTTAATTTAGCAAACCAACACCGCAGAGCCTGACGAAGACCATATAAAGATTTTCGAAACCGACAAACCTGATTCATATTGGACACGAAAAAACCTGGAGGAAGTTTCATGTACAACTCTTCATCAAGATCCCCATGTAGAAAAGCATTATGAACATCCATCTGATGGACCATCCAATTTTTAGTAGCAGCAACGGCGAGGAAAGCTCGAACAGTCACCATCTTTGCCACTGGAGCAAACGTCTCTGTATAATCAAACCCTTCAACTTGGTGATTCCCAAGTATCACAAAACGAGCCTTAAGCCTCTCGATGTTGCCATCTGAGTTATACTTTATCTTGTATACCCATTTGCTTCCGAGTGCTTTCTTTCCTGAAGGCAGAGTCTCCATAGTCCAAGTACCGTTTTCCTCAAGGGCTTTAATTTCTGTTGACATGGCTTCCCGCCAACCTGCATGTCGAACTGCCTCCTTGAAGCTTTTTGGTTCAACATTGGTTGTTATAGCTGCAAGAAAATTTCTATGTCGTATAGAAAAACGTTCACAATTAACATAATGTGCGATAGGATACGGAGTACCTGAGGACGACTGCGGAGACGGGTAACTGTCTGGGAGAGGGCTCACTTTTCGTATGGTATGAGTCACAAAATCACGGAGAAGAACCGACGGTTGCTTAGTCCGCATCCCTTTCCCAAGTTCTGCAACTTGAGGAGTGGTGTCTTCTGTGGCTGTAGCCTAGTCGTGCACGACACCGTCATCGTCCATCGTAGACCCTTCGCTTCCCTCAATACCATGTCCTCCAAATATTTCGTCGTCATCAACCATTGGTGGCTGCTGCATTGTTTGCCTAGTGTCGACGAATGGAAACTCATTTTTGAAAAATCTCACATCTCGATAAACAAAGAATTCTCTTGTTTCCAAATCATATAACTGTCACCCTTTCTTCCCGAAAGGGTATCCAATGAACACACATTTTCTGCTTCTGCTACGAATTTGTCACCCTTGTGTCGCTGATTATGAGCATAACATAAACATCCAAATACTCGTAACGAAGTATAAGATGGTGGTTTACCAAACAACAGTTCATACGGAGTTTTATTTCCAAGTATGCTAGAAGGTGTCCTATTGATCAGGTGATAAACAGCTAGCACACATTCTCCCCAGAAACACATAGGTAAATTACCCTGAAATCTCAGAGCTCTAGCAACATTCAAAATATGCCTATGTTTACGTTCTACCCGTCCATTTTGTTGAGGGGTCCCAACACAGGATGTTTCAAAAATGATCCCATTTTCAGCAAAGTAATCAAGCAAACATCGAAACTCTGTTCCATTATCACTACGAACACATTTCACTCTTTTATTAAACTGTCGATCTATCATAGCGACAAAGTTTAAAAACATCTTTTCAACCTCGGTTTTATCACGCAGCAAGTAAACCCAAGTTGCTCGAGAATAATCATCAACGATAGTTAGAAAATAGCATGCACCACAAGAAGAAGGAGTTCTATAACCACCACACAGATCACAGTGTATTAAATAAAAAATTCCATCCGCTTTATTTTTGCTAACAGGAAAACTATCTCTAGTCTGTTTTGCACGTTGACAAACATCACATGCTTTTTTTTTCTGTCCTACCAAAATTACCTATATTTGGCACCAATTTCACTACTTTTTCAGAAGGATGTCCCAGCCGTTTATGCCACAAGTCCATCTCCGCGTCTCCATTAACTGTCAAATCTTGAACCCGATAAATACCACGAAAAAAATAGAGTCCCTCTCTTTGTTCACCCGCTCCAATCAGCGTCCTCGTCGTGCGGTCCTGTATAATACACACATTGTTAATGAAGTGAACAGCATAATCTGTATTATTTATTAATTGCGACACAGAAATTAAATTGCATGTCAAAGTAGGCACATAAAGAACATGTTCAAGTTTTATCCCTCCATCCAATATCACAGTGCCTTCTTGAGTTGCAGTGGCATGTTGTCCATCTGGCAAACCAACCGGGCAATTCATTATTTTGTGCACTTCAATCAAGCAACCCAAGTTACCCGTGACGTGGTTCGATGCTCCGGAGTCAATTATCCAACCACATGCATCATACTTACCATTTAACTGTTCGGAGGAAATCTTAGAATTATTAAGTAGTTGCATCAACTGTTGCCACTATGCTGGAGAAACGACTTCGGGCAGTCCAGAAAAGTCGTTGCTGCTACTATTTTGCCCACCCATTGCATGCACATTACTGCTGCTTTGGGAATTAAGGACGCCGCCTGTTGTATTATGTGCACGTATCTGGGTCGTTCCTCCCTTGCCGCGGCCATGATTTGAAGCTGCTCGATCTCCACCTCTACCACCGTTTGTACCTCCTCTGCCCCCTCCTTTTCCGCTTCGAGGTCTGTCTCCCCACCATTCAGGAAAACCAATTAGTTGAAAACACCCACTTTCTTCATGCCCCTCACGATTACAGTGCCGACAAAACTTTGCGGTAGTGTCAGCCTTCCCTTTTCCTTTTACATCGGTTTGAAACTTAAAAGCCATTACAGCATCACGCTCTTCTTTATTCCTTGTCACAGCCCCTCCTCGTAGGCGTTCTTCCTGAATCACAGCGTGATAGGCACGATTTAGAGAAGGCAGTGGGTCCAATGAAAGCAAATTGGACCGCACTGCACTGTAAGTGTTCTCCAGTCCCATAAGAAAATGATGCAACCTATCCATTTCTTAAATCCTTGCAAACTTTGTACCTAGATCACATGTGCACTTCCCACATTCGCAGCCCGGAAGGATCTCATAATTTGCGAGTTCATCCCACAACTGTTTGAGCCGACCGTAGTAATTGCCTACACCTTCGTTCTTTGTTTGTTTGCATTCCGCTAGAGCAGACTTAAAGTTGTTGTATCCTGGGTCCATTCACGATACAAAATCGTTCCTTTAAATCGTTCCACAGTAAGTTGGCTTCTTCGTGATATGATATTGTCGAACGTAGACTTGACTCGATTATGTTCATAATCCATGAAACAATCATAGAATTGATTGTTTACCAGTCGTCTAGTCGTTCTTCTTCCTATGGCGTGATGATAGAACCATCAACAAACCCGAACTTTCACCTTGCCTTTAACGACAATCGAATAGATCTTGCCCATTCATCGTAGTTTTCACCATGAAGCTGAATATGGGTGATCACATACCCTGGATTATCTTGTGATCCAAGAAAATAGGGAGATGAAGAATCAATCTTCTTCATCGAATCTGGTCCTCCCCCTTTGTTCTTACGACTTCCTTCTTCTGTCATGTCGCCGATATGAGTATTTCGGGCTAGGGTTGTTGCCGCTCTGATACCATGTAAAATTGGAATAGCATAATCAAAGGTTTTTTACTTTCTTGCCTTTATTCAATCGCATATGCCGAATATATATACAATAGTCCTAACTTGGCCAACACACAATAAGACTCCAACAAATATTAGGAAACTAATTACAACTTTCCTAATAATACTAACTTTCCTTATATGTTATCTCCTTACCACAACCCAATTGTTGTAAAACAACATCACCTTCGAACCCAATATATAGTCTAGTATACTCGATGCTCAACATTAAGCTATTGAAGTCAGGTACTTGACTCATTTGTTATAATATTGGATTGAGTAATCCACCCCTACACTATTCAAAACATAGTTTGGTTATTAATCAAGTTGATTAGACTTCAACAAGTCTAAAAGTTCTACCGGCTCAATATCAGCAGGTAGGCCTACTTCCATGTTTCATCACTTTAAGCATGACACAAGTCAGTTACTTGACTCATTTGTTATAATATTGGGTTGAGTAATCCACCGTACACAATTCAAAACATATTTTGGTTATTAATTAAGTTGATTAGACTTTAGCAAGTCTAAAAGTTCTACCTGCTGAATATCAACAGGTAGACCTACTTACCGCTTCATCACTTTAAGGTTGACTCAAGTAACTGAAGTCAGTTACTTGACTCATTTGTTTTAATATTGGGTTGAGTAATCTACCCTACCTTCTGCAATTAATCAACACAAGTAAGTTAAGTTATTGAAGTCAGTTACTTGACTCATTTGTTATAATATTGGCTTGAATAATCCACCCTACACTATTCAAAACATAGTTTGGTTATTAATCAAGTTGATTAGACTTCAACAAGTCTAAAAGTTCTACCGGCTCAATATCAGCAGGTAGGCCTACTTCATGTTTCATCACTTTAAGCATGACACAAGTCAGTTACTTGACTCATTTGTTATAATATTGGGTTGAGTAATCCACCCTACCTTCTGCAATTAATCAACACAAGTAAGTTAAGTTATTGAAGTCAGTTACTTGACTCATTTGTTATAATATTGGCTTGAATAATCCACCCTACACTATTCAAAACATAGTTTGATTATTAATCAAGTTGATTAGACTTCAACAAGTCTAAAAGTTCTACCTGCTGAATATCAGCAGGTAGGCCTACTTCGTGTTTCATCACTTTAAGCATGACTCAAGTCAGTTACTTGACTCATTTGTTATAATATTGGGTTGAGTAATCCACCGTACACTATTGAAGACATATTTTGGTTATTAATTAAGTTGATTAGACTTTAGCAAATCTAAAAGTTCTACCTGTTGAATATCAGCAGGTAGGCCTACTTACTGTTTCATCACTTTAAGCTTGACTCAAGTAACTGAAGTTAGTTACTTGACTCATTTGTTTTAATATTGAGTCGAGTAATCTACCCTACCCTATGCAATTAATCAACACAAGTAAGTTAAGTTATTGAAGTCAGTTACTTGACTCATTTGTTATAATATTGGGTTGAGTAATCCACTCTACACTATTCAAAACATAGTTTGGTTATTAATCAAGTTGATTAGACTTTAACAAGTCTAAAAGTTCTACCTGCAGAATATCAGCAGGTAGGCCTACTTCATGTTTCATCATTTTAAGCATGACTCAAGTCAGTTACTTGACTCATTTTTTTATAATATTGGGTTGAGTAATCCACCGTACATTATTCAAAACATATTTTGGTTATTAATTAAGTTGATTAGACTTTAGCAAGTCTAAAAGTTCTACCAGGCCTACTTACTCTTTCATCACTTTAAGCTTGACTCAAGTAACTGAAGTCAGTTACTTGACTCATTTGTTTTAATATTGGGTTGAGTAATCTACCCTACCCTCTGCAATTAATCAACACAAGTAAGTTAAGTTATTGAAGTCAGTTACTTGACTCATTTGTTATGATATTGAGTTGAGTAATCCACCATACACTATTCAAAACATATTTTGGTTATTAATCAAGTTGATTAGACTTTAACAAGTTTAAAAGTACTACATGCTAAATATCAACATGTATGCCTACTTCCTATTTCATCACTTTAAGCATGACTCAAGTCAGTAACTGAAGTCAGTTACTTGACTCATTTGTTATAATATTGGTTTATTAGACTTTTGCAAGTCTACAAGTTCTTCCTGCTAAATATCAGCATGTAGGCCTACAACCTTGTTTTATCACCAGGTAGGCCTATGCAAGTTTAATGTACACTATGCAAATATGAAACTGATATACAAACTTTACAAACTCAAACAAGAAATAATACCCAACATTGAAATTCAAAATTAAAGTTACAATACATTGAAATCCTAACTGATCATTACAAAACATATAAATTTCAAATCAGACAGTTACTAAATTTGTGAATGCCTATCACACATAGTGGTTTGATCACGACACGAAAGGCAGTTGTGGCCAAATTGACGACACCTACTGCATCTTTGTCTTCCAGAAAACTCTCCAGTTGACAGAATTCTTGTTGTTCTACGATGCCAGCTCGACGTCGGACTAAATGTGGCAAGATAGTCATTTCCTTAATATTATCTAGAATGTCCCATTCTTCTTCAATGGGCACTGGGAAGATGTTTTGGGAATACGCCACTCTCCAACACTCAGTTGTATAGAATGATGAGCACAACGGGTGCACAAAAAAACCTCTCCTTTTTGCAACTGTTATTGCATGCTCGCATGGTAGGTGGTCCAACTGAAATTTTTGGCAGGTGCAAGTATTCCCGTCAAAGTTAACTGTGTAATTTTTGGTCCCGCTCCTCACCACATACTTGGACTGATCAATGGGTTCAACCACTGTAAACTTATTGGCATTCTGAATTGCTTTGCCTAATTTATCTTCCATTGTTGGGGTTAAAATGGTTGTACAACATTGTGCTGCTTCGCGCCTTTCACAAAACCACGTCTGTAACTTTTTTCCAATAAACTCAAGCAGTGAAAGTATAGGACTCTGTCGGGCTTTCCTAAAAATTGAGTTGAGAGACTCTGCATTGTTTGAAGTTATGATATTGTAACGGTCTCATTTGAAATGTGACCTTGCCCACGTTTCGAAATTTGTTTCACTAAGATATTTCCAACCCTTCTTGTCAGTTTTCTCAATTTCAGACACATGCTTGCGAAACTATTATCTGGTATATGCCTCTGCAGCTCTCTTGAACAGTGAGACCGTGTTAGCCTTTCGAGTAACAGTCCTTAAGTTGCCTTTTATATGATAGATACAATTAGCATGACGTGCATTTTGAAAAACAATACGTACATTACTAATAAGACTCTTATGTCGGTCGGATATGACAACAAGTCCTTCATGGTCACATGTTATTTATTTCAACTTTGTAAAAAACCAAAGCCATGATGCATCATTCTCAGAATCAACAACTGCCCATGCAAGAGGATATATCTGTATATTTCCATCCTGGCAAGTAGCAATAATCAGCGTACCTTTATATCTTGCAGTTAAAAATGTTCCATCCACAACAACTACCGGACGCATTGCAGAGTGGAATCCAAGAATGCAAGCCCCATACGCCAAAAAGAAGTACTTAAAGCAGTTTTCACTATCAAGCTCTAAATAGAAGACTGTTGATGGATTAACCAATTTCAAGTTATGGGCAAATGCGGCCAACTTATTGTAACTATCCTCGGCTGAACCCCTTGGGTGTTCTAAGGCAGCTTCTCTACACCTCCTCGCTTTTTGATAACTTAGATCTACACCCAATGATCGGTAAATGTCGGCAATGACATCAGCAGGTCTATACGTAGTGTTACGATCCTTAAGCCTTGGCGATATTTGTACTCCAATAATACGCGACGTTGCTTGTCTATGATTAACCATTGACATATTTAGGGGGCAAGTATGCTCACCTGTATATTTTCGAATCTGAAAATAATCACATTCTAAGTACTTTGTTGCAAACAAACGCCATTTGCAATTATCATCACCACAAATTAGTGTGTACACTTTCTTATTCGATTTTTTTTTTGTTGTGAACTGAAAGTTGTTGTTCAATGCAAGCAAGTGCACAGCTTCGTGAAGCTATTTCTTGTTATTGAAGACTTGGCCAACCTTCAAATCAATATCTGCAGGTAACACTCACGATGTACTTCCAACCGAATAAACTAAATGGTCACTTGTGAAATCATTTCCTTCTCGGCTGCCTTGATCTCGGTCACCTAGACTAAACTCAAATCTCGGTGGTGTTGAGAAATCATTCTCATTATAGGATAAAGATTCTCGAATTACCTCCAACCTATCCAAAGAATTATTCGTATTATGATCGTCTCCTTCAGATTGCATTTCATCACTACCAACTTCATTATTTTTTTCTTCAAATTGTGTGTCATCATCATGACCAATCTCATTATTTTCTTCTTCAATTTTCCTGTTACCACCACCACCAACTACATTATTTTTTTCTTCATTTATGTCACCACCAACTCCATTATTTTCTTCTCGGTGCCCGTCGCAATTTTCTTGGCTCACATGGGTTACACACATATGAGCCAAATAGCCTTGTCTATTAATATTCAAGTTCCATTCAACTTCATTGTTTGAAGTAATTCGAATTGGAATTTGAAAACTATGCACCGTTGCTGGAGTAAGAAATGCTATCTCTATATCATCAACTTTGCACATGTTTCGTACTTTAGCATATAACTCTTCACATAAAGTTTCATCATTGATTGCAAGCTCTGTTGCATTTTGGTTGCCACTAAATTTTCAAGACCATCCATTGTTTTCATCTATAAAATGTCAAAAATAAAACACAGTGGTCCAAAATTTTGGTAAAGTCATAACTGCAATGCAAGTGAATAAAAAATTAGTCTATAAAATTGTAAAATAAGATTGTAGTTTCATAAATAAAAATAATGAAAAATATTAAACATGTATTCAATTAAGCCACCAAAGTTGCAAATTTGAAATGCAACGTTTATAGTGGATTAGTTGACCAAACACGTATACACTCAAGTAGATTAATTGACCCCTTAATATCGAGTTAAATTAAGTTAAGACAATGCAAAACAATTTATTTACTTGAGGTCAATTAATCGACCAAACACAATACAATACAGTCGATTAATCTACCAAAATGAAAAAAAGTCGATACCCCTTAGTTTCATTCACTGATTTCAATTAATCAATCAAAGACAATGCAATACAATTACTTGATGTCGATTAAGAGACCAACACAACCAAAATGAAAAAAAAATCGATACTCCTTAATTTCATTCACTGATTTCAATTAATCAACCAAAGACAATGCAATACAATTACTTGATGTCTATTAAAAGACCAACACAATCCACTACGATAGACTCTCACTAATCTTGTAATCGACCAATCATTCAATAAAATTAAAAAAAACAAAACCTAAATACGAACCTAAATCCAAATACCGTCTCTGGCAAAATAACAAAATAAAGGGAATTTGGAAAGACGCAATACTTGAAAGACCAAATTAGAATATCACTGCCAGTTGTAAAGCCGTTGCAAACCTATTGTTTAGGTTGAACTAACTACGAAAATCAGATAAAAACAAAAAGATATTTAAGATATTCAATATAAGGCATTGATAACTTATTTATCGTCATTTAAGAAAAAATGGGTATAATAGATATTTCTATTCAAATATGGCTTGTAACTATCTCTTTTTTATGACCCACTATTAGAGATGTTAATCGGTCTAGCCCTAACGGTTTCGGTCCAATCCTGACGGTTCCGGTCCAGAATAGGTCCGGTTTAGTCGGTTTTCGCTGTTTTTGGGTCAAAAACCTACCGGTTTCGGTCTAGCCCTATCGATTTCGGTTCAAACCTGCGGTTTCCAGCCAATGATTAAATTTGTACGCTTTTTCTCAATTTCGAGATTTGTACGCTTATTTTAGCGTATTATATGCGTCCCGTATATTATACTAACTATATTAAAGCTGTTAATCGGTCCAACCCTAACGATTTTGGGTATTATACCCATCCTGTATATTACTAATTATACTAAACCGTATGCAATGCAAGCTGGCTTCCTTCAACCCTAACGGTTTTGGCCCGGCGATTTCGATCCCTAATCGGTCACGGTTTAAACGGTCCGCTAAAATTGCAAACCTAACCTTAAAAAAACCCGATTTAATAGATTCGGACCTGCGATTTTCGGCCCTATTAACATCTCCACCCACTATTAACAAATCCCCTTATAAAGAGAGAAAAGAGAGAAAGCAAGTGAGAGACTGCACAAAGCAAACACCATGTCGGCAACCTTGAGCGGCGCCGCTCAAGAACTCACAGCCGGCGCACTATCGGCGTCCGGCCGAACCTCAGAAAAACTGAGCCTTCCGACGCTCCAGTCAAAAATGAAATGTGACCCAGAAGGCTGCGAGACTGAACTAACCCTAGTTTATAGTCAATTCCAATCCTCTCTTGAACTGTTCCAACAACAAGCAGCTCTACACTTCACGTCCATAAGCGGGGTCGCCGGCGACCGCACCGTCGCGAAAGACCTCGGCGACCGAGCCATGTTCCTGGCTCATGTCACGCCTTTTTACCCTAAACAGCTCGCCGAGTTTCCTCAACAGCTTGCAAATTTGCTACGGTCGACAGCTCGGATGCTGCCGTCGGGGCTTCGGGTTCATATAGTGCAGGCTTTGATACTGATGCTTAATAGAAAGGTATTAACTTGTTTTTGGTCATACATTTGATTAATAGCTTCATAATCTTTTTGTTTCATTATACTGCACATGCTTTGGCATTGCGTGATGATCGATGAAAAGCGTGGTGCAGTTTTATTGTTATATATTATATGCTATGCTTAAAGACATATATACTATTTACTTGAACAACCTCTCGAAGCTAGGATTTTCCTTTTACTTATTGAAGCCTTGAGAATTGAGATTAAGTAATTTTTGGGTTATTGACTTTAGGGAGGGTGAGGGCTAACCGGCTGCCTAGTCACTGATAATATCTGTTGATTGGAGTTAGAGTCTGTGAATATGCTTCTGATGTAATGCAAATGCAATCTTTTGTAGCTAGAAATGTGGCTGAATGAAACATGTTTAAGAGTGAATTCTGTTGTATGGTGTGTTGAAACTTGAATGTTGGCTTTCTGCTGTTAGGAAGTGTTGTAAAAGGAACTAGTTTAACAGTGAGCTCTTTGTTTTTTCATTGTTATTGGTTGGGTTGCAGAAAGAGTATCATGATCAAGGTTTGCCTTTTATTATATATTTGTGGGTGCATTCTATTTTTCCTACTGTAAATGGTGGGAATGCTATGTTTGGTAGCTCATAATTGTTGATAGGAGAGGATTTGACACCCACAACATAGGTTTCCCGTGTTTGAAATATGCAATAAGTGTTTGAAAATTGTCTGTGTCATGAAGAGTGTTTGTTTAGTCTATAGTTGGAATCGTGGAGGCGTTAATGATCAGTTCTTTGGGTTTTCATTGTTGTTGGTAGGCTACAGAAAGAGTTTTCAACTATGCATGATCAAGGTTTACTTAACTTGTTCATATAATTGTAGTTGCATTTGCGTTTTTCGTACTAAAAATGGTGAGGATGTTATGTTTGGTGGCTCAGAATTGTTGGAAAAAGAGGTTTGCCAAGTAGCATATTGGTTTCCTATGTTTGGTGATTAAGATAATTATAGCCTCTCTTCCTACCTAGTTATGTTCCCCACCCCCTACTTGTAGTCTCTTTAGTTTTGAAATATGCTGTAAAGGCTTGAAACATCTGGAGCCATGACTAGATTGCTTGTTTGGTAGATAGTTGATATCTCGGAGACTCTCACTTTGTTCATGGAGCTTCAGATTTTGGGTGACAAGACTTTGAAAACACTGGCATTCTCACATCTCATTCACAGTATTAGGCATATGAATCAGAAGCACAAGAATGAAGCCAAAAATCGAGCCCTTCAAAATATCTTGTTTGCAATGCTACAGGTTTGTAGAGGTCTTTGCTCTTCTCATGTTCCTATTTTATAATCAGATTCGAATTACCTTTATTTGAGATTCATTTTTTGGGGTAGGGTGAGGATGAAGCATTAGCAAAGAGGTCACTTATTACAATCTGTGATCTTCATCGCCGAAAGGTTTGGTTTGATGATAGAACAGCCAATGCTATATGTGGAGCATGTTTCCATTCATCATCGAGGTGCGGGTTAATCTTCATGTATTCTTACTCTATTTCCAGAAATTATATATTTACAATTTGTTTCCTCAGGATCATGATTGCTGCTCTATCATTCCTTCTTGGTTATGAGAAGATTGAGAATGATGATGATAGTGATGCTTCAAGCGATGAAAATGACTCGATTACCCCAGTGCATCAAGTCAACCTCAGTAAAGAGGCAATTTATAAGGTTGGTGGCTTAAAATATTTTGCCTTCTATAGTTACTAATTTTCTTAAAGACCTTTTTCTTTACTTTACTTCTAGTTGTTTGGTAGTTTTGGGGCTCTAGTTTTCTTGAGAGATTTGATACTTATTTCGAAGAAGAAAAGCTTAAATAAATCATATAATATCTGTCTTGTGACTAGTGAGGCATTTACCCTTCACCTTTGGCACAAGGAATCAGCCGCTGCCTGAATATCTACTTCTGGTGTCTTTCAAGTGGAGTATTAACTTTTAGATAAGTTTATGACTCCAGTACAGCTACCTGACTTATATTAGATCATTGCACCGAGTATTCATGATTTTGCTCTCACATCAGTTGAAGGATACATTGTTACAGCCGTATTACATTTTTGTTTTCAAAGTATGAAGGCAAATGGAGTTGTGATAATAGTTTTTCAGGAAATTTTTGCACCTATAAATACTTGTGTTGTTTGATCTTAATATTGTTCCTTTTATTAAAATTCAGGCAAACAATACAGGAACAACATCTAGCAAAAAGAAAAAGAAGGCAAAGCTGCAACGGGTCTTGCGTAGCATGAAAAAGCAGCAGCGGATATCATCAGAGAAAGATGATAATGTGGGCTACTATTCACCACTGAACCATCTGAATGACCCACAGGTTTGAATGTGATAGTTTGTAGCATTTCATTCACTTTGGTGAGTGAAAGATAAGTTATAATTTTTGTCCTTTCTGTAGGGATTTGCTGAGAAGCTGTTCTCCCGCCTTCAAACTTGCAATGAACGGTTTGAGGTAGTTAGTCCATGTTTAGCCTTGATCATCATGGTTTTACATGTTGATTTTTTTTTGATGAGACGTCTTGTCTTGATGATTATTAGTAGACAGAAGTTTTACAATTCCTTTTCAAGCTGAACCTCGTTATTGGTGTGATTTGTTCAGAAGGTCTACATTCTTTCGCTTCTTTTTAGTTGTTTCTTTGAGGTACTAGGTCACTGCCTACAATGTCTGATTTGTCCTTGTCCTTTTTCATTTTGAAGTTTAATTATGTCATTCTGGCCTGGGGAGTCGTGGTTATCTCGTTGTAAATATTTCTCTTGGTCTTGTATAGTTACATAAATTTAATTATTGTGATTACTGATTCATATGTTGAACCAGATTCATATTGAGTTTTCTATATTAGTGAAATTATGCCATGTTGATGAGTTCTTATCGGTTGATTTGCTTGATTCATTAGTTCCTTTGATATAAAAGACTTCGGTGAACAATTCTTGCCCTTTGTTCTTTATCTGTATGAAGAAAAATATTTGTTACCCAATGTCTTCTTATTCTGCATTTGTATTGAAATGAAGCTCTAAGTTTTGTTGCGTATAATACCTTCCAGTAAGCTATATATGCTTTCATGTTGCAGGTTAAGATGATGTTATTAAAAATAGTTGCCCGAACTGTTGGGCTTCACCGCTTGATTTTATTGAGGTTGTATCCTTTTCTTCTGAATTATGTTACGGTATGTCACCCCCCTTGATACCATGTATAAAGCAAACTTTATTTAATTTTCAGAAGTGTGATGACCATATTGGTATTCTCAGCCTCATCAACGTGATGTTACAAACTTACTTGCTGCAGCCGTCCAAGCCTGCCATGATATGGTACTGTAAACTTTTTCTGCTTGGAGCTTATTGTATAATGGTTGCTTTGCATCATTCTTGTCTGTTTATTTTTTCATCCTTTATTCCTTTGGCTCCTCTTAACATATGAAATCTGTCTTTACTAGGTGCCACCTGATGCAGTTGAAGAACTATTTAGGAAAATTGTCAATCAGTTTATGAATGATCGTTCTAGCACAGAGGTTTCATTATAGTACAATTATGTTTTTATGAGTAACCGCCATATATTTTTAAATTACATTTTCAAGCTGCAGCCAATGTTTTCTTTACATTTTCTCTTGCCAGGCCATTGCTGTTGGACTGAATGTAGTGCGGGAGATATGTTTGCGCATGCCATTGGTACACTACTCCACGACCTCTTTGTTTCTGCCTATATGAATATTTATGAATATTTTCTCTTTTCACACATTTTAGACTTCTAAACGAATTAGTTGATCTTTTCATGTATATCCATTCCTTGATTGTCTCTTTCTTTTCACCAAACAGTTGATGACAGAAGACCTGCTGCAAGACCTTGTATTGTACAAGAAATCGCACGAAAAAGCAGTTGCATCAGCTGCTCGCGCACTTCTTACTTTGTTCAGAGAGGTCTCTCTATCCATCTCTCTCTCTTCTCCCACACTTAGTCTGTGTGTTTGTGCATTGTATTTGCATCTGTGTCTCTCTCTTAGGTCTGAGGGGGTGCTGATCTGTGAAAACTCGTTTTATTCCAGATTTGCCCTTCACTCCTGATCAAGAAGGATCGTGGGCGCCCTAGTAACCCAAAGGCCAGGCCAAAAGCATATGGTGAGGTGACTATTGATACTGATGTCCCTGGGGTTGAGTTATTACAAGACGATGATGGCGATGAAGATGATGACGACGATGAAGCTGATGAAGGTGTATTTGGTAGTTCGTCTGCCGAGGAAGATAATGGTGCTTTGGAAGAAGATGGTAGTAGTGATGATGATAGGAGCACTTGCACAGGGGCTTCGGAGTATAACAGTGACGATGAAGAGTTCAGTATTGGTGCTGAAAGTGAAGACGATGAAGTGTCTGAAGATGAAAATGCTATTAACTCCACAGATGACGATGATAGTGATGAAGACAGCAGTAATGACGAGGGAGATGAAGATTCTTATGGTTCCCAAGAACCTAGTGCTGAAAATGCCAGCAATAGTGAAGGGATAAAACGATCTAAGGGTCAGAAGAGGAAGTTTACTGATTTTGATGGACAACTGAATGCTGCCAGTAAAAGTCTTCGAGCTCTAAAGAGATTAGCTGGAGAAACAATGGAGGATACTTTCTTTGAGACAACAGATGGTATTCTATCCAACGAGGACTTCAAGCGGATCAAAGAGTCAAGGGTAAGTTGTTAATCGTTCTAATGCAAATCTATCTATAACAATGTCAAGAATAAACAGCAACTTCCAAACATGTAATCTTGAAAGCATGAATATTATTTTTCTCGTCCTTTTGATTCTTGCAGTTTTTACTTAATTTGCTGCTTGTCTTTTTGAACATGTGTGCCCAGGCAAAGAAGGAAGCCAAAATTGCTTTGACTCAGCATGGATTGTTACGAAAACTTTCAGATGCAAAGTCGCCAACTTTTAAGATTCCCACTTCTGATCAACTCAGTTTAAAGAAGGTGGATGGTGCCACACTTGAAGTAAGTTCTCTACTTTTAAGTTTGTTGCTTATATAGGGTAACATTCAAATTTTGGGACTGTAGAGGTGAAAATGAAGATGCCAAAAAGTGCTCATAAAACTCAACTTAGCCTTTGTTCATATCACTCGGGGCAGCCACATCTACATGAATCCCTTTTGCTGCTAAATACTGCTTTACAACATTTTTTTTCAAAATACATATTTACGAAATGTGTGCCAGAGCGCATGCTAATATACTGGAGGAAGAATTATTGAAGTAGTCAAGAGCATTACGTGGACAAAGTAGTTTTGAGCTGTAAAATATACAACATTTTTCCTAAACAATTATGAAGTCCAGTGTCTGTTTAGTGTTCAAACGTGTTAATAGCTAAAATTAACTTGTGTAGGCTTTTGTTAGCTGACAGCGGCGATATTGACTTGGATATGCCGTTCAGTCTTTCACTCATTTGAATTTTTTTTGGGGACCTTAAAGTGAAAGAGCACGTGAAATTGCCACTGTTTCCATAACTTTCTACAGTCGATTATTTCTTCTACTAGAAAAAAACAGAGTTTCAGTATTTCTGCCTGCATGTTTAGGCCAATATTTGGAAAAAGATGAGCAAGGAGGAAAGACTGGCGTTAATCAGAGCAGGAAGGGAAGAAGGGGGTAAATACCAGGCTCGGGCTGCGATAAAGAAGAAAAAGGTGTGTAATTCATTCTCTTCAAATATGTGTACTTTATTTGGAGTGTTGGCAATATGTATGACTTAACCTCTTTGATACAATTTCTAATCTGGGAATTTTCTTTCTTTTTCATCCACCCCCTTTGGGTATATTAGAAACCTTTTTGTTTCTCAATCTATGTTAGAAATGCCTATAATGTTGGCTCTCTTCTTTTACCCCCTCCTGTTTAATCTTGCATGACACGTGATGATTTTGGTCAAATCCAGTCTATTTTGTACCACAAATACCATCATCAATAAGTGGGAATGTCTTATTATGCTCAAGGATGCTTACTTTTTTACCTTATTGGTCCCTCTGTTTTTCAATCGTGAACAGACTGGCGGTTTGAGCAACTGGCAGAAGGAACACAAGAAGGCTATGCCCATGGCTGCAAAGCGAGCCAAGGTAGCAAAATCTCGTCAAGAGAAGAAGAAAAGGCAGCGAGGTGCTGCCAAACAATTCCGTGGGAGGAAAGCATGGAAGTGATCTGGAACATGTTCTGCACTAGGGTTCAATATCATTCAAATATATTGTACACGTATTTGGTAGTGTCATTATGACATCTCAATAACAAAAAAACACTTTACTCCTAATTTAACTCAATTTTGTCCAGTAGGTCATGTGCTTAAATAATAGGCTAGCTAATTTTGGCTGTTGGAATGTATCCATTTACCTTCTATTTGGACTTCCTGGGGGTTCATTTTGACCAAATACGGTGTTTGCCCCATTGCCTTTGCCATCATTTATGCCTAAGACTTATGTTGCTTTTATTTTTATAGATTAATAATTAGCAATTGCGCTCTTGAACCTTACATTATTTCCTGTTTCAGTATTTTTTTTTTTGCATTTCCTGTTTTGGCCGTTGTACTCAAACATTTGGTGGTAAATTAGTCCCCAAGCCCGCTTCTGTTCTGTCCTCAAAGAATTGAGGTATAAGTTTTAGGGAAAAATTCTGATCGGTCTATTTTTTGAAACTTTTAATCGTTAAAGTACATTTTTTTTTTATTTTCAACCGAAAAAAAGTTACTTTTGATCTTGAAAAGTCTACGATACCCTTAATGGGCAAGAGGCGCGTTAAGTTTATTTATCGCGGTGCAAAAACAGTTCTTTCATCAATTAAGTTTACATAATTTTGTATCACGATTTCTTTTTTTGTATATATTGTGGTGCAAAAAAAGTTCCTTCATCAATTAAGCCCTTATAATTTTGCATCCCGATTCCCTTTTTCCTTCTTCCTTATTTCCTTTGATTTGTTGTAAATCAAAAACAATGCTTTTGCGCCGCGATTACCTTTTTGATATATCTCGTTGAATATATTTCTATATTGCGGTGCATATGTTTTTTAAAAAAATTAGAATATCAAGAGCTAGCATTTACATTATTGAACCGCGATGTAAAAATTAATGCACTAAAATTGATGAATCGTGGTTCAAAATAGACTAACAATTATACTATTAAATCGTGGTGTAAAAACTAATGAACTAAAATTGATGAATCGCTGTATAAAAATAGACTAGCAGTTATACTATTAAACCGCGGTACAAAATTAATTCAATAAAAATTGATGAATCGCGATTCAAAAATAGACTAGCATTACACTATTGAACCGCGATGCAAAAAATAATGCGATAAAATTGATGAATCGCGGTGCAAAAATAATTACCTCCGTAACGTGCCTATGGTTCATTAAGTGTATCGTAGTCATTTTGTTACAAAAAATGACTTTTTCCGGTTGAAAATAAAAAAAATGGTGTACTTTAACGATTAAAAGTTTCAAAAAATGGACCGACCCGCAATTTTTTCTAAGTTTTAACTAAAAGCCCAACCTTTTGTTTTGGCTTCGCATGGTGAAAAAAATCATAGCTCAACCCCCAAGCCAAATTTGGAGTAGTCCCTCTGGCCAAAAACATTTTCGTCGGTTTCATCCTAGATCCCGATTACCCCCACACTGACACCCGCTTGGCCTATATCCCCATCTGGAAATGCTTGATATCAATTCTGACTTCTGACTTCTAATGCTTGGGACTCCTCTCCCCTTTGATTCAACCTAAGCCTCAGCCTCAGCCTCGTCAATACATCCACCAATTGCCATTATCTTGCAATCCAATAGTGATTATTACCCATCATGGTGCCTTTTTCGGCCCCTCAATGTGATTTGGGTGGCACGCTTTTTACCTTATTACATCTGGAAGAATCAAGGACCGCCATAGAAAACAGAAAAAATATAGTTACTGTAACTAGGAAATTAAGTTGAAGTTCAAGGACCAAATTGCTATTTATTTAATATTTTCTTTAAATTCTTTTTTTATACCCTTGAATTGCATCATGGCATTCTGAAATTGATACTTGTCATGTTTTGCAAGCGTATGAGGTCCATTACATATAAGTTACGATCAATACTCCATAGATCTTAGTTTCTACGGGGAACAGATGCTTCCAAGTTCCAACCCACCCACCCACAAATCCCTGACAAGTCACTACGACCATCCAAAACTCACCCACATCTTCCATTACCCCCACCCCCACCTTAGGTGGTTTTTGGTTTTCAAATCTAATCGTACTAAGATTCTTGACTCTTGAGTAATCGTCTCATATTGGAACTGATAAATTCATGACTGTGGCTATCCATAATGCATGGACACCCAGATACTAAGATAAATGGAAGGAATCAAGTGCAATGTTTGTAATAAGGGTCGCAAAATGAGTATTATAGATAATCATGTGTTAATTTATTATCTATGAATGGTGGGACTTTCGGTGACCTCCGCTTGTTTAATTTTCTTCTTTGAGTAATTGTCTCATATTGGAACTGATATAAACTTTGTTGTTGGGAGCGTTTGAAGTTTGAACCTATACAATTATTATTGTTGTTGTTATTATTAAATCACTAGCAATAACTACCATGCTAAGACTACTTATTTAAACACTTGTTGAAATTTAATTTCAAGTATAAATTTGAATTACAATTGAATTTCACGTATTACACATATAATGAAACTGTTATGATATTGAAAACAAATTATATAGAATTTGAATATATATTGAACTCTAAATATATTCATTCAAACGGATCCTAAATATAATCTTCTTACAATCTTTGTGAAAAATGATACAAACATTCTTTCTTCAAAATCAAGCACTCCGCCCGTTACACCAAGCACTTAGGTCTCGTTTGGTGCAGCGTTTTGAAAACGCAGAATTTTCAAAATGCAGCGTTTTTAAAACGCAACATTTTCAAAACGCAGTTTTATTTTTGTAAACACATTTAGAAAACTATTTCAAAACGCTATTTTCATAAACAGAGTAGTTGTAAACGTAACATATTTTTTAAACGTTGCGTTTTAAAACGCTGCATTGAAACACTTTTAAAGAGAAGACACTACGTTTTTTACCAGTATTCTAACCAAAACGCTCCACCAAACAAACACTTAGCTTTCTATCTCGAATCTCGAATCTCGAATCTCTAGTCTCTAATCAATTCACAACTTCACAACATTAAACTGTTAGGGTGAGTTTATGGGCGCAATAAGATAGGAGATACACATAACTATAGAGTAAAACAAGACATGTGATGCAGATATCTTTGTCCATGAAATATAAAATCTGGACAATAAGATCATTGGTCAAAGAACAAAATCAAACAATATATAATAAGAAAAATTTCAGGCAATTCACTTTGGTGGATTTTCAATCGCTTTGATACATAATAATATTATCAAACCGCTAAAGTCCACATTAATTCATCGCGATTATCATTTGATATCAAATGATGCACATATTTGCCATCGAGATGCATCGAAAGTGCACTTTACCGGTTTGATAATATTATTGTAGATTAAAACAATTGAAAATCCACTAAAATGTAATGATCAACAAATTTATCTATCAATTACCAATTGATCACATATCACACCTTAGAGCACTGGTTCAGTTCAGACCTATTGACATTTCCAATTGTTACCAAATAAATTGTTGGCGCTCAATCATCTCAGCCCACCAACCAAAACGAGAATCATAGTAACCAATCTAATGCGACTATTCCAGAGTATTAACACTAAACTATTCCACTAAATCTATATGTTGATCAAATAACAATAATCACATATATCTAAATAAAATATTACGATTAGTAAATGAAGCGATTTTAATGTCAAGACAATAGTGATGACATATTAATAGTAAAAACAATGTTTCAATAGAAGGAATACGAATCAAATATGAATATTTTAGGGACGAACACATGATCAAGTAGCTGACACACACATTATTTTGTAGTCTTCATTATATCGAGCAAGATAATCCCAAAACTAACAAAACCCTTGAACGTGCGGAAAAAAATAATCTGGTTTTGTAGAACAATCCACTTCAACTGTCAATATATAATGTTCTACAAGTCATAAATTTGTGATTATTATGTTAAGTTAAGGCCCGATGAAGCCTCTTTCCATGGACATATCATACGTTGATTCGAGTTAATGACGAGAGATAATTGACCACATAACTAGTTTGAAACTTAGCCACTATCGATGCGCAGGTTTTAATAAAGGTGTAGGAATTTCTGGTTCAATGGATTCAAAAGCACAATATTCTATTACTGAAAAAAGCATCGAGAAGTATTCTAAATAGACGAAACAAACTCACATATTCTGAGAGCCACTACAACAAAGGTGCTTGGCATGGGGAGCTTTGTTGCTTGAGAGATTCTTCAAAATAGCAATCTTGCTTGAGCGGTGCTCGGCCAAGCAAAAGCCAATCCAGGAGCCAAACAAGCTCCTATGCTTGAGAAAAAAAATTCAATCAAAATGGTGTAGTTTCATGATAAAAATTGTCAAAACAATGACATTTTGGGAGGTAAGCTTCCGACAAGCCCCTGTAACTCTTGCTGCCCTTCCAACCACTCCTCTTTCCACGTGGAGCAAATGTAGTGGACCACATTTTTTTTTCACAATCGTTTTCTTGACAAATTTTTAGTCATAAAAATTATTATTTTTTCTTGAATCAAAGTACACATTTTTATTTACAAATAGATACTTGGTTTGCTTTATTTGGATATCAGAAAAAATTTCTATGATTTTTTGAAGTTTTTAGTTATTTTATTTGTTGATATAAGTAAAATGTTAAATATTAATAGAGATAAAGATGGTAGAATATAAAAAATATTGGAGTTTGTGCATTGTTAAAAGGATATTTTTGTTGAAAAACTCAATGATATTTTTGTACCTACTGATTGCTGTGATAGTTAAATCGAAAATCTTCCACTCAAGCCTTAATGCATTGATAAAAGATTAAAACCCTTTTCTTTTGATTCCATCAATCAAGAAAGAGATTGTGAAAGTACCAAAAAGCTTAGAAACAATGATGACTAAAAAGCATGAAGGATTGACTTACTTCCAAGTTTATTGCATTCTTCTCTTTGTTGTCAGTTGTCACCACTCACCAAGGTTACACTCAACAATCAATTTGACATTAATTAGAAAATATGAACTAAGAGCATCGCCATTGTGCTCAAAAGTGAAATTCTTATTTCTTAGAAAACGTGTTAGTGGCCATTAGGATAGATAAAGAGGGGTATTAGTGGCCATTAGGAAAGAGAAAGTGAGATTAGGTTCTTAGATAAGAACCTGCAATTTTGGAAGAGAAAAATGGCAGGTTGTCGGGTTGTGTGAGGGGGGAGGAGAGGGAGGAAGGAATTATTATTTTATTTGGGTTGTTGTTAAATTTAATATTTTTTGTGTAAGAAGTTGTGTAAGAATAGTATACAATGGGAAGATTTATTCTTAAGAGTGTAAGAAGAGAAAAATGTATAGGTGGCAGTGGGACCCAGTTAAGAAGTTGTATAAGAAGTTGGTATAAAATTGTAACATTGGAGATGCTCTAAGATATCTATCCCACAACTTTACTTTTATGCGTAGTCTTGGGGCGTCAATTCTAGTTACTACTAGTAGTATATAGAGACCGTACATATTTCCTTAATCTATAATATATAATAAATAAGATTCGGTTTTCACACTTATAATTAATAAACACTAATTATTAGATTCAGATTAAATCATTGAAAACTTTCTTTTTTCTTTTCGTATTAAAAGTTACCACCTACTAATAATATCGTGAGTAATTACTAATTACCCATTTTTTCTATCATCATCACAAAATCACCCTTATAATTAATATTAATAGGGAGATATTTAGAACAATATATTTTGGGGGATTTCAACCACTTTACTCACCGATAATTTTTCAAACCATGAAAAAATATTTTTATTATTGTCATGCATCGCGATGCATTAAAATATGCATGGATTACGATGCACAAATACGTGCACCATCGATATCAATCGATGCAACGTCTTATCAAAAGATGCATCAAAAAGGATTTTTTTTTGTTTGGAAAAAATATCGGGGTTTGAAAGGGTTGAAAATAAGCTAAAAATGTGTCGACCTACAATTTTCTCATATTAATATTAATATTATATATTGCAGCTCAGGTTTCTAAATCAATTGTTGTGAAGCAAAAGCTTCCAAAAGAAGATTAAATTATCGTTAGTGAGAAAACAATATATTATTGTTGAAACATTTCAAATCAATTTTTTCAAAATTTTATTATTGGTTTTTTCACGAAAGAAATTAATTGTAATTTTATTATTTTTGTGTCATTTAGTCTAACTCAACCGTTACAAAACTTTGAACATACATTTACCTTGAGTATTGAATGATTCCCTCTTATACCGACAGGTCCGACACAGTGCCATAACAACATCTAGTTAATATTAGGGTTAGCTTCACCATTGGTCCCTGTTTTTAAAAAGTGAACAGTTGGGTCCAAAGTAGGTTTTTTTTTTAGCACATTAGATGTTCCTTCATTAGATGTCATTAAGAATCTACGATTTTAACCGTTAACTCATTTTGTGCTCTGCACGTTAATTTTTAGAGGGCAAAAAAGTAACTTCAAATCTTAGATTCTTTCCTTACGGTTCTCCTTACTATTTGCACCAACTCTCTCTCCTTCGTGACTGCGTAAAAAGCTTCTTTACATGAACGATTTCTTCATCCCCTTTGTTGTCTAACGAACGCTTGCCGTGATGAGCTTTTAATTTTATCGAACCTATATTGCTAATGCAGCCCCAATTGTTTTCCGGTTCGCAAGTTATTGGAGAACCCCTTGAAACCAAACATGGCCTATCTTTCAGATGCAAATTGTTAATATTCAGATTACAAGAGAGACTGATCAACAACCTAACAGAATCAAAGCTCAAGGGATCAGAGTGCACAGTTCAGAAGTTGCAATGGGACTTGGAGGGTAGCGTGTGTAATAAATACATAGTCGAGGGGAATCGAGTGTAGACTGTGATTTATAGACAGTTATGTTAGTTAGGGATTGGAGATTCTGTAAATTCTGTTTCACCTAATCCCTATACCAACCTGTATATATATTAAGGGATAGGTTGATCGGAAGATATGAAGAAATACAAGTTCAATAATATACAATGATCACTTTCTTGATCATCTAAAATCTCTTCAAGAAATCACCCAATCTATGGGCTGCATTTATCATGGTATCAGAGCTAGGTCGATCTCCCTTCTCTCCATCCAGGCTTCAATTCCAAACTGGTAATTGCTCTCCTCTCTCATTCACTGCCTAGTCTTAATTCACCACTTCATCTTTCTCTATGACAAACCCTACCTCTGAAGACTCTACCAAACTGACCAAAGATGGCAGTTCCAGCACTATGGTGGATGCCTATGATCTACCTGAGTCACAGCTTCAACTAAATCCCTGTCACCCCCTCTATCTCCATCCTAATGATCACCCCGGGATGATTCTTGTGACTGAAACCCTAACCAATTCCAATTTCAACCAATGGAAAATCTCCATAACCACTGCACTCTCAGCCAAGAACAAGCTTGACATGGTCAAAGGCCTAAACAAGAAACCTATTCCTCCTCTAATACACAGGAAAGATGCAACAGTATGATTGTTTCTTGGCTTTTGAACTCTGTAAACTCAGAAATCCGACAAAGTATTGTCTACCTTCCAACTGCACATGAGATATGGGATGACATCACTACAAGATTTACACAAAGTGATGCCCCAAAAATCTTTCAAACACAGAAAAACATCATTCTGTGCACACAAGGGGATCTAAGCATCAATGCATACTACACCAGATTCAAGGGCCTCTGGGATGAATTTACAAATCTTCTTCAGAAGCCCAAATGCACCTGTAACTGCACTTGTGGTGCTCTCAATGCTCAAGAAGAGCATGACAACATCACAAAGTTAACTCAATTCCTCATGGGCCTATCTGAGAGATATACAGATGTCAGGGGCCAAATTCTGAGAATGTGCCCCCTTCCCACTGTGGCAAAGGCTGTTTCTATGCTTATACAGGAAGAAGGCCAAAGACTGCAGAGCAACCCTATGAACTTTGAAAACATTCCTTCTGCCCTTATGGGAAAAGTCATCAGTAACAGACTCAATAAACCAAGAACATCAGGTAACTCCCAAGTCTCTCAGGCAAAGGGAAAACAGTTCTGTGAATATTGCCATGGTGAGACTCATCAAAAGGACAAATGCTTCTTTTTATGTGGATATCCTGAATGGCACCCACTATTTGGCACAAAACCAGACTTAAGCAAGATGCCAAGAAATAAAGGAAAAGCCAAGAACAGCTCCTCCATCAATAATGCGGTCACCCGGCACAAAGAAAATCACGAAAGCGAAAGAAAGATGATTCTAGCACTAGTACAGACTGCTTCACCCCTGGCCAACTACAACAACTTATGCTACTTCTGAACAGCAACAAGAATGCCAACTCTGCAGTCACACAAATGGATACACCTGAAGATCATATGTCAGGTAATCTCACTTACAGTCCTAAGTTCTCCTACTTTGCTCACACAAAATCCTCACATCTTGACTGGATCATTGATACTGGTGCCAGTCACCATATCACTACTTCATTTGAATGTCTCACCAACCCTGTCACTGTCAACACTATGATACACTTACCTAATGGAAAATCTTATTCCATAACTCATAAGGGCACTGTTACTCTAACAGGTAACATTGTTCTAAAAGATGTCTATCTTGCACCTGACTTTCAATGTAACCTCATATCTGGAAATAAATTGATTAGTGACATTAATATTTGCCTGATCTTCTCTGCTTCACATTGCTACCTTCAGGACCCTACTCAAAAGACACTCAAGAAGATTGGTAGACTTGATGGTGGCCTGTACAAACTATCCTCAACAGACTCGATGTCTGAATCAAGCAACCGCTTACTCTGAGTGCAAGAAACTTTTTGATCCTAACCTGTACAAACTCAGCAATACTTTCTCTATTACAAAACCTATTAATAAACTTCATCTGTGGCACACTAGACTAGGGCATGCTCCTGTACAATCTATGAAACATATTAGTTCTATCAATATACAATTTGATTCCACTCCCAATGTGCATTGTGAAATCTGTCACTTAGCTAGACAGACTAGGCAGCCCTTCCCTCTAAGTGAATCCCACAGCTCTAATCCCTTTGATCTCATTCATTGTGATGTGTGGGGCCCCTATAGAAAAGCTACCTATGATGGATGTACATCCTTTCTTACCATTGTTGATGATCATTCCAGGGTCACTTGGACCTTCCTTCTAAAAACCAAATCACAAGTTCATCAAACCCTCCAGTTCTTCTTCAACATGGTCAAAAACCAATTCAAAACCAATGTCAAACACCTAAGGACTGACAATGGTACTGAATTCCTTAATGATGGTGTTGGAAGCCTCCTGGCATCTCAAGGCCTCTTACATGAATGTACCTGTGTTGACACCCCTCAGCAAAATGGAAGAGCTGAGAGGAAACACAGACACCTCCTTGAACTTGCTAGGGCCCTGAGATTCCAGGCTAACCTTCCCAAAAGATTCTGGGGTGACTGCCTTCTCACTGCTACCTACCTAATAAACAGACTTCCCAGTTCTGTTCTCAAGTTCAAAACCCCTTTTGAAGCTTTGTTTGGGACCCCACCCTCCTACAATCACTTAAAAACCCTAGGATGTCTATGCTATGTTTCAACCTCATCTCACAACAGAGACAAACTATCCCCCAGAGCACAAAATGCATCTTCATTGGATACCCTAGCAACAGGAAAGCCTATAAGGTCTACAACATAAGTACTCACCAGGTCCTGTACAGTAGAGATGTTGTGTTCTATGAATCAATATTTCCTTTTCAAGAAAATCCCACTCAATCTCCTCAAAATAATCTCTTTCCTGCCCATAACTCTAATCCAATCCTTGAAGAAGAAAACTCAAATACCACAGAAGTCAACAACTCTAACAATGCTACTGACACTGACACCAACACTGAGAACAATCAAACTGAAGCTCATCCAATCACCAATGACCCTAACAATACCCTCTCACCTATGCACACTAGGCCCCAAAGGCATAGAACTATCCCTATCAAATTCAAAGATTACACTAATCTTCCCCCCAACCTAACACAACCCTCATCCAACCACACAACACCTTATCCCATCACCAAATTTTGCAACTATACTAATGTCTCCACACCCTATAGAAACTACTCCTGTAATATCTCCACTCATCATGAACCAAAAACCTACCAACAGGCTATTAAAGACCCTCTATGGTGCCAAGCCATAACTGAGGAACTCCAAGCCCTTGAAAACAACAACACATGGACTCTTCAAACCCTCCCAGCCAACAAGAAAACTGTAGGCTGCAAATGGACCTTTAGAATTAAATATAATGCTGATGGTACTATAAACAAGTACAAGGCTAGACTTGTAGCAAAAGGCTACACTCAAATTGAGGGAACATACTACTTTGAAACATTCTCTCCAGTAGCCAAACTAACCTCTGTCAAAGTTCTTTTGGCTGTTGCAGCAGCAAAACAATGGCCCATATTCCAGCTTGATGTCTCCAATGCATTCCTTCATGGAGACCTCCATGAGGAAGTGTACATGGATCTTCCTCCTGGATACCTTCCCATCCAAAATCAAGAGTCAACTTCTGTTGTTTGTAAACTGTCCAAATCCCTATATGGTCTAAAACAGGCACCAAGACAATGGTTTGCAAAACTATCCACCACTCTCATCAATTTTGGGTTCCAACAATCACAAAATGATCATACTCTCTTCTATCTTAACACTAACTCTCAGTTCATAGCTCTTCTTGTCTATGTAGATGATCTCTTTATTACAGGCTCAAGCTCAAATCTGATCACTCATGTCAAGGATCACCTAAAATCTGTTTTTCCTGTAAAAGATCTTGGTCCCCTAAGGTACTTTCTTGGTCTTGAAGTGGCAAGAAATAAATCTGGAATATGCCTACATCAGAAAAAAGTATGCCATGGAAATTGTCAGTGACAGTGGTCTCACTAATGCCAAGCCTGCTCCAACTCCAATTGAGAAAGACCACAGGCTAGCCACTATCTCATCCACCTCTCTAGCAGATCCTGCCTCTTACAGAAGACTCATTGGCAGCATCGATTTACCTCTCGTCACTGATATCACCTACAGTGTTCAAGTTCTAAGCCAATTCATGGCCAATCCTATGGACCATCAGTGGCATGCTGCTCTAAGACTGGTCAAATATATTAAGGGCACTCCTGGTCAGGGTCTCCTATTTCCAGCTTACTCATCAACAAACCTAACAGCCTACTGTGACTCAGACTGGGCTGCTTGTCCAATTACCAGAAAGTCTCTCTCAGGATACTGCATCTACCTAGGAAGGTCTCTTGTCTCTTGGAAATGCAAGAAGCAACCAACAAGGAATGATCCTCACCAAGTCGAATACGTATATGGCTGATACATGTTGTGAGATCAAATGGCTCACTTCACTCCTCAAAGACCTCAATATCACCACCAACCTTCCAGTCCCTCTACACTGTGATAACCAATCTGCTATCCATATCTCTGCCAACCCAGTGTTCCATGAAAGAACCAAACACATCGATATAGACTGTCATTTAGTCAGAGAAATGATACAAAGAGGATTGATTTCAACTAAATACATTGCCTCAACTGAACAACCTGCAGACTTATTCACAAAGGCTCTGCCCTCTCCTCATTTTTCTCATCTTCTGCGCAAGTTGCCAGTTCTAAACATATTTGTTCAGCCTTCCAACTTGAGGGGGGATGTTAATATTCAGATTACAAGAGAGACTGATCAACAACCTAACAGAATCAAAGCTCAAGGGATCAGAGTGCACAGTTCAGAAGTTGCAATGGGACTTGGAGGGTAGCGTGTGTAATAAATACATAGTCGAGGGGAATCGAGTGTAGACTGTGATTTATAGACAGTTATGTTAGTTAGGGATTGGAGATTCTGTAAATTCTGTTTCACCTAATCCCTATACCAACCTGTATATATATTAAGGGATAGGTTGATCGGAAGATATGAAGAAATACAAGTTCAATAATATACAATGATCACTTTCTTGATCATCTAAAATCTCTTCAAGAAATCACCCAATCTATGGGCTGCATTTATCACAAATCCACATCACTTTTTGGATCCCAAAATTAAGCTCTCCAGATTCTTGTTATTGCTTACAAAGAAAAAATTCAACTGAAATCCCAAAAAATATATAATCAAAATATTGAATAACCAATTCATCATTTACAAAAAAAAAAAGTATATATACATCTGAAACAGGGCTAGGAAATTGGGCAATTGAAGTAATTAACATCTGTCAATTCTTATTTGAAGAATTCAAAGGCATCTGATTCAATCTTTGTATTTTTTTTTTTGCTTCAAACTCAAAGTATTGATTAAATGGATGGCTACCCAAAAGTTGTTTGTGTTGTTCGATTATGCTTCATTGGGTTTTGTTTTGTGACTTGACAAGATACAAAGCGAAGACGGCGATAAGAATGTCGAGGAGGTCGGCGACAACTTCTTTGATAAATGCACTGCTGATATGAAGAATTTGAACTCCTCAGCAATCTCTTTGGCAGCCTCGGTAGCAAGTGAGACGATGGAACCAATTAAAAGGTCGCGACGACAGATTTGATAGTAGTGGAGAACCAGAAGAGGACATGCTGGAACTTCTGCATCAAAAACTGACTTTAGAGCATCCACAATCGTTCACATTCCCCCACAAATTCTTAGCTGGATCCCACTGCCAACTATATATTTTCATAATTTCTCTCTCTTAAGAATTTTCTTCTACAATGGTTTTGATTCTTCAACAATTCTTACATGGGTCCCACTACCACATCATTCACTTTATTTACACTACTTTTTATTTTTATACTTTGCAAATTAATTAATTAATACGTATATGCAATTTTGAAAATTTGAAATTTTTGAAATTTTTGAAATTTCAATAAAAAGCCATCAGCAGACAATTTAAATTGTTACTCCATCCGTTCCGGGCAAAGAGTCTCCGTTTGATCATCAAACTTTTTAAGAAAATTACAATTTTTTGCAAATTTTTTTTAAAATATCTAAATGGAATAATAGAATTTTTGCCCGAAACAGAGGGAGTATTAATATATTGCATAAAAATGTTAATAATTAAAATTATATAAAAACGTGAATAATTAAAATTAACTACAAACATTGCATAATTAAAATTACATAAAAATATTACATAATTAAAATTAAATAAAAAACATTACATTTTCAAAAAAAAAGGTAAAAGACATTTTCAAATGGTTGAAAAATTCAACTTTTTAAAAAAATCAAAAAAAATTTCAAAATCCCATGCTTTGCCTGCCCATGCCACGCCCCTTCACGCCTCGCCCGTGGCGTCAGGCCACGCTCACTTTCGGCTTTGGTGCGCTCACTTGCTCCTCCCGCAGCTCTCTCTCTCTCTTGCCCGGTTGATTATTATTTGGGAATTTTGGTGAGGAATTCCCAAATAGGAATTGTTGGGGAATGGCTTGCAATGGGGAGATGCCAATTCTTAATGGGGGAATTCCCCATTACTGATGCTCTTATGTCTCGTCACTTTGTTTGGTTTTATGTGGAGCTTGTGGTATCGGTGATTGGTGTGAGCTTTTGTGGATACCGGCCATTGGCGACGTCAAGGTGGAGACAACCTATGATGGAAGTTACGTTTTTGCCACCAAAAAACTTACGTAGGGCAAGGAGCACATGTGAGTTAACGGCTTCAATCGTAACGACATCCAACATAGCGTGAAAAAAAATATCCTGCTTTGGATCCAATTGTTCACTTTTTGAAAGCATCCAATTGTTTACTTTTTGAAAACGCTGACGATCACTAAATATGTTTTAAGTACAGGGACCATTGTTGCATTAAATGCATGACATATATCATTTTCAACTATACTATACATAAACAAAATAAATAGCAAAAACAAAATCAAAAAAATTACTTATTTAGAAAGGAGCATAGTACTTAAATAAAAACATTGTAGATTTTGAAAAGAGAAATTATACACAATATTTGTTGTTTTATTGGTTGGTTTTTTATTTTCATCGCATATCAGTATCTTTAGACCAAAACGGTTTGTTATCCTTGAAACTGCGACATACAGTTGACAATGGATAAACATTGATTTTTCAAGAACAATCTACATGCGATAGTGATTGACCTCGACTTTTGTTAATTGTCATTGCATACGATTTGTGCCTCGCTATACATGATTTTTAAATTGTAATGCATGATGTGCCTTTTCGGATTCATTTAGGGTATCGTAGTATTTCGCCTCAAAAATGTTTTTTTTATTAAAAAAATATAAGAAATTAAAGCGCTTTAAAATTGTGCTTAGTGGACTGATCCCAATTTAACTCAAATAAAAAAAATTCAAGTCCATTAAAAAAACCCTAAAAAACACTACTATGTATTTGAACTTTAACCGATTTTCTCAAATACCCAAATCAAAAAATTCATTGCAACGTAAAAAATTCACCTCCTCTCGCTTCCTTCCTCATGGCATATTATGATATTAACTTGCGGTACTAATCTCTTTCCAAAGTTCATCCCCCCCTCTCTCTCTCCTCTTTCTCTCTCTCCTCTCTCTCTCTCTCTATATATATATAAATCTAAAAAGTGAGTGACAAATTACTATTCAAGCTCTTATTACAGGCGCACACTTGACTACATCATCCCATTGTTCTGATGCTGCCCACTATGCCAAATGTTTTTCGAAGCCACTTGTTTCTGAGCGTTTGTCGTGCACTAATTTGAATATGACGTTTGGTTTCCTTTCTTTCCCAACTTTCCTAACTTTCCTTTCTTTCCATGGCACCTCTGAACATCAACTACGTCCAATCCACCAGAGCTGTAAGATTTCCTGTATTTTCTAATATTAATTAAATAAATTTTTCCTAGTATAAAATGATCAATACGTATCTAAAAATGAAAATCGAATTATTTCGAATTTTACAATCTGCTTCTTCACTATTATTTTTCTAAAAAAGTATAGATCTTTGATCTCTATATATATTTTTTATTAGATATGTAATTTTAAAGTACATGATTTGTACATCTTATTTTAAGAATCCGTTGAAAATACGCTTGATAACTTTTTTAAGCATATGAGTTTTTTTTCGTTTTTTTTCGGATCCAAATGTTACACAAGAAAAATTCAGATCTATTGCAAATACAACAATAGAAGTTATATTTTCAAATCAGATAATTGTTGGTCCACAATATTGCTCGTATAGGCTAGAGAGGGGGGGGGTGAATAGCCTATGTTGCCAATTTAAAATTTTTCTTATTTTATATATGTAAAGCATAGGTTTTAACGGCATGTGCAGTTAACATGTTGAGCATGCTTGTTGGTAGCATGGAACAGCAGACTTGCTCGCAAAAGAGTTATGAACTTTGCTGGTGAACTGCCGATAAATCAAAAGCATGTTTGAAATAATTTAAGCAGCGGAAATAGTAAGGCTTAGATTTAGAGAAGTCTTAAGTGGCTGTACACGATTATATGATCAGAACAACAACACACTTAATCCTTCTTTCAAATCCAGATTTAGAAAGTCATGAGATATTAGCTTTTCAATGAATAAATCAATTTATAAAAGCTTAGAGAGAGTTAAGGACTGAATGATGAAAGATAAATCAATTGAAAGAAATTCTGAATTTATTCAAAGATAAATTACAGAGTACATCATCCTAGACTTTCTATGAAAAATTATATCCTCGTCTTTCCAAGCTTTAATCTTTACTTAATCGTTCATAGACAAACTTTTAAGTAAAGACAGCAATAGGAGACGACAACGAGAGACAGATATGAGAAGACACTTTTGAAGGTCGTTCAGATAAAAATTATCTAAACGATTGAGTGCAAAGCACTCGACCTTCTATGATGATTGATAATTGCACAATCAATAACATTTGTATGTGAATACAAATCTGAATATATGAATGCAATATTTATAGACAACTCTTCATCTTCCTTGGGCACCATCTGAAATCTATCTTCAAATCAATCAAAGAGCTTGACCTCTAACTTTAGGAATGAAATCCTGAAGCTCTTATCAGAGGCTAAGTTCTTCGAAGAAGGATGAAGAACTCAAATCAAGAACTGAGTTCTTGACCAAGACGCTGATCTCTGTCTATTAAAGTTTCTGATCTTTTCTTCTTCTTCAAAACAATTCTTCTCAGCAATCAACATAGTGTGTTTTGTTGAGGTCTGGGTAAACTCACTACAAGTTTCTATGAGAGTCTGAGATGCGTTGGTGACGACTATCTCGTTCTTGATCTCACAGCTTTGTCGAAAATACTTGCACTTCGCATCGTCTTGTTTTGAAGAAGGGGAATTATTTCTTTTATAGACCAGGGTCAATTTGATCGTTGAGGGATGAAGATGGATTTTCTATCTGTTAGAGATAATGTCGTTGTTGAAGTCCGTCGATAGAGATGTTGTTCACTGGATCTTTGACTGTTGGGTAAAAGCTTTGTCTTGCAGATCCTAAACTGGTTGCCTGTCAGACTGTATTGATAGGTCTCTGAAAAGCGGGTCTGACTTATGATGCACTGTCAGGTGGTCTGTCCAATAAAGTAGATTCTTTTGACTTTTCCAGATCACGTGAGTGAGAGAGAGTCTTGCAGCATCAACAATGTTAGGCTTCATAAAGATTTGAATTGCTTTTGAAGCTTAGACATATTTGTCTTGTCTTGATCTACTGCAGTCTCGTCTCTCTGTAGCACGTGCAGAGCCAAGTCTGCCGGTGTGATGTTCAATAGTGTGTCTTCTTGTAAGGAAGGACTGCTGGTTGCTGATGTGAGCATTCAAACTGTAGCAAGTCTGTTGGTAACAAGTCTTCAAGGTATTTCCATGATGCACATGATAAGTCTGCTGGTGACGAGCCTTTTGAAAACTTTGATGCTACAGCACGTCTGCTGGTGACGAGTCTTCAAAGTGTCCTTTGGTGCATCTGACAAGTCTGCTGGTGACGAGTCTTTCGAAAACCTTGATGCTACAACAAGTCTGCTGGTGCTAGTGCATATGAAATGCTGGCCTGTTAATCAACATTATGAAGGTAAGACTAGATTAGGACAACCTAACCTAAGACCTATGTGTTGTCAAACAAGCTGCCACACTAATCGATACACAAACCTTTAGCCACTTGTTATGACACACGGTAATGGGAACAAACAAATCAAAATATTTAGAATATGCAAGTTGATAAGTTAATTATCAAGAAGTATATTCCAACAATCTCCTCCTATTTGCTTGGAACCATTACAAAATGATATACAAAGCACTGAAGCATTTATCAAGACATAGCAATAACATGCCCATAATGAAAAATCATTTTATCTCAAGGCATGCCCTATGTTGATAATTACAAGAGCCATGGCTTTGTATAGTCTACTATTGCTATTACAGACTCGATAAATCAAAGTACTGAACATGTATAGCAATAGTGAAAAAACATTTTAGATCACTTAGAATATTTGAAAATGTTTAATCATGATCTAAAAGGTTTTTGGGTCCTTACTTGCACAAAGATTTTATATGTGAGAGAATGTTTTGGCAAGTAAGAATAGCAAATCCTTAAGTAGGTGATTGTTTTTGAAAGTTTTACAATAAGGATTGCTCGAGATACCAAATTTTGATAAAGCATTTTGAAAACAGTCCTGGTATCATGAATGATTAGAACAGTATCTTTGCTGAAAGTATGTTTTTAAAGTAGAAACTGTTTTGAGAATGTTTTAGTAGAAAAACATTTTTGTGTTTTGTTGAAATAGTTAAATATACCACAAAGGCAGAATGTGATTCACAAAGAATCAGTAGTAGGGGTAGATTTTTCACATTATGTGTGTCTTCCATTGATCAAGGGAAGTTTTGGTTTTTACCCTTGTTAGCTATGAACTTTTCTCCTTAGTTCATGAACTCTCCTCTGAGGTTGTGAACTCTTCTATGTCTTTGACAGTTATGGCCAAAACTCTCCTTCTTAATGAATGACTCTCCTCTTTAATTAATTACTCTCCTTCATAATTATAACAGATATGTCATAACTCTCTTCCTTAATGGTTTCAAGCAAGAGAGAAAAGAGGGAGAAGAAGGGAGAACAAAAGAGAATGATAGTAGACAAAGAAGAAGCCATTTAAAAGAAGATATGCTAATTAAGATTGAGAAAGTACCAATAAATAAATAAATAATACATCCTAGTTGGAATCCCCAAAGCTACCAGTACTAGAACCCAAGGAATATTCTCTATCTTGGTTAGAAAAGTTTCAATTGCCGAACAACTCTCGAGTTATCAGCAGGTCTCCAGCGATAGGAAAATGTTCATCCTCGTGGATTGTGGAACGAATGGACTGATAGGAGCAAAGGAAATAACATATAATCCTTGCATACTTGTGAATCCCAGACCCATTCACTCGTCTTCGCAAGATAGATCGGCAGATGAGAGAGAAGACAACTTCAGACCAATTGATGGTGTGAGAATCAAGAACAGCAATGGTGAAGTTCCGAAGTCTTCTGGTGTCACTGCCTGAGCCTTCTTCATGAAATAGAAGGCATCGACTCAGAATCTCACCAAAACAGTACATGTCTAAGGGATAATTATTGATGTTCCAGGTACTGTAGTCATCGCAAGAATGGTAGCCAGTTCGGTGAAGTCATGATTCATTAAGAATAGAATCGTCAAGAGAATCGGGTCCAACAGAGGGAAGCTGGGAGATTCGTGACAGGCTTTTGACATTGAGAACGACGTCAATACCTTGAATGCGACCGTTGAGGCTCTTACCATCTCTTGCCAGTTGCATCCTTAAATAGAATTCGTCAACCAGTTGAAGGCTGTAGAATTCTTCGTGAAAAGTAAGGATGGAGACGAGACCAGAACTATGAAGAAGATCTATAATCGTTCCTCCAACAGTATTGTCGAGGAGAAATTATGCTCCCTGAATCATGTGACCTAGAATGTAGGATTGATATCCTATTCTGGTAACGAAGGTTGATTCAAGAGGAACAGATGGACTAGAGACGTTGGTAGAAGATGAAGCGGCCATGAAGATATTTCTGAAGATAGATGAGAAATGTGATGGTAGTCATATCAATAGAATCAAATGATATCAATTGTTGGCAAATCTCAATTTGGAAGATTATTATAGGAAGAATTAAAGATTTATTACTTTCGGAGGATATATATTGGAACAACACACTTATCAAGAACCGTCGTTTGGGTATCCACTGTAGAGCTGTAATGACAGATATACAAAGCGGCGAAGTAATCATGTCAAAGCTCGAATGGACATTTGACTTGGAAAGGTGGCGATTCATGAAGACGATATTAAGTCACTTTTGAAGATGTTTTCAAGACAAATTTTGACTTAAATCGAGGTATCTCAATATCCAGATGTTAGATACCAATGTTGGTGGGGTGTACTGGATAAAGAGAGAGAGACTTGTGTTGATATCAATGACTTTTTGAAAAATACAAACCTTTGAGGAAATAAGATGTGTTTTGGAATTCTAAATTTTCCAAAAGATAATTTACGAGACATTCTGAATCATCTACACAATCCTTAACAATCTCTTAAATCTTTAGGATTTTTAGAATTAAACCAATTTTTGAGAAGTATTTCGAAAGAGTATAAAATATTTTTTTAAAACAATAATGAATTTGTGTTCTTTGTTTCCAGAAGATAATTTACGGGGCTTTCTGAATCATCTACTCAATCCTCGACAATCTCCCAAATCTTTTAGAAATTTTAGAACAAAGAGCAGAAAAGGTTTTGAAAACATTTTTGGAGTTAATATCAAATATTGAAATACCACTTGTTGGAAAACATTTAAAAATCTATCAGTATTTCCAAAGATTGTTTAAGTCAAGAATATCTTCACAAGAAGGTGATCAGCAGGGTTGATGATCTACTGAAACTTTGTTGATAAATGGTTAGTTTCAGTAGAGATTGGAGTCTGCTGATATGAGGTTATGAACAACAGGAATGGAAGTTTGTTGTTCAAGATAATCAAGAGATTTGAGTTTGCTGATTCAACTGATAACCTAAAGATGTATGCAGCAGTGATAAAAGTCTGCTGATACTGATTGATAAGGACAGATAGAATGGGGTTGAATAATTGAGGAAAATATATGTTGATATCAATTTCAAGATATGCAGGTTAATCAGTTGACTCGAACACAATGTAGAGGTCAGCAATAAGATCTGCTGTGATTAGTTGAAGAATATTGTGTTTAAGTATGGTGAAAGTCTACCGATACTAATTTTGGAAATAAGATGTAATCAGTAGACTATGGTTTGCTGATACTGAATGTTATGATTGGAGATGTGATCAGCAATGTTGGGGTTATGCTGATGTTAACTGATTCAAGATGAAGATTGATCAACAGAGTTTGGGGTATGCCGATGTCAATTTGAAGTGAATGACGAAGGAATCGGCATAGATGAGGATCTGCTAAAAGATGGTGATCAACATAGATGAGAATTTATTGATACCAATTAAATTATATGGGATTTAGCAGATGAGAAGGTTTGTTGAATGAAGATGGAATGGCAGACATGGAAATCTGCTGATACCAAGTGAATGAAGAGCATTTCAGCAACTTTTCATTTGGGGTGCCTTGGCTTCTGGAAGGATGGGCCATAAGCTTCATCAGCATGATTAACTGATGATTATGCTCCTCCTCAACAGAATCCCGATTAACTGAGAAGAGCGTTAGAGGCGAAATGAAGATAAAAGCCATTTTAGTCAGAGCACTCGAATCACAAAGAAGCAAGCATCCCATTCTAAATTTTGGCAATTAAAAGTACAGAGTTGAAAGAACGTATTTCGCATCTTGGCCAACAGCTAAGATGATGATGACTGTCTTTAGGATAAGAAAGTCATCTGTTTAAGACAAGGAATAATAGAAGGAATTTTGAGTAGAGTTGTCTTGAAGAGAGGAAACAACAGACATGGAATATTGGCCAGATTTGGAAATTTAGAAGCTGCATGTTCCTCAGAAGGTCATCATACCAACAATAGATATGAAGTCTACCATTGTGAAGCGAATGAGACCATAATTTTTAGAGGGAATGAAGATTCACCAGAACATCATGGGTTAAGGTGAGATCTTCCATTCCTGAGAAAGGAGTAGCATGGAGAGCAGTCCTTTCTTAAAGAAATCCAGAACTATAGCTATCCATATTCCAACAATAATTATTCTGATGAGGTTTCTACCAGTAATTATAGAAGTTTTTTTAAGTGAAATAAGGTTATTTTACTGAGTTAAAATCAGTTTTTAAGATACCAGTTGATCTAGTTATAATGACAGCAGTTAAAAAGATTGTTATTAAAACAAGAATCAACTTAGTCTTTTGAACGCCAGAAGTTTTTGATGAAAAATTAAAGTCTTCTGTGCTGTCTGAATCAGATCTGAAAAAAATAGATTGGATTCATAAGACTATAATTTAAAAGATAGATCCTGGTTTCTTCTCATCAGAATTATATTCTATTGGATAGGAATACTAATGGTTAAGTATTGGTTTGCCGTTGGGTTAACAGCAGAGTTATGTTTGCTGGTGTGGATTCAGAACAGAAGATATAAAGTAAAGTACAAGTAATGAATCCATAAGCAAACATAAGATTTCATGCTATCAATAAATATGTATACAAAAACAGATAGACATGAAGTACAGTTGTCTTGAACAAGTTCCCATTTAGATCAAAATATAATCGATTACAACGAGGATCTAATGATTACAAGATTCAATACAACTTCCGGTGACTTAACTACTCCTAGTAAACAACTAATCTAAACACATGATACATTTCTAAAAATAAAAATGTTACAAGGAGATGTCTATGAAAATCATGGACCCAGATCTGTTTAAACCGATTGGCAAACAGAATATAGGTCTGACATCAAGTGTCTAATGTCGAAAGAGACAACTGTTGTTTCTCATTGTATCTTGATTTACATTTGTTCATTCATTACATTAGGTTCTATGCTTAGTGGTTAATTGGGCTGCGTACCAGTTAGCGTGGTAACTGTGTATAGAACTTTGCCTTAGAATAGTTTTCTAGACTTCACAGGTTCAGCGGAAGACTTCGGCTGAAGGCTTCACCGGAAGACTTCAAGCAGCCTTCAGCGGTAGACCTTGTCTGCACTCGAACAGCATGACGTGTCCAAGACTTCCAGACTTCAAAGCTTAAGTGGATTATTTAATTCAAGCCCAAATCAGTTTGAATTTGAATTAAATCATCTCCAGATCAACGTTGACTTCTCAGACACGTTCCTTTAGCTTTTACAAAAAAAACATGAAGACTTTCGCCTCTTGAATAGTGACAGAGCAGGTGAACAGACTGACACATACAAACTGTACCAACTATTGCAGATCTACAACTCTGATTGCTCACTTGCCCGTTGCTGCAAACAACTCTCTGCCATTCCCTGCTCAACATCAGTTGAAGACGAAATCATCAGATAGCTCTAGGCATTTAATGCATTCAACCTAATAGATCTGTTACTCACTTCGTCTTCTCCAACAATCTCAAGAATGCCTAAGCTATAAATACTGCCATTAAAGACTGAAGAAAACAATGCTCTGAATCTTCACAACAACATCAAGCTTTATATACTCAGTGCATTCAAGAGATCATCAACTGATCAACGAAGTCCTCAACAACAACAAGAAGATCTGCATCAACCATTAATCCTTTCCTTCTTATTGTTGTTCCTTCTACTATTCTTCTGCACGTTGAATATTCTGTTTTGTCAAGATATTCAATACCCCCACCCCCAAACACAAGTCAAATATTTTGTACACGATCCATTGGACATTTCTGTAATAGAACTAGGGGAAAATATAGTGCACATTTAAATGCAAGGTTGACTGCCTTGGTGGTGGACGTAGCACTCTTTATAGTGCGAACCATCTCAAAATACATGTGTTATTTACTTGCTGCATTGCTCTGTTTCCATACCTGTTAACTTATTCCTTTAGCTGTAAACTTGAGTAAACAACTAAGTCTACCGGTAGTACTTCACCTGCAGACTTAGTCTGTCTTCCTTGCAAGACTTCCGCTACTTCAATCTTTTCAATAGATTGCAAGTGCTTGTTTTAGGAATCAATATGAAAAGTTTTAAGTGTTTAATAAGCTATTCAACCCCCCCTTCTAGCTTATTATTGTGCCCTTTGGGACTAACAATTGGTTTCAAAGCTTGACTCTTCGAAAACTAGTTTTTCCAAGATTAAACTCTTGAGAGACACGATCCAATGGCACAAACACACTACATGCTACCTACGTCAAATGCGAACCACGTCCCAATATTGGACGAAGGCCATTTCGATGTATTGAAGGATGAGATAATGCGTTTTATGAATTCTATTGACAACATGTTATGGAAGTGTGTACTTGCAGGACGTCATGCACCAATGAAGGCAAATCTTCTGGCAAGCATTGCTGGTAATCCTGCTGAAGTACCTAAAGAAGAATCTGAATAGACTGAGGACGATAGAAAGCTAGTGGAGCTGGACGGTAAGGCCATCAACATCATAGCAAGCTCACTAGACACGAGTACTTACCAACAAGTGATCCGGTGTACTACTGCCAAAGAAATGTGGGAAGCTCTTGTTGAATACTAGGAAGGAGACCAAGATACAAGAGACAACAGGAAGTACACATTCATCCAATAATTCGATTCATTCAAAAAGGATCCCAAGGAAACCTTGAGACAAGCTTATGATCGCTTCAGCGAGGTAATAAATAGATGTTTTTCTCTTGGTAAAACATATGTCAAGAAAGAAATGAACATGAGATTTCTAGGCTCTCTAGGTAGTCTATGGCATGTTAAGACTACCGCCATGAAGGAATTTAAGAACTTGAATGAAATGACTCTTCGTAGTCTTTATGCAAGTTTAAAGGTTTACAAGCTTGAAGTTAATCAAGCTCTATAGCAGGACAAGCAGTTCAAAACCTTGTCCTTGCTAGCCATGGTACAAGAAGAAACCCCAGTTGAAAACAAACCTTCTACTTCCTCTAGTGAAAATGATTTTCTTTCAGATGAACAATTTGTAATGTTTGTTAAACGTTTTAAAAAATTTGCAAAATATGGAAGGAAGGACACATACCAGCATACTTTTAGAAAATCTGCTGAAAGCCCATCTAACAATGAGCTAGTGTGTTATAACTGTAGAAAACCTGGTCATTTTGCATCTAAATGTCCAAAGCCAAAATTCGAAGCATACCGAAAGCCTCCTTATAAGAAATTTCAAAAACAAAAAGGTATGCTGGTTGAAGACATTGAAGAGAAACATGTTGCTACATGGTTTGAGACAGATTCAGAAGAGGATGAGGACGATTGTGAGCAAGCCAATATATGCTTAATAGCTCATGAATCAAGTCCCACCTATGACTCTGAACATGAAGTCGAAATCTCACCTAGTCCCTTCGAAAAAGGTGAGATCAACTGTGAAAACTTCAGTAAGGAAGAACTGCTCAAGGATAATCAAGAAATGCTTGAGGAATTCAGCTTTTTCAGAGTAGCCTATGTAAAACTCGCAAAGAACTTTGAAAAGCTTGCTGCTGAGAAATCTGTGTTGACAGCTGAGATTCAAACTCTCAATAGCTGTCAACAAGAGAGTATCAAGTTTAAAGGAGAAAACAATTTTCTTTGTGATAAAGTTGATTGCCTAACTGAGCACATCAAAGGGCTGGACCTTGAGAAAATTGCCTTGCAAAAGACAATTGACTCCTGGAACAGCTCCAAGGAAACTTTAGAGGGAATCCTCTCTAGTCAAAAGCCAAGTGGAGATAAATCAGGCTTAGGCTATAATGATGAGCCCAACATTGCATACTCTTCTGTCACAGAGAAAGGTGAATCCTCCAAGATTGCTGATGATACTTCCTTCTCCAAACAGACCTTTGGGAACAAAGGTAAACATGGACTTGGCTATACAAGTGTACCATATGTTTACCCCAAGGCTCACAAGGGGAAAGCCAAAGAGACTGTCTCTAATGAGAAGCTTGAGAAAGGAACGGTAGAGAAATCAAAGTCTACCGACAACAGCTCTGCTAAAGCAAAGTCTGCTGGCGGTAGACCTACGAAATCTCTGCTGGTACCTGTTAAGTTTGTCTTTTTTTTTTTTGTTAAGTTTGTCTATGAAATGGCTAAGGCACCCAAGTTAATTGACAATAAACTTAAGGGAATTCTGTCGAATCCTCCTAAAAAGGTTAACAACAGACCGACCAAGGCTATGTCTGCTGGTAACAAATCAATGAAGGTTCAACAGAAACCAATTAAGCCTACTGTCAACAAGCTAGCTGAACCCAAGACTGCTGTTGGGAAGAAGGAAAGTCACAAGCACTCTACAGCTAAAGCTAATCACTGTCCTTCATGGAACTTTCTTTTATGTCATTCTTGCAACTATTTAGGCCATCTGGCCCCAGAATGCCTGCTAAGGTTCACACTAAAATCTGAGAGACCTAGTTCTCTCAAGGTTAGGCAGGTATGAGTCTCAAAAGGTTGCTAATCCTCAGGAACCAAAAGAAAATAAAGGGGACCTTGTTCCTTTGACTTTTTCAGGTCTGCTTCATGACTATAGATTCAGATGATAAGGACATCTGGTACTCGACAAAGGATCGCTCAAGTCACATGACGGAACGTAAGTCTACTTTCGGATAAATAGAAGCTAAAGGTCCTACGGTGATTTTCGGCGACAATGCAAGAGGGAAAACAATTGGGTATGGCTCAATCACTAGAGGAAGTCTCTCCATCAACAAAGTTTCTCTAGTGAATGGCTTAAAGCATAATCTTCTGAGCATATCCCAATTATGCGACAAAGGTCTCATCTGCCAATTCTTCTCCAACCAATGTCTCATAAAAAATCGTGAATCCTGCTCAACATTACTGATCGGCAATAGACAAGGAAACGTCTATGTCGTGGACTTAAACCTTCTAGGGAGATCCTCCAGCCTTTGCCTAGTTGCAAACAACATTCGTGACAACAGTTGGCTTTAGCACAAACGTCTCAGTCACCTCAACTTCAAGTACCTCTCTATGCTCTCCAAAGATGGGCTTGTCAAAGGTCTACCTACAGTGTCTGCCGACCATGACAGAAGTTGCAAGGCTTGCCAATTAGGAAAACTCTCCAAGTCTTCCTTTAAGAGCAAGTCAGTCATGTCAACTTCCAGACCTTTTCAACTTCTTCACATGGATCTCTTTGGACCAATCACTACAGTCAGTATCTCTGGAGATAAGTATACACTTGTAGTAGTTGATGACTGCTCTAGGTTCACATGGGTCGAAACAATGACCTCAAAGGATGACACATATGATCTAGTCACCGCTCTTTTTAGAAGACTTCAAACCTAAAAGCTTGAAGACATAAGTGACATCAGATCAGACAACGGCACCGAATTCAAGAACAACGGTGTTGAAAGATAATGTGATGACCACGGGATCGGCCACAACTTCTCTGCTGTCGGAACTCCTCAACAAAACGGTGTATCTGAACGGAAGAACAAAACACTCATTGAAGTAGCAAGAACTATGCTGGTAGAAGCTAGACTTCCGGAATACTTCTGGGCAGAAGCTGTCAACTCTGCATGTTTTACCCATAATAGATCCCTGGTAAATAAATTTCATAATAAAACTCCATATGCAATATGGAGAGGAAGATCCCCAAACATATGATTTTTCAAACTCTTCGGCTGTAAATGTTTTATTCTATACAATGGAAAAGAATATAGAGGTAAATTTGATTCAAAATCAGACGAAGGAATTTTTCTGGGCTATTCCAACCATTCAAAAGCATTTCGCATATTTAACAAAACTTTTTGAAAATCTTAGAATATGTGCATGTTACTTTTGATGAATACGATTTATTAGAGCCTTGAAAGGCTCCAAATGTTGCTGATGATTCCGATGATGTTGAGGACAGTACAAATAAAGCTTCTCTCTTACCTCGAGAATCCTCCAACCAGAACTCTTCTAATTTCGCTATTCCAAAGATTCCAGACTTCAACTCGCCGTACCTTTTTAAACCTTTTGTTGACCCCGAACCCATCTCTCTTGTTCTACCTCAAACACCTATGTATCATTCACCCTTCTTGTTCACTGTAAAATGAAGGTCTCAAGATTCTACCT
>CM028378.1:169211245-169447311 GCA_013146195.2 Codonopsis lanceolata
TAAGGTTGGTTTCTTTCAAAGAAAAATTTCATATGGAGTCATTGTACTACTGGTCTTAAGAAAACCCTATTTCCAATGTGACAAAAGCGTTATTTAAGGCTTCGACCCAAAATCTTTTAGCCAAATTTTTGAGGTTAGCATCACCCTAGCCATCTCTTGTAATGTCCTATTCTTTCTTTCCGCCACTCCATTTTGTTGTGGAGTTTTGGGGAGCAAAATTCATGTGAGATACCATTGAGCACAATAATTAGAAAAGGATGAGTTTTTATATTCGTGCCATGATCTGATCTAATTCTAATAAGCTTTAGATCATACAAGTTCATCACAAGGGTGTACCAAATTTTGAATGCCTCAAAAGTTTCAGACTTCTCTCTTAAGAATATCACCCAAGTGTATCTAGAGAAGTCATCCACACATACAAATGTGTATTTTTTTCTACCTAAACTCTCTACCTCAAAGGGACCCATGAGGTCAGTGTGGATCATCTCTAGACACCTAGATGTGGAACATTGTGTTATGGGAAGATGAGGAGCCTTGGTTTGTTTAACTTTTTGGCAAGGGCCACATACCTTTGTATAATTCTTTTCCAAATTTGGTAATCCTTTAATAGCATGGTCCATTCTCAAACACCTTAGGAACAAAACCAATACCTGCCTTGGATGTGCTGCCTGAATTCAGCATTTCATCCTCTTTATGTTGGCTTGAATTCCATTTGGTAATGGTTTCGCTTTTTGCTTGAGTAATTTGCTCCTTCAACCACTTCAATCTCAACATCCTTTTGCTTAGCAAACTTTCCACCTTACTATGCACTCTTTTGATCCTCATTTGCCTTTTTTAACAGCTCATTTGCCTTACCAAGTAGTGTAACTTGGTGAGCTCGTTTCTCCCAATCCTTGTACATCTCCTTGTACCCTTCCAGCAAGTCTGACTCTGTATCTCCACCATCTTCTGGAATTGTGGAATTAAAACAGAAGAGTTCGTCCCTGTTTTTGCTCACTGTATCTGCCGATGTGACTCCGGATGTAGCTGCATTGGATGTCACATTGACTGAAAAATCTGCACTTTCAGTTTCAGAGTCATAAACAGCAGTAAGAGTGATAAGATCACCTGGATCTTCTCCATCACTATCACTCAGGGTTGCTGAAAAATTCAAACCCTTTTTCCTTAAAGTATTTGCACATTGGTTAGCATAATGACCATAACCTTGACATTCTCTACATTGTACTGAATCAATGTTCTTACCATTGTAGGATGATTTTGATGCAAAGGGGTTTGTGAAGGATTTTTCTGGAGTTTGGAAAGAATTTTCTTTGGGAACAAATTTTCTAGAATCAGGTTTAAAATTGTTTTCCGAGCTTGATGATGGAGTTCTATTTTGACTCTTATTTTTCAATTTTTTTTTTGAATTTAGTAGTCAATAGAGCAATAGATTCTTCTCCAAAATCAGACTCGTCAATATCCTTTTGAATTTCAAGTAAATCACATGAGATATCAATATGAGCAGGCATAGCAATATTTTTCACAATGGGTGTAGAAGATGATGAAGCCCCTTTGCCTTTTTGTTTTATTTGATCATTTAGGTTCAATTCAAAGTTTTGAAGAATACCAGCCAGTCTTTCAAAACTCATCTTGTCAATATCATGTGCTTCTTCAATTGCACATATCTTGACATTGAACCTTTCAGGCAAAGTTCTCATCATCTTGCTAACAAGATGCTCATTAGTAATAGGATCTCCTAAAGCAAGTGCAGAATTAGATATGTCAAGAAGTCTACCATAATATGTCATAATATCCTCAGACTCATGCATTCTAGTATTCTCAAATTGAGTGGTGAACATTCTTAACTTAGAAGCACGAACACTGGCAGGTCCTTCACACAAGGTCTGAAGGGCCTCCCAAACATCTTTAAGCGATTCATAATTTCTTTATCACCAAAAAGTATTAGCATCTAAGGCTTTATAAATAGCGAATAAAGCTTTTGAATTAAAGGATGATGTTCTATCTTCATTGGTCCATTCAGTTCTTTGGTGACCTTGACATCACCATCCGAATCTGTTGTTTTGGGAGGACACCATCCATTCAAGACAGCAAGCCACGCTCTCTCATCAATGGATTTGATGAAGATGCGCATCTTGACTTTCCAAATAGAGTAATTAGCATTAGTAAGAGTAGGAGGGCGAACAACGTTCTCATACTGAGAATCCATCATGGCTATAACCAGAATAAACTCTTAGTGATATCAAGAGAAGGCTCTGATACCAATTGAAAGAACGTAATAGCACGGATTCTCAAGAGAGATCAATGTGATTACCAATGTAGCTGTGATTGTAACTATCATGAGAATCACAATGAATCAGCAAATAATAGTAGCAGCGGAAGATTGATTTTAACACAGAAAAACACTGAAAAACTGAACTCAAGTTTTTACCAAAACAATCTACAAGTTAATACTTGTAGACCTAGCCTCAAGGCCAAACAAATTTCACTAAAAAGAATAATTGTTGTACAAAAACAATTGTGAAATCACTAACAAAAAATTCTCACAAGACAATAAATCTTGGAGAACAAAAAACCCCACATAAAACAGTTAAACAAAACGTGGGAAGAAAACAAACTCAGCCTCCTTAAAAACAAAACAGGAAGCATAAACTGTTTTTCCAGAAATCTGATGTTACTGCCAATGTAGTAACATTGACAGCCTTCAGCGAGTGTATGATCTTCAGATCTGGAAAACAACTTCAGGTTTTTATGCTTCTGCTCAAGGATGAATTGTATTTGTTCTTGCTCTCAAACTCTGCACCAAAACCCGTACTCTAGCTCCTCAATATATACACGCGATAACCTACATCACATAAAGGAAACCATCTACTACAAGGAAAAAGATTAGCCAATAAGGAAATAATCAACAACCTATCAATTTAGTAAGATTTTGTTACCAAATTTAAGTGAAGTCAAGAGACTTGGTTTGACTAGGATTTTTCAAAAGATTTAGTTACCAAATATGATGTAGCCGAAATCTAGAGCAAGATTATGCTACCAAAAATAGCTAAACTAAATCTAAAATAATATACTAAGTCCTAAATTAACACAAACTAATCTAAAATCCTATTTTGACCAAGAAAGGTGAAAACAAGTAAAAATAGGTATTGCCTATTTTACCCTTACAATTAGCTTTATTATTATCAAATGTGTTCGAGGTGTTCACCACCATCATATTACATTTGAAAAGGCCTTCATCGAGGTAACCTTTACCTATAAAGACTCCACTCTTACTAAGAATAAGCTTGTCCGACTCAAACACTAATTGAAAACATGTTTAATCAACAATGAACAAGAAATTAAATTCTTCCTAATTTCTGGTACATGAAAGACATTGGTCAACAACAATTCCTTCCCACTTGTCATTTTCAGCGTCACTTTCCCTTTGCCTTCCACTCCAGAGGTGGATGAGTTACCCATGAACAGATTCCCCCCTGACGTCACTTTGGTATAAGAAGAGAACATCTTCGCATCGCCGCATATGTGACGTGTGGCATCGGTGTCCACGAACCATTCACGACCCGTACTGACCATGTTGGTCTCGGAGGTCACGTAGATCATGCTGATGTCGTCGTTGACAAGGTTGGCTTTGCACCGAACCCGCTTCTTTCCACGCCAATCAGCAGCTTTGTGGCCTATCTTTTCGTAGTTGAGACACTTGCCTTTGAACTTGTACTTCTTGTGTTGTCTGGACGTCCCTTCTCTGGAGTTGTTATGCTTCCTGTTCTTGGAGTCCTATTCAACAACGTTGGCCCCTTTAATTGTACGAGTGTTCTTCTTTTCTGCAATCCGGTTGTCTTGCTCAATCCGCAGCCTCATGATCAAATCTTCAAGAGACATATCCTTGCGCTTGTGCTTGAGGTAATTCTTGAAGTCCTTCCAACTGGGAGGTAGATTTTCGATAGTGGCAACAACCTCAAATGGCTCAAAAATTATCATTCCCTCATCCTCAATTTCATGGATGAGCAAATGGAGTTGCTGGACCTGTGAGACAACTGGTTTGGCATCAACCATAGAAAAGTCTAATAACCTGTCTACCACAAATTTTTTATGGCTAGCATCCTCATTTTTATATTTTTTCTCAACCGATTCCTACAAATCTTTAGCAGTTCTAAACTGACTATAAACACCATAGAGAGAATCCTGGAGACCATTGAGAATATAATTTCTACACAGGAAATCTGAGTGCTTCCATGAGTCGATTGATGCCACTGTTGTTTTGTCTGTCTCGGCAGGATTTAGAGCAGGGGCTGTCTCTTTTACGAATTTGGACAGGTTTAGAGTGGTCAGATAGAACAGCATCTTTTGCTATCAACGTTTGAACTCGGTGCCATTGAACTTGTCAAGGCATTCTCCATGATGAGCATGGACCGCTGGCGGTAGGGCATGAGTTGCAGTCGCAGGCTGTTTGATAACAACAGCAGTCTCAGGTTCTTTTCCAAAAGTAGACATTCTGCACAATAAGATAAAGATCAAATCTTTTATCTGTTCTACAATAAACAGTAGATACTGTTGTGTTTATAAAAAACAGTACTTTATAGTAATGTTTTGTGTAAAAGCATAACAACACTTTTGTTTTCTATAAATCGAAATTCACATAATTGAATCCTCCTGCGAAAGGAGTATTCCTTGTTTTGTTTTTGTTTGCACAGAACAAAACCTACTGACTTTGTTTAAAAGAGTTCTGCTTGAATCAGAAACAATTAAACAAGACAAAAAAGAGAAGAAGGCAGGAACAATTTTTAGGATCTTCCAAGAACACTATGCCAGAAAACTTTTTGTCTTAAGATTGTTAGCGGGTGTCTGGATTAGGTCCCTGCAGAAGATGAATTACAGGGGTGTGTGTTTTAAGTTCCACGAGATCAGTGATCTCTGTTCTTAAGACAAAACAGGAACCGCAATTAGTCTAGACGGATTGAAGCTTGTTAGTCTCCAAAGATTATGGAGCTTACTTGATTGAAGAGGCAAACTTCCTGGATCAATCAACAATGAATCAGAACTGCTGTTGTATCTCTATATTTTGGGAGGAGAAGGAAAAATGAGAGAGAGGGAAGGAAGGATTTTTGAGTACGCTAAAGAAAATTTATGGTTTCCATGGAGGGTTTTAAAGGGCGGTTGGAAGGGAGTTGGGAGCGGTTGAGTTATGTCCGAAAAAGACACAATTGCTTGGGACATAACCGTCGTAACCGTTGCGGCTGTAACTGTTCTTGTCTAAAAGGGGCACAACCGCTGGTTGGTGCTGTAACTATTTAGACAACACACAAAGTGCTTGGACTTTTGGAATGAGCTGGTAGCAAAAAGAAAGGGTCCAAGCCAAGCCAAGCCAGGTCGGGTGGGCGGCGCGCGTGTGTGTTTGGACCGGCACTTAGCTAGGTCTTCCCTCTTACACAAAAGTGTAGTGGCCCAAGGGCCGATTGTTAAGCCTAAAAGCTCATCTTTATAAAGTGGAACTTATTCCCTTTTATTCCCAATGTGGGATTCCCTATTAACTACTTACACAACTTCCTCGTTCAAGTTGTTTATTGGAACAAGTTTCCAACAATATTTATAGTATCCAACTACGTTAAAAACTAATACATAAATAAATAAATCATTTATCTAATTGGACTTGGTTTAGGGCCCAACATTGCCTCCTTTAAACCAACTCTTCAAACTTGATAATGCCCAACATAGTCTTCAACTTCCAAAATAGCTCGGTCTTCAACGGCTTCGTAAAAATATTTGCAACTTGATCTTCAGTCGACAATACTCAACCACGATCTTTCCATCTAGAATTAAATCATGAATGAAGTGAAACTTGATGTCAATATGCTTACTTCGACCATGAAAAACTAGATTCTTCAACAATGCAATCGCCGACTTGTTATCACATAAAATCTTCGTTGGACTATCTTGTTTAAATTGTAGATCGTTGAGGAATCTACACAACCACACCACTTGAGTAGCACTACCTGTTGCTGCCATGTATTCTGCTTCAACTATAGAGAGAACGACAACCTGTAGTTTCTTTGAAGACTACGAAAACACGCCCGAACCAAGATAAAATGCATAACCCGAAGTACTTTTCATATTCTCAATATTACCAGCCTATATAATCGCTATCTATATAACCAACTAGCTTTCCATCACTAGAACTCAAATAAAAAATGTCATCACTACTCGTACCTCGGATATAGTGCAAAATCCGCTTTGTAGCTTACAAATGAGATTGACGTGGAGACTCCGTAAACATGCTAATCAATCCAACACCATAAATAATGTCTAGCCTTGTTGAAGTTAAATATCTCAAACTCACAACAAATCTTCTAAAATAAGTAGGATCAACGAAACCACCATTTTCATCACTCACTAATTTCAATATCGCCTTAAGTGGAGTCAAAATTGGCTTAGCTTTATCCATCTTAATTAAAGTTCTTTAAAATATAACTAGCATACTTTTTTGCGAAATAAAAATTCCACCATCTACTTGAGCAACTTCAATTCCAAGAGAGTATGATATAAGCCTCAAACATGTCATCTCAAATTGATTTATCATAGCCTCCCTAAATTGTGGCACCAACATTGGATTATTGCCAGAAAAAATCAAATCATCAACAAACAGGCGAACATTAAGAATATCACCATGCAAGGATGTGACATATAAAGTACTCGTACCGACATCTCTGAAAACCACTCTCTACAAAATAATAATCAATGCGGGTATACCAAGCTCTAAGAGCTTGCTTCAACCATATAAATCCCTTTTCAACCTGTAAACTTTATCTTCATTGCCTCTTTTTACATACCCTGCAAGTTGTTCAACATGTACCTCCTCTTCAAGAAAGCCATTCAAGAAAGCTGACTTAACATCCATTTGATAAAATTTTCAACTATTTTGTGTAGCTAGAGAAATAATCATACGAACAGTATCAAGTCTAGCAACTGGTACAAATACTTCAAAATAATCAATACTTGGCTTTTGCTTGTAACCTTTTACAACTAACCTTGCCTTGTAATGATCAACTTCACCACTTGGTTTGTACTTTGTGTTGTAAACCCACTTCACACCAATCGTCTTCTTACTACTTGGCAAAGTAGTAAGTTCCCATTTATTATTCTTCTCTATCACATGAATCTCATCATCCATTGCTTGAATCTAATGATCTTCACAAGATACATTATCAAAGTTAATTGGATCACAATCTGCAAATAAAGAAAAATTCACCATATCTTCATCGGATATCTCATTATCATTACCCACAACATAATCCTGCAACCTAGCTGGTAAGTTACGCTGTCTCTACGGACGCCCTGAACTTTCTCCCTATGCAACTGTAGGAGTTTGAACATCACCTTGAACATTAACATCTTCATCTTGAGCAAAACCTTTAGGAGAATCAAAACTTGAAATTTCCTTTTCTTTAGAACACCAATCCCAAACACCAACCTTATCAAAAGTCACATCTCTACTAACAATAATTTTATTTGTCACTGGGCAAAACAATTTATAAGCTTTTATCACGTCACTATAGCCAATAAAAATACACTATTCACTTTTGTTATCAAGTTTTTTTCTCAAATGATTAGGCACATGAACATTAGCAATGCAACGAAACACCCTAATATGTACAATAAAAGGTCTTCGACCACTACATGCCTACTCTAGAGTTCTATCACACACACTTCTTGTTGAGCATATGTTCAAAACAAAAATTGCACACGCAACTGCTTCGGCCAAAAAACTTTTGGGAAATTTCTTGAAATACAACATGCATCTAACCATATCCATAATTGTTATATTTTTTCTCTCTGCTACACCATTTTGTATATCTAGCAGTCAACTGATGTTCACTACCATGTTTCTCAAGAAAACCATCACAAACATGATACTCAGTGCCCTTATCAGTTCTCAAGATTTGATTTTATTTCCACTTTGTTTCTCCACAAAATATTTAAACTTCTTAAATAAATCACAAGCCTCTGATTTTTCTTTCAAAAAATACACTCATGCTTTTCTGCCAAAGTCATTAATAAATGTGACAAAACACCTACATCCTCCGTTAGAAACAACTTCAACTAAACATAAATTTGACTGAATCAACTCCAACGCTCTTTTCAACCTCCAAAATTTACCTGTAAGAAAAACAACCCTATATTTCTTGCTCATCACTAATACTAAAAACTCCATTAAAAATTCTCATATCATAGTCCTTTTCTGAAAGTTGCTTCATACTCAACAAATTTTTCTGAAGACTTGGAATATAGTAAACATCAGAGACAAAATTTTTAGAACCATCTTTCTATGAAATTGAGATCCTTACTTTTCCCATTATCGGTACTTTCGCATTATTACTAAATTTTACCTCATATCTAACAGACTCATCCAAATCTGAAAATAATTCTTTGCTCGTACGCATATGATTGCTTCACCCAAAATCCAAATACCATGTATTTTTATCACTTGAGTTCTCACAACTACTGACTAACAACAAAGTTTCTGAATTTTCAACATCATTTTCAGCATAATTATTGACATGATAATTTCAATTATTTTCCCTTCTATATTTGCAATCAGCAATTTTATGACCTAATTTTCCACAATTATAACAACAATTATTATTGTAACCTCCGTAATTATTACCTTCACCTGATCTGTCATGTCAATAATTAATTCCTCCTTGTCCACCACTTGAGTTGTAATTGTCTCTGCCTCGATTGTTGTAACCATGATCACCACCACTATTGTTGTAAACACGAGTACCTCCATTATTGTTACCGCGACCACCTCTATTATTGTAACCACGACATCTGCTGTTCTACCCATGACCTCTACCACCATGGTTTTGGCTTCCATGCGTTGATCCACCATTATCATTTATTGATCTATGATTCACGTTTTTCAAGTTCACTTGACTTTGCAATGCAGCTTCTTCTGTTTTTTCCGATCTTTCACCAAATAATAACTCATGACTAACAATGGCGGATTCTAATTTTGCTACTGTCAACGTCTTCAAATCTTTAGTCGTCATATTTATTTATGCAGCACCTTGAAAAGCTTTCGTCATCAAATGAAGAATTTTGGAACAAATTCTTAATTTAATCCGAAACATCATCTCAGTTTGCCTTCATATCTGAAGCAAGATCACTCTCACGAGAGATATATACTCTGAAACTTTCTCTGACACTACTAGAAACTGCCCAATTACCGACGGAAATTTTATCAACGGATGTTTTCGTCGGTATTTACCGACGAAATTTTAACAATTACTAACGGATGTCCGTCAGTAAATAGGCGCCATATTTACTGACGGAAATTCCGTCGGCAATACAAAACATTCCTTCAGTAAAAGAAAAAAGTTCGTCAGTGAATTCAATGGAAAATAGCGCCATATTTACCAACGAACATTCCGTTAGTAATTACTGACGCAGAATTCCATCGGTGATTACAAAATAAAAAGTGATATTAGTTTCCCCTAATTCAGACCTTCACGATCTCTCTCTGCCTCTCTCTCTCTCTTCACAATCCACCGCCACGATTTCTGACCGCGACGTCCCTCCACGCCTCCGCCTCCGACGCTCCGGTCAGGTACGCTCCCTTCTTTATTTCCTCTTCCTTTCCATTTAAACTCTCAACTCTCTTTTCTCTCAAACCCTAGTTTTCCCCCTCTCCCTTTTTGATTTTGAATTGGATTGTTGAGTTTAACATGCTTCACTCTTTTAGTGATTAATTTTTGGGAAAACATAGGTTACTCTTTTTGTGATTTTGAATTGGATTGTTGAGTTTATTGATCTATATGTATGTAATTTTTGTAGAGCAAGCATTACACCACACAGTGTTGATTATTTTGGCTGGAAGGTTCAAGGGAAAGAGAGTTGTGTTTTTGAAACAACTCACATCTGGGTTGCCTTTGGTTACTGGTAAGTTTAATCAATTTATTTTTTGTTTAATTGTATTCTATCAATTTACTTTGATTTCTATTTAATGGGTTATGGTTTTGCTAACTGAATGTATGTAATTTAATGGGTTATGGTTTTGCTTTTGGTTACTGGTAAGTTTAATCAATTTATTTTTTGCTTAATTGTATTCTATCAATTTACTTTGATTTCTATTTAATGGGTTATGGTTTTGCTAACTGAATGTATGTAATTTGGGGTTAGTTGCGTTAGTGGTAATATCTGATTATAGTATAATGCATTCTGCATTTGTCAAGATATTGTTAGAAGCCTTTTTTTTTCTAGGGAGGAGGGGTTCATATTCTTTTGTTATTCTCTTATTTTAATGTTCTTTTAGTGATTTATTTTTGGGAAAACATAGGTTACTCTTTAGCACTGCTCAGAATTTCAAGTTTTCAAGCATTAGATATTTTGTTCAACTTTGTTTCGTGGTTTGATAATTGAGTTATTAGTTGATTAGGACATGCAAATCTTTCTACTGTCAGAGCCAGCCTACCCGGGTCATACTAGCTAGTAGAAGCTTTGGTAGAAGAGTAACCCTTTGATCTGTTTCCCGGATTGAAGAGATCTTTGCATATAAGTAAGATATTCTTTCATTTACCGGGCAAAGAGTCCAAATAATAATATAAGAGGATCCACCGAAGAGTCCATCCTTCTGCAATTTTTGCCTTGTCAACTGTGAGTCTATTGATCATGATTTTTCTTGCTACCTGTCTTGGTAGGTACTTCACCTCATGCTCCCTTTTTTTGATTAATTTAATGGTTACGACTTGTTCTACACAATTTAAGACAATAATTTACAAGTCTAGTGATGGTCCGACTCTTTTTCCCTATTCTTTGTTGCTCTCTTAGTTCCCCCACCAAGATTCCTCATCTTTTCTTATTTCTTCTCTTGTTATTGATATTGCTTGGAAATATTGGAAGGTGGCAATATAGAGCTATATGTTGAAGAAAGCCTTTCATTTTGTTTTCACTGCATTTGCTGCCATAGGGTAAAAAGATCATTTCCTTGGACAAAGTAGGTGTACATTTTTCCTTTGTGGCCAACTGTGCCCTTGAGAAAGAAGAGATTGAAAAAACAAGAATAATCCACTTTCAACATCTCGCCAACCAAAAGAAAGTAAAAATAGCTTAAAATGCAATTATCTTTGCATTTCATTAATCATTATGACTGCCTAATAAATATTTATATAATGTATAGTTTTTTAATGTCCTAGTGCACATAGTAATAATTAAAGATTTAAAGTGGGTGGAAAATTTAAAGGCATAGTGATACAAATATTATCCTAAAAAGATTTTTTTTGAAAGATAACAATAATTTTGAATAAAACAAAAAGAGAACAATTATTGGGAAATAGGATTTTACTTTAAGAAAGGAGGGAGTACGAACGTTTGGTACAGTTATTCTGTTGGTATCGTTATTGTTACCATTTTTGGTGATATATCTTTGTGTAACGGGTTTGTGTGGTGGTAGTAAATGAGGAAAAAAGGGTTATTATCGGGTATCGTTTGACATGACTACTGACTACCTGGCTCTGCAAACGTATGATCATGGAGTAATATGATTTCAAAGATGCCTCTCTTAATATTAATTTTAAAAGATAACATTATAAAAACTTATAGTATGAAATATTAAATGTGCATGATTTGAACTACAAAGAAAATGAAGGACAAAAAAGGAGATCAATTTTCATGATAGTTTTCATAAAGAATTTTTAATCACATAATTTGGAAAGAATAAATGATAGCAAAAATAGGAAACATTGGCAAGAGTCAAACTTGTTAACTGTTTAGAGCACCAAAGGATAAATTGAAACAGTTTGTATCATAAAATTAATAATAATAATAATAAACTGAAACAAAGAATGAGGGAAAGAGAAGGAAAGAGGAGAGGTTGAAGTTACTAGAGTGAGATTTAAAAGAGAACAAACAGTAATTATTTATTTTATTCTTATTCTTTGTGTGATAGATAAACTGTTAATTATCAATATTTATTGGGTTCTTATGAAAACCACCAGAACCACCGGGGAGCTGGAATTAAAAAAACCCGGTTTTCACACAGATTTACGAAAATGTTCAAAATACTTTCCTTTGTTGTTAAAAAGACAACCGTCAGAGTCGTATTGAAACATTTTAGACCATACGATATTAACTTGACAGACAACATTTTGTTAAGATTTTTGATTCCTAGCTCCACATGTTCAAAGATTCATGTATGTTGAAACTCTTGGACAATAAAGTGATACAATTTCCATTTTCATAAGGTCCAACCATTTTCAACGTTATTTCTTCTTACTTATTTAGAAGTTATAGTAACATGATTTTGCTTATCACATCTTTTCCAGTTCACATGATATTGTTGATCTATTTTTCAAGATTCCAAAGTACTCAATTTTTAAAATAAGCATATGCATCCCGAAATACTCTATGTTAATGTCACATCAATTGATTATAGAGTTAGGATATGTCTACTGACGATTGTAGTTGGATGGATAATCGGAGGTTGCCGAACCAAAGGGGCATTACAGATGAGTTTCGAAGAGGTTTGAAGAGTTTTATTGAGTTTGCTACCTCAATGAACAAATTAGGTGTCCATGTGTTAAGTGTCATAATCGAAAGTTTCAACACGTAATTATTACTCAGAAACACGTTCTACAACACGGGTTTCAACACGGGTACAAACGATGGATTGCTCATGGTGAGAAAGTCATAGTAGTACAGCCACACATCGATAATGTTCCTCGTAGGAATCATGTTCCTGAAGTTGATGTCGAATCAGAAACAACCGTTGATGAAGAACCAACTCAGGGTATGGAAGATATGGTAAAGGATGCAGCTGGTCCTGAATTTGACTGGTCCAGGAACCGTGATCACGAACCAAATCTTGTAGCCAAGAAGTTCATTGACGCAATGGACTCTGCAAAGGAGAAGCTTTATCATGGTTCTGAGATTACCGTGTTGGAGGCTGTGGTAGAGATCCTAAACATTAAGTCAGATTGTAATATAAGTCAATCTGCTTATAATCATATCATGAAAGCAATTAAGCGCTGGTTGCCGAAGGGGAATAAAATGGTATCTAATTTTTATGAGACCAAAAAGTTAGTTGGGCAGATCGGGCTTTCGTACGAGAAGATAGATGCGTGTAAGAATGACTGTATGCTTTTCTATAAGGAAAATTCAGGAAAGACAGAGTGTTCTGTGTGTGGCCACAACAGATATAAGCCAAAACGAGGGGTAGTTCAAAACACAAGAAGAACGTACCACATAAGCAGTTGCGGTACATGCCATTAATTCGAGATTGCAGCGCCTCTACGCATCCAAAGCTACTTCAGAAGCTATGCGTTGGCATAAGGAAAAGCCGCGTGAAGAGGGCATCTTGACTCATCCATCTGACGGGGAAGCATGGAAACACTTTGATGCATCTTATCCCGACTTTGCTGCCGATGTTAGAAATATAAGGTTATGAATATGCTCCGATGGATTAAATCCGTTTGGGCCTGGGGCAAAATCTTACGCCACTATTTACAATCTTCCTCTGTGGTTGTGTATGAGTGATCCTTACATGTTCTTGTCACTATTCATACCTGGACCGAAGAGCCCAGGCAAGAGCATTGATGTGTATCTCCGACCGTTGATGGATGAGCTGAAAAACTTTGGGAAGATGGAGTGGAAACTTGGGATGTGTTCAAAAATGATAATTTCAACATGAGAGGTGCGTTGATGTGGACAGTTAATGACTTCCCCACCTATGGGATGTTATCAGGTGTTGGAGCACACATGGGAAATTGGCTTGTCCGTATTATATGGGTGACACAAAGTCATTCACACTCAAGCACTCTAGAAAACCTTGTTGGTTTGATTGCCATAGACAGTTTCTACCAATGAACCACCTTTTCAGGACTCAAAAGAATGCGTTTTGTAAGAATAAGGTTGAACATGATGAGCCACCACTTCGTTTGAGTGGTGAAGCTGTCTTTCGAGAGGTATCAAAAATGGCAGATATTAGGTGGGGGAAGAAGTTTTCTAAGGACAAAGTACAAGTGTTTGGGACTTTACATAACTTGACTAAAAAAAGTATTTTTTTTTTTGGGAATTGCCCTACTGGAAGACAAATTTGATTCGGCATAACCTTGATGTCATGCACATTGAGAAAAATGTGTTTCACAATGTATTTAACACGTTGATGGTTTTTAAATGCACTACTAAGGACACAGTAAAAGGTCGAATTGACCTTAAGGAAATCTGTAGACGACCTGCCTTGGAGTTGGCTGAGATGAATGGTAAAATAGTGAAACCGGTGGTTGCATACGTGCTTAGCAAGGAGAATAGACTTAGCGTTCTGAAATGGCTGAAGAGTTTAAGGCTTCCTGATGATTATGCGTCTAACATCGATAACTATGTGGATGTAGAAGAGGGGAAAATTCAGGGATTTAAGAGTCATGATTGTCATGTGTTACTCGATAGGTTACTTTCGATTGCACTCAGGGACTTGCTGCCCGACAATATTTGGGTGGCCCTAACTGAGCTAAGAGAGTGTTTCAGAGCATTGTCATCCAGCACTTTGTGTGTTGATGACATGAAAAAGCTCGAGGAGAGCATTGTAGTGACAATGTGCAAACTTGAGAAAATATTTCCTCCTTCATTCTTTGATTCTATGGAGCACTTACCAGTCCACTTGGCATATGAAGCTAGAGTTGGTGGTCCAGTTCAGTACAGATGGATGTACCCATTTGAGAGATATCTGGGTGGGTTGAAAAGGAAGATGAGTAACTCGAGCCAAGGTTGAGGCCTCTATAGCGGAGGCTGTTATTATAGATGAAATTGTTGCGTTTGCTGGAACATATTTTCATCCGGACATGGAGACTAGATTGACAAGGGTTAGTCGTAATAATGACGGGGGAGGGCCTGATTGTAATGCAGCTATCTCAGTGTTTTCATCCCCCAGTCGATTCCTTGGAAAACACGTGGGCACACGGATGCTAACCCCTAAGGAGTTTGACGCAGCAAAACTCTATGTTCTCCTTAATTGTCCTGAGGTCGAGGACTATCTCATGTATGCTTTCATTTAATTTATGATTGGTTAATTTTTAGGTATTAATTATTTGAACATGTAAATATTGTTTCCTTCGTGGTTAAAGAAATATGTAAATATTGTTTCCTTTAAATTTTTATATACATACATTTATAAAAGTGCAATTTTGAAATGGTTATTAATTCGTTAAATTTTATATAGATATCAGATCATCCTAATGACGCCAAAGCTGCGAGGCTCAAAGACTTAGTTACAGATCCATATATGAGAGCTAATTTATACAAAGGATATTTTGTGAATGGCTACATTTTCATACAAAATCTTATGGGGAGACTAGATTAACATGGAATTGCGGTGTCAATCTCAAAGGAAACCTTGAGTACTATGGTGTCTTGAAAGAGGTAATCGAGTTGAGGTATTTTGGGAATAACAATGTTGTTCTTTTTAATTGTGATTGGCGAGATTCTACACGGGGTAGTCGGAAACATGATATATTTGACCTCATTGATGTTAAGGAGTCATCTAAACATGCTGGTGATGACGAGTTCATCCTAGCATCACAAGCACAACAAGTCTATATGACACCATACCCTTGTCGGTGAGCTGAGTTTAGCGGATGGTGGGTTGTTTGGAAGACTAAGGCTAGAAGCACGATTGAGATATCATACCAAACCAACCCAACTACAGAATCTTCATTGGAGGGATGTTATCAATAGGATGAAATGCCAATGCCTCCCAATGTCTCATTAGCTGACCATCCCTTGGATGATGCCACTCATCTAGCTCAAACTGTAGATGAAGTAGAGGAAATTTTACCTGCTGATTTGCCACCTCCTCCCCCTCGCCTAGGCCAAGTACTTCCTATCATTGAAGCTTATGAGTCAGAGGAAGATGATGTTGATGATGTTGATGATGATTCTGAGTTAGAGTCCGAAGAGGAAGATGACGTTGAGTTTTGTAGTAGTGGCACTAAGGACGAAGAGGAAGACCAAGAGGAAGATGCGTCTGAAGATGAATAGTTTAATTTATATATTATTGTTGAACACAAGTTTATGTATTATAATTTGTATTAAGAACCAGACATTTAGATAAATTCACTTTATAGTTTGTTTTAACATTATGACATTCGTAATATATTGTTTTACATTTTTTAAATTAATATGTGTTAGATTATAATATTATTGTGGAATTAGACATGTCCAGAAGAGGTAATGGTAGGAGCAGAGTAGGTAAGAAGGTTCGTGCACTCGTAACAGTCATTACTGGTACTCACCATCATCTTCTACACCAGAGGACCACTAGGCTCTTCATCCCCTCCCCTATACAGTCCGGTTGGACCCGATCATGTATTGTCATCACCGACTACGACTGTTATGGAGGAGCTTCCTGAGAGGGATTCATAGGGAAGGATAACTATATCCATCTCAGTATTGAGACAGTAAGACCTTGCAAAAAAAAAGGATAAGTCTTTATGTTTTTAAATTTTTACTCATTTTATATATTCATTCATTTGATTGGACATTTTAACAGATTCTATGGAGTTGGAGGAGGGTTGAAGAGTCCTGCACGTTGGTTTTCTGACATCCTCAATAGTCGGAAGCACACTGAATTTTGGCCCACTTATAAATGTGTGCCAGAGAGTTTATTTGAACATTGGTGGACCGATTTTAAGGTTCAATTTCTTAAATTGTACTATCATTATCTTAATTTTATTACATTCAACTATTGATTATTAATGTAAGTATTTTCTTTATTTTTTAATATAAATTTGACATTTTGTAGGAAAAATATTGTTGGACAAAGCATACAGACAAAGAGGCAAAGAATGTGTTGAAGCTCTTATGCAAGAATAGGTATAAGGACTGGGTATACGAGTTGAAAAAAGATTGGAAGGATGGGAAGAAGCCGCCGCTCAATATGACTAAAGAAGTTTATGCCAATTTGGTTACCCGTTGGAAAGACCTGCGATCGAAGAGGCATCAGAGAGAGCTAAGAAGAACAGAGTTAGTGCTTCAGGGTCGGGGGTGAAGCATACTACAGGGTCAATTAATGTTGCCGAGCACCAGTCCCGCATGGCGTATACTCTAATTTATATTGTATTCCTTGTCTTCCTTTTTAATTGTAAATAGTTGGGTAGCCATGTGGATGCTATGAAATCCATGGCTTTAATAAGCATGTAGGTTTTGTTTTTACCTGCTTGTCTGTTATTGTCTGGAATGCCTATTTGTATCACACTACATTCTTTCAGAAAATTGGTTGGTACTATATATTAAGACCGAAACAATTAATGTTTAGCCTAATTAAGAGAAAAAAACATAGGACAACCATCAACCAGACATATATGGAAAGCATAGCTAAAGAATGGATGTACGACTAGATAATCTCTCTAGTTGGAGTTTCCACAAGTTTAGGCATAGCTGCACATCCCATACACGCACATATTCCTTTTCTTGTATCTGCTATCGCTATGTTGTGATAGGGACTTGAAGTTAATTATCATGTAGTAAGATAACATTTCTTCATGAAATGTTGCCTTGGGTAATTTGTAGCTCGTGTATCTGGATGTGTTTCAAATAGGGGTACTAAGGTCCTATACCAAAATTTTCTAATACTTAACATACAAGATTGCCAATATTTGTCAAATGCTGCTATTAGTTGTGAGCAATCTTGCTCCTTTTTTCCACAGTTTCTGTTTTTGAAGTTTGGGAATTTGGGTAAAATGATTTTATCGAGATGAATCTGTGTATTACCTAAGGTATTGACTTTTTAACCATCCTAGAGCTGATGTTATTTCCTAGATAACTTCAATTGTCTTTATGTTTAGAATCATGCAAGTAAGTCAAGCCTAAACACTGCTTGTCTTATGTTTAAAACATGAGAAAAGTGGTCTAGTTTGTGCCTATGCCACTTGATCAAGATTGTTGGAAAATAGCTTCTGGCCTCATGGCTAGATACATTGGTGGAGCTAATTCATTTGAAATGTTGTGTTTTTGTGCTTTTTGCCTTTGGGTTGAGCTTTTCTTGTAAACACATGGCTATATTTGCTCCCATTGCCTTCTCTATGTTCATCATCATAACTAAGTTTTTATATTTTCTTATGTGGTAATTAACTACGTTGTAGTGTTAGAGGCACTTGATGTTTCGCCATCAGTTGTTGCAGCCGGTGTAGCTGTAGATAATGTTATTTGTGCTATATATTTCATTGTTGTGTTTGCTTTAGGCTCTAAATTATCTCAGGTTCACGCATTCGCCTTTGTAACAAATTTGTGAGTACTTGCATTTCTTCCTGCATAGACCACAGTTGAGTATGTCTGTCATCACGTTAACGCATTTCTTTTTGCAGCAATCTGGTCCAGGGCTGCCCTTGATGCGACATAGTCTAGGGTATTTGTCGTATGTCATTGCGGCACGTGGTTTCTTTTAGACAATTGGCGTTTTAAGTTTGTTTCCATCATGAATTTTGATGTTTCCTCTTTTCTAATTGCACACATTCTTAAGGAAGTTGACTTTTGAGTAGCACATATTCATTAGTGTCCGTAGTATTTACATATAGCAGTGCTCATAGCCTAATCCGGAAAGTATATGCCTGTTTTGGATCAGCGATGGGTGTTTCTATATTCAGCCATGCCAAACATTGTTCTACCTTTAATCTGCATTATGCTATGATCACATGATTTATATGCTTGCCCAATATTCTGGAATTTGGCTGATAATCTTTGCTTGTTGATCACTCTTCTTGATGACATGTATTGCTCTCGTAGTTATGCACTTTTGTTCTGCAATTTGATTCTTATATGGGCAGAATCATAGTGAAGGCTTACCTATCTTTCAATTATATAGAATTGTTTGTCTAATTGACTGTCTGCATGATCCAAGACCAATAAGTTACACTTGGGGAAAAGGCTTACATTTCATTAGGTGAACGGTGAAGCAACAGATGTAGTGCATTACTACATTATGAGTGATTTAAGTTAAATGGACACTCCATTTTTATACTATTAACTTTTTGTCAATGTCAGTGGCTACTATAAGTGTACTAAGCAATAAGCATGGAGTCTAGTTTCGTAGCTATGGACAGAATTTGGTGAATGCAACTCTAATATGCATAGTAGAAACCAACACCAAACTGCCCAATCATGCTAACATCTATAAAGAATGTACATGCTAATTTGGGTCTCCCCTTTCCTCTACTTCTCTATGTATGATGGAGTATGCATCTATAAGAAAATGCTTCTTTTTAATTTTATTATTCTTGAAAGATATTTTGCTTGACAAGTTGTACATTGTTATATGAGTTTATGGGGGAAAAACATAAATGTTGTATGAATGCTAATTAAGTTATATTATTATTGTGATGATTGTAGATTCAGACAAATGGTCCTCATGTTGATTATTCAGATGTATTTGTAAGTACTCACACCACCTCCAGTACTACCAGCGAGAGTCGTGTATGGGTTGATCAAATAGTTGAGACAACATATGTAAGTATCATGGTTAATGTTAATTAAATTGAATTATGCATTGATTATGTAAAGTGTTTTAATTTACTATTGTGTTTTTATGACATAATACCTATAGGGAGCGTAGGGAGTGTGCTGGGAAATTTGATGTGAACGCATGAAAATCTGTCGTTTCTTCTCATGGACATAAGAGAAGGGGCGAAAGACTATACGGGCTAGGCGAGCATGGGGCTGCCTTATTTCCATCTTCTTCTCAAGATTCACCATTTTCTGCAGAATCTCATCCTCAATCCACTCCAATTGCTATCATGGAAGAGTTACAAGCTAGAATGGCTCGCCAAGACCAAACCATGGCTGAGCAAGCACGAACCATGGCTGATCAGCAATGTGCCTTGATTGAGAGCCAACAAGCTCTAGTTGCCCAAGAAAAAATGATGGCCGAGATGAAGGCACACATGGAAGCATTCATGAACAACCAATCGGCCTCCTCGTCACATAGTAATCCCTCCCCTTCTTCCTTTATGCGAGATATGTTTCCACCCTCATAGTTTGGACAAATACTACTTTGTTAAGGATATGTTAACATATTTTGTTAAGAGAATGATGTTATGATGACATTTGATGTTAAGGGTATTGTTAGGCATTGATGTTAACTTTTTGTATCTTTTGAATGTTTTATGCTTTTGGAATTCAATCTCCTTTATACAATGTGTTAAATCAGGTACCCAAAACAACAAAACGACAAAATTTTAATATTCTTTTTTGATTTTTTTTTTGCAAATATTTTTCAATTTTACCGACAGAAGTTGGGTTTGTTGAATAGGTTTCGAAATTTGAATACTGACGGACTATACCATCGGTAATCACTGATGAAAAATAAAATTACCGACGGAAATTGTCGTCGGTAATTACTGACGGAAAATAATATTACCGACGGAAAATAATATTACCTACGGAATTTGTCGTCAGTAATTACTGACGGAAAATAATATTACCTACGGAATTTGTCGTCGGTAATTACTGACGGAAAAATAATATTACCTACGAAAATTTCCGTCGGTAATTACTGACGGAAATTACCGACAAAAATTATCGTCGATAATTACTAACGGAATATAAAATCACTGATGGAAATGACCGACGGAATATGCCTTCGGTAATTACCGACAACGGTTTACTGACGAAATTCTCCGTCGATGTTCCGTCGGTAATGGACTTTTACCGACGGAATATATATTTTACCGACGGAAATGTTCCGTCGGTAATCACTGTTTATCCAGTAGTGACTTATCCATATTTATATTTTCAAATTTCTTCAATTCGTCAAAACTTGTAACTAATTTCTCTTAACTTTATCATCACCTTCGTAAGTCTTTGTCAAAACATCGAACGCATCATGTGTTAATTTAAAATTCATAATCTTCTTTCATACATTATATTCAACTACATTGAAAATATAATAAAGTGCTTCAGAGGACTTGATTTTCTCTCTTTTAGTTGCATTCTCCGCAAGTTTCTTATCCACGTATTTTTCTAAATCACATATCACAAAAAAATTGTACATCTAACATCTCCAATCAGGAAAATTAATTTTTTCATCAAACTTGGGACCCATATAAACCTTGCTACAAATTTTCTTGAACATGAACTAGCTCTGATACCAAATGTAAACTTAGATAAGAATTCATTAGTTTTCAAATTATCGTCCACATTTCATTTTTCGTCCGTTATAAAATAATTGTCATCTTTTAAAACTTTCCCTTTTAGGAAAATACTTTTACCACTTTATCCTTACTTTTTCTACCTACTTTAATTATGATTACATATTCAAGGGTATTAAAGGAAACAACACATTTCACCAATATTTATAATACAGTCAATTACTTTTTCTTAAACGATGTGCCAAATCAAAATAGACAGTGTTTTGAAAACGCAAGGAGTAATACTAATATATTAATTAGTATTATAAAGACGGAAACCAACAACAAGAATGGAAGAAAAATAATGAATTTGGATGATTTATTATAGCGGGGTAACAAACAAGACTCCACCCATATACTAAGAGAAGAATCAAAGTAGAATGGCGTTGATGATATAACTAAAAAAGAGAAGGGACGACACACAATATTTTAGGGTTGAAATTATTATCTCTCTCTTATTAGAAAACCTCAATGACACACATATTTATAGTATCCAACTAGGTTAAAAACTAGTACATAAATAGATTTCTTTTTTAGGTCAAATTAAACTTGGATATATGGACAACTAACGTTATTATTTGTTGACATTAGGAAAAGCCTATTAGTGGTGATAATCACATGGATATTCGTTTTCTCAGTTATTACTACTATCTGATCGGGATTTAATAATTTATTTTGAAATTATTTATTTATAGAATTTGTTTTTAAATTTGTGTTTGTGATCTCCCCAACTTTTCTACTTAAACCGCTCATATGTCCAACTTCAAGGATACCATCTATTTTTATTATTATTTCTCTATCCATCTTGGAAAATAATCTTTTTTGACAAGTCAAACTTTTTAACATTGTATTTTTACTTGAATACTATTCATGTATGCACTAATATACAACTTCTTCTTTTTTATGATTAATTTTTTTTAAAAGTTTTTTTCCTCTTAAGAAGGGCTTGGGAAGGGATCGAACCTGAGACCTCACACTTTGTGATTAATGCGTATGAGAAATGTCTTCTGATATTGTTAGTTTGTAGGATAAATTTTTGAAAAGAGATCGAGATAAATTTTTAGGATTACCCTGTGATTTGTTTCCTGCCGCACTTGGGGATTTGTGATTTCAATTTTATACATTGGGGTTTAAAGTTGCATTTTTGTTGCAACTAAGGGTTGAAAGCGAGTTTTTGTTAAAGTTTTGATGAAAATTTGTCATACACTATTCACATGCTTTTTGTGGAGTTATTTCAATTTTAATTTTAACACTTGATTATTGAGGGTATTTGCATTCATCGTGAAAAACTTGTCAAACTCATAAATATTAAAAAACATGTCAAACACAAAAACATTACCACATAATTTGAGTAATTTGTCACTATTGTGGACCTTGAGAATGATATTTACAAAAAAACTAGGTTTGCAAATATTTCTACAACTTTTGCTACGACTAAGTCTTATTGAAAGACAAACGGTTTTAGAGAAAGACAACGTTGTCCTATTTCAAACCTTAGTTGCTGAAAGAAGGTGTTAATCTTTTGTTGTTTGATTTGATCACCAATTAGTGATATATATCAGTTTTACAAGATATGAATTGAGCTAGTGAAGAAAGAAATAAATAGTATTTTATATATACTCTCTCTCTCTTGTGTCTTAAACACACACTAATAGTTAGCCATATGCATAATATACATCTTTCTAGGCTAGAAACAAGGTAACAATTATTACGATAATTATTTACTATAATTACTTATATTCTAACACACCCTCGTAGTCAAAACGGGAGGTTGATGAACACTGAGACTGGCGTGAAAATATTCAAACATAATCAAAGGAAATCCCTTCGTAAAAATGTCTGTAATTTGGAAACATGAGAGAACATGAAAAAACGAACTTGACCACGACTGACCTTCTCACGGACGAAGTGAATGTCCATTTCAATTTAGTACGCTGATGTTGAACCAGATTTCTGGATAGATAAACCGCACTAACATTATCATAGTAGACCAAGGTAGCAGTTGGAATTGGAATGAAGCTCAAGAAGCAGGTTACGTGACCAACATGATTCAGAAACAACATTGGTGACATCTAGATATTCTGCCTCAGTACTTGAGCGAGATAGCGTAGCCTGTCGTTTGGAAGACCAGGAGAGCAGATTGTCACCAAGAAACACATGCTACCCCGAAGTAAAATGTCAAGTATCTAGGCAACCACCCCAATCTGCGTCTGTATAGGAGACGAATTTCTATGGTGAAGATGTATATAGATACAAACCGAGATGGGGAGTCTCGTGAACATAACACACAATGTGTTTGAGAGCATGCTTGTGGATGTCCATGGGGTTATGTATGAATAAGAAAACTTGTTGGACCGCTTAGGAGATGTTGGGTTGTATGAAGGTAAGGTATTGGAGAGCTTCGGTAAGGCAGCGATACAGAGATGGGTCAGTGTATGGTATGCTAGAGGATGCACTGAGCTTTGGCTTAGTATCAACTGGCGTAGGGCTCGGTTTACAAGATGACATACTGGCACATTCGACAATTTATGCAGCATATTTCTTTTGAGATAAGAATAAACCCCCAGAGTGACGTGTAACAACGATGCTTAAGAAGAAATTGAGACGCCCCAAATCCTTCATAACAAACTCGGAGCTGAGAAGAGTCATAATAGATTTTCGCAGATTATCAAATGAAGAAGCCAAACTGACATCGTCTACGTACAGTAGAAGATAAGCCATATCATTTCCTTTTCGGTAGATGAATAGAGAGTGATCAGATTTGCTGTTGGAGAAACCAATATGTGAGACGTAATCAGCGAATCATTTGTACCATGCACGAGGTGCCTGCTTGAACCCGTACAGAGATTTTTTCAATAAGGAGACATGATCCAAGCGAGTAGAATCGCGATAACCAAAAGGTTGATGCATGTAAACATTCTCATTGAGTTCCCCATGGAGAAAAGCGTTCTTTACATCAAGTTGGTGAATTTTCCATGCCTTAGATATGGCTAAACTAAGGACATTGCGAATAGTCACCGGCTTGACGACCAGACTAAAAGTTTCACCACAATTCACACCAACTTGTTGAGTTTTTCCATCACCTACAAGTCGGGCTTTATGACTCTCAAAAGAACTATCAGAATTTTCTTTATGTCTAAAAATCCACATATAACAAATAACATTAACATTATATGGACATGGTACTAAGTCCCACGTCTTATTTGTAATAAGAGCATTATATTCGTCATCCATGGCCAATTTCCAATTTGGGTCCTTAAGAGCAGATAATGGGTTACTCGGGATAGGAGATTTTGGAAGTTATGAAACAAAACTGTATCTGATGTTGGGTTTGAAAATCTCACTTTGACTCCTAATGACTGGACATAGAATTTGGACTACCAGAACTTGGGCCGGGGCAAGCTGGATGGCTAGAGGCTGGACTGGGAGAAGAAGGAGGAATGACTGCACTAGGGATGGGTATTGATGCTATATGGTGGATTATAGTAGGGGACAACCCATCATGTAAAAAATCATAGATTTTGGGTGAGTGGGATGTAGTTTAGTAAAAGGAAATTGGGTTTCATCAAAGATGACGTGACGACAAATTATGATTTTATTGGAAACGAAATCATAGCATTTGTAGCCACGATGATGAGACGGATACCCCAAAAATACACACGGAGAAAATCGGGCCTATAATTTATGAATGGTAGTTGAAGGGAAAAAAGGGTAACACAAACGAGCGAACACCAGAAGATGAGAATAAGAGGGGTCTTTTTGATATAAAATTTTGAGAGGGGAGAGATAAGCTAAATTTTTACTTGGAAGGATGTTGGTGGCCATTTGTAAAGTATGAGGCCAAAAAGAACAAGGGAAAGAAGTATGAGTAAGTAAAGTGGGAGTAATGTTGTTAATGAACCGAATTTTACGTTTGACTTTGCCATTTTGAGAAGAAGTATGAGAACAAGAAAGGCGAAATAAAAGTCCATTAGTATGACAAAAATCCCAAAAAGATTTATTATCAAATTCGCAATCATTATCACTATGAATAGTTTTTATTTGTCGTTCAAATTAAGTGCGGATGAAAGCTCTAAAAGTTAAGAAAGTAGAGTAAACTTGAGATTTCTTAGACAAGGGAAATGCCCATAGAAAGTTAGAGTAATCATCTAAGAAGAGAGGATAATATACGATGATCCGCATAACTCAAAACAGGAGATGTCCAAATATCATTAAGAATAATATCAAATGGCATAAAAGTGCAAGAATGAGATGCAACAAATGGCAATTTAATATGTTTTCCAAGAGAGCAAGAATGACAAATATGATTACTACTTTGCCTATTACAATCAATAAACTTATTTTAGCGAAGGGAATAAAAAACATGTGCTTCTGGATGACCTAAACTGGCATGCTATAAGGATGAAGCAAAAGCTGCAAAGGTAGAATGAGAGTTGGCCGGAGTGGTGGAAATTACGTTGGTGATAAGATAGAGCTCGGCTCGACTATCACATCTCATTAGACACATCCCCACCTGAAAATCCTTCACAGAAAATCCAAAAGGGTCAAATTCAATAGAAACGAAGTTATCAGAAGTGAACTTCCTAATAGAAACTAACTTTTTGATAATTTGAGAAGCATGAAGAATATTCTTTAAAATGAGAGGTGGATTTGGTTGGGAAAAGGTTGTATGCCCATAACCAATAATAGAAATATAATGACCATTTCCAAAAATTATTCCACGATTATTGCTCAAATTAAAATAAGACGGAAGTGTACCATGTCCGGATGTCATGTGAGACGTAGCTCTTGTATCCATGTACCAGTTTGGAGCTAGAGGAGATAGGCCAAGAGTATGCATCGTAGCTTCAATAACAGTCGGAGGAGTGATGAAGTAGTAGCAGAATATGTATGTGGTGGACGCGGGCCAAGAAGACCAGCCAGGGGAGACGGTGCATTGGGCCTAGCCCAAGGAGCAGTGGGGTATGGCCAAGGGGGAATAGCCCATGGTAAGTAAGAACTGGCGCACTGCTGTTGTCCAGGACTCATCCAAGAAGACCATGCGTGTGGCTGTTGGGCTACTACTACTGGCCACCTCGATGTGTACCACTACCATTCCTAGTCTGGGCTCCATCCCCTCTGTTACCACCGTGACCACCGCTGCCGTATAGACCCCCATTGTTGCGATTGTCACCCTTTCGACCATTACCATATGGACGATATTGAGAAGACACATTGGTTGACGGGTCCTCAAGGTCTTTGAAAAGCATGGCGATAGGCGAAGTTGTTGCTGCCGGTTTGGAGGGGCCGACTTCCTTAAAGTAATCATGGAGCGATTTTGATAGAAGGGTGGAATGGGATTGCTTTGACGAAGAAGAGTTCCCACTCCACTATATGAGTTAGTGAGACTGGCCACCATTTGAAAAACCAGGTGATTGTTGGTGACCGGTGCAGCGACGTTTTTAAGTTGACCAGACAGACTCTTGAGTCGTTGACAATATGTTGAGGCGTTGGGGAAATCCTCCATGGTAGTGTGAAAGAAATCATGTTCAAGAGTAACAACACGAGAATTCTTGTTGCCTTGGAAGATGTCACGCAACCTACCCCAAGTTTCCAAGGCAGACAAGTCTGGTTCGATAATGGTCTGTAATAGATCATTCGAAATAGTGGTATATATCCATTGAAGGGCAGTAGCATCCAGGGTTGTCCACAGCTCTTTCTCCTCATCTGTGGTAGGTTCAGTTGTGGTTGTTGGAAAACTAGTGTTTTTAAGTGAAGTAAATTGGGGCTTTGAGGCACTAATTTATTTGTGAGTCATTTATGTAATGACTATGGTAATTGTGGAATTATGTTCTTCTCCGTGAGTACATAAGAATACTATATTTATTTGTCCAATTCGAATATCGGATGAATAAGTTATATAGGTTTAAAGTAGGACATTGAAAGTGTTGGAAGTGGGTTATCCCACATTAGAAAAATATGAAAGGCTTGAAGGGTTTATATCCAAAGGCTCCCTTGTGTTTGGGTAAGCTTGTATAGAAAGAACTATCCCTCCCGCACCCACAGGGGGGGGTGCTAATCAAGGTCCAATTTGGCTTGGACCGACGTACTCGTGTGCCCGCACATGCAGACACGAATGTCGGACCAAATTGTGCTTACCTAGACAAATCCACATTTTGCTTATTTTTCTTTTGAATTTTAAATTCAATTTTCGTAACTCCATCATTAAAGAGCAGAATAATTCTGTTTTAATGGACAGATTAATTTTGTCTTAATGTCTGCTTTAATTGAGTGGTTAATGGGCATAATCAAAACGGTTTTAGTAATTAAAACGTGTTGATTTTCTGGCCTATATAATGGAACCATTCTCCACAACAGAATACATACACTTAACAGAGAACACGGAATTCATCTTCCTCTCATACACTTGCATTGCATCTTGAACATCATTTTGTTGGCCTCCTACTTGGTGATAGATTACGGGCACTTATTCAGTTCGTCGGACCTTCGGTGTATAGTCATCCGGTACTGCCGTTGTATCCTAAGAGATGATCGTCCCGTGTAAGAACTTCACGCACTTACAGGGAGTGGGACGAATAACATTTCAAGGAAACTGTGTGTTACATAGGCCTCGGTCACAACTTCCTTTCACCAGCAGACATCAGTCCTTCCGCCAGTAGACTTTTACCAGCAGACTTTGTAGCAAGTCACCGGCAGACTTTGCAGCAAGTCACCAGCAGACTTGGAACAAAGCCACCAACAGATTTCGTACCAAGTCACCAGCAGGCTTCTCAAGTCTCCCTCAACCAGCAGCTCTAACGGTTTTGTTTCGTTATTTTATTTACTTTATATTCTGCAAGATTGTATAGGGTTTTACCCAACAGTGGTGCCTTCAGCCGGAGGGATAATATGGCTGATAACCCGGTAAGAACGAGCATGAATCTTGAAAAGTTCTACCCACATCGCAAATTAGATGTTTTCCATCTCAAGGGTAATAGATATGTGGTTCTTGATGTTTGAAACATCAAGGGCCGGGTGGAAAGAAGATTTTGAGGTAGTCATGACTATGGATCAGAGGAGGATTGATAGAAGAAAACTATGGAAAACGGTGGAAGGAGAAAAAAAAGTGCCCTAGGGCTATGATACCATGAAATATGGTGTTAATCTTTTATTGTTTGATTTGATCACCAATTAGTGATATATATCAGTTTTACAAGATAGGAATTAAGCTAGAAATTAGGAAACTAACTCTACGCCTAATATACATCTTTCTAGGCCATAAACAAGGTAACAAATATTAGGATAATTATTTACTATTATAATTACATATATTCTAATAGTTGCAACAAAAATTGTAGAAGTAATTATAAATGATAAATACTTGTCTAAGACGGTTTTACAAACATTTTTGTAAGATGGATCATATTTACCCGACCCAACGTGTGTTAGAGGGTTGAGCTGTGAGAGAGTGATGATCTGTCTTATGAACTAAGACCCGTAAAACGATCTTACAAGAGACATGCTCATTATAAATATATTAAATTTAATGTAGAAGTACGACAAGATAATCCCTACCCACAAACTTTTCTCTTGATAGGCACATTTTATCATCAAACCTTTTATAGAATTATTTATATATGCATGTCCGGGGATAAATGGTATCCTCCATTACATTTATAATTGTTAGGGTGTAATTGCTGGATAGGCCAACGATTGTTATCAATTTGAATGTCGTCTATAACATTTAGGACATTACCTCCTTCTCATGAACTTGAATGTGGTCTTAACACTTTGGATATTACCTCACGTGAAATTATTACTAACCCGTAAATAAGTTTGGTAAATGGTTGTTTTGAGCTTAGTAAAAGTTCTTGAGTTTGAGCTATGAAATATAGATGCGTTAAAATTTGGTAAAGAGAGTTTTACTCTTTGTTATCCTACCCGATAATTTAATCTTCTTCCTTAATATTCTTTGCTTGTACCCCTTCCGTTCCACTCAAAAAAATCTTTATTCGAAAAGTCTAATTATTAAAAAATAGATTTTTAAAGTGAAATATATTAAAGGGATAAGTGTACCATTAGTCCCTGAACTTTGGCCAAGCACACCATTAGTCCCCAACCTTTCAAAAGTTTCACCACTGACCAAAGTAGGGCTTTTTGGCTCATCGTTGGTCCCTAGCCCCTCACGCCGTTTATTATCTCCGTTAATGAACAATTGTGCAGCTCACGTGAGGGCATTAATGTCTTTTCCATGCGCAATATCGATCTCAAGCTCATTTTCGTGTTTCGCCGTCACCATCTCTCCATCACAGACTTCTGATCAGTCCGACACTAGATTCCAACTCCTCGTTTCCGAATTCCAATCTCTCGCTGATCCAATCGACCGCGTGAAGCGCTTGTTACACTACGCCAACCTTCTCCCTCCCTTTGACGATTCGTTAAAAGTTACCGATAATAGAGTTATGGGGTGTACTGTGGCTGCGAGAATGGATGGTGAGGGTAGGATGAGGTTTTTGGTCGATAGCGATTCCGAGATTACTAAGGGGTTCTGTTCTTGTTTGATTTCGGTCCTCGACGGGGCGGCGCCGGAGGAGGTGTTGGCTTTGAGTACGGATGATTTGGGGGATTTGAGTGTTGTCGGTGTGTAATCGAGTTATGGGGTGTACGACGCAGGTGTGGCTGGCTGCGAGAATGGATGGTGAGGGTAGGATGAGGTTTTTGGTCGATAGCGATTCCAAGATTACTAAGGGGCTCTGTTCTTGTTTGATTTCGGTCCTCGACGGGGTGGCGCCGGAGGAGGTGTTGGCTTTGAGTACGGATGATTTGGGGGATTTGAGTGTTGTCGGTGTGCATGGGCGTGTTGAATCAAGGGTGAATACTTGGCATAACGTGTTGATTAGTATGCAGAAGAGGACCAAAGCTATAGTGGCACAAAAACAAGGGAGGTCTCCTGGCGAACCATTTCCGTCTCTGGTGGTTACGGCCGATGGTATACAAGCAAAAGGGAGCTATGCCGAAGCTCAGGTGAGCTACTTGTTTTTTCTATTTATAGTTTTTTCTGTTTCTAAATAATGAACTGAGCTCAGTTCATTATTGTCTTTTCCATGCGCAATATCTCCGTTAATGAACTGAGCTAGATAATGTTTCTCAATATCGATCGTCCGTTAATGGGCTATGTGTACCTTTAGTCCCTGATGTTTGAAGCCTATGGAAAAGAAACTAATGCCCTCACGTGAGCTGCACAATTGTTCATTAACGGAGATAATAAACGGCGTGAGGGGCTAGGGACCAACGATGAGCCAAAAAGCCCTATTTTGGTCAGTGGTGAAACTTTTGAAAGGTTGGGGACTAATGGTGTGCTTGGCCAAAGTTAAGGGACTAATGGTACACTTATCCCTATATTAAAATGGTATGGTTGATTCTTTGTCTGGAACAAATTGAGTATCTATTAATTGATTTTTCAATTGCTTTCGCTCTGTACAACATTATATTATTACTGCAAGTTTTAGTTTTGTTTTCATCATATAATTGTAACACTAATCTTGATATGTAATTATTGTTATGTTTGTAATGACTTAAATTTTTATCCGGCGGTATGGATGTAAACCTGATATAATTATACCACTACTCGAGCTAGTAATATCATAACTCAATATTAAATGAGTAGCTCTTTTGTGATACCGTTTTACAGATCATAATTCATAAGACGAACATTTACCATTTCACAGTTTAACTTATCAATAAAAAGAAAATTGAGTCAGAAGAATTTATGTTACAAAAATACTTGTAATACAGAGTTTATTGCGGTAATAAAATTGACTTTTATAGTGAAGCGGTAACATTAAGCAATTCAAAAACAAACTAATGAATCATTAACCATTAATCTAGATTCCTCAAAAACAAGAGACTGATAATGTTGTAAAACTTACGTATTCCCTTCCATGGGTAATGTAATGTTCAATGAGTTTGAATTTGAACAACTTAAACCCATATAATTAAAGACCATCATAAACCTTTTCCACGCATGTCATGATCAAACATGACGTCACTCTCTTCGTCACTTGATACTTTATTTTATAACAAACGACCAATAATATAAAAGGAATAATCAAAAATAGAGAAATTGAGCATGTGCCACTTGCTGAGTAATACTTTGATTATTCTTTTTCAACAAAGGAGTCACTTTGTTCTTGACATTTACCATTTAATAATGAACTAAGTATTATGTTAATATTTATAATAAGATAAACTAATTCTACCGTAAGACTGTCTTATGAATTATATTTTGAAAAATAAAGTTTTATTTTTTTACAATTCAATTCATCAATACACGATAAGTTAAATCAATTGAATCCGTTTTAAATAAAATACTTATAAAACCATTATATTTAAAATTTTACATAACATAAATTATTTTTTCTTAATTTATGTGTTGAACCAAACAAAACACTCATTTAAAAACATTACCGCTGATGATGTAATTCCGTTGACAACATAGTACTAGCACTAGTAGTGGTTATATTTGAAGCTGGATAGTTCTTGCTCATTCATTGCACAAGCTGCGTTTTTGGTCTCCTTCTGCCGTTGACCTACTATCCCAATTAGGTGTAGAAACGAAATTGGATTAATTCTAAAGAGTAATGCTAGAGCCACTCAATGAGCACTTAAATTTGTGCACCAAATGATGTGGTTTCCAATGTGTCATCTTATTTGGCATTTTATGGGCTCCACTATAAGTTAAAAAGTTATGTTAATAATATGACACATAAGATGCCACATCATTTGGTACCCAAAATTGAGTGTTATTAGAGTGGCCCTAGCATTACCCAATTCTAAAAGCCCCAAAATCGGCTATTCTACCCGTTTCAGTACGTTAAGGTTTTACTCGATAAAGTTATAAATTGAATATTCCATTCATTTCGGGTAAAGAGCTCTCGTTTAAAAGTTAAATTTTTTTAAAAAGTAATATTTTTAACTCATCTATAACTATTACTAAAATAGAAGCTGCTATTGTCACGTGACGGCTTTCTGTAAAAAGCTAAAAAAATTAAAGTTATAAATTGAATACTCCTTCCGTTTCGGACAAAAAGTCTCAGTTTAAAAGTTAATTTTTTTTAAGAAAGTAATATTTTTAGCTTATTAGTAATATAATGACACTTTTATGCCTAATTTTTTAAAAGTAGAGTCTTTAATTAAAACATCCTAAAATGGAATAGTTGATTGTTTGTCCGAAATGAAATGATTATATTGTGGAGATAAAATTGGAAACTACATTTCAAATTAATATTACTAATTAAGTCAATTATTTTTCCTTAATTCGTGTGTCAGGTCAAACCAGATAAAAAATTTGGGACAAGCGCTAGTAGCATTTTAGGGTTCATGGTTTGCACCAATTTTCAATTTAGAATCCCGGGTTTCACATTTAACAATTTAGGCTCATGTGTTGGTCATGAGCAATATATTTGGCCAATAAGTTGGCATGAGTTGGTCATGACCAATTTTTTGAACTATTGATCCGAATTCAAAAATTTAGCATACGTATTACATTTGATTTAGATCATGATTCATTTACATCAATAAAAATATTTCCCATATAATTTTTATATTTTTGGTTCAACGAAGGGCCAAATTCAAAAAAACGACAAAACAAACTAACTAGAAATAGAATGAGGTTGTACTAGGCTTAGTGACTCATTCATTAAGCTCACATCCATGAACATAAGGGGATCCACCGTCCACGAGCTTTGCTGGTTAGCCAGCTCTATCTAAAATTAATTTCGTACAACAATTAGCTTCTTGGCAAATTTGAACTATTTTGTAGTTTCAATTTCTCATAGAAATTCCTTAAATCCTTTCGATGACTACTAGCTAGTGCGGGGATTGTCCGCAAGGATGGCATGGGTGGCCTCTGATGAATAAGAGTAGGAGAACGTTACGGTGTCCTCCCAACAAAGCCTCTACTAAACCTCGCGATATGGCCCATCATATCGTTCAACCTCCCAAGCTATTGCGAGTTGCGACCCCCAATTAGATTAGAAAGCCACATATCCATTGGTTGAGATGGTTTAATCTCTTTTTCTTTAGTTGATCCTATTGCACCATAATTTAACATGATTCATCATAACACTTGCTAGAAGGTCACACTCACTTCACATTCACATAACCCTAAAGTAGTGTTAGTTGATTGTGTATATATCTCCTTATATATGTGTAATAGCCGTTGTACATCATTCTATATCAAAGGAAGATTTTAAACTGCATTATCATTCTTCTACTTCTTTATGGTATCAGAGTTCCAACAATCCACTTATTATGCTCTCCTTCCATAACTCCATTAAGTTATCGGCCATCAACTACCTCTTTTGGAAAATTCAGATTCAAGCCATTTTAATCGGTTACGATTTGCACAAATTTGTGAATGGCTCTCATCCCATTCCACCTGAAAAGATTACCAAAAACAACCAAGAGGAGTCCAACCTTGAACACACAAGGTACCTAGGTTCGCCAAGATAAACTAATCTTTGGCGCTCTCGTTGGAACCCTCTCCCCAACCACTGCCCCTCTAATCACTCAATCAGAAACTTGTCAAGGACTCTATGAGATTATGGCCAACACCTATGTGAAACCCTCTCGTGGTCACATCAAACAAATTAAAGACCAAGTCAAGCAACTCACCAAGGGTACCCAATTCATCTATGAATATATGCAATCCATCAAAACCCAATCCAATTAACTTGCAGTTTTGGTAAACCACTTGACAATATATGGGGACTTGATTGAAATCATCCTTGACGATCTTGGTGATGACCATCAGTCCATTATTGGTACCGTCAGTGGTTGTGATAACCTCATCTCTTTTGAAGAGCTTCATGATAAACTCATCAACAAAGAACTAGCCCTTCGTCATATATCTAGCCCATCGTCATTCCCTGCCACCGCCAACCCCACCAATACCCATCACAAACATAACCCTGCCACTTCCTTCATTCGCACCCCATCTTTTGTTCCCAAATCCCATCTCGGTGACCACTCCTCTAACTAAGTTAATTGTGTTCCACCTCACCCGTTTCTTTGTCATTTCCAATGGTACAACACCAAGGGACATGTCCTTGCCCACTGCTCCCTTTTTGACCAATCTCACCCTCACCTAAAACCACCGCCCCGTCCCTCTCAACCTTGGCAAACCCGTCCCCAACCCCGTGCTCTCATTGCCACTGCCCCTACTTCTCCCAACCTAAATTGGCTCCTAGATAGTGGTGTCTCTCACCATATAACCTTTGATATTCAAAATCTTGTACTCCATACTACCACACTCCCTATGAGGGCTATTGCCATTGGTAATGATAAGGGGCTTCCAATCTCTCACACATATTTTATCTCTCTTTCTACACCCCTCAGTCTTTTAAATTATCTAATGTTTTATGTGTCCCTACTATGCAAAAGAATCTCATTTCAATCTCACAATTTTGTACTATTAATAATACTTCTGTTGAATTCTCACCATCTTCATTTTCTGTGAAGAACTTATGCACGGGGGCAACTCTTTTCCAGGGTCAAACTAAGGGCGTTGTCTATGATTCACGGGCAACCACTCTTTCTCCCACGTCTCCACTCATTGCTTTCCCATATATTAAAACCAACTCGTCCGCTTGGTACCAACGACTTGAGCATCCCTCTTCTGCTATTTTTAAACACATTGTTTCTTATTTTAAATTAGATTGTTCTGATCACAATATCAAAAGTTTCTCTTGTAACTCATGTCAATGCAATAAAAGCCATAAGTTACCCTTCTTAATTTCTACTATTTCCTCTTCCTCTCCCTCAAAATTATTTTCACTGATGTAATGCATCTCATTATTCGTTGGATGGTTACAAATATTATGTTATATTTGTTGACCACTTCACCAAATACACTTGTATTTATCCTCTTAAACAAAAGTTTGATGTGTGTGACATCTTTTCTTGTTTCAAAGCACTTGTTGAAAATCACTTTCAAATAAAAATCGTTACTCTTTATTCTGATACTGGTGGGGAGTATGATGCTCTTAAAACCTTTCTCGCTGAAAATGGAATTGTTCACTTCGTATCTCCCCCTCACCCCTCCCCCTCCCCCCGAACACAATGGATATTCCGAACGCCGGCATCGACACATAGTCGAAACCGGATGTTGTTTCTCATTTGTATTTAGATTTGCATTTGTTCACACATTACATTAGGTTCTATACTTAGTGACTAAATGAGTTGCGTACCATTTACCGTGGCAACATTGTATAGAACTTTTCCTTTAGAATAGTTATTTAGACTTCATAGGTTTCGGCAGTCATCACCAGAAGACTTCGGCAAAGGCTGCTCCAGCAGACCTTGTGTGGATGCCCCGAGATCTCCCGCGCTCCCATTTCTAGGGAAACGCGACGTGTGGAAGGACACCACGCTTTCCATTCCACCCTCCCTTGTTTAGGGGAAGACGAAATTAAAAATGCAGAAAGGGTGTTGTCAAAGAAGCGCGTTGAATACGCCTCAATCACCGAGTGATTTTTGGTCCATTATGAGAGCTTTGGGTTTCTTCGTATCTCACCCTCCCTTATTTAAGGGAAACTAAGATACAAAAAATGCATTACCCATCATTCCCATCGTCCCTTGTTTAGGGGAAAACAAAAAAGTTAAAAAAAAAGGATGTTGCGAGAGCGCGTGGGAACGCGCCCTGCCTCACTATGGACTTTTTGAAAATCACCTAAAATCATTATGAGTGCCTGGGGTTTCTCCGTATCTCATCCTCCCTTGTTTAGGGGAAGACGAGGCACATAAAATGCATCACCTTTTTATTCCTGTCGTCCCTTGTTTAGGGGAAAACAGGAAAATGCAAAAAAGGATGTTGCGAGCCTCACCATGACATTAGGTTTATTTTGGATCGCTATGAGTGCTTTGAGCTCCCTGTATCTCATCCTCCCTTGTTTAGGGAAAAACAAAATACAGGAAATGCATCACCCTTTCATTCTCATTCTCCCTTGTTTAGGGGAAAACGGAAAAGTGCAAAAAAGGATGTTCCTCATTGTGATCCAAAATGTTTTGATAGAGCCGTCATCTTTATTTTAAGGAAGAAACAAAGAAAAACAAAAAATAAATCAGAGATTGTAAAAATGGGTTCGGAGGCTAAGTTACGAGTTGGGAAGGTGCTAGGCACCCAACTCGCCCTTTCGGTCTCAAAACAATTTTTGGCTAAAGTATGCTTTTTGTTATATTTATCTAGCAAATAAATAAAGCATTAAAAGCAAATATATTCATGTCTACATTATTTACAGACTTGCAGCTATCTCCTTCTAGTAATTACAAATACATTTCAAAATATTTGGCCAAAATAATGGCTCTTTTTAATGTTATTTTCTAAATAGATCCGGGCAGCATAACAGCTTATATTTTTACATTGTGCCGGATGAAAAATAGTTTTTTTATAAATAAAACTCTTAAAGGCTCACCTTTAAGAGCATTGGTGTGCTCGCTCTGTCCTTCCGGGAGAGGGAGTCTTTTTCCTGCTGCTGTGGTTCGGGCAGAATAACTTCTTCCGAAAGTTGCTTCTGGGCATCGTCAAGCAGTAACTGCTTGCTTTTTGATGTTGTTTGCTTGTTGCTGGCGGAAATCGGGCAGAGCAACTACTTGCTTCTAGCGGATTTGGCCTTTGGATTCGGGCAGAGCAACTGCTCTTTTTCGGATTTTTGGACTGGGGAAATAGGGTGGAAACCTAGCTGGGGGACTAAGGCTCACTTTGACCGGTTGGTTTTGTGTTTGGAGGAGATTTGGCAAAGCTTTGAGGCTTTATAGGAGGGGGAACTCACTATTCTCACGATCGCTCACTACATAAAATAAACGCACAGTGTTTTCTCTGTGTGTTACTGTATGTTTGGTGTGTGTGAATTCCTGAAGCCGGGCTCCTCTATTTATAGGCAAGAGGAGGGACACCGTTGGGATTTATGATTTTCATCTTGTGCTTCACCAGCTTGTACCGCGCCCTTGAAGGCTTGTGCAATGCGTTAAGACGGAGTGCACTATTTGGGGTCCTGGCGCAGACACCATGGAGTCTGGGCGCCGCACCCATCTTGCTTTGTGGCAGCGCCTGGGCTTCAATCTTCAGCCTCTTTTTGACACGTACTCTAGCCCCTGCATTATACTGTTTTACGCATCCTGCTTTGTCTTTTGCATTTTTAAACCCTGTAACTTGACATTTGTTAAGTTTTAACAGGTTTTGATATTGCATGTCAATGTTACATACCAGGGGTACGAAATTGGGGTGTCTATAGAGCCCCTTAATGATGGAGTCTACGGGTAACCCGCAGCTTACTGAGTAGACGAACATCGTTGATAAGAAATAGACTCCCTAATTTCGTGGAATTTAAAATGGGGAGAAATGTAACAGGTAGCAGTTATAATGCAACAGTTTATAATGCAAACCAAACCTCACATATCCTAGACATATTTATTCGGTTATAGCAGGTTATCGTAGTTTTTAAGCAGATATACAAATTTATGTGCTCTGATGGTCGGACCTACCGAAGTAGGCTGCCTACGTATCCCTTAATAAAAGGAATCAGACCAAACTTAGTTCGGCCCGATGCAAACAAACAATGCTAGGTGGGATGCCAAGATCAAACATCGTGTCCTCAAAGGGTCAAACCCTTTGCCAAACATGATGGTGGGATAGATCGCCTCCTCAGGACAGGGTCCTTCGTCGAAGCGCGATAGCCATTTTCTCTGGCCCGGGGTCTTCGCCCCTTCGTGAAAAAGGCTGAACACAATCAAACATCGTATCCTCAAAGGGTCGAACCCTTTGCCGAACATGATGGTGGGACCAATCCTTTCCCTCTGACCTGGGGCCTACACCCCTTTAGGGAAAGATCCAATAACCAGGTGGAATACAAATCATAGAGGCATTGCATCCTCAGGGTAAAACCCTTCGTTGAATACAATGGTGGGATTGATCCTTTCCCTCTGACTCGGGGCCTACACCCCTTCAGGGAAAGATCTAATAACCATGTGGAATATAATCAAAAGAGGCATTGCATCCTAAGGGTAAAACCCTTCGTTGAATGCAATGGTGGAACACATCATGAGTGATCATTCCCTTTGGGGTTATGCCCCGCGAGGAGGTGATCCTATGCTACTCCTATAAAGCAGGAAAGCATCATATTCTCAAAGGTAGAGACCTGATCGATGTATTTTATATGTCGATTTTATATACTTCTATGACTTAAATTATGCTATATCACGAGGCTTTTGGCTACTGATATGTGTTTTCAGTGAGTTTTGTAAGTTTCAGGGTTTTTAGTGAAAATATGCAAAGCACAAGGCTTTTATATGAAAATTCCAAGAAGGGCAAAAGATGAAAATTGAAGAAGAAAAGAAGAATAAACATACTGGAGACCTTGCGGTCGCAAGGTGTTTCAGACCTTGCCCCGCAAGGTGGACAGTAACTTGAAGAAACCAAAGCCAGGAATGCTGGAGACCTGGCGGACGCAAGGTACCCCACACCTTGCGACCGCAAGGTGGTCAAAATGCGAGAAATTCGTATTTTCACTGGAGATTCGATTGCAATACAACTCCTCGGTATAAATAGGAGTCGGTAGATAAAGCCTAGGATATAGAGAAATGGTTGGAAACAGTTTTGTATAGCTTTAGAATAGATTTTAGGTTGTATAACATATTTAGATTGTGTAAGTACAAGTATTGAAGATCAAATCATGTCTCCATTCATCTCCATGTGTTGTTCATTGTCAATGATGAACTAAATCATCATTAATCTAGGAGGTGGGAGGTAACTTGTATCGAATTTATGTTTTAATTCACATTTATGTTCATTCAATTCTTGTTGATTGTGGTGTTTATCACTCCCTCTATTATTTCGCTTTGAACAAATGAATGTAATCGCAAATAATAAAGGCCTAGAGGTGCGGATAACTGCATGACCAATGTGCATATGTCGTACACTGGCTCACCATCACAATAAATTGGACCTATCGATGCACGAGAGTGATAAGTTAAGGTCAGGTTCATACATGACCTAGGTGACAGATAGATCATATGTTCTTGTGCTTAGGATATAGAATGGATGAATGTTGCGGGGATGGAGGCTGAACCAATAGTTCAACAGACTATATCTATCTTTTGTGAACGAACCCAAGAAATTGAATGATAATTATTGTGAATTAAACATAAAGGAGATACAAGTGAAACCCTAATCCTAGATTGCCATCTACCATAAGATCTTCATAACATGTAATTGCTGCTAAGTAGTTAAAACTCCTAAATATTAATAGTAGATTAGAATAAAATAATTATAAAAGCCCCCTTAGATTAATAATTTGCTATCAATAAATTGCTCTACATGTGATCTCTTGTCTCTGTGGATTCGACCCTTACTTCCAATACTATTCTATAATAGTCTTGTCCACTTGCAAGGAAATAATTAAAATAAGACATCGATCAAGTTTTTGGCGCCGTTGCCGGGGACAAGCTAGTTCACGTAGTTAGTTTGTTGGTAGCATAATTTTTAGTTTAATTTAATTTTCAGTTTTTACAAAAATAAAAAAAATTACAAAAAGATTTTATTTTATTTGTTTTTAATAGTTAGTTGTTTTTAAATTGCTTTAATTTATTTTATGCACGGTCGTAGATCTTTGAATCCCCAATTGGTAGAACTGAATCAAGATATAAATAATATTAGAAGGAATCAAGAAGATCTTGAAAATCTAGCTCCCCAGCCTGATAAATAAGAGCAATTGAATCAAGAGGATCCTCTGGTTGATCCTACAATGGAAGATATTAACCAAAATCCTGAAAATCCAGTTAATCCAGTTAACATGAATCAAAGAGAAGAAGAACCTGCTAGAAGAAATATGGAAGTAGTGGTGAATCAAAGAACTATTAATGATTTCAGTAGACCTTCGTTAAGTGTGGTAACATCATGTCTAGTCTTACCAGATGCTATAAGGAATTTCGAACTAAAAGGCCATTATTTTAATGTTATACCTTCTTTTCATGGAATGCCTCACGAAGATCCTGTCAGTTTCTTAAAAGATTATGAATACATGATGAGTACTTTTCCTTTAGGAGGGTTGACTGAAGACCAAGTTAAAATGAAATATTTTCCCAGTGCGTTAAAAGATCTGGCAAAGCGATGGTTTATGAATCTAACACCCAGTAGTGTTTATACTTGGGGTCAATTATATGATTTGTTTATGAGTAAATATTACAAGCATGCATCTCTTACTGAATACAGAAAACAAATCATGTCATTCCAAAATGAACCTGGTGAAACATTCCATGAGTCTTGGGATAGATTTAAAAATCTGCTCATTATGTGTCCTCATCATAATCTGGCTCAACATGTGTTAGTACTTCAATTTTATCATGGTCTTTCGCCAGGTTTACAAACTATGGTTGATAGTGCAGCTGGTGGTTCTATTAATAGAATGACACCGGAAGCACTAGAGGAATTATTTGAGATGTTAAGTATTAATTCTCAACAGAAAAGTGCTAGAGGTAAAAATAGGAGTCTATACCAAGTTCAAGAAAAATCAGATACACAAGCTCAATTTGAAAACTGGCCAATTCAAGAAGCATGTGCTTTATGTGGTTTATATTCTCATGCTACTAATTTTTGTCCATCAAGTGTTATGTATGCTGAACAGGCTAATGCTATGAATTTATACCCTCAAAGGCCAAGGAATGATCCCTACTCAAACACATATAATCCTGGTTGGAGGAATCATCCTAACTTTTCTTGGGGAGGAAATAAGCCTTTACAACCTCAACAATTCCAGCCTCAACGACCTCAACCACAACAATTTCCAAATCAGAATCAATTGAGAATTGAAGAAGTTCCAAAACAAGATGGAACAAGTAAAGGTCAAGCTGTTCTGCTAAAGTATTTGCTTGAAGAAGTTGAAAACTTGAAGAAGCACATCGTGACTTCTGAAGCCAAGAAAAGAGAAGAAGGGAAGTTCCCTAGTCAAACCGAGCAAGCAAAATCAATCACCGTTCTACGAAGCGGTAAGGTAATAGGAGAAGAGGTAAGTGATCCTGTTCATTCTTCTAATGTGCATGATGAAGTAGAGAATTCTGAAAAAAGAAGTTGAAAAGGATAATAGTAGTGAAAACAATCAAACGATTAATCAAGAAGAAGAAATAGAAGTAGAAGTTCCAAATAAGGAAGAAGAGAAAGAGGTTCAAAATAAAGAAGTAGAAGTAGAAATTCAAAAAGAGAAAGAACAAGAAGAAGAGGAACCATATGTGGCTCCACCACCATATGTTCCTCCAATACCGTTCCCAAGAAGACTTATGAAAAACAGAATGGACAAACAATTTTCGAAAATTTATAATATGTTATCCAAAGTGAATGTTAACCTTCCTTTGCTTAATGTTATTAAAAATATTCCAGCTTATGCAAAGTTTTTCAAAGATCTTCACTCTAAGAAACACAAGTTTGAAAACAATGAGAAAATTATTGTTTAAAGCGTAAGTCTTTGTTTACAACCGAATTACCCCCTAAGTTGAATGACCCTGGTAGCTTTAATACCCAAGTTTCCTTGGGAAGCTCTAAAAAGATGAAAGCCATGCTAGATCTAGGAGCAAGTATTAACTTGATGCCTTTTGCGGTCTATAAACAATTAGGGCTAGGAGAACTAAAACCCACTAGTATGCAATTACAATTAGCTGATCGTTCAGTTAAATATCCCTTGGGTATAGTGGAAGACATCCTAGTTCAGGTTGATAAACTAATCATTCCAGTCGACTTTGTGGTTCTAGAGATGGAAAGGAAAATCTGCACAAATAATGAAGTTCCTATATTGTTAGCAGACCTTTTATGGCCACTACCAATACAATGATAAATGTGAAAAATGGTAAACTCACAATGTCAGTCCTAGGAGAAACTGTCGAAATCTCTGTTTATGATGCTATGAATAGACCTAGTGACATAAATGCATGCTTTTCTATAGATGAAATCGAAAAATTATCAACTGAAATTTTGAAGAAGATAATGAAGATGAAGACTATGAGAAAGATGTATTTGTAGTTTATGATGATAGTCCTATCCCTCCCATAAAAATTGCCATTGATGAGATAGAAAGAGAAATAGAATAGGAAGAAAGACAAGAAAGAGAGAAGTTAGAAGCTCTTAAAAATAAAGATAAAGAAAATATAGAGAAAGAACCAGAATCAGAAAACAGTTCTGATAAAATAGTAGAAGTAGAAGAAGAAATTAATGAAATTAAAGAAGATGAAGTAGAAATCTTAAAATCTCTTTTTGAAGAAATTGAGATAGAAGATGTTAAAGTAGAAATTAAGGAAGAAGGAAATAATGAGGATATTAAAATAAAAGAAACAATTAAAGCAGAAAATTCGGAATTTATGCCATCTGTTAAATCTCCTCTAGTAGAAGAATTAAAACCATTACCACCCCACCTAAAATATACATTTTTAGGGGAAGGTAAAACTTTACCTGTTATAATAGCAGCTGATTTAAATGAAGTGCAAGAAGCAAGTCTATTAAAAGTTTTATGGACACATAGAGAAGCTATAGGATGGTCCTTAGCTGACTTAAAAGGTATTAGTCCATCTATGTGCATGCATAAAATACACTTAGAAGAATGTAGTAAACCTTCAAGAGAAAGACAAAGAAGACTTAACCCACACATGGAAGAAGCCGTAAGGAAAGAGGTTCTTAAGCTTCTAGATGCAGGCATAATTTACCCTATATCAGACAGTAAATGGGTTAGTCCAGTTCAAGTAGTTCCTAAAAAGTCAGGAATTACAGTTGTCAAAAATGAAAAAGATGAATTAGTCCCTACAAGAACAATAACTGGTTATAGAATGTGCATTGATTTGCGAAAACTAAATGCGGCAACTAGGAAAGACCACTTTCCTTTGCCATTTATTGACCAAATCCTTGAAAGATTAGCTGGTCACGAGTACTATTGCTTCCTTGATGGTTTTTATGGTTACAATCAAATCCCTGTAGCACTTGAAGACCAAGAGAAAACAACTTTTACATGTCCTTTTGGTACTTTTGCTTTTAGGAGAATGCCCTTTGGATTATGTAATGCACCAGCTACCTTTCAAAGATGCATGATATCTATATTTTCAGGCCTAGTTGAAAGATGTGTTGAAGTTTTCATGGATGATTTTTCAGTTTTTGGAAATTCTTTCGATCATTGCTTAGAAAATCTTACATCAGTTTTGAAAAGATGCTGTGAAACAAATTTAACTTTAAGTTGGGAGAAAAGTCACTTCATGGTCAAACATGGAATTGTCTTAGGGCATGTTGTGTCAAATAAAGGTATCGAAGTTCATAAAACAAAAATTGAAGTTATTTCACAACTACCCCCTCCATCTTCTGTTAAAGGTGTTAGAAGTTTTCTAGGGCATGCTGGTTTTTATAGAAGATTCATAAAAGATTTTTCCAAAATCTGTAAACCTCTATGTAACTTGTTAGCAAAAGATACAGAGTTTGTTTTTGACCAAGAATGCTTAGATGAATTTAATTTATTGAAAGAAAGATTAACTACTGCCCTATTTTATCCGGCCCTGATTGGTCTCCTCCTTTCGAGATCATGTGTGATGCATCAGATTTTGCAATTTGAGCCGTGTTAGGACAAAGGGTAGATAGAAAGCCTCATGTGATCCATTATGCTAGTAGAACTCTAAATGATGCACAACTAAATTATACAACAACAGAAAAAGAGTTTTTGGCAGTTGTGTATGCTTTAGAAAAATTTAGATCATATCTGTTAGGATCAAAAGTGATAATATTTTCTGATCATTCTGCATTAAAATATTTATTAAGTAAGAAAGATGCTAAGCCTAGACTAATTAGATGGATGCTATTGTTGCAAGAATTTGACATTACAATCAAGGACAAAAAGGGAACCGAAAATGTTGTAGCTGACCATTTGTCTAGATTAGAATTTCCACCCTTACTTGAACGTCAATTTCTTGATGATCCAATTCCCATAAATGAAGATTTTCCTGATGAGCAACTGTTAGCTATTAAAGATTCAGACCCTTGGTATGCTGATTTTGTCAATTATTATGTGTTTGATATCATAAATCCTGATTTCGATCATTATGAAAATAAGAAATTTTTGGCTGAAACGGAAAATTATTTTTGGGAAGAGCCTCATTTATATAAAATATGTTCAGACTCTTTAATCAAACGATGTATTTAAGAAAAAGACCAACAAAGTATTATGGAATTCTGCCATGAATACTCCTGTGGTAGTCATTTTAGTGGGAACAAAACTGCTAGAAAAATTTTACAATTAGGTTTATATTGGCCTACTGTTTTTAGAGACTGTGAATTATTTTATAGAACTTGTGATAAATGTCAAAGAACTGGTGGAATAGGAAAAAGAAACGAAATGCCCTTGCATATTAATTTGGTTGTTGAAATCTTTGATGTTTGGGGTATTGATTTCATGGGTCCTTTTCCAGTGTCAAATAATTGTGAGTATATTTTGGTAGCAGTTGACTATGTGTCTAAGTGGATAGAAGCCATAGCAACTAAGACAAATGATGGTAAAACTGTGGTTAAATTTGTGGAAGATCTTTTTGCTAGATATGGAGTACCTAAGGCCATAATAAGTGACCAAGGGACTCACTTTACTAATAAATTACTGAATAATGTCCTTAAGAAACACGGTGTAACTCACAAGCTAGCTACACCTTATCATCCTCAGACATCTGGCCAAGTAGAGGTTAGTAATAGACATTTAAAGCAGTATTAGAAAAGACTGTTAGGCCTAATCATAAAAATTGGGAATCTAAACTTAAGGACGCTTTATGGGCATACCGAACTGCTTTTAAAACCCCAATAGGAATGAGTCCATACCGAATGGTATATGGCAAAGCCTGCCATTTACCAGTTGAAATTGAACATAAAGCCTATTGGGCTGTTAAAAATTTAAATCTAGATTTAACCTTGGTTGGTGAGGAAAGATTGTTTCAATTGAATGAACTAGAAGAACACATGCTAAATTCGTATGAGAATGCCAAAACATATAAAGAGAAGACCAAGAAGTACCATGATATGGGGTTAGCTAATAAGATGTTTCGACCAGGATTGAAAGTTTTACTTTTTAATTCTAGACTTCGGTTATTCCATGGAAAGTTGAAATCTAAATGGTCTGGTCCTTTTATAATTGTACGAATTTATCCTCATGGAGCTGTTGACATACAAAATCCTAAGAATAATGAAAATTTTAAAGTTAATGGACACCGACTCAAGCCATACCTTGAGCCGATGTCAGTTGAACGAACAATTGAATTAATTCGTTTGGCTGACAATGCTCGGCTCAATGATTAGGTTTGCAGTTGGGTCGAGCCAAAGACGTTAAACAAAGGTGCTGAGTGGGAGGCAACCCACTATTATGAATTTTATTGCTTTGGTAGTTAATTTAAATATGCTATTCTCTGTTAAATGTATTTTTGGACATTTAATTTCTAAAATTAAATATGCCAAAATTCAAGTTTGGGGGAGAAAAGCATCTTAATGTTGTATTTATATGTTGCTAATAATCATAGTTTAGAATTTTTGTAGAGTTTTACAATGCAGGAAAGTGACGAAACGTAATGGAATATAACAGAGGGGCTTAACTGCTAATCTGCTGAAAAAGAATGAAACAGAAACGAAAAGGAGACATTCTGCCGACCTTGCGGACGCAAGGTGTGGAAGGCCTTGCGATCGCAAGGTCCTCAATAAATGCAGGCTTCGTGACTTGTACTGGCAGACGTGGGAATCCGTTGAAGAATGCTGACCGCCTGAACTGCCTACCTTGCGGACGCAAGGTAAAAGCCACCTTGCGACCGCAAGGTGCCTTTATATAAGAACAGTTGGGTTTTCTCTGCAAAACTCACCAGACCAACTCCCTCTTTCAAAGCAGCAGTGTAGCAGCCCCTCCCCTCTTTCAAAAAATCCGGCGAATCTCCTAGATCCATCCACATTCCGGCCATTATTCAAAGATATCTTCTCCCTCCTTCAAACCCTTCAACTTCCATCCTTCATACATCTCTCCATCATCCTCCATTGAAGCTTGAAGCTTGAAGCAAGGAGAATGAGCTCCATTTTTGCCGGCAAAGATCTCAAACTCCGGCGACACTCCATCCTTAAGGCTGCAAACAAGTAACACTAACTCCCTTCTTTAAGTTTCGACGTAAAATTTTTGCATGCTAGGGTGTTAGATAATTTTACGTAGATAATATATGCATGCTTTAGGAATTAGTTTTAATTTTAAAATTTTGAAAAAAAAATAATAATATTTTATTTGTTAAATATTTAAATTTAATTTTGCTCAAACAAAATGTCACACAAACGTAGAAACACAAGCGCTTCTTCCTCCCGCCCTGTTCAGGAGGAGGAACCGCATTATGACCACCGTCGTTTTATCTCCTATGAGGCCTCAGAAAAATATGCGGTCAAGCTCTCCAAGTCATTGGTTCCCGAGAGGGGATTTATGGCTGAAGAATTTGACCTACGTAATAACTTTACTACTCGTAGGTGGGGGTTGCTGACTGATTCTCCGGACAAGGAAGTCGTACCTATTGTCCGCGAGTTCTACGCCAATGGCCGCCTTGGTGTAGATGGGGGAGTTTTAGAGACCGTTAATGTTAGGGACGTTAGTGTTGACTTTTCGTCCCAAAGCATTAATATGTATTACGGCACATCCAACTTCGCGGATGGTGCCGATAACTTTAGCCTCCACCTCCATGCCCCTATCCCTCTCGAGGTGGTCAATGCGACCATCGCCCTCCCTGGTGTTGAGTGGACCCAAAACCGTAATCCACCCTACGGTCCACGCACCATGGAGGAGTCCTTCCTGCTGAACACGGCCAAGCCCGTGTTCATATTCATTTGTGCCCTACTCATGCCTTCTAGTCACCAACACACGGTGACTTGGGGTAAGGCTGTCCTGATCTACACCATTATGACCGGTGGGTCTGTCGATGTTGGCCGCCTGATCAACGGCCAAATTAAGACCCTTATTAGAGGTGCTACAAATGCGGGGTTCGCGTTCCCGCATTTGATTACCGAGCTGTGTAGGGGGGTAAGCGTGAGATGGCCTCGACACGCGGAGAGGCTTAAGGCTGGGCCGGCCATTACTAGGGCCATTTTGTTTGAGCACCAGCAGCAGCCGCGAGTGCGGGTTCCTCACGGTGAGGAACCCGAAGAGGAGGAGGAGGACCCGCTCGAGGGGATCTCCAATAGGCTAGAAGAGGTTGCCCTTGAAGCCCAAATGGCAACTCAACAGTTGGCACAAATACGTGCCGACCAAGAGAGGCTGTTTGGGTGGTTTAACACCGTGGGACAAAATGTCTCAAATTATTATGGGCTGCCACCTGGCACGATCCCCGAGTTTCGTCCTCATTCGTTATTTCCACCCGACTCACCTTGAGTCGAGGCCCAAGTTCCATCCTCTTTCGTTAGGTGGGCATGCTATGTCCTTTTGATATTTGTCCTTCCCCATCAATCCTCTCATATGTTCCTCAATTTTGAGGACAAAATAGAAATTAAGTTTGGGGGGGGGGGATTCTATGCCCAGAGTCTTAGCAGGTCCTAACCTAAGGAGGAGTGGAGTTGGGCTATGTTTTTAGGGTGAGGAAAATTTTCTTTTTCCTCTATCGTGTCTTCTCCTCACCCGCCTTTCTTGTTTTTAAATTTTTCTTATTTTCGGAGGTGTTGCCTTGACCAGAATACACTGGTTTTGGATGCTCGTGGATTCCTCTTGTGGGAACCCATCATCAATTGGGTCATCAACATCTCCAATTTTCTTTAAAAAAATAAAAAAATTTAAAAATTTCAAAAATTTCAAAATCAAAATCAAAAAAATATTTTACTTAAAAATTTTAGCCTCAAGTTTAGGTGTGGTAATACTAGTCGATGAGGAGTTAATGCAATGAACCGCATAGCTAGTCCGTAGATCCTTCTGGAATTTACTTGATTTTGCGAAACTTTTACTTTTCTCCAAATTCTTCATGCACCCACACCAGTCTTAATTATGGATTAATTAGAATAGTTTTATAAAGTCTATAGCACCTACTTCATTACAACAAGATATGCACAAGAATATGATGCATAGCCATTCGAACATGATTGTTGCATTAACTTGTAACTTAGGGTCAATTGCATGATAGTTAGATCCCTTGAATTTTTCTCATTTATATATCTCAAGCACACTTTCGAACCGTGTCTGCATGTTAGTCTCAATTGTCCCTACCATCTGTCTTAGCGAATGCTTATGTGAAATCCAGTGATGCTAAACATTCAACCCCACAATTCTCATAGTTGATATGATATTTTGTGTGTCTTACTTGCTTTAAAAACTACATGAGCATTTGGCATTAAGAAATGACTTAGGCCATCTTTGGATCGTTAGAGCCTAAATATTCCCTGACCTTTACTAAAAATATCCCTAGTGTCCCCTTTGAGCCTAATTAAAAAGAATGGAGTGTGCCAAGCACACTATTAAACCCCCATTCGACATCGTTTCTGTTACCCACATTAACTTAACCCTAAAAGCCTATACACTTTTAGCCTACCCTTTGAGAGAGTAGGATGTGGGTGGGAAATTGATTTTAGAGGACCATTCTTTTCAGTTAGGCAATTTTTCTGAAGATTTCTTCTTTCCGTCGTCGAAAAAAAAAAGAAAAAAAGAAAAAAATATGTATCGACAAAAAATGAAACGGAAGAAGAAGAGTGCAAAAAGATTCAAATGGAAGCATAGCTTTCAAAAGAAAATATGTTAGAAAATTATTACTGAGAAGAATGATGTGATATTTTTAGAAGTATATATAGCCCAAAACAAGTTTGGGGGGGGAAGAAGAAAAGTGAAAAGTAACGAAAAATACTCCCCTACGTGTAGTCTTTGCAGGTCCTAGCCTAAATAGGGAAAACTTCCTTTTGCTTGGAAGTATGAGGGATAAAGGGTAGTCTTACTCTCTCACTTTGAATTCCAAATCCATTTCCATCAAATCCCCCATCACCTTGGCCTTACATTACAAGCTAAATAAAGACCTAATGATCTTCTTGCCAATGCTTGTGCTGTTTTAACTACTAAGTGAGTCATATGGAATTGATCAAACACTTCATGTTCATTATTATTCGCCTTAAAGCTCACTGTGTTAGCATAATCTTAGCTATTACAAGTAATTGGGAAAGGAGAGCATTGTATGTCATACATAGAAGTGCATGAGATGCATGTATAAGTTTTTGAAATCCTTGGTGACCTCTCTTTCTGTAATATACCAGGTTTGGATGGTAGATCTCATAATTCATAATGCATGGTTTTCAATTAAACTTTGATTTTCATATGAATGTGGTGTTTAGCTTAATAAAACTGTTTTAGTTGAGATATTCTCTAAGACTGGTGATCACACACACACGGAGAAATTAAAAGTAGTAGCAGTTTTAAGAAAAGATCAGTTGGTTTTATGTGATGTAGCCTGCATATATGTGGTGAGCATCGAACTGAGACTGCTTTGTTATGCCATGCTTTTATAACTTGAGGTTGAACCAAAAAAAATTTTGTTTTATTTTAGTCTAGTTTTTATCTGCTTTTGTATTTATCCGTTTTTGTATTTATCTGCATAGTCGAGTCACTCGAAAGAGTCTCCTTGAGTTTGTGGGTTTATAGAAGAGTGTAAATAGTGTCATCCTCCAAAAATATTTCTATTTATTTTTTTATTATTATTAATTAATTGCTTTTGTATTTATAAGTATTGTTTACTCGTGGACGAGCAAAGTCTAAGTTTGGGGGTATTTGATCGATGTATTTTATACATCGATTTTATATACTTCTATGACTTAAATTATGCTATTTCACGAGGCTTTTGGCTACTGATATGTGTTTTCAGTGACTTTTGTAAGTTTCAGGGTTTTTAGTGAAAATATGCAAAGCACAAGGCTTTTATATGCAAATTCCAAGAAGGGCAAAAGATGAAAATTGAAGAAGAAAAGAGGAATAAACATACTGGAGACCTTACGGTCGCAAGGTGTTTCAAACCTTGCCCCCGCAAGGTGGACAGTAACTTGAAGAAACCAAAGCCCGGAATGATGGAGACCTTGCGGACGCAAGGTACCCCACATCTTGCGACCGCAAGGTGGTCAGAACGCGAGAAATTCGTATTTTCACTGGAGATTCGATTGCAATACAACTCCTCGGTATAAATAGGAGTCGGTAGACAAAGCCTAAGATATAGAGAAATGGCTGGAAACAATTTTGTATAGCTTTAGAATAGATTTTATGTTATATAACATATTTAGATTGAGTAAGTACAAGTATTGAAGATCAAATCATGTCTCCATTCATCTCCATGTGATGTTCATTGTCAATGATGAACTAAATCATCATTAATCTAGGAGGTGGGAGGTAACTTGGATCGAATTTATGTTTTAATTCACATTTATGTTCATTCAATTCACATTTGTGTATTTCAGCTCATTACTCGGGTAGAGTAACGGCTTACTTTGGGAATTTTGGGCCGGGGAAGTGAGGTGGATACCTTACTAGGCTAGGGATCACTTATAACCGGTGGATTTGAATTTTGGTGGAGTTTGTACTGGGTTTAGAAGCTTTGGTGGGCTACACACACCTATCTCGCACCTCTCTCTCTAAAACTCGGCGTTCTTACGACGCGGAGAAAATATCAGATCTTCGTTGTCGATTTTTCTGAACGTTGAAATGAGGAGCCCAACACTCTTATTTATAGGTGGGACGAGGGAGTCATCGGGAATTATCAGAATTCTTCAGCGAGCTCAAACATCGTGTACGCCGGCCTTCACAGCTTGTACAATGCGTTAAGTCCCAGAGCTACTGTAGCTTACTTAGCGCGGCATTATCCCTTCCTTGGTGCGGCACCCAATCCTCCTTTAGGTTGCGCCATGTCCCTATTCAAGTTTCATTTTTGGCGCTTTCACCCTCGCATTTTACTGTTTTGCACATCCTGCTTTGCCTTTCGCATTTTCGACTCCTGTAACTTGACAGTTGTTAATTTTGAACAGTTCTTGATATCACATGTCAGAGTCACATATCAGGGGTACGAAATTGGGGTGTCTACAACTGCTTTGCCCGTTACTGAATAGGCCGAAAAGGTGGATCCACGTTCAGGTCATGGCGGGCAACACTCTCACTGATTCCCTGCATGTCTTCGACAGTCCATGCAAATACATCCAGGTTGTTCTTAAGTAGCTCGATCAACCTCTCCCGAGCTTCGAGAGGCATGGCCTTCCCGATTTTGATTTTCTGCTCGGGATAAGCTGGATTAATGACGATCTCTTCCAGCTCGCCCTCTGGCTGGAATTCAGGCTCGACTCGAACTTGTAGAGTGTCCATCTTGATGTCTTGTGTTGTGAGACACCGATCCTTATGCTTGGAGGGCAATGGTGCCAAGGCTTGCTCGGCCTTCTCTTTTTCCATGGGGTCCGCTGTTTCAGAGGGCTCCTCGAGCTCGATATTGTTTATGGGGATGGAGCCCGAGGCAGTGTCGATTGGAACCTCTTTTTCGGGAGCCACCACTGTCTGGTCGAGAATGTCCACGATCAGTTTCTGCTTCTTCTGCTGGGAATCCCGAACATACTCCCACATTGCCCGCGGCTTGCTATTGTGGATACCCACTCCATCCTCCGTGTAGAACTTAGCCTTTTAGTGGGGGATGGAGGTAACCATCTGAAACTTGGCCATGGCCAAGGCACCTAGAATGCAGTTGTAAGTGGATTTCATATCGATCACCAGGAAAGTGATCATCTCCGTTCGCGTCTGTGCCCCATCTCCCATGAAGACCTCCAACTCGATGGTTCCCTTGACACTTACTTGATGGTTGGTGAATCCTTCAAGTTTCCCCATATAAGGCTTGAGCCGAGTGTTTGATAACTCTAGTCCTTTGAAACATGAGTAATACATGATGTCTCTGCACGCTCCGGTGTCGAGCAGCACCCTATGAACTTTCCTATTGTTCACTAGACAGAAAATGACCAACAGTTGCTCGGATGCCAGAGGAGTACTTGACAGCTCGCTACGGGTAAAGAAAATGCTCTGTTCCCCTGCCCGTTGTACTGCTGGTGTATTAATAGCTTTGGACAAGGAGTATATGTGCTTCCGAGCTGAGTGTTGGATGGGAGCTCTTCCTGGATCATGTTCACCACCCCTTGCAATTTGAGGGGCCTAGCCGCCTCTTCCTCTTGGGGGTCTTCATTGTCGATCATTGTTTGCATTATTTCCCGTGCCCTGAATCTTTTTGAAGCGGTCCAATTTGCCTGCATTGATTAGTTTTTATATTTCCCATTTCAACACTATGTATTCCGCTGTTGTATGGTCGTTACCATGATGTTAATCACAATACTTTGTGTTGTCCCTGGTGTGAGCGAGCTCAGGGTCAAGCGGGTAAGGAACTGGCAACGCATCCCCCAACTAGAACATGATCTCTTCTTGTGCATTATTCAACGGGCTAAATTGCGCTTCCCCGAATCTTTGTCCGGGGGTAGATGTTCTCTTCCAGTCTTTGCGCGAGCGGTTGTTGCCTTCCTGGCTCTGGTCAGCTGGCGTGGCCAAGCTGTCCTGAGTCTTATCCTTGTTTTTGGCCTTGTCGCCCTTGATGCTCTCAGTTGAACAAAAAGGTGAGAGCTTGCTAGTAGCTCTTCTTTCGAGGCACCCGGGTTCATTGCCAACATTGTTTTTAGGGAACCTGCTTTCATGTTGTTAAGTTAGCAGAGCATAATCTCCGGGTCACTAGTAGCAGTTACTTGGTCGAGCATCTCCTCGAATCTTTTTAGATAGCTGCAATAGGACTCATTGTCACCTTGTTTAATCTTAACAAGATCGAACCGATTTTTGGGCATTGGTCCCGCAGTGCCAAACTCCTCTAAGAACTTCTCTCGGAGCATCTCCCAACTACCAATAGATCCACGGGGGACTCTGCCCAACCACGACTGTGCCTTTCCTTGGAGAGCACCCTCAAATGCTCGCATCTTCAAAACTTCCACATCGATGACCATCTGAATCTATGCCTCGAATGATCTGAGCCAATCGCATGCTCCGCGTCTTCCCAAAGTACTTTTTGAATTGTGGGAAGATAACCCCTTGCGCGGGTGGCGCATTCTCGATTTTTGGAGTGAACGGGCTACCTTCCAGCGGCTTAATGGCCCCATAGCCGGGCTTGGCCACTGCTAAATTAGCCATTTGTTTCACCATATCTCATTTCATAGCCTCCATACGCTCGGACAGGTGTTTCTCGGCATCCAACGTGAGTCTAGACGAGCAGGCATGTTCAGACTGCTGGCTGTATGGACTTCTGGAGTGCCTAGCGGTTGGCGGGCAGAAGGTTGGATCATAAGATGCCCCAGCTTCCCTATCAATTCGAGCCCTATGCCTAGGGCGGTGGGCTTCTCTTTCCACGTATTCACGGGCTCTACGGCGGCTATGGCTCTCTTCCCGAGCGCGGTGCTCCTGCCGACAATTATGTCTGTGGGAGAGATTCTGACGGCTGTATCTGCTCTCCGCCTGATCATCTGCTCGCTTCGCCTCCTCGGTTTTCTCCGAAGGAATGTGAATAACGGAAGGGATCCGTCTGCTCGGAGCGGGCAAATGTTGGGAGGCCTGGCCACCACCAACGATTGCTAGATTGCTGAAAGCGAGCATTGCCAAATCTGCAACTGGCACCGGGGCGTGGCCCAAGGCAAGCAGTTGCTGGTTTAGTGCAAACATCTTATTATAATACTCTGCTTGGACTTGCAGAGCAGCAGCCTGTTGGTCAGGGGTTTTCCCGGGCAAACTTACGTCACTACCCTGGCTATTCTCTCGCTGGCGATTTAGCTTGCGTCCTGAGATCTAGCGCGCAAGCATCGCGCTTCTCGTTGATAACTTTCCTGGCATCGCGTGGGCTGGCATGACTTTGGCTGACGTGCCGGGATGGCTGTTCCTCAACATACGACACATCATTGCCATGAGTCGCGTGCCAAGCAGCCACTTTCTGAATCCTCATTTGTACCCCTTGGGGTGCCCTAGGTACCCAGTGGTGGATTGTTGTTACCTGCCTGTTGGCTTCTAGCCTGGTGGTTACTAACGGTGACATGATGCTTGCTACCCTTGCCAGCCATTGCAAATAAGCAGATTTTCAAGAATCTCACCCGAAAACTTTGAGGAAAGTCTTGAAACTTCGTTTCTCGGCAACGGAACCAAACTGATGTGCGAAAAATGCAGCTTGGGCCGTCCGTGTGTTGGGTAGGATATTTGGGCTTGATCTGCTTCCTTGAATCTGATTAAGATCACGAAAACACCTTAGTGGAAGTGCAAGGTTTGACCTCGCAAAACCACTCCGGCGTGAGAGTAAGTACCGTGTGTAAGAGTCAAAAGAGAATTTGATAGAGGTTTTAGGCTCAAGAAAGTGTGCGTACCTTGTTTGTGGTTTATGGAGGGGTATTTATAGGCCCCTAATGACCTAGAATACTGGAGAGAATCCCTAAATTGTAGGCATGATAGGCGGCTGGCCGCGTGAATGTAGGAACAAATAAGGCAAGTGTCCTGCTCGGATATGGAAACCTTTGACTTGTCTTGGAGAGCAAGTTTCCGGGGTTTCCTACTTGATGCGTGCCGGGGCGAGCAAGGCTCTGCCCGGCTACTTGATGTAAACTGAGCTGAGGTAAGTGTAGATTCTGGGCGTGGCCCCTGGTCGGATAGGCAAGGCCTGCGCCCGGCCAAGTTTAGACGGAAGTTGCTATGTTCGTTGCTAAATACCTTGGTTACTTTGTCCGCTAGACTGGTGGTCCCCGTACTAATTATGTTCGTGACTGGCACGTGATGCTAGTTCGTGCTTCGCTCGTGACCCGGCTTGGGTCGGGCACATCACCCCTAAACTTAGAGATTTGCTCCTGCATTAAAATTCAAGCTCAAGGAAGTAAGGAAAACAATTAAGCATCATCTCTCATTGAATAAAAACCAAAGGAAAAGAAGAAAAATATTTTTTATGTGGGGACTCTATGTACACCTCCCTACAAACCCACAAACTCGGGAGGGCTTTGAAAAGCAGCTCTGAACAAAATAAAATAAAACATATAAATACAAAGATAAGGGAGAGGAAATGATATTTTTTGTTCTAAGCTAGAGTCGTTAGCTTGACTTTGGGCCTCCCCTAGATCTAGGGAGGATCGGTGAGAATGGTGAAGACTTTTTCACGAGCGACGGGTCCTCCAAAATAATGCTTGAGACGTTGCCCATTAACCGTGAAAGTATTGTGGTCCTCCATATTTTCAATTTCCACCACCCCGTGAGGATAAACATTGACCACCGAAAAAGGACTTGACCATCTTGACTTCAATTTTCCCGGAAAAAGCTTCAAACGAAAATTAAAAAGGAGTACACTTTGCCCCGGCTCAAAAATTTGAACATTAATTTTCTTGTCATGCCATTTCTTTGTCTTCTCCTTATAAATTCTCGCATTTTCAAATGCATCAAGGCGGAACTCATCTAATTCCTCCAATTGAAGTAACCTTCTTTCACCGGTGGCTTGCATATCAAAATTGAGCTTTCGAATAGCCCAATATGCCTTGTGTTCAATCTCTACTGGAAGATGACAAGCTTTACCAAACACTAGTTGATATGGAGACATACCAAGAGGTGTTTTGAAAGCCGTCCTATAAGCCCATAATGCATCATCTAACTTTTGAGACCAATCTTTCCGTGAAGGATTCACCACCTTCTCAAGAATTTGCTTCACTTGCCGATTTGAAACTTCCACTTACCCACTTGTTTGGGGATGATAATATGTTGCAACCTTGTGCTTCACACCATATTTAGCCAAAATTCCCTCAAGCAATTTGTTACAAAAATGAGATCCACCATCACTAATAATAACTCTAGGTGTACCAAAACGAGTGAAAATGTTTCGTTGAAGAAATTTGGTAACAACCCGAGCATCATTAGTAGGTAAAGCGACGGCTTCAACCCACTTTCAAACATAATCCACCGCATGAAGAATGTAGAGATTGCCATAAGAAGAGACAAATGGACCCATGAAGTCAATACCCCACACATCAAAAAATTCTACCTCGAGAATACCATGAAGGGGCATCTCATGTAGCTTTGAAATATTTCCCATCCTTTGGCAACGATCACAACGAACCACAAACTCATGAGCATCCTTAAAAAGTGAAGGCCAAAAGAATCCACTTTGAAGCACTTTTGTTGCGGTCTTGAAACCCCCAAAATACCCTCTATATGAAGAAGAATGACAATGGAGTAAAATAGACTCTTGCTCCTCCTTAGGCACACATCTTCGCAAAACTCTATCATTCCCTTTCTTGAACAAAAACGGCTCATCCCAATAATAATACTTGACATCATGAAGAATTTTTTTTCTTTGAGAATATGAAAAGTTCGGTGGCAATACATCGCTCACAATATAATTCACAAAGTCAGCATACCACGGAACTTCCTTGAAAGAGATAGAGAAGAGATACTCATCCGGAAAAGATTCCTTTATAATACCATGATCCTTAGTAGCTTCATCTTGCTCCAACCTTGACAAATGATCGACTACTTGATTTTCCACCCCTTTTCGATCTTTTATCTCCACATAAAATTCTTGAAGAAGAAGAACCCATCTAATCAACCTCGGTTTGGCATCCTTCTTGGCAAAGATAAATTTGATGGCACTATGGTCGGTGTAGACAACCGTCTTAGTCCCAAGAAGATAAGAATGGAACTTATCAAAGGCAAACACTATAGCAAGAAATTCCTTTTCGGTAGTAGCATAATTAACTTGAGCTTCATTCAAGGTCTCACTTACATAGTAGATTGCATGAAAAATCTTGTTTCTTCTTTGACCAAGCACGGCCCCAATGGCATAATCACTAGCATCACACATGAGCTCAAACGGTTTTTCCCAATCCGGCGTGATAATGATCGGAGCGGTAACAAGAGCCTTCTTCAATTTTTCAAAGGCCACCAAGCAATCACCATCAAAAATAAATTGCACACCTTTTTCCAAAAGATTACATAGAGGCTTAGTAATCTTGGAAAAAAAATTATAAATTGCCGATAGAAACTTGCATGGCCCAAGAAACTTCGAATTCCTTTGACATTTGTTGGTGGAGGCAATTTCTCAATCACTTCTATTTTTGCTCGATCAACCTCAATCCCTTTCAAATCAATTTTGTGGCCTAGAACACCCTCGGTCACCATGAAATGACACTTTTCCCAATTCAACACAAGATTTGTGCTCTTGCACCTTTTAAGAACTCGGGAGAGATTATGCAAGCATGAGTCGAAACTATCTCCAAACAATGAAAAATCATCCATGAAGACCTCAATTTGTTGCTCCACCATATCCGAAAAAATAGACATCAACACCTTTGAAATGTGGCAGGTGCATTACACAACCCGAAAGGCATCCGTCTAAAAGCAAAAGTACCATACGGACATGTGAATGTAGTCTTCTCTTGATCTTCGGGAGAAATTTCAATTTGATGATGCCTGGAGAATCCATCAAGAAAACAATAGAACTCATGGCTTGCCAACCAATCAATCATTTGGTCGATTAAAGGAAGAGAAAAATGATCCTTGCGAGTGGCCTTGTGAAGCTTTCGGTAGTCAATACAAACTCGCCAACCCACCACTATTCTTGTTGGAATGAGCTCATTATCATCATTAGTCACCACGGTCATGCCCCCTTTCTTCGGTACACATTGAATCGGACTCATCCACTTGCTATCAGAGATAGGATAAATGATGCCCGCATCGAGCCACTTGATAATCTTCTTTTTAACAACTTCTTTCATTGGTGGGTGGAGTCTCCTTTGTGCTTCTCTCGATGGCGTGTATTCCTCCTCAAGATAGATTTTATGAGTGCATATAGAAGGATTAATGCCTTTGATATCCGCCAAAGTCCAACCAATAGCTTCCTTGTGCTCCCTAAGAACCCGTATAAATTTTTGTTCCTACACATCATTAAGAGAAGAGGAAATAATAGCAGTTAATGTGTTAGAATCTCCTAAAAAAACATACTTGAGATGTTTAGAAAGTGGCTTGAGTTCTAGAGTTGGTGGATCAATGCTTGACAGCTTCATGGACTTTGAAAAATCTCTTTGCAACTCTAACGGTTCCCATTTTTCTCTTGGAATCACTTCACCCCATTGACAATCAAATTGAGCTTTCACGTGCATGATTTCTTCACTTTCCCCAAGATTTTCATTCACAAAAACCTTCTCTACCGGATCTCTTGGATGGCTAGCATGAAATGCCTCTTCAACACAATCATGAATGACATCCACCCTAGCACATTCTTCCTCATTGACCGGATGCTTCATTGCTTCATAGATGTTAAAGGTGATTGTTTGGTCATGAACTTTCATTGTCAATTCTCCTTTTGTTACATCAATGTTGGTTTTGCTAGTAGCAAGAAAAGGTCGCCCAAGAATGATTGGAACTTCTCTATCTTCGTCCATATCCAATACTATAAAATCTGCCGGAAGAATAAATTTATCCACTTTCACCAAAACATTTTCCACAACACCCCTTGGTCGAACTACCGAGCGATCCGCAAGTTGAAGTATCACGGATGTAGGCATAGGCTCACCGAGCCCCAATTTTTGAAAGATGGACCACGGCATGAGATTGATACTAGAACCAAGGTCACAAAGAGCCTTACCCACATGAAGCTCACCAATAACGCAAGGAATAGTGAATTTCCCTGGATCCTTTAATTTTGGAGGAAGCTTGTGACTAAGCATGGAACTACACTCCTCCGTCAAAGCAATGGTTTCATGATCCTCTAATCTCCTCTTCTTTGTGACAAGATGCTTAAATTTTTTTGCATACTTGGGTATCTCTTGTAAAGCATCAAGAAGAGGGAGATTAATCCATTGGGACTTGAAAATCTCAAGAAATTTTGTAAACTGTTGATCATCGGATTTCTTTTGGAGCCTTCGAGGGGAAGGTGGAGGTGGAAATATTTTCTGAACAACGGGAGGAGTTGGTGTGACATGTTGCTCATCCTCAACTTTTCCATCTTCACTATTTTTCTGAAACTTCGCTTCATCATTTTCTGTTTCAACCTCGGAGATTTTTCCACTTCGAGTAGTGACTACCATACAACGCTCCTTACCCTTCGGATTTGGCTCGGTATCACTAGGTAAAGTCCCTTGAGGTCGAGAAGAAAGTGTTGATGCAATAGTCTTTCCCAACTGCTCAAAATTCTTTGCCATTGCAGTTTCCATGTGAGCTTGTTGTTGCTTGAAAAGAATCATTAAGTCATCGGGAGGAGGATTGTTGTTCACTTGGGCTTGTGAGTTTTGGAAGCCCGGTGGTGGTACATTCACTCAGTTTTGATTTGGGAAGTTTTGTTGTTGAGAAGTGTCTGCATTGTTACTCTAAGAAAAATTTGGGTGGTTTCTCCATCTGGGATTATAAGTGCTCGAATACGGATTATTATTCTTATTAAAATTTGAAATAAATTGAATTGATTCAGAATTTAAAGCACAAACATCCGTAACATGGTTACCTCAACAAAGCTCACATACTTGCACGGGTTGGATCATGGATGTTTCAAGTCTTTTTGTTAACATTGCAACTTGAGCTTCTTGCTTTTGAACTCTATCCGACTCCAATTCAACTTTCTTGAGTGTGAGTCTTTCACCACCCCATTGATAATTGTTGCTTGCCATTTCTTCCAACAAATCATATGCCGCATCAACCGGTTTACTCATCAAAGCTTCACTCGTCGCCGCATCGATTGTGCAACGGATAGTAGGCTCAACCCCATTGTAAAATGTTTGCACGATCATCCATTTTGGAAGTCCATGGTGAGGGCATTGTCAGAGTAGATCCTTGTACCTCATCCAAGCTTCATAATGAGATTCACCACTACATTGTGTGAAACCAGTGATGTCATTCCTCATTTTGTTTGTCTAGCCGGGAGGAAAATACTTCTCAATACATTTTTGTGCGACCGCATCCCAAGTAGTGATAGATTAAGCCGACAACGATGCTAACCAATCACTAGCAACCTCCCCCAAACTAAATGGAAATAGTCGAAGACGGATTGCGTCGGAGGAGACCCCATTAAACTTGAATCTGTCACAAATTTGGAGGCAATTCTTGAGATGTGAACTTACATTTTCATTTGGCAAACCCATGAATTGTTTTGCCATCACCATTTGGATAAGAGCGGGCTTGAGTTCAAAATTGTTTGCTTCAACTGTCGGTCTCCTTATGCTTTCTTGGAAACAGGCCATAGATGGCGCCGCAAATTCCCTTAATGTCCTTTAAGCCGCTTGATTTTCTTGGTTTGCCATTGCTTTCCTCCTTCGAGTTTGGAATGTGCGCTCGATTTATGGGTCAAGATTTAATTGAATCAAACCTTGACTTGGGTCTTTCGCATAAACCTACAAAAGAGCTTCACAAAACAAACTCCAACCAAGCAATTAGACGAACAACAAAAATTAAAAACGTCTAAACTAAAGCCACAAATCCTTGGTATTAATATTAAGAAAGTAAACTAAATTGTCCTCGGCAACGGCGCCAAAAAATTGACGGGTAAAATCGCAACGGGCAAGAATACCCGGTCGTCCTCAGGTAATATAGTGCGTAAGCACAAGTATCGATCCCACAGAGACAATTATGTCGTATATTTTCCTAATTACTAAAATTATGGATTTATTGTTTATCTAAACAATTGATTTTTAGCGATGCAATTGAAACTAAGGCAATAAAAATAAGCAAGAAATAAAAATTGCCAACTACGCACAATTAATGAAGAGTTTTCTCAAGGATGAAAATGTTAGGATCGTAATTTCACTCCAATTATCCACATGCTCAATTTATCTACTCTCTCAATTTTCGATAATTCATGTTGTTTCTCATTGTATCTTGATTTGCAATTGTGCATTCATTACATTAGGTTCTATGCTTAGTGACTAATTGGGTTGCGTACCAGTTAGCATGGCAACTATGTATAGAACTTTGCCTTAGAATAGTTTTTAGACTTCACAGGTTCAGTGGAAGACTTCGGCTGAAGGCTTCACCGGAAGACTTCAAGCATCCTCCAGCGACAGACCTTGTCTGCACTTGATCAGCATGACGTGTCCAAGACTTCCAGATTTCAAAGCTCAAATGGATTATTTAATTCAAGCCTAAATCAGTTTGAATTTGAATTAAATCATCTCCAGATCAACGCTGACTTCTCAGACACGTTCCTCTAGCTTTTCCTAAAAGCATGAAGACTTTTATCCTCCTAAAAAGTGACATTGCAGGTTCACAGACTGACACATACAGACTGTACCAACTACTGCAGGTCTGCAACTCTGATTGTCGCTCACTTGCTAGTTGCTGCAACAACTCTTCACCATTCCCTACTCAGTATCAGTTGAAGAGGAAGTCAACAAACAGCTCCAGGCATTTAAAGCATTCAACCTAATAGAGTTGTTACTCACTTCGTCTTCTCCAACGATCTCAAGAATGCCCAAGCTATAAATATTGTCATTAAAGACTGAAGAAAACAATGCTCTGAATCTATCCAACAACATCAAGCTTTATATACTCAGTGCATTTAAGAGATCATTAACTGATCAACGAAGTCCTCAACAACAACAAGAAGATCTGCATCAACCATTAATCATTTGCTTCTTATTGTTGTTCTTTCTACTATTCTTCTGGACGTTGAATATTTGTTTTGTCCAGATATTCAATACCCCCACCCCCAAACACAAGTCAAATATTTTTGTACACGATCCATTGGACATTTCTAAAATAGAACTAGTGGAAAATATAGTGCACATTTAAATCCAAGGTTGACTGCCTTGGTGGTGGACGTAGCACTCTTTATAGTGCGAACCATCTCAAAATACATGTGTTCTTTACTTACAGCTTTACATTGTTTTCATAATTCTTAACTTATTCCTTCAGCAGCAAACTTGAGTAACCAGCTAAGTCTACGGTAGTTCTTCACCAGCAGACTTAGTCTGTCTTCCTTGCAAGACTTCCGCTACTTCAATCTTTTCAATAGATTGCAAGTGCTTGTGTTAGGAATCAATACGAAAAGTTTTAAGTGTTTAATAAGCTATTCAACCCCCCCCCCCTTCTAGCTTATTATTGTGCCCTTTGGGACTAACAATTGGTATCAGAGCTTGACTCTTCGAAAACTAGTTTTTCCAAGATTAAACTCTTGAGAGACACGATCCAATGGCACAAACACACTACATGCTACCTACGTCAAATGCGAACCACGTCCCAATATTGGACGAAGGCCATTTCGATGTATGGAAGGATAACATAATGCGTTTTATGAATTCTATTGATAACAGGTTATGGAAGTACGTACTCGCAGGACGTCATGTACCAATGAAGGCAAATCTTCTGGCAAGCATTGCTGGTAATCCTGCTGAAGTACCAAAAGAAGAATCAGAATGGACCGAGGACGAAAGAAAGCTAGTGGAGCTGGACAGTAAAGCCATCAACATCATAACAAGCTCACTAGACACCAGTACTTACCAACAAGTGATCTGATGTACTACTGCCAAAGAAATGTGGGAAGCTCTTGTTAAATACTTGGAAGGAGACCAAGATACAAGAGACAACAGGAAGTACACATTCATCCAACAATTCAATTCATTCAAAAAGGATCCCAAGGAAACCTTGAGACAAGCTTATGATCGACTCAGTGAGGTAATAAATAGTTGTTTCTCTCTTGGAAAAACTTATGACAAGAAAGAAATGAACATGAGATTTCTAGGCTCACTAGGTAGTCTATGGCTTGTTAAGACTACCGCCATGAAGTAATCTAAGAACTTGAATGAAATGACTCTTCGTAGTCTCTATGCAAGTTTAAAGGTTTACGAGCTTGAAGTTAATCAAGCTCTAGAGCAGGACAAGCAGTTCAAAACCTTGTCCTTGCCAGCCATGGTACAAGAAGAAACCCCAGTTGAAAACAAACCTTCTACTTCCTCCAGTGAAAACGATTTTCTTTCAGATGAACAATTTGCAATGTTTGTTAAACGTTTTTAAAAATTTGCAAAATAGGGAAGGAAGGACACACACCAGCAGCCTTTTAGAAAATATGCTGAAAGCCCATCTAACAATGAGCTAGTGTGTTATAACTGTAGAAAACCTGGTCATTTTGCATCTAAATGTCCAAAGCCAAAATTCGAAGCATACCGGAAGCCTCCTTATAAGAAATTTCAAAAACAAAAAGGTATTCTGGCTGAAGACATTGAAAAGAAACAGGATGCTACATGGTTTGAGACAGATTTAGAAGAGGATGAGGACGATTGTGAGCAAGCCAATATATGCTTAATAGCTCATGAATCAAGTCCCACCTATGACTCTGAACATGAATTCGAAATCTCACCTAGTCCCTTCGTAAAAGGTGAGATCAACTGTGAAAACTTTAGTAAGGAAGAACTGCTCGAGGATAATCAAGAAATGCTTGAGGAGTTCAACTCTTCAGAGTAGCCTATGTAAAACTCGCATAGAACTTTGAAAAGCTTACTGTTGAGAAATCTTTACTGGCAGCTAAGATTCAAACTCTCAATAGCTGTCAACAAGAAAGTATCAAGCTAAAAGGAGAAAACAAATTTCTTGGTGATAAAGTTGATTGCCTAACTGAGCACATCAAAGGGCTGGACCTTGAGAAAATTGCCTTGCAAAAGACAATAGACTCCTAGAACAGTTCCAAGGAAACCTTCGAGGGAATCCTCTCTAGCCAAAAGCCTAGTGGAGATAAATCAGGCTTAGGCTATAATGATGAGCCCAGAATTGCATATTCTTCTGTCACAGAGAAAAGGTGAATCCTCCAAGACTGCTGATGGACTTGGCTATATAAGTGTACCATAAGTTTACCCCAAGGCTCACAAGGGGAAAGCCAAAGAGAATGTCTCTAATGAGAAGCTTAAGAAAGGAACGGTAGAGAAATCAAAGTCTACCAACAACAGCTCTGCTAAAGCAAAGTCTGCTGGCGGTAGACCTACGAAATCTCTGCTGGTACCTGTCAAGTTTGTCCATGAAATGGCTAAGGCACCCAAGTTAATTGACAATAAACTTAAAGGAATTCTGTCGAATCCTCCTAAAACAGTTCACAACAGACCAGCCAAGGCTAAGTTTGCTGGTAACAAATCAAGGAAGGCTCAACAGAAACCAATTAAGCCTACCATCAACAAGCTAGCTGAACCCAAGACTACTGTTGGGAATAAGGAAAGTCACAAGCACTCTACAGCTAAAGCTAATCACTGTCCTCCATGGAACTTTCATCTATGTCATTCTTGCAACTGCTTAGGCCATCTGGCCCCAAAATGCCAGCTAAGGTTCACACCAAAATCTGAGAGACCTAGTTCTCTCAAGGTTAGGTAGGTATGGGTCCCAAAAGGTTGCTAATCCTCAGGACCCAAAAGAAAATAAAGGGGACCTTGTTCCTTTGACTTTTTCAGGTCTGCTTCATGGCTATAGATTCAGAAGATAAGGACATCTGGTACCTCGATAGTGGTTGTTCAAGGCACATGACAGGGAACAGAAGTCTACTCTCAGATATAGCTGAAGCTAAAGGTCCTACGATGATTTTCAGTGACAATGCAAGAGGGAAAACAATTGGGTATGGCTCAATCACTAGAGGAAGTCTCTCCATCAACAAAGTTCCTCTAGTGAATGGCTTAAAGCATAATCTTCTGAGCATATCCCAATTCTGCGACAAAGGACTTATCTACCAATTCTCCTCCAACCTATATCTCATCAAAGATCGTGAATCCTGCTCAACATTACTGACTGGGAATAGACAAGGAAACGTCTATGTCGTGGACTTAAACATTCTAGAGAGATCCTCCAGCATTTGCCTAGTTGCAAATAACATTCGTGACAATAGTTGGCTTTGGCACAAGTGTCTCAGTCACCTCAACTTCAAGTACCTCTCCAAGCTCTCCAAAGATGGGCTTGTCAAAGGTCTACCTACGGTGCCTGCCGACCACGACAGAAGTTGCAAAGCTTACCAGTTAGGAAAACTCTCCAAGTCTTCCTTTAAGAGCAAGTCTGTCATGTCAACTTCCAGACCTCTTCAACTTCTGCACATGGATCTCTTTGGACCAATCACTACGATCTCCGAGACAAGTATACACTTGTAGTAGTTGATGACTACTCTAGGTTCACCTGGATCGAAACAATGACTTCAAAAGATGAGACATATGATCTGGTCACCGCTCTTTTCAGAAGACTTCAAACCCAAAAACTTGAAGACATAAGTGACATCAGATCAGATAACGGCACCGAATTCAAGAGCAACGGTGTTGACAGATACTGTGATGACCACGGGATCAGCCACAACTTCTCTGCTGCCGGAACTCCTCAACAAAATGTGTGAACGAAAGAACAAAACACTCATTGAAGCAAGAACTATGCTTTGGCTAGACTTCCGAATACTACGGCGTGTCAACTCTGCATGTTTTACCCATAATCGATCCCTGGTAAATAAATTTCATAATAAAACTCCATATGAAATATGGAGAGGAAGAGCCCCAAATATAGGATTTTTCAAAATCTTCGGCTGTAAATGTTTTATTCTATATAATGGAAGAGAATATAGAGGCAAATTTGATTCAAAATCAGACGAAGGAATTTTTCTGGGCTATTCCAAACATTCAAAAGCATTTCGCATATTTAACAAAACTTTTTGAAAATCTTAGAATATGTGCATGTTACTTTTGATGAATACGATTTATTAGAGCCTTGAAAGGCTCCAAATGTTGCTGATGATTCTGATGATGTTGAGACAGGTACAAATAAAGCTTCTACTTCTACTTCACCTCAGAATCCTCCAACTGCAAACTCTTCTAATTCTGCTATTCCAGCACCAGCAGACTTCAACTCTGCTGGTACCTTTTTAAACCCTTTTGTTGACCCTGAACCCATCTCTCTTGTTCTACCTCAAACACCTTTGCAGATCATTCACCCTTCTTGTTCACCAGAAAATGAAGGTCTCGAAGATTCTACCTCTTCTGAACCCGATTTTGGTGAATCACCCTCTCTACCTTCTCCAGATTCTCTAAGGGAAGAACTCACCAGAAGTGATCTTCCTCCAGCTGTTATTGAAACAAGAGATCACCCCATCTCACAAATCATTGGTGATCTCAACTCAGGAGTTCGTACGAGAAGTAATGTTCGAAATAAGACTATGTTTGCCTTCGCATTCGTGTCTGAAATCGAGCCAAAGAAGATTGATGAAGCTATCAAAGACCATTACTGGATTGAAGCTATGCAAGAAGAGCTGAACCAGTTTGAAAGATACAAAGTGTGAAGCTTAGTTCAAAGACCTACTGGCCATCCAGTCATAGGCACCAATTGGGTATTCAGAAACAAGAGAGATGAAGATGGAAATGTCACCAGAAACAAAGCTAGACTGGTTGCTCAAGGCTATCGACATGAAGAAGGAATTGACTTCGATGAAACATTTGCTCATGTTGCCAGATTAGAGGCAATCAGACTCTTTCTAGCCTTTGCTTCGTTCATGGACTTCAAAGTATATCAGATGGATGTGAAGAGTGCCTTTCTCAATGGTGATCTTCAAGAAACGGTATACGTTGAACAACCTCCAGGTTTTGTCATCCAAGACAAACAGGATCAAGTGTACCGACTCAAGAAAGCACTCTACGGCTTTAAACAAGCTCCCAGAGCTTGGTATGAAACTCTATCCAAGTTCTTAATTGAACAAGGATTCGTGAGAGGAAGAATAGACACAACTCTGTTTATCCTCAAGCACAAAGGTCATTCTCTTATGGTACAAATCTACGTGGACGACATCATCTTTGGATCAACAAACCAAAGCATGTGCAAGAGATTCGAGAATCTGATGCAAAACAAGTTCGAGATGAGCATGATGGGAGAGCTCACTTACTTTCTAGGACTTCAGATTCAACAAACTTCAGACGGGATCTTCATCAGCCAAACCAAATATACAAAGGAACTCATCAAGAAATTTGGTCTTGATTCAGCTAAAGGATTCGAAACTCCAATGTCTACCGACTACCATCTTGACAAAGATGAAAAGGGAAAGCAAGAGAACGTGACCAAGTATCGAGGAATCATAGGTTCACTTCTTTACCTTACTGCCAGTAGACCTGATATAATGTTGGCTATTTGTGTTTGTGCTAGATTTCAGGCAGATCCAAAGGAATCATATTTGCTTGCTGCTAAACGTATCATAAGATATGTTTCAACCACTACAAATATGGGTATCTGGTATTCAAAACGGAACAACTTCGATCTAGTTGGGTACTCAGATGCAGACTATGCAGCATGCAAAGTGAGCAGAAGAAGCACGAGTGAGACCTGTCAATTTCTTGGAAATAGACTTGTCTTATGGTCATGCAAGAAGCAAGGATCAGTTGCAAACTCAACCACATAGGCAAAATACATTGCTGCCAGCAGCTGTTGCTCTCAACTATTATGGATGAAGCAGCAACTTGTGGATTACAACATCAAGACTGCAAATTGTCCCATTATGTGTGACAACACTTTTGCAATTTCAGTCTCAAAGAATCCAGTGATGCATTCAAAGACAAAGCACATTGATATCCGTTATCATTTCCTCAAGGATCATATGGAAAAAGGTAACATCAGCTTGGAATGTGTTCCAACTGAACATCAATTGGCTGATATTCTCACCGAGCCATTAGATGCTACCAGGTTTGCTTATTTAAGGAGAAATCTTGATATGATTGATCCTACAGCTTAAAGTTTATTTTTTTACAAGCTTTCTTTCATACCAGCAGACTTAGTTGCTACTAACTTTGTTCATGATATAGTTCAACCACTCTAAGATCAGGTTAGTATTTCAACTATTAAGTTTATTAAAGGGTAAAAGATTTTCTAAAAAGTCAAAGGGGTTAAAAGTCACTTTTTGTTAATTACTTTGAAAATATCTTAAGTTACAGCCTGGATGAAAGACACCGTCACTCATCCAAGGCCCTTTTCGCTAAAATGACTTTTCTTCTCCTTTAAATAGACTTTGAACCGCCCTTTTCAAACCTTTACGAACCCTTTCTCTCTCAAATTTTCTTTCTGTACTCAAACCCTCCTCTCTTCTTTGCGACTACTTCCTCTCTCAAACTACTCTTTGTTTCTTCTTTTCCTTACAGCAATAATGGTAAGCGTTTTCATTACTCATTAATTTATTATCTTCTAATTTATGCTTATTATTTCTTTTTCTAAGTCATATTTTTTGAGGAATCCGAAAGGACGCTTTGCGTATCCTGACGGTTTCCGCCATTGTTGTTCATTTCAAAACCTTGAAACTAACAGTTTTCTCTGTACTTCAGATACTTATCTTTCTGAGAATCATCTGTTAATGTTTCTCTGTTTTTAACTATCCAAACATTCAAGGGTTTCAATTTTTTTGTCTGAAAATTTATTTTATTTCTTAAAAATAAAATATTTGGTTGTTTGTTCTGTGTCGAGAAAAGCCCTAATTCCTGAAAATGATTTTTGTAGGTGAAATCATTTGTAAAGACGAATACCGGCAAGAAGAAGGTGATTGACCCGGAAAGCGTCATTCACCCTGACCCTTCCGTCAACCTTCCTGGATTTCCTCTCTATCCAGCCCCTCATGACATTATTATGGAGCTGGACCCAAAAGTCTACCTGCCAAGGATGTGCATTGACTTGGAGACCGTTCAGACTTTTGTTGCCGGAGCCAAAATGTCTGACGACATGAACGAGTCTGGGATTCTCCCCCTCTTATGTCTCCACGACGAAGACTACAACAATTTTCTCGCTGAGGAGTTCTACCAGCGTTTGGAGATAAATCCACAGACCCCTTCTGTAATCCGTGGATGGATTCGTGAACGTCCCTTCTTTCTCTCTGCCATAGTTATATCAAAGGTCATCAGAGTTTACTATGGCGAAGATATGGAGATATCCATTGCTGAGGCTGATAGAGCCTGGAAGGAAATGAGGGGAACCAACACTTCAAGGGAACCTCAAGGCAAAATGCTGAGGAACGTCTTTCCCTTAGACGTCTACTGTTCAGTCATCTGCTGGACAAGTCTCTTCTGTTCAAGAATGGAGCCCATGACAACTTCACTGCTCAACAACTCAACCTAACAAGCGTCATCTACCGGAGGACTCACTTCAACTATGGCGTCATCATCTTCAACGAGCTAAGCAACCACATTGCCAAAGTGAGGAACAATCCATACTGCAAAAGGCCCTTTGTCAGGCTCATCAACTCCCTGTTAAGGGATACGCCAGAAATCAAATCTACAGTTACCAAAGATGAGCTCACAAAAGTGGCCAAGGACAAGCAAATGACGGCTACCTTCTTCAACAAGTACATTGAGTACGAGAACAAGAGACGACAACAACGTGGGCTGCCAAATATAACTGCTGACAAAGTAGTTGAGCCCACTCCTATGATGGTTACTCGATTTGATATGGACGCGCATGATGCATCCAGGAGAGCTGCTCGTACACAAGAAAGCCTCCAAGAGCCAACCTCTGCCGTTGCCACAGACATCCTGCAAGATGCCAAACTCCTCTTCTACACATACCTTTCCTACACCCGACTCTTCTTCCTTCAACTCAGCCACTCCACCTCTCTAGCAGCCCTTTCACCCTGTCACCTCTACCGACGCCACCTCGTCTGTCGGCATTGAACACATTCACGTTGGTCTCGACCCGTCTCCATCCCAACCGGCCAACTCAGAAATCCTCAGCCGTTTGGACGCCATTTACAACAGACTTGGAGAACTTACCAGTATCTCCACAGCTGCTGCTGAACTTGCAACTGCAACGTCCAAGGCTGCCGACAGGAATGCCGTCATCTTTCGCCAATTTCAAGAGGATGTGTGGACAAAGTTTCGAGAAATGCGGCACGAGTCCACCGACCTCAAAATCAACATGGAAGCTCAATGCAACGAGTGCGTCAGGCTCTGCTCTACTCTTTTCTAGCAGCTCTTCCACATCATAACTCTTCATCTGGGTCACGGACGCCCTCCTGTTTTAGAACTAAACGATCTCGCTCTCAGCGCATCTTATGATTGTATCAATGCCGAGCGTGAACGTGATCTGGCCATCACAGAGGAGAGACAACTTCGGTCTTTGAATCGAACTCTGATGGAGGAGAACAACAGACTTCGTGAAGAACTCGACTACCGTTCTTGCTCCACCAGACAACCAACCTTTGTCGATGATGAATACAAAAAAAGAGTTAAAGAATTCGAACGCCAACGCAGAGAAAGAGAAGCAACCGACAGAGCAAACAAAGGAAAAGGGAAAAGGCCGTGGTAGCCATATATTTTCTATCCCTAATCCGTTGTATCTATCTCGTTTTTGAAAACTCTGTAAACATTAAACTTCTTGTTTGAAATATAGATGTTCTCTCTTTTCAAAAACCATCTTCTGTTTAAATTCTTGTTACTTAAATTCATATATCTGATTAAAATTTAAACATCCAGTTTAAATCTATTTGAACTATTTATTACTAATCCTTGTGATGTTCCTTCATCTCTTCTGTTTGTAAGCACTTAGATTAGCTTTTACACTTGAGGTGTTTTCTTTATGATAGAGGCATGTCTACAATTATAAATCTAAAATATTTTCTAACATGCAATTATCTATCCTAATGTTTTCATAGCCCTCACTTGTAAGTAATGATGACCAAATGCAAATAAGAGGAGATTGTTGTTTCTCATTGTATCTTGATTTGCATTTGTTCATTCATTACATTAGGTTCTATGCTTAATGGCTAATTGGGATGCGTACCAGTTAGCGTGGCAACTGTATATAGAACTTTGTCTTAGAATAGTTTTCTAGACTTCACAGGTTCAGCGGAAGACTTTGGCTGAAGGCTTCACCGGAAGACTTCAAGCAGCCTCTAGCGGCAGACCTTGTCTGCACTCGAACAACATCACGTGTTCAAGACTTCCAGACTTCAAAGCTTAAGTGGATTATTTAATTCAAGCCCAAATCAGTTTGAATTTGAATTAAATCATCTCCAGATCAACGCTGACTTCTCAGACACGTTCCTCCAGCTTTTCCGAAAAAGCATGAAGACTTTCGCCTCCTGAATAATGACAGAGTAGGTGAACAGACCGACACTTACAAATTGTACCAACTATTGCAGGTCTGCAACTCTGATTGCTCACCTGCCGTTGCTTCAAACAACTCTATGCCATTCCCTGCTCAGCATCAGTTGAAGACGAAATCATCAAACAGCTCCAGGCATTTAATGCATTCAACCTAATAGAGATGTTACTCACTTCATCTTCTCCAACGATCTTAAGAATGCCCAAGCTATAAATACTGTCATTAAAGACTGAAGAAAACAATGCTCTGAATCTTCACAACAACGTCAAGATTTATATACTCGGTGCATTCAAGAGATCATCAACTGATCAACGAAGTCCTCAACAACAACAAGAAGATCTGCATCAACCATTAATCCTTTGTTTCTTATTGTTGTTCCTTCTACTATTCTTCTGCACGTTGAATATTATGTTTTGTCAAGATATTCAATACCCCCACCCCCCAAACACAAGTCAAATATTTTGTACACGATTCATTGGACATTTCTGTAATAGAACTAGTGGAAAATATAATGCATATTTAAATCCAAGGTTGACTACTTTGGTGGTGGACGTAGCACTCTTTATAGTGCGAACCATCTTAAAATACCTATGTTATTTACTTACTGCATTACTCTGTTTCCATATCTGTTAACTTATTCCTTTAGCTGTAAACTTGAGTAAACAACTAAGTCTACCAGTAGTACTTCACCGGCAGACTTAGTTTGTCTTCCTTGCAAGACTTCCGCTACTTCAATCTTTTCAATAGATTGCAAGTGCTTGTTTTAGGAATCAATACGAAAAGTTTTAAGTGTTTAATAAGCTATTCAACCCCCCTTCTAGCTTATTATTGTGCCCTTTGGGACTAACAACAGCGAAACAGAATCTATACATTATAAAAAGTGCAGATGTGTGATCATGTCGCCTGCTCTTCCTTATCCCTTCAGCTAGCTCTAAAGCCCGTGTGACCTTCACAAGCTCGCACGACTCCCTTTCGAAAGTTGGCTGCTGTGAGATGTGCTATTCTCAAGGGAGAATTACGTCAACGTAAGGATATATAGAAAGTCTACAATGCTAAGGAGTTGCTGACGTGAGCACGATCACATGACTCTGGGAAAGGCATGCTAAATGATTTTTGAGGTAAATCTTCATATAAGAGGAATCCTCAAAACTAACCAAACAACTTTCGGTGGATAGGAAAGGTAATACCAAGTTGTTGAGAGAGAAACTTGATCTAAGGCAAAAAAATACTCCTATGTAACACTTTGGAAAGGAAAGGGCTTGTATCAGTGTCTATCATAGTATTTGGGAGGTAGTTTGCAAGTGATATAGATGAAGGAAGGAATGTCTACTCGCAGAGGCAAGATGAAGGACCGGATAATGAGATGAATTCATTAAATTCGAAGAGTCCTTTCAAACATTCTCATTAAAGTCGTATAAGGTAGTGTGAGAGATGGTTGTAACTTTCTAGATATCCGGTAAAGTTTTTCCTTGGAAAGCTAAAAAGTTTTTGAAAAGACAAAACAACTTTCTTGAGAAGATAAAAATTTTTAGATAAGACAAAACAATTTTTCAGTAAGCTTTTGACAAAACAACTTTATCAGAAAAGGTTTGATTTTGACAAAATTACTTTTCAGAAAAACATTTTGTTTGGAAAGTTTTTATTTATTTAAAACATTTTAACTTTACCGAGAATCTAAGAAATTCGTCTTTTACTTTAAGAAATAGTCGGTTTCGAAAAGCTTAACCTCAACCTTTGTAGAAATTGCAAAGATACCCATGTATGTTGCATATTGTCTACTAAGGTGCACTACAACAAACTATGTCTTTCGAGGCTCTTAAAAGTGCCTCAATAGGCACTTGGTCCAAGTGTCCCATGTTTTGAAGCCCCGATAGGCTATTGAGGCTTTTTCAAGTGCTTTAACAGACGACAACATAATGAGGCTCATGTAAAAGCCCCAATATATTTTCTGTAGCGTCACTTCAATGTACCCCATAAAGTAATTTGAAATGTGTAAAATTAACTATTGTGACTCTTTCAAGTGTCCCTTTAAAACAATTCAAATTGTTTTAACTACCAATAGTTGCCTCAATAAATCCATTGAAGCAACACTTACAAATGTCTCAATAGCTAGGATGTAGAGGCACTTCAATGGTTGATTATTAGGGCACTTCATAACGCCTCAATAGTTAATCTTTAAAGGTGATTATGTCTCTTGCTATTAGGGCACTTCTTTAAAAAGCCGTAATTAGTAATATTAAGGCGATTCAAATAGAGCCTCCCAAAGGACAAGATCATCATAATATTAATAACCAACACTTTAATTACATTATTTCATAATATTAATCACCAACACTTTAATTACATTGGCTGCTGCTACTAACCACCTTTGGAGCAACATTTTCCACTGTTGTTGATGTTGTTGTTGCATTAACAGCTACAATTGTCAATAATAATGGTGGTGAAGTTAGATTAACATAATCATGACTCAACTCAAATTATGACTTGGCAGAGAGGAGAGATTATAACTCCAAAACTAGGCACTTAAAGAGAATAATGCGAACAAATTACTCAGATGAAACAACCATGAAAAGGAACTTTACATTGGAGTCCTGCTCATAAATTATCACCCGGAGAAGATGTTTTGGAAGCATTCTCTCTAGAGTGATCCATCAAGAGCAAATTGAAAAGGTAAGTGGCATAATCAACCTTGGCTTCTGATTCAACCAAAGTAACTTTAGTATCCTTTGTTCCCCATTCAACATTAGAGGGTGTTGGTTCTTTTTCTGGACTTCTTTTTGTTTTGGATCAGGAGTGACCTGTATGCATCAAGTTCAACTTTATCATTTCCCAACATACCAACAACATCAACAAATCTTTCATAGTATTTGAGAATGAAAATCTTTAAAAACAAAAAATTAGGAGAAGGTGGTACGTAAGACTCGATTAACAAATTGAATTTACCTGCTGAGGTACTGTAGGAGGAACATGATTACTATTTTGTATATAATTATAAAATTAATGTACGCCCACAGAGGGCATGCAACATGACTTGTTATAATTAAAAGAAAAGGATGAATTACAATGGCTGTCAAATCCTCTGATCAATATGTTTATGGTTCTCAAAAACATTCTAACCTCATAATAAGAACCCAAGTAAGATTGTAACTCACTTTGAATAAATGCAATTTGTTTTGGCAACCATGTGTCCAATGTAGCAGATCTCACCTGCATCATCATCATCATCATCATCATGAGGTCATATAGACTTAAAGCATAGATAAATGACCATCCTGTGTGTATTACTTTCAAAATTGAGCAAAATGGTGGACAAACAGTATTGTTTTAGGTGCAAGTACAAAAACAACAAAATCTAGGCTCAAAAATAGGAAAAAGAAAAAGGTAAATATAGCTTAATATATTAATCAAAAATCTTTTTCTGGGAAAATCATGAATTTCAAGAAAGTTGACTTTGCTGAGGATATTCAAATATCGATGAATCGCTTTTCATTGTAGGAATGAAAGGATGATCAAGTACAGAAACAGAGTAGTTTTAATACGAACATGCAAGAAAATAAAGGGTATGAAATTGTTGGAGAAGAATCGTATTAGTTTTACCTTTCTGTGTTTAGAATTAAGCTCTTTGGTAACACTTGCCTTGGCGTTCATCGTGTTTCGAATTCCAATCGGCACTCAGCCATTTTATCTCTGTTTCCGATGAGAAAAACAAAGGAAGATAATCCCAACAAGGAAGAAAGGGCAGACGGGTGGATGGATGCTAAGAAGACTCTTTGATTTGACTTTTGTGAGAATCTTCTCCATTTGGAGGCTTTTTTGCTGACTCCCACCCTTCCCTTCGAAACGTCCTTCCTTTATTTGATTTGGTTGCTTTTTATAGCTTTATATTCCGTCGTTTTGTTTCGCATTTCATTGTATTCTTACTGCATTAGGATTTGTTCCAGCTTTCAATAAGAGCTTGATCAAGTTGTTTCCCTTTCAACTCTTGAAGTTTCAAGAGGTGTAACCACACATGAACCAAAGTTCGGATCAGTGCTGAACTATATGGTGTGGTAGTGTGTTAGTCAGCAGAAAATGTCAACAACTTAACTTCTTGCATCTGTATACTCGCAGATATTCACAAGTTAGAGAAAATACTATACCTTAAGCAATAGCATCGTGCACTCCAAGGAACCGGATAGGATTGATGCAAGTGTGTTAGTCAGCAGAAAATGTCAACAACTTAACTTCTCGCATCTGTATACTCGCATATATTCACAAGTTAGAGAAAATACTATACCTTAAGCAATAGCATCGTGCACTCCAAGGAACCGGATAGGATTGATGCAATTAATGGTGTGAAAATATGATGTGTAATGTTTGGCTGCACAAAAAAGGACATAGTATAAGTCACTCCAAAAAACGGCAATGCTGCCTTACAAAAGATCCTCTTCCCCAGTCTACCAAACACTAAGCACTTATACATCTCCAACTTCTATACTAGTGCCAGATAGAGACAAAAAAGACAACACGACTCCAAAATAGGCTAAAATCTATATTATTGCTACAAAAAATTATGGGAATTAAAACAATCTGAATAATTGGTATTCATAAAGGTTATATACACATAAACAACTTATATGAAGTATGAATCCAAGGAGCATCATTATCAAATACATGGGATATGATCTTGTGAATCTCACAATGTTATTCTCTATCTATCCTGGACTAAGGTACTGATGCAGGAATCTTTTACAAACTGTAACTTTCCCTTTTTTATAAAAGAAGGTTTAATGCTAAATTTTATAATAATGTCTTTAAAAACTGTCTCCTTAATTGTCTTATGAAGTACAAACAATGGCTGACTCGGACTTCTCTATTTTTCCTTGTTTCAGATAAAATCTGTATCTCATTGTTAAAAGTTTCATGAATAAGGTCTTCAACACATACCACAAGAGTGGTAACGATCAAAGAAAAGGGAAATGAAAAAAAGAACTAACAAAGAGTAGAATTAGGGCAGTTAGCTACATAATTCTTGCATTGATTGAGGGAAGGATAGGACGAGGACTTGACTTTCAATCCAGGAGAAAATAAAATAGAACTTTTTCATTTTCTTATTTGACGACCGATTGAGATTCCCATAGCTTATCTTAGCCAACTTTTTGCTATCTATGATCTTTCTTAGTTACTTAGGATGTTTCGTGGGATACAAAGCCTACAGCAAAAATGGCTCTTGAATATCCGTTCCCGAAGTGAAATTGAGAAGTCTCACTTTCTAGCTATATAGCATGAGATTTTTGACCAATTGAGAGAAGTCTATTAGCTAAAATGGACTTACAAACTTTCCCATATGAGATGAAAAGGGGAAATTAAGCAAGATAAGTCATGTCATAGATAATCCATCTTCGGTTGGCGCATAAAGGCCTTCAGTCTTTCGCTCATGAGGGAAATAATGAATCATAGCTTGTGTTAAATAGCTATCGGAACTTCTTCCCGCAAGTGCCATACGGTACATAGGTGTTTCTTATGAGGACAGTTCTCGGGGAAGGATACTATTCTCAAAGGTCTGGCCCATTTGGTAATTCAATTCGGATTACGAGATAACAGGAAGTGCAGGGGCTAAGGAAGTTATTCAAAGCAAGAATTAGATCCACTCATTAGAAGCATCAGAGCTCAGTAGGAATAGAAGTAGAAAAAAAGGGTATGTTCTTCATAGAGCTAGCTAGGAAGGGCACTTTCCTGTACCATAGAAATTGAATGGGAGAGTAGAGGAAGTCTCTTAGAATAAGTAGCAAAGTTCAATCCTAGTTGCTTGTTCAAGATATCTCGTGCTTCTTGGGGAAGAAAGCGAGATGGATGTCTTGAAATTATTAATAGGGGAGTAAGCAGTAAGATACTATGAATAAGCAGAATACATTTTAGTCACTATAAGAATCATAAGCAAGTCGAAAAGGCTTCTCTTCAGGGTTAGGAGAAAGGGCTTGGCTTCTTAAGTATATCGAGCTGAGGCTTTTGCTTTTCTAGCTTAGGTTGAAGAAGGGGACACTGTTAAACTAATTTTTAGCTCGACTTTCCCAAAATTGAATGGAAACTTTCCAAGACTAAGTATATACATTCCATTATATAGGTTGGGCAATTTGGATTTCAGTAATCAGGAGGGCAAAAGCAGATAATAGCTATTATGAGGGCTTCGATAAGAGATCCAAAAATCGTGTTGCTTGATGAAGGTACAAGTGCCCTCGATGCTGAAAGAATAGTGCAGGAGGCCATTGATCAAGTCTCAATTGGGAGGATAACAACTGTGATTGCCCACCGTCTCTTCACAATTAGAAGGGCTAATCTCATATTTCTCCTTCAGTCCGAGAAAGTAGTGGAATCAAGTTCACATGATGAGCTTATGCAAATAAATGGTGGATGTGGTGGGGAATACTCCAAATTGGTGCAGTTAAAACAATCAACAATGCCACTTTAAGTCAAAAGTCATTCTAATCAATCTAATCATCATAGGATGCATATTCCTTTTAGCCCAATGAGTGTGAGATTAAGTGTACCAGGCTTTCAACCAATGAATTTTAAACTCTTCATTTTGCCCCCCCCCCCCACAAGAAGTCAATAACATATTATTCCTCATTAGAACTATGACCCTCAAGTTGCCGAATCTAACAGTTGTTTAAGCTAATAATAAAATCTTAAGAGTTTGTTTATAGTAGAACTGTGAACGGAAGTCGACAAAAGAAGAACAATTGTGCGATTGTGCAAAATCCCAGCAATTTGTTCAACCTACAATTCCTAACATAAACAATTCAAGGTTTTACGCACAGTGCTAGCAGAGACTCTAATAAGCACGAAACAAATAGTATCTTATGATAACCTACTTGGAATTAAACAATTAAACAACTCAATAAACAATCCTAAATGCAATTAAATATTCCAAATATGCATAAAAAGCAACAATTGGATTAAACAACTACTTACCTTTCACATGATTTCTCGAAATTGAAAGTAAAACCCCACCTTGGACTTCAAAAACTACAACATAAAATAATTTAAGAAACATTATTCTTATCAAAGAAGCATACATTGTAACTTCCTACAACAATCATAATTTTTTTAAAAAAAGACATATGACCCAACAACACAATAGCTCACCTTCTTGTCTAAGAGCACCGAAGTCAACACAATTAACCCTTAGCTTTTAAAAAGACACTAGATTTGACGAAATATGCAAGAAATACACAAAACGATCAGATTATTCAAAGGGCTTAAATTTATCTCTACAAAATAAATACCCTAAATGCCAAATAATAGTTGAAAGTGAAACAATCTATACAAACTAAATAGCCCAAATGCCCAATAAAAGGTTGAAATTGAAACAATCCAATGACTGGTATGTAGGAAAATAAATTAGGGTTAATAGTTAATTAGTAGTTAGAGATCAATCTTACCAAATCAGAACAAAATTACAGTTTGCCAGTAGTTGGGGTGAGGTTGAGAGACTTGAGATTACGAGAGACAGAGAATTGCGTCTTGTTCCTTAACAGATGCAAAGAACGGGGTGTGTTATGGGAGTGGCTGAGGGAGCCAGACGTATACAGCGGGGTTTGTTATGCGAGTGGATGAGAGGCTGAGAGAGTTTGGGGATTAGGACGATAAGTGCTTGCAGGTGGCTATGATGGCAACTTGCGGCGATGGCAAAGACGATAGTGAGCATAGGTGCAATCCTAGTGGTTGAGGGCGTGAGCGTAATTGTAGAATATAGTGGCTGGGAATATAGGGAGAAAATAACTAGTGCGGGAAAGGAAAAAGTAAAGAAAAAAACGCGCCTATTCCTGAATTGTGAGGGCGGCAAATTTTTTTGGATTGATTGTCAAGTGCCTCAACATCCTAATGAATTATACAACACTTAAAAAAGGTCCTAATAGATACTTTATGAGGCCTTTAAAAATAATTAATTTTTTTTTAGTAAAATGACACTTATAAAAGCCCTAACAAATCATTTTATGAGGCCTTTCAAAATAAAATTGGTCATTTGTAAAATGACACTTATAAAAGCCTTAACACATAGCTTTAGGAGGCTTTTTGAAAAGAGCCTCTAGCAAGGTGATACAAAATCTCATTTTTCTTGTAGTGGTGGAAACTCCTATATGTCAGCACACATAACTGAACTTATAAAGTACTACAACGCAAGAATGTTTGACAAAGAAGAAGGATTGATGTTCTTGAATACAAAACAGATCAATGATTACTTTGAAGAAATAACATCAAACCAGTTGAGTAAAGCAAATCATACTTACTATATAAGAGTCATTAAGGCTAAGTATGATAAACAGGTACTTAAACATTATATTTGCAGAGATAAGTAGAGAAGAACAGAGCATGCAAATATAAGGCTATGTCGTGATGATATATTTATGATCATGATTAACATAGAATCATAGAGATAAAACAGATATCAATATTCATATATCAGAACCCAGAAATAAGAAGATTCGACTGAAGCAAGTGAATAGAATCATGCACGTCAGTCATGACTCAGGCATAACATTTTATGTTGTTAGAGAGATAATAAAAATTGCTTGTTGATCTTGAGAGAATCTGTATTCCTGAATGAAAATCACAAAGATCATTAGCAATATTTTATGAGCTTTAGAAAGCTCCAGAAAAATCAAGGTACAAAAATAAGTTTTTCAAGAAAATTCATGGGATGGAGGAAGGAGAATTGAGATCTTGAATGCCTTATTCTCCCTTGGTCTTATGTGTTCAGATAAAGAATAAATTGAAGAATTGAGCACTAGACATGTGATATACCTTAAGCGGCAGTTATGTTCATATCGAGGTAGATGTTATCTAGAATAAGCCTTTAGGAATCTGAGCTAATATGTTTGTAATTACTTGATAGATGTTGCCTACATAATAGATTTCATTTGTAACAACTTACAAAATCTTTAATTCATATTTCTTAGTAGTTGATTGCAGATAACTCTTTGAAATAAAGGCAAAGTTCCCAGAAACTAAATATCATATAACAGAGGGATTAATCAATGTTTCGTGATATAAAGTTTTTGACTCTTAACCTTTTTCATGAAAGGAAATATGAATCAAAAATAATTATTTCACGTTGAGGTTGTAGAATTTGAGCTAAGAAATTTCTCTCGAGAAGGTGTTGGATTGATAACAATCTTTAGCCTTATGTCAAGAGAATTTGAATCAAGAATTTATTTAAGATGAAGCATCCATCAAAATGTTATTCATCTGAGAATGTTTTATTCATAGTGTCAATTGAAATGTACTTCTGTCATATGAATAAATTTCTCATATTCAAGCAAGGAATCATAAAAAAAAAATGTCTAACTCAATTAATTTTTTGAAAACAAAATAGTTTTTCTAGATAAACAAGTTTTCAAAAATATTTCTCATGAAATCCTTGTCAAAAGATTTTCTTTATATATTTATTTCAAAACTCTTTTAACATGCATTTGGAGTGAGCAATTTAGGATCAAACTCTTAGGTGGTTAGACCTGGCATATAGCTTGAAGAGCTTGGCTCTGATACCACTTGTTGGTCCACAATATTGCTCGTATAGGCTAGAGGGGGGGTGAATAGCCTATGTTGCCAATTTAAAACTTTTCTTATTTCAAAACTCTTTTGAATCCTCAAACATCAACATCACTTGACTTTACATTTTTCATTTTCTAGCCATTATCTAAAAATAATAATTAATAATAGTTAATATGATATTGTGATATTAATAATTTACTATTAATCTTTTCTATTGTTAACAATAGTGGCAATCTTATATAGAATGACTTTAACTATCAACATCATTTCTTAACCAATGTGAGATCTTATTCTATCAATATTATTATATTGACATTTGGTGAATATTTTACTCTAATGACCCACTTCTAACAACATACTTTAAGTTTTGATATCTTATTCATCCAAAACTTGATTTGGACAAATAAATATATCATTTTGATGCTATCACCGAGTATAGCACATTTGCACAATTACTTTTACCAACAAACAAATGACACGTAAATAAATTCGTGCTAGAAGCTGCACAATTTTTTTCACTAAAAATACTAATTTTTCAACAAGTATTAGGTGAGTATTTTAATGATTTCTAAAATCAACATTAATTTATAATCAATGTAAGATGCATCTCTACTATAATTACCAATAAAAGTGATGTAGCAAACATTGGTTACAAAGTATTTAGATAAATAACTAATGTTCAAAATTAATTAATGTTGGTTTAAAAAGTATTTAGATAAATAACTTTTACTAAACTAATAAAAGAAGATATATGTTCAAAATTGTTAGAAGTTGATGTTGGCTTTAAAAAACTTTAGATAAAATCTTACCAATAAAAATGATTTATTCCTTATTGGTTACAAAGAATTATTTTAGTTTAATTTTTTTTAGATAAAATTATGTTACTAAGGGCCTGTTTGATTTAGCTTATTGATGTGCTGATGACTTATTACTTATGGCTGATAACTTTTTACTTATGACTGATGACTAATAACTGGTGATGTTTGCTTTAGCTTTTTAAAAGTGCTGACTAGCTTTCATAAGTTAGTGTGTGTGTTTGATTAATATGTTGAAATAGTGCTGAAATCAAATATAAAGACTAAAATACGATCATCACAAAATATGATGATGATGATGATGATTATTATTATTATTATTATTATTATTATTATTATTATTATTATTATTATTATTATTATTATTATTATTATTATTATTATTATTATTATTATCATCATTATTGTTATTATTATTCTTAATGTTATTACTATTATTATTAATAATATTATTAATTTTAATCGTATTATTATCATTATCATTTATTTTATTTATTATTATTATTATTATCACTTTTTTATTATTTTATTAATATTAATACAAATTTTATCACTATTACTAATTATTACTATTATTACTATCATTATTATTGCCTTTATTATTATTATTATTTTATTAACATTAATATTACTTTTATTATTATTATTACTTATTAATTTTAGTATTTATTTTATTATACTAATAATATTATTTATTTTAATTATTTTAATTATTATTGGTATTAATAATAATAATAATTATTATTATTATTATATTTATCATTATTAATACTTACATATTATTTTTATTATTATTATAACTATTATCATTATTCATGTTATTATTTATTAATATTATTATAATTCCTTTTATTATAATTATTTATAATAATAATAATTACTATTATTATTACTTTTTGTTTTTATTACTGTTATCAAGAAAGGTAATCTTGGAATATATAAAATTTCAATAAAGAAGATGACTCACATGTTTTTTAAAAGTAGAATTAAACAGGTTACAACTTATGGGCTTACATGTGCTTTAAGTGACTTGTACATGACTTATGACTTATCTTATCATAAGTGAAATCAAACACTTCAAAAACAACTTATGGTAAATCATAAGTCATAAGCACTTCCAGATAAGTCAAATCAAACATGCCCTAACAATAGAAGACATGTATTCCACATTAGATAGAAAATAATGTTGGTTTCAAAAGTTTTAAGATAAAAGTCTTCTACTATTATTATTAATAGAATAAATGTATGCCACATTCGTTAGAAAATGATGCTCGTTTAAAAAGTTTTAAGATAAAATACTTCTGCTATTTTTATTAATACTAGTATTTGTGTCTGTGCCAATGACACGAGTGTCGGTATGTGCAATGGAAGCTCAGGATAAATTATAGATAATCATCTTGTCAACAAAAACAAAACTCATAACTTAGGGGTTGGTTACAACGTAATTGGTTGTGAAGGGGGTAATTCAAACAAAACCCACAACTAAGGGGTTCATACATAATTTACATACTTATGAATCAATTTAGACCGTCAATTGTGTTTGCCATAGCTAAATTCAAGCCGATAGTTATACCCTAATGTGTATTATGGCACATCGTCAACTAAGACCAATACGAACTCCTTTCCGACTCCATTTACATGCTTATTAAATTGTGTGTCTTTGAATAAATCTAACATATATTTGGATTCAGACTTGATTTGTCAGAAAGCCTAGTTAAATTTATCCACCATTCTCATAATCCTCGGACTCCTATCAATTTTCTATATGTCTTTCTTGTGTGTTTGTCTGTCTTAACTTGCTAATATGTGAATGAAGAGGTGTATAATAATTTTGCACATGTTCTCGATTTCCTTGGCGTAGACCTGCAAAAAGGCTTATATAATCCCTCAATTGTGCAATTGCTTAAAAGATGAAACAACTTAAAGCTAATAAACTAAATAATAGACTATTTTTCTAGAAACTAGAGAGAAAATTAAAACTACCCATAGTACATCAGTTTGAAAGATGATATAATTACCCTTTGAGCTAAAAAAGTAAGATCATGATGAAAAGATATTAACTAAAAATAAAAACACCCGGTCATTCTTCCATCTAAGAAACATGTCACCGAGTTATCGGTCCCACCAGCATTTTTGGGGAAGTGCAATGAAAAACAAAGTGAAACATATATGAAACACATGCTAATAATAATAATAATAATAATAATAATAATAATAATAATAATAATAATAATAATAATAATAATAATAATAATAATAATAATAATAATAGTAGTAGTAGTAGTAGTAATAATAATAATAATAAAGAGAATAACTAAAAATTAAAAAAAAAACTTAAGGGTGAATAGGATTAGGGAAATTAGAAATTAATTGAAAAGAATGAGAGGGCCGACAATACAACGACGAAGTAATAAAATGCACACAAAAAATTGAGCAGGAGGTGGATTTTAGCGCACAGAGAAGAGATTCAAAAAAATATTAAGGGTGTATAGGATTAGGGTAATTGAAAATTAATTGAAAAAATGAGAAGGTTGGCAAAAGAATAAAACAAATAATTCACATAACTTACAATTGATGGAGATGGCGGCGAGTACCGTTGATATAAGCGGGTCGGAGAGTACAAATTAACTAAAAATAAAAAGCTTAAAGGCGTATTATATGGGGGGGAATGGAAACAAAATCAATCAGTTAATGAGATGCATACCCATAAAATTTACCACAAAATTGAGAGATTTTAGAGAGATCAAGAGAGAGAAAGTTGCAAATTTTAAAGTTGACTTTAATGACGATTAAGAGGGCGGCAACTTGTTGGGAAAATATGAGAGAGAGAAAGAGGAGTTGGACGCTCAGATTCAGAGGAAGGGAATTGCTCAAAACCGATAGAGGAAGAGACACTTGCAGTAACTTGAGGGCGATGGCTTGAGAAGAAAAGTGAGAGTAAGAAGAAAAAAGAAATAAGTGATACAAAAAGGATGATGAAATAAATAGAGAGATCCAAACAAATAGTGGAAGGAGTCGGTAAAGGTAGAAGGAGGAGGGTCGAAAAATAATCAGTGATAACCGTTAAATTACGACAATAATAATAGTGGGTAAATTACAGCATTAAACAATTGTGGGTAAATTACAACAGTAACGATTGTGGATAAACTACGACAATAACAATAGTTGGTAAATCTTAGCCAATTATAATATAGATAACCGCTCACACGTTTGGGGATATTGAGATTTAATCATGACAAATATTTATATTTGATAAAAATGAATCCTACCAAGTAGTTAAATTTTCAGAAATACTGAACGAAATTATAATATAGACAATAGATGTTTCTTTCAAAATTGTTAAAGTAAAATATTTTTACTGTTATTATTAAAATAATAGATGTATTTCACATTGGTTAGAATATTTCTATTATTATTACCAATATATATATATATATATATATATTTCACATTGGTTAAAAAATAATGTTGGTTCTATATTACAAAATTTTAATCATAATATCTAAAATTTTAAAAATTATACTACTACTACTACTACTACCAAAAGAAGAAATGTATCACATTTTAAAATTATAGTAGTACTATTACCAAAAGAACTCATACGAAGCACAAGCTTCTATAAATAGTATCACTTATAACCCTGTTCTAATCAGCGGATTGTGCAAAGGTCTTTAAATGGGCAAAATTCAGACTGGTCTACTTTTTGAAGTTTATAATCTCTCTAGTCCAGTGTTTTTTTTTCAACCGGAAAAGACCACTTTTGAACGCGAAAAGAATGCATTACCCTTAATGAGCAAGAACCGCGATACAAATAAAGACGGGATGCATCACAGTTCACATATTTATATATCGCGGTACAAAACTATTAATACTCATAAATTATGTGAATTATGGTATATAAATAGTGAATCACTATATATAAATGAACAAAATATTAACATCCAACATTAAAATAAGCAAATTATCAAACACGTATATCAACAATAAAAAATTAATTACAACAACCCTTCTTCTTCCTTATTTCGTCTTTGAATATCTTATATAACTTAGCCTCAAGCTTATCTACTGTTATTTTATCTCACCCCATATGATATATTTAAAATTCCAGTTGTTTTTTATCATCAAGTTTCTTTTCAAGCTTTATGATTCTTGGATGCATACTGATCACGCCAAATAATGGGTGACTATATTTGCAAGTATACGTGGAGCTGATCTGGATGACAAGTTGCTATGGTGAGAGCTGGTGTTCGGATATCTGGCTGGATCTCGTGTGAATGCCCCAACCCTTGTGATTTCCTGGACTTGTAACCTGAGAAACAAGAGAAACACCGTTAAGGGAGCTGGGAGGTTATCCCAGCTAAAGCCCTCCGGCGTGAGAGTCAGTGATGGGATAACAAAGGTGAGCACAGACGTTCCCTGAGACCACCGTGAATATTTCTGTGTGTTTGTGCAAGGTAATAGCTAAGTATGAACAATGTCGTACCTTAGGAAGATGGCCATGCCCCCTATTTATATTCCTCTCCAGGCTTGGCTTGCAAGACAATGTAGAACAACACGATGGGGACCAAACTTGTTGGTCGGCCGAGTTGGCTAATTCTCATTGGTTTTCATTTTTGTCAGATATGTCAGAGTATCAGGAAAGAAGTCAACCTTAAGTGGTGCGGCGGGTGCAGAGCACGTTGGTGTCTCTCCAATTAGGCTGGGCCACCTGGCGTGCTTTGTACCGTGATGACGTCTCCTCGTTCAGGTCGGTCTAGTCACAGGGTCGATCATGAGCTCTCATGGTCGCTTGGTCGGTCGGGTTCGCATCCTCGTTTATTATGATGGTCGGTCTTAATCAAGGTTGGGCCAGTCCCGATCGGCCTAGCAATGCTTGGCTTGTTCGGAATGAATTTGCTCGGACTGACCTTGGTCGGCCTGATCGTGCTCGGTTTGCTTGGACTAAGGGTGATCCTTGGCTCGACCAGGTCGTTCTGGCTACCACGTGTCGTCCACGTGGGAAGCGGACTATTGAATCCTTTCAGTTGCCCCCGACTTTCCAAGTGCGAGGATTTATCCCAAGCTTGGAAAGTATAACTCGATTTGTCCTCGACTGAGGTCTCCTTTGTTGATTATGGCATCCTCGTTTTAATTTCGGGTATATATCGAGGACGTGCTTGACGAGGTCTTCGGAACAAGCTCGTTTTAGTGGTCGAAACGGTAACGTTGCTTGGAGTCACATCTCATTAATAACGCGTTTTTCGAAGCGTCGTATAGCCGGCTTTTTATTTAATGATCGGAATTACGGCGCCGCTTTCCTCTTTTTTGGCGACGTCATTTCGATAACTGGAGCCACGTGTCAAGCGACGATTAGCGGGACGGGATCCACGCGTTCTGAACCGGGCCGACCCGGTCAGTCGTGGGTCATATAAAACCCAAGACTTGGCTTCTTCTTCACACTTCCACCCGCTTTTCTACTTTTCCCGCTTGAGCGATTTTTCAGGCGTCCTTGGCTTTTGCCGGATTTCGCTATTCAGTCCTCTTCCAGTCGTCTTTGACTCCCCAAACACGGTGCTTTAGATTCGTCTCTCTCTCCTGCTTCCTTTTCCTTCGCTTGTGACCTTTTTCTGAACCGTTTCGGTGAGTCCCGATTCGCTGTATTTCTTTCTCCGACGAGCGGTTACCGGTTTCTGCATTTTTGTACTAACGCCGGCGGGTTTCTTCTTTCAGGTTCCCGCTTTTCATTCCTTGTTCTCGTCTACTTCGCCTTCACCCACTTCAGGTACCCTTCTGCCTATTTGCTTGCATTTCATATTTAGTCTCTACTGCCAAGATATTTTATGAGTTATGAGTCTGGGTCTTCGCGTCGTACTCCTGACCAGTCTTCCTCAAACATAGCATACAAATCCCCTTCCTAGTCTTCCTCGTCGTCTTCTATAAAAGTCGTATCTCCTTCGGTATTTTCCTCGGCAATGAGGACTAAGAAAGCGAACCCTGGGGCAATTTATGCTCGGTCCCCCACCCTTTCCCGGGTGTATAAACAAACGGATGGAAACTGGGAAGCCGTTCTCCCCAGTGAAGCGAAGAGGCTACTGCTAGCCGCCGGTTACGACCTGGAGGGGCTTCCCTCGCATGAGGACAAGTTCTGGAAGGTCGAGGATCGACCTCTTGGGTCTCAGATGTATGTCTGTGAGACGAGGGACCAAGCCTATTTTGATCTCTACCAAACTTTTTTCAGCGAGTTCGAAGCACATAGGATGATGAAGAAGAATAAGGAGCTGGCGAAGAAGAAAAGAAAGAAAGCTGTTGTTGACTCTACTTCGGTGCCCGGGGTGGAGGACCGAGTAAGTAAGACGAGTAAAAGGCTCGTCTTGGCAAGTCTAAAGTGAGCGAGGATGCTGGCGAGGAGGGCGGCAAGCCCGGAGGTAGATGGCTGAGAGGGTGGCGTAACCATGTTTGCCTCGAGGATGTGGAGACCTGAAGCGTTCAGTTCAACCACAGCCCTCAAGATTTCTGGGGGTATACCCCTGAATTGAGCTTATCTCTGCCCGAGTTGAGACTCCTCCGGAGCGGAGTTGGATTTTACATATCCTTTTTTGAGGTAGGGCTTCGACTGCCCCTAGATCCCTTTATCTGTGAACTCCTTGACGAAGCCGGGGCTCACCCTTTGGACCTATCTCTCAACTTGGTGAGGTATTTGGTCAATTTCGCCGCTTGTTTGAGGGTGTTCGGCTTTGAGCCCACCCTTCCCTTATTCAAAAACTATTTCAGCGTCAACATGTCTCTAGGTCGTCTCCAGTGTAAGCATCACAATAATGGAGTTAACTTGTTTGCTCGGCCCCCCAGCAAAACGGGTCATTGGGCCAATAAAGTTTTGGTCGTTGAGAGTCGGCGAGGATGGAATTTCCCCATTCCCCACGATGCAGTAGAATCAGTGAAGTCATTGTCTCCTGCCCCGCCCCTAACCGAGTATGAGGAGGGAGCGAAAAAGACCGTAGAGGATTATTTGGATGTGCATGGTGATAATCCTCTCGTATTCAATTGGAGCTCGGTCTCTAATACGGAGGAATTACTTAGATTGGTTGGGATGTCGACTAGGGACATCAAAGGTCTTCATCCTCGTTGCACAATGCATGTGGTTGACACTTATCCGGGATGGATCGTACACATAAATCTTGTGTTTAAGAAGGATTGTTTATCTTGTCGAAACTTGTGAGCCGAAGAAACCTGCCCCGATCATCGTGAATACCTTCCCTTTCTTTTTTCTTTGTTCATTTGCTATCTTTCTGTAATCTTGTTCTAACTTGAATTTTTCTTGTTTTTCAGAGATGAGGAATCTCGATGCCCGGATGAACTTGACAAAAAGCCAAAAAGATTCGAGCATCAGTCGCCGTGCTACTTTGGAGGCTGCCGCCTCGGACATTACGAGGGGTTATGGTCTACCGACCCAGCCCTTGACCGAGGGGGTGGCCGCCCCCGTGGTTAAGGTCGCAAAAGTGGTTTCCACTTCCTCTCGAGGAGCCGGGGCGAAGAAGGCCCTTCCACTGACCGTTTCCTCGACCCCACCTCCACCAGTTGCTATTGCAAAATCTTCGGTCCCCCTTGTTGTTCCAATCGTTGACTCTCCTCCTCGCCAGAGCCAATCGAAGAAATGTAAGAGAAAGGTGATGCACCTTATCGATGAGGAAGATGACGAGGTGGAGGGTGCTGGCCAACCTTCTTCTACCAGCAAGGGGAAAGTCGTGGCCGAGGTAGATTCCCCAGTTTATGAAGAGGTCGGAGTGCCTTGGTTGGAGGACAACTTCACTTTGCCGACCACTCAAGAAGCGGCCAAAGACTTAGCTAGATGTATTGCCGATGTTCCTCCCCTTGGCAACTTCGATCTTACTGCCCATGACGAGATCACAACGGTGCTTGGCCAGGGGGTGGTCTCCCGAGCTACGCCAAAAGATTTGGTTGGGGTGATGAACTCCCTCAGCTCTGCTCAGTTGCTGGGTCGCTTTGGCCTGATAACCGGCGAGGTGAGCCTTTAATCCCCCTCTTTATTCCAAATTCATCTCGTTTTTTGTCTCAACTTGATAGCTAGTTGATTTTCATGGTTGCAGGCTTGTGCTGTGGTGAAGTCATTATCTACTTGTCTTGGTCCGGTGACGACCAGCAAGAAAAAACTAGCGTAAGGAAGCTCGCCTAGGTGAGGAAGAAAGAGATGTCCTGAAGGCCAAGGTTGATTCCTTGGAGAGCGAGCATGACAAGAAGGCCGCCAAACTCGATGAAGCTTTGAAGCTCCTAGAAGAGAAGAATGAACAGAGAAATAAGCTATCCGATCAGGTTGATGGTCTGCTGAAGAAAGCCGAGGAAGCTGAACAGCGTCTTTTCACGATTGCCGGGGAGAAGGATGTGATGAAGAATGAGCGGGATACAGCCCTAACTCAAGTGGCCGGGTTCGACGACCGGTTGAAAACTGCTCAGGTTTCTGCCGTGAAGGAATATAAAGAAAGCGATGACTTCACCGATGAGCTAGTGCCTTATTTTGTCAAGGGGTCTCGCCATATTCTTCGCTGCGCAGCGGCTTATGGGGTGCCGATGGGGGAGTTGGTCGATTGGGGGCTTGAGCCCTTTTCTGGTTCCTTTGCTCGATTGGGGCACGTCATGGTCCCCTATCAGGATGATGAACTCAAGCTCGTGCATGACCAAGATCAGCAGGCGGGTTTGGACAAGTGGATTCCTCCAGCACCTTGGGACGTGAATGTATTCTCCGTGGTCGAGGCTGCAAGGAGAAACGAAGAGGTCCCGTTTAATCCTGAATTGACAATGCAGACTTTCCTGAGCGAGTAGTCCAACAGAGAACGACTTGCCGATGATATTGAGGCTGCCGAGAACCGTACTCTTCCCGAAGGTCCCAATCCCCCAGCTCCCCTTTAGGCTTACAAATGATGCTCGTTGTGTCGAGAATTCTTGGGCGCATGTGCCAATGGTTCAAACAATTTTTCCTTTCATTGTTTCTAGTCTTTAATTTCGACATTTTTTGTCTAACTTTTATTTTGCTTTCCTTGGTCGTCGATAATATATTCGTTTCTGTTTGTTTTGCTTATGTCGGCCTTTGTCGTTTACGGGAATATTCTGTTAACTTTCTGATCTTGTTTGGTTTCTCGCAAGTTGTGGCCTTCCTCGTGTACCGAGGGTAGGTCTTTGGGGCCTATCTTCGTGTGCCGAAGATAGGTCTTTGGGGCCTATCTTCGTGTACCGAAGATAGGTCTTTGGGGCCTATCTTCATGTACCGAAGATAGGTCTTTGGGGCTTGTCTTCATGTACCGAAGATAGGTCTTTGGGGCCTCTCCTCGTTTTCGAGGTTGAGGCGCGCTTTTTGTTTTTGCAAGTGTGGCCTTCCTCGCGTACCGAGGATGGTCTTTTCTCAACAATACAAAATAACCTTGAAACCTTTCATTTCATTATCTGGAGATGTTACAAGTCATATCACTGGTAGTATTTTTTCAGGTGGTCGGCATGCCAAGGGTTTTTCAGTGGAGTTCCGTCTGGCTCTGCCAATCGATAAGTCCCTTCTCGAACAACGCTTGTTACTCTAAACGGTCCTTCCCAGTTTGGGGAGAGCTTGTTTCTTCCGAGTTTTTTGCCTGTCGCCTCTATCTTTCTCAGGACCCAATCTCCCACCGAGAAACTCCATGGTCTGACCTTCCTATCGTGGTTGACTTTTGTGAGCTTCTTGTAGTTGATCATCCGAAGGCGGGCTTCAATCCTCTGTTGTCGAGGTCCAGATCTTGAGTTGTGGTTTTGATCGAAAAAGGCGACTCGGGCGGTGGGGAGGGCTAACTCTACTGGTGCCATGGCTTCCGATCCATAAGTGAGTGTGAAAGGGGTCTCGCCAATGGAGCCATGGATGGTGGTTCTGATCCCCCACAAAACAATTGACAATTGCTCGAGCCAATTCCCCTTTCTGTCGTCTAGATCTCTTTTCAGTTCATGTAAGATTTTCTTGTTCCCCGCTTCCGCTTGACCGTTTCCTTGAGGATGAGCCACCGAGGACATTCTATGTTTAACATTTAATCTTTCACAGCTCGCCGTAAACTTTTTCGAGAATTGAGTGCCGTGGTCGGAGACTATCATCCGAGGAAGTCCGAACCGACAAAAATTTGTTCATACACGAATTTCACTGCTTGGTCCTCGGTTATGCTGGCCAATGGCTTGGCTTCTACCCACTTGGTGAAGTAGTCCACGGCTACTATGATATATTCGCATCCATGTTTAGCTTTAGGGAAGGGACCGATGAGGTCTATTCCCCACATATCGAATGGCCAAGCCGCGATCACCGGTGTTTGTGGTATGGATGGAAGCCTAGGAATATCTGCAAACCTTTGACATTTGTCACACTTCCTCACGTATTCTGCGTCCCTTCTCATCTTTGGGCGGTGGTGTGAAAGTTTATCTTATCTGCCAAAGTTCTTGCCCCGTGTGTCCCTCGTGTACTCGGCCCGTTTACCTCGGCAGGTCTTTGCTTGTTTGGCCTCACGCAGAAGAAGGGGCTTCGCATTAGATCTTTTATATAACATCCCCGAATAACCGAGTATCTAAGATGCTCCGCTTTCGCCATCTGGTGCTTCATCTTTGTCCTCGGGCAGGGTCCCTTTCTCGATGTACTCCTTGATTTCATCAATCCACCATTTTGAAGCCTCCTCAATTACCATCACATCTTCCCTGTTGATTGCGGGGTCTCTAAGAAATATCAGCTCGATCTCTTCGGGTATGTCCTCGTCTTCAGAAGAGGCAATCTTCGACAGTGTCTGCCGGGCATTGCGCTCTACCGCGATGCGCTCTAACTCCCTCGATATTTGAATCCCTTTAGTAGCCCATGGGTTAGCCGTTGGTACTTGGCCAATATTGGGTGATTTGCCCCGTACTCGCCCAGTACCTGTTTGACCACTAACTGGGAGTCGCTGTGAATCACAACGTTCTTGGCCCCGAGCTTTTGTGCCAATTCAATTCCTGCTGTCAATGCCTCATACTCGGCCTGGTTGTTTGAGGCTTTGAATCTTCCTCAAGCACTTGAACTCTGTGGCCCGCCTGCACCTTCCCCTTCCTGAGTAATCATCGAAATTCCGCCCCACTTTTGCTGGTCCCCGAGGATCCATCCACAAACAAAGTCCAATGCTCGGGCGGTCTGGGCCTTGTTTGTTTGTCTTCGGCCTTCTCCTCGGCCATACTTGGTTTCCCCACACTTTTCTTTGGCTCATCCTCGGCTGCTTGTTTTGTGAACGAGGTTTCGGCGATGAAGTCTGCCAAAACTTGTGCCTGGATAGTTCTCCTTGCTTCGTACTCGATCCCGTACCCCGATAGTTCGACCGACCACTTTAGCATCCTCCCTGCCAAGTCTAGCTTATGCAGGATCTGCCTCAGGGGAAAGTCGGTGTAAACCACTATCGGGTGAGCTTGAAAGTATGCCTTCAATTTTCGAGCAGCGATCACCAAGGCGAGCACTAATATCTCAACCTCCAAGTATCTTCCCTCGACTTCGGTCAAGGCGTGGGACACATAGTAGACCGGCCTTTGCAGCTTGTCTTCCTCTCTGATCAACACTGCAGCCACCGCCGAGTCAGATGCAGCCAAGTATACATATAACTTTTCTCGGGGACGGGAATGCTTAGTAGGGGTGGCCGACCAAGGTGTTGTTTGAGCTCGTTAAAGGCCTTTACACAATCATCCGTCCATTGAAACTTTTTGCCTCCCTTCAACGTTTTAAAAAATGGTAGACTTTTCTCTGCCGACTTAGCTATGAAGCGACTGATGGCTGTGATTCGGCCATTGAGTTTCTGGACGTGTTTGATACATTCAGGGGGATCCATGGTCGCCAGAGCCTTTATCTTCTCAGGGTTAGCTTCGATACCTCTCTCATTAACCATGTATCCGAGGAACTTCTCGGCGACCACTCCGAAGGCACATTTCGCGGGATGCAGCTTCATCTTGTGTTTTCTCAAGTTTGCGAAAGTTTCTTTCATGTCCTCGACGTGGTTGGCATGTTTTGTCTTGATCACCATGTCGTCGATGTATGCCTCTATGTTTTTACCCAACTGATCATCGAAAACCTTGTTTACCATCCTCTGGTATGTAGCTCCCACATTTTTCAACCCAAAGGGCATCATGGTATAACAATACAATCCCCCTGCTGCTCCGAACGCCGTGTGTATCTGGTCAGCCAGCCACATTCTTATTTGGTGATATCCTGAGTAGGCATCGACGAAGCTTAAGATCTTGTGCCCGGCTATAGAGTCTACAAGCTGGTCGATCCTCGGTAGGGGATACCAATCCTTAGGGCAGGCTTTGTTCAAATCAGTGAAGTCAACACACATTCTCCATTTTCCACTTGATTTCTTTACCATGACCACATTGGCTATCCACGTCGCGTATAGGACCTCTTTGATTATCTTCGCCTTGAGCAGCTTGGATACCTCCTCTTTGATTGCCTCCTGCTTTTGGGGAGAGAAAATCCTCGCCTTCTGTTGGATTGGGATGGAGTCGGGGTCAATGCTAAGTTTGTGTACAACCACGTCCTGGCTGATTCCTTCCATGTCTTCGACCCTCCAAGCAAAGACGTCTAAACTCTCCTTCAGGAGTGTGATGATTGCTGCTCGCTCCTCCTCGGGTATTTCCCTCCCGACCTTGACCTTTTGTTCTGGAAAGTCGAGGTTAATGACAATCTCCTCTAAATCTTCATTCGGCTTAATCTCCAATCGGTCCCTGGTGTCTAAGCTTTCAACCACCACTATCTTTTTGGCGGCTCTTTTTGAGTTTGTTGGGGCGTTGGGTGCTGTTGTATCCATGCTTTCCTTTGACGGCGAGCTGGCGTTCCCAGCTCGCGTTGATTGCTATGCTTGAGGGGTTTCGGTTGGCGTGGGGTTGACGATGGGAACGATCTCCCCTTCGTCCTCCCTCGCCTCTTTGTTGGTCTGTTATCTTGCGTCACTTCGACTCTAGGCTGGGCTACAGTCACTTTCTCTTTGTTCTTCTTTTCCTTGTAAATGTACTCGAGGGTACTGGCTGGGTCATTGAGCACTATCCCCGTTCCATTGCTCGTGGGGTACTTTACCCTTTGGTGGGCCAGCGAGGAGACCATCTGAAATTTCGTTTGGGCTGGGGAACCCAAGATCGCATTGTAGGGGGAGGGGAGGTCGATCACAAGAAATTCCACGTCCTCCGTTCGAGGCGTTACACTTTCTTCCCCTAACACGACTTTAAGGGTGATCGACCCTTTTACTGCAACCTGGTGGCCGGTGAATCCCTCTAACTGTACCGACCTTGGTCTGAGGTGGGCGTCCCCCAACTCCAGACCGAGGAAGCATTTGTAATATAGGATGTCCCTCGATGCCCCTGTGTCTACTAGGACCCTCTTCACATCGCTATTGTGGATTCCGACCCGCAAAGTTAGCGGCTGCTGCCTCGCTGTTTCACTGATGGCCAGTTCGCTCGGCATAAATGTGATGCCTCCCTCCTCGTCCTTTCGCGGCATAGCGTTCACTACGTGCTTCAAGTTGTAGATCATGTTCTTCAGTCGAGTACCGCTCGGAGTGGCTTCTCTGATAGTATCAATCACATTCCTGGGCCTTGCATTGTCTGGCTGTGGGTTCTGATTTCGCTGTTGCTCTCTTCCCCGTTCTCCTCGGTTGTTTCTTTGCTCAAATCTCTTGAGCTCTCCTCTGTCTATCAGCTTTTGGATCGCCCGCTTCAGATTAATGCATTCTTCGGTCGTATGCCCAATGTCTTTATGATATGTGCAGTGTTTGTTTGGATTTCGCGGGTAACGCGTGTCTTTCAGCGGAGGTGGTCGCTCAATCCTGTGTTGGTCGAGGAGGACATTCATAATGTGCTCGCGAGTGGTGTTCAGAGGGGTCCAATTCATATCATCCCACTTGTTTCGTCCCCTGGTTATCTTCATGCCGACACATACCTCCTCGGCTATCCTTTCCCCAGTTGTCGTGCGTTCGCTGAGATCCCTCATGGTCTTTTTTCTTCCCGTCTTTTTTCGCTTCCTCGGCATTTATGACCCGAAGTGCATGCGCATACATTTCTCCTATCGATCCATGATCATGAAGCATCATTTCCTGCCTCATCAGGCCCTGTTGTAGGCCAGAGATGAAGCACATCTTTATGGATTCCTTTGAGATATATGGTATCTGATCGACCATGGCCATGAATCGATCCATGTACATTTGGTTTGACTCGTTGTGACGCTACTGGATGCCACATAAATCCGTCTGTTTCTTCGGTTGTTGTCATGCCGAGGAAAACTGTGTCACAAACATTTGCCTGAATTCATCCAGGTCCCCACAGAATCTGGTAGTAGGCCAGTGTACCACTTCAAAGCCTTTCCCTGCAAGGTTCCCTCGAAGATCTTGCCCCAAGCGTCTTCGTCTTCGGGGGCTATATCATTCATCTTGACCTCAAAACTAGCGATGTGATCAACCGCGCTAGTGAGCCCCTGATAAGAATCGAAGTTCGACAACTTCTTGTCGGGCAACGGGGCCTTCCTCGTTCTTTCTTTAAATGGTCCATTCTTGGAAGGGGGGGAGCATCATCGGCTTCCCTTTCTCAATGGCTTTTAGCCTTCCTCAGAGATATTTCACCTCCTGCTCGACTTCCATAGGTGGGGCCGGGGTTTCTTTTTGGACTTCAGTGGTCGCGTTCCGACCACTTTTACGTTGTCCCGTTCCCGATTGTTGGGGATGAGTGCAGTGTTCGCACGTTTTGCTTTTAATTTCCTCTGTCCTTGGCCTAGATTCTCCCTCTTCACTCCTTTCTCTTGTTCGAGAGGGCGGGCATCTTGACTCTTCGGGAAAAGTTAGCCGACTATGAATGCTTGGTTTCTGCACATGTTCGACCATCCTCTTTCCCAGCCTCAACTTTGCGCTCGGGCGAGGAGTGGCATTCCGCTTTTCTTTAGCTTTTGGAGAGGCCTCCTTACTCGCTTGGGCCGGTTCCCGAGCAACTATCATGTTAGAGGTGGCCCCCACTTTTTTGCTTAACTCGAACATTTTTCGCTTGCCTCTTGGATCCCTTGGAGGTAAAGCTTTTGGCGTTCCCAATACTTTAATTCCTCCAGGTATCGTTCATGCTCATTCGTTGGTGCTTCCTTATGGGTTTTGGAACCAATAAGGTGTATCTCCTCATCCTCCTCCTCTCCCTCAGCAAAGGAGGTATCAGCTCGATTAAGGTCAGCTCCCAGGTTACGGGCTACGTCTGTAGCTCCTCTTCCCTTAAGGGTTTTCGAGCTAGGAGTCGTTAAGTCTATTTCAGTGGGCCTGTTTGCTGTTAGTGGGGGTTGCATGGTTAAGGGAACGACCTCATTTGTTCCCTGTTGATTTTGTCTTATGGATGTGTTCTTTTCCATGGTTTCACAGTCGGGGTTAAGAAATGGTAAAGTAAGGAAAACTTTCGATTCCCGGCAACGAAACCACTTGATCACGCCAAATAATGAGTGACTATATTTGGAAGTATACGTGGAGCTGATCTGGATGACAAGTTGTTATGGTAAGAGCTGGCGTTCGGATATCTGGCTGGATCTCGTGTGAATGCCCCAACCCTTGTGATTTCCTGGACTTGTAACCTGAGAAACAAGAGAAACACCGTTAAGGGAGCTGGGAGGTTATCCCAGCTAAAGCCCTCCGGCGTGAGAGTCGGTGATGGGATAACAAAGGTGAGCGCAGGCGTTCCTTGAGACCACCGTGAATATTTCTGTGTGTTTGTGCAAGGTAATAGCTAAGTATGAACAATGTCGTACCTTAGGAAGATGGCCATGCCCCCTATTTATATTCCTTTCCAGGCTTGGCTGGCAAGACAGTGTAGAACAACACGATGGGGACCAAACCTGTTGGTCGGCCGAGTTGGCTAATTCTCATTGGTTTTCACTTTTGTCAGATATGTCAGAGTATCAGGAAAGAAGTCAACCGTAAGTGGTGCGGCGGGTGCAGAGCACGTTGGTGTCTCTCCAATTAGGCTGGGCCACCTGGCGTGCTTTGTACTGTGATGACGTCTCCTCGTTTAGGTCGGTCTAGTCACAGGGTCGATCATGAGCTCTTATGGTCGCTTGGTCGGTCGGGTTTGCATCCTTGTTTATTATGATGGTCGGTCTTAATCAAGGTTGGGCCAGTCCCGGTCGGCCTAGCAATGCTCGGCTTGTTCGGAATGAATTTGCTCGGACTGACCTTGGTCGGCTTGATCGTGCTCGGTTTGCTCGGACTAAGGGTGATCCTTGGCTCGACCAGGTCGTTCTGGCTGCCACGTGTCGTCCACGTGGGAAGCGGACTATTGAGTCCTTTCACATACAAATCTTAGATAAAAAACATCTCCATTTTCTTTCATCTTTATGAACTTGATGATAAAACTTGAGAATCAACTTGATGATAAACAACCATATGAAGCTGATCTATGAAGATTTCTCACAATAAAGATTTCTCACAGACTTTGATCTCTCAATGCAACCTTTTATATAGGACATGCCCAAACCTCATTAATTTTCGATGTATTTTGATGTATTTTAATTTAGAAATTGAAAGTAAAACATATATTTTGTATCACGGTTCACATATGTATTTTGTATCACGGTTCACTTATTTTTGTATCGTGGTTAATTTGTTTTTGTATCACAGTTAATATATTTGTCAACCGTGATACAACTAAATTTTATAAAAGAAACTGTTTATAAACAAATATATCAAAAAATTGAATATTGCTACAAAATAAGAAAATTTACACTACGGTATATAATCATTTATATACAAAAATTGAAGTTACATATGTGGTGTAAAATCTAATGTTACTCTAAAAAATAATATTTTCCGGTTAAAAATAAAAAAACCGAACCGAAGTGATTAAAATTAAAACCATGAAAAAGAGGACCGACCGCAATTTTTAATATTTAAATCGATCCAACCGTTTCCAAGTTCTTTTACAATCAAGACCAAGCCCAAACCGACGTCAAAGTCAGGCCCACTTGAAATTCAAAAAGGAAAATAAAAATAAAAAAGAGAGAAAAGGCGGAATACCAAGTGCTCTCCCTCCCAGCCTCGGTAACGAACCACCCGCTTCGATTCCGGACCTAAGCTAGTTCCACAGTTCGTTGAAAATTTCGCACTATTTCGATCACTTTATCTTTCTCTCTCTGCAACAACACTTCGTTTCCTTCTCTCTTCCCACACATCTATCTCTCTCCCATCTCAATCGCCGATTCAAACCCTAGAAATTGCGACATTCAAGGTGTACAGAAGATCGATTTAGAGCTTCAGTGGCGGCCCCCTCAACGTTCCACAGTAAGTTATTAACCCTTTTTTCTCTCTCCTACCAAACCCTAATTGTGCATATATTCCCCACTTTTTTCACATCCCAAAGTATCCTTTTTCTGTTTCCAGTTTTTAGCGCCTTTAGGTTTTTGCTGACTCATAACTGCTTGGCGTCGTCTCTTTCTATTCCTGGATTAAATAGCCCATTGATGAATTTGACTATATTATTAGGAATTTGATCTTCTCGCAATGTTATTTAGGTTGGGCTTTTGTTGATGAAGTTTTGGTTTTTATGGTAAGCGTGTTTCTTGGGACTTCTTTGGGTGATTTTGCTCCAAGTTGAATGTCGCAATGTGTGTAAATTTATGTGCCTAGGTGGTAATTCGTGCCTTGGGCTGGCTTCGTGCTTTGGTTTTAGCTAGTCAGTTGCTGGAGCTGGGGCAGGGGCGTTCTTTCTGTAGAGATGGTTGCATATTTTTTATTGTTGCTTTTATGTTCCGGGGATTGAAATTTTGTTGGTTTGGGCTTTTGGGAAATTTCCTATCACAATTATTTGCTCTTTGCTGTGGGTTTTATATTATCATACTTCAATAGCTTGACTCTATTTAGCATTTTTCTTGGGGCGGTTGGTCTTAAGTATCACTTTTTTAGTTGACTGATCACTATGTTGATTGAATCATGTACAATTTAGGGGGTTCTCTTGAGCCTTAGATTCATGCTTCAAGGAAAATTGATTCATGCGTCGACGAATTCCTCATCTTAGTGCTGATTGTTTCATAGACTGGCCTATGCATAGTCTAGGGGATTTTCCTTGATTCCTATGATGTGAGTGTTTCATGATAGAAACTACGATGCATGGCAATATGATTGGGTGTTTAAGTTTAAGTTGACTGGTGAATCAGATATATGAACATATGAAAACCACTCCTTGTTCTTATTAGCAGGGCACAAACATCTTCCATTGTCATAGGGAAGATTTTGAACATCCTCATCGCGGAAATTAATGCGAGTCTTCGTCATAACTCATCAAGTCATCTCGTTCGTTTGATTTTTTCTTTTAACAAAATTGCCTTTAATGTTTTGTGTCGGATTTATTACCGTCATTTTTATAAATGACACTTTTGGTAAGAACAAGGATTTTAGGAAGTCAATTTTCGATGAGACACCAAGGATTTGGTTTGAAAATTTGTGCAATGATTAGAGATTATGCATATGAAACAATCATAATTAATGAGTCAAATATACTATTTTAAAATGTGTAAGCCTATTTAAGAATCTAAAGATAGCACCTAGAATCCGGATAGTTCAGTCTCAACAATTATCTGACATTTAAGATATTGAATGTTAGTGGATTGAAGCAAGGAAGTCCATTAAATATAGTCAATTTTCTAACTTCTGCAAGTGACTAACAAAATCTGAAGAACTGCTCCTTCAATTTAAATTAAGTATTCACTAATGAGTTGAAGTGTTCTGAAGCTCATTCTCTATTTTTACCTGGCAATGAAGCAACATTGTCTTTATGATCTACAAGGTAGACCGTAGGTATTACTAGGGGTGGCAATATGGATGTAATAGTTGGATTTGGGTGAAATCCAAAGTTATCCATTAAATTCAGTGTGTAGTGGGTACTTCTGGGTGCTACCCAATATTATCCATTAGTCTAAATGGATAATTTTGGGTATACCCAAAACTTATTCAATACTCTATAATACTCAACACCCTATGGATATTACCCAAATTACCAATTAATTTATCCACTAAATTTTCTTTAAACATTATATCGTTTTGTAGAAAAATGAATTGTTTTTCTTCGTCCGTGTTAGCACCTTTAATAAAAAGATACTTGACTATTCCCAAATGAGTGTTCATTTTTAAAATTTTTATTTGAGAGAAATGATGTAGTTGGAGATTGGTCCCTTAAAAGATAACTTTTCTTTAATTACTCTATCTTGCGTCAAGTCGATCCAAAGGGTTTTTTTGGGCTACTTTTAAACATTATTCTTTATTGGGTAACTTATTAGGCTGTTGGATTAACATCTAACCAGTTTTAGCATCAGGTACTTATTGGGTTACACATTTAAAAGTTAAAACACATTACAATATAGGGTATTTAAGTGGTTAATCCAATAAGTCATTTTATAATGGTTAAAATAGATGGGTTAGTGGAATGGATAAAAAATTGCCAACCCTAGGTGCAGCAGAACTCCAGTCCGCTGCTACTCATAATACTGATACACTGGCACGTTATCCTGAGGTTCTTGTTTGGATAAAGGATGCTTGTCCCAATCAGAGTTCACCTTATCTCATCCCCATTACATCAGTTCAACTAAAGAAACTGATCGTTACTCCACTCGATTTGAAGGGTGATGTGGTCGAATGCCATATTTTCTCCTTGATCTTTTCATCTTTCAACATCCTTTCTAACCTCTATTATTGCATATTATCATTCAATGTCGTACGTTCCATTTAGGAATAGGAATAGGCATACTGTGATCTGCCTTTTACATAATTTCTCATTATTTGGGACCCTTTTCACCTGTTTGAGCTTCTATTGAATCGTTAGATAATTTGATTGTTGAATTTGTTGTTGTTGATTTATTGGATATCTGTTTAATGCATTTGTTCAAATGATTCAAATTGAAGCAATTGGGATACCTGAGTCGGGCCTATATGACTGATCAATCCATAGAAGTACTCCAATAATTTGTTGACCTGGATCTCTTGGAGTCCCATCTAATTTCCCCATTCTACCATTATCCTCGTCGAAGGATATTATCATCAAATCGTGTCTGTGCTGCCGTTTCAATTGTTGCAGATTCTTAGAAACGGCAGGATTTGAAGTGCAAAATTAGGAACTTTAAGAGACCCCATGTCATTAATAGTAATCCTCATGAGATCTTTATTTATAAGCTTTGATGTCAGCATTCTCAAGAAACTGTTTTAAGCATTCATTAGTGGTCGCCCTTAGGGCAACCATGTCTATCTTTTTTTTAAAAAAATTTCAAAGGCGTTAAAATGAAAAGACTCTTAACTGAATCATGTTTCTGAGCTTTCATAGAAGAATTTTCAATGAGGAAGTTTTTCAAGACCCGTCTTGGAGTATCTGGAGCTGGCCAGTTTGGTTCAAACCAACCTACTTAGTGCTCGTTTGTTGCAGCTTATTTGGAGTGACTCTTGGCTTTTGGCTTTTGAAAAACCATATTTAGAGTGTTTGTTTCAGCTTATAAGCCAAAAGCCAATAAGTAAGGTATAACACCTTTTATGCATTGAAAAGCCAAAGCCAAAAAGCCAAAATTTTAAGCTTTTTTGTTTTTTTTAAAAACATGAAGACAACTATTCATTAATAAATATTTGATTATCCCCATTTCATCTTTTTATGAAATATACATAAAAATATAAATACTAGTTTTCAAGTTTTTTAAAAATAATTATAACAACTCATAAGCAGCTTTTCAACAACTGTAACAAACAGTCTATCATGCAATCAGCCACAAGTCAGCTTAAGCTATCAGCTATAAGTCTTAAGCTATCAGCCACAACAAACGAGCCCTTAACCCAGTCAATATGAGAGTAGAGTTTTACTTGAACTTGTTTTCTTTTGTTCTCAGTTTGATAAGAAATTGAGTTCAGCTGCATTTTTATTAGGTATTTGTTAAGTCCCTATACCAAAATTCAAATACATGACATCCTTGTACCAAAAATGTTAACTTGTTTTACTTGTACCAAATATGAGAGTAGAGTTTTACTTGAACTTGTTTTCTTTTGTTCTTAGTTTGATAAGAAATTGAGTTCAGCTGCATTTTTATTAGTTATTTGTTAAGTCCCTATACCAAAATTCAAATACATGACATCCTTGTACCAAAAATGTTAACTTGTTTTACTTGTACCAAATATGAGAGTAGAGTTTTACTTGAACTTGTTTTCTTTTGTTCTTAGTTTGATAAGAAATTGAGTTCAGCTGCATTATTATTAGGTATTTGTTAAGTCCCTATACCAAAATTCAAATACATGACATCCTTGTACCAAAAATGTTAACCATTGGTTCTTCCGTCCAATTTCAACAATTTTTGGCCTTTATCTATGACATGCTCAATCACGTGACATTATTCGAGGGGCATTTTTGTCTGGGAACATTTTAATTCACAACTCCTTTCCTAATCAGTTTCCCCCTTCCATTTCACACCTTGGCCGCCACCCATCACTAACAAATCAGGTTGAAAAAAAGTTCCAAAAGAATCATATCACAACCCCATCCACATAGAGAGAGAGAGAGAGTCCCTGTTCTCTTCGTTTCCCGAACTTAGCCTTCTGTTAAGCCCACTCCCTCCATTTCAAAAAAAACTCTGCATATCATTCCCAATTTGAGTTTGCATTTACTTTATGGATTATACCTTAACAAAAAAAGCTATTGACAAATTATGCACTAATTCAATACCGATTTGATTCTTGAAACTCTTACGTGTGGTTAATGGGGATTGGCTATTGCAGAGAGAAATTCAGAGAGAGGAATAAGTTTTCTGAATTCTCAACTCTTTGGTTTCTCAAAGAAGTGCCTTTTATTTTGAAAAAAATGATTTTTGATTTTCTTTAAATTATTTTGCATTTAGTCAAGTTCTATTTTTGATAAGTAAAGTATTATATACGAATAGCGTCGTCAAAACAGGTGACACGCCCTATGTACACTGTTGGAATATACAAAAAACTCGAGCTACTCGAGATGGAAGGAAATTCTTAAGATCAGTAAGTTGGTGTTTTATTTTGACAATGATTTTCAAAAAGTAAACTACATTCAATCTGGGCTGTTGTGGGTATTTTTACGGTGATGATTTTGGAGTGGATAATGGAGGCTGAGATGATAAGTTGTAATGGACCTAATGGTGTTGGTTGATCAGTTTCCGTTGGCTGTGATGGTTTTTCGATGTTTATGGTAGCAGAGAATGATTTTTGGCTAGCCAATCTACTGCCCACTTTTGCTATAATTAAGTCCCACTACCTTCTTTTTCCTCCACTCACTCTGTGTTGACGAGAAGGCTGACAAGTTGAAGCAATGCCTTCGGCTAGGTTTGAGCCTACAGGACTTGTAAAGCGTGTCATTATGAAGCTGTACTGCGAATGGTGAACGCCACTTAAAATAATTAAGCTTTCTTACATGTGATTAAAAAAAGGATTTTTTACGTATAAAAAAAACATAGTTAAGGTTTTGTGATTTTGTTCTAATTGTCCATTCCATAATACATTGATGGTTTTCTTACTAGTTGGATAATATGGTAGGTACTCTTGTTAAATAAAAAAATCCGTCTACTTTGGACAAATACACCATTGGTAGCAGAGAATGATTTTGGACCAATCAAACCTTTGGTCCTTGTACTTCTATTAATGAATAGTCAAATTTTCCCTTGATGTTAAATCACATGAGGTGCATGTGTCAAAATTGACGGAAGGACGAAAGGTGTTTAATGTTTTTGGTACAAGGATGCGGTTTTTTTTTTCTTCGAATTTTGGTACAGGGACTTGGCTCCAAATTTGCCTACACTATAGGGACCATTGGTGTAGTTTGGTATGGAATTGTTCTAGCTTAACCATGGATCTCGGGTTCGAGTTATGGGAATGCAGCTGGATTAAAAACTTGGTAGAGAGAGTTTTACCACCCTTGTGGTCCTTCCCGGCTCAGGAGATTAGGCTTCCCGGCCTAACTTTTTTCAACCAAAGCAAAAAAGAAGAGAAAAAAAACCATTTTTTGGGCGACCATTGTGGACATACCCTATTTGGCTATTAATGAAGACCCATCAGAGCTGGAATGAGTTAGCCTGGATTTCACACCACATTAGAGTATGAAGAGCCTCATTTCTGTGGAATGGATATCAAATCCGGGCCAGAATTATCTGGGCAGTTGAATCCCGCCTTAGTTGAGTTTTATTGCTTTCCTAACACTAGCAGTCCCTTATATTTCAAACTTGGATTTAATTTATTGATTCAAAATGATTTTTTCATTTGTTGTAGTTAGTTTGATGGATTGATTTAACTTGATTTGTGGCAAAATGTCAGAAATAATTGTGAATGTAGGAGTGCATATAACACTATCGTTGGCGTCAAAGTTATGTATCATTTTTCGCTATATCACAATTTCCTTCTCAAAGTTATATGCTAGTTTGTATCCATAGTATAGTATAATTTAATTTGTTCATTTAATGGCTTGTATCCAGGTTGAGGTGTTAAGGTTGGGAAGTTGGCAGCTGACTTCGAACTTGGTTATCTGGAAGAGAGTGATACTGAACTGGTGTTCTCGTTTTGATGCTGCACACCTTTTTGGAATCTCTGATAGTTGGATTCTCAACTGCAGGAATTTGTTAACTTTCCGATTCTTATTGATTTGCTTAAATTGATTACTGAAATACCTCAAGAACTAGCTGCTAATTTTTGGGATTAAATTATTAATGCCTGGCAACGAAGTTGGAGACAGGGTTCACAATTTCTTTGCGCAAGAGAACTTGCCCCAAGGCCAGCATCATTCGCAGGTTGCTGAAGGGAGTTGGCCGGTGTCAAATAACAATTTTTGGGCTGGTAGCCAAAAACAAATTGGTGTTTCGAGTTCCAGCCCAAGAAATTACAATTCCGTGCAATCAGGTATTTTCTTTGTCTTACTTTTTACGTGGTGCTTCTAAATGTCGTGTGCAATCTCCCTCGGCATTTTGTTGCAGATGGTTTTACTTCATTTTTGCCTGAACAGATCTTGAGAGAGGACACAACAGTCATCCACTACACGTGCCACATGGCTTGAACTTCGCTCAAAATACTCTGAGGCCTGAGTTGGTTAAAAGTCAACCGCAAAGTCAACAGCCGAATTTGAATGGCTACATGTATGGTCGTCAAAACTTTCAGGCAAGGCAGGATGAAGCAAACCTTTTGGGAGTGGATACAGTATCTGATAGGCATAATGTGAACTCGAGGGGTTTCTCTATATACGAGTCGCAAGGGGGAGTGCCTGAACATAGTACAAAAAGCTCAGTAAGATCTGACGCCTCTGATACTCCCATAAGTTTTGATCTTTTTGGAGGTCAGCAGCAGTTGAATAGCCAGCATACAAGCTTGCTGCAAGGTTTACCACATCAGCAGTCGGGATTTACTGAAATGCAGCAACTGCAACAACAACTAATGTTCAGGAAGATGCAAGAGCTTCAAAGACAGAAGGAGCTTCGTCAACTTGATGCAAGGCAGCAGACTTCTGTAACTCAAGTTTCTTCCTTTGCTAGGCAGGCTTCTGGTGGCCAGCCACATACTCTTATTAATGGCAATCCAGTTGCAGATGTGTCTACTTACCCCTGGGGTGAGCTCAGTGCAGGCAACACAAACTGGCTGCAGCGTTCTTCTCCGGCCATGCAAGGAACCTCTAGTGGACTTGTTTTTTCCCCTGAGCAGGGTCAGGCCCCACGCTCAATGGGGTTTGGCCATCAACAGGTTGATCAATCTCTATACGGGGTTCCTGTCTCTAACTCGAGGGGAAATCAAAATCAGTATCCTCGTAGCTCTATTCAGCAGATGCCAGCGTATAGTAATTATTTCCCGAGTAGTAGTCATTATGGTGTGTTCGCAGATCAAGGTACCATGCAGGATGGAACTTTGCTTAGTAGACAGGGCCTCCATGATAAAAGTTTGCATGAACACACGCCTGGTCAGAGTTCAAATAGTGGGATAAATGTGGATCATCTTCAGCAGCTAAATCCCCTGCAACGAAGTTCATCTGGGCAAGAGTTTCAGGGGCCGCCGGAGTTAATTGGTTCCTCAGAAATATTACAGGATAAGACCGTAATGGCAGATGCTGCGTCACATCGTGCTGTTTCTCTAGATCCTACTGAAGAAAAAATTTTGTTTGGTTCAGATGATAATATTTGGGATGCTTTTGGCAGTGACACCAACATGGGTGGAGGAGCCACTAATCTTTTGGATGGTAATGGTTTTCTGAATGGACTCCCTTCTGTACAAAGTGGTAGTTGGAGTGCTCTTATGCAGTCTGCAGTTGCAGAAACCTCTAGCAGTGATATAGGGCTACAGGAAGAATTGGCTGGTTTGACTTTTCAGAATCCTGAACTTGTAACTGGGGCTCATCAACCTTCAACGTACAATGGGAGTGAAAAACGTCAAGGAACATTGGCTGATGACAACTTGCGGACTACCTCAGCTTTAAGCTTTGGATCTGTTGCCATTTCTGCTGGTGCGAATACAAACGAAAACTATCGTAATGCCATGGGGTTCCAGCAATATGGTCAAAAAGTTTCATACGAGCATGGTGAGGGACTTCAATTTAATTCATCTGAAAAACTGAATCCACAGTCTTCTGGAGGAAGCAAATGGTTTAATCGCGGAGCTGCTCAAAAGCTGCATGCTGAAGGAAGTCAGATCTACGAAAATGTTTCTCGCTCCATGGAAGTGGGAGTGGATGGGAAGAGCAGAACAGCTCATTGGACCTCGCAGCACAGTGGATCTAACCAAGTAATTAGTAAACCAAATAATTGGAATGCTATTGAGTCTGTAGCACCCAGTAGAGATGCAGCACAAAATTTTAACAGGAGTGAACACTCATTGCCACACCCTCAGAATAATGATCGGAAAAGTGTTGTGCATGAAGAAATGGGTCATGCCGATAGTATGTGGAATAACTCTATTCCCAAATCAACCGCGGATTTGGAACCTGTAAAAGCCTCCTTGGGAAGTCCACAGATGATCAGAGACGGTATTGCTGTGAATAATGTTGCTGTAATACCAAATTCAAGCATTGGTGCACAGGTTGGTGAGGATTCCGGTCAACTTTGTCCTAATAATCATCCCCTTAATTACTGGAAACATGTTGATTCCTTGGTGAAATATAAAGGAACTGAAGGGTCGGGGAATTTACAGCATCATCTGACCAAGGGTCCTCAGGTTTCAGAGTCGTCTTTGAATAGCTCTGACAAGGAGGAACTTAAAATGCACGAGATTCAGAGCAGCAACAGAAAGGAGAACTCTAGTGATAGCTATCGCTCTAACTTATCTCACCTTGTGACTGCTGGTGCTTTGAGGGAGAATTTATCAACAGATGCTGGTGATTCCAGGTCACTGCCGGGGGGAAGACAAAAGTCATCCAACCAGGTTGGTCGGAAAACTTCAGGGCCACGAAAATTTCAGTTTCATCCAATGGGAGACTTGGATGAAGATGTTGATCCGTCTTATGAAACAAGACACAGCAGCCGTTCAGAGGCCATGTCCCAGCAGCATTCTTCGGGATTGAAAGGTCAAGAACAAGGGTTCTTTGGGCTGTCTAAGCTTTTTGGCCAGGTTCCTAAAAATACAGCTGATGCAGGAAAGGTGAACAGAGGACTAAACATATATTATATATACGGTTAAATGTGTTCTTTAAACACTTTGCTTAGAAGATGTTAATGTTTTTTAATTTTAGGGGCACATACTTGATCAACCTGGAGAAGCCAAAGGATACAATGAGGCACGTTCCAGGGGAGTTTTTCCTGGTTATATGCCTAATATGTTTGCTTCAGTAGACAGATCTACTGGTTTATCCCCACCAATTAATTCTCAACCTAGGTAAGTACTAATTAAGCTGTTCATGAACTTTGTGTTTGGTCATCCTTTTGATACTTCCTTCCATTCCATTCAAAGATTCCACTGTTTACTGTTCAAATATTTTGGGTAATACATTACTGCGCATGTGGGTGATCATAGGGCAAAATTCTCGTTAATATTTCAACTTGTTCTCTTTGATTATTATTATTATTATTATTTTTTCAGCGTCTCTTTGATTATTGAGGGGTAACTTTCTGCCTGATTGCAAGCTTATTTTTAGTAGAAGGAACTTTTTGAAGGGACTCATCACATAGGATGGAGAGATAACTTACCAATATAATCTTTCTGTATATGTATCAGTTATTTTAACATACAGTATTTACCCAAAAGTTCTCATCCATCAATACTATATTAAAGAGCAAATCTTTAGGAAGAATTACTAATTTGTCTTTCTGAAATTTTGGCAGATGTACTTTACCTTCATTACTTCCCCTCCACCCCTCCCTCCCCCTTATTACCCTCTTTCCCAACAAAGTACTTATGATCATTTGTGTACTTTACTGTTGCATTGTAGTCAAAATATGCTGGAGCTTCTTCACAAGGTGGATCAATCTAGAGAACATGGAACAATGAAGCACTTTAATCCTTCTGAACACAATCAATCATCTGAGATCCCTGATGCAGAAAACTCTGATGGATCTGTTGGTCACCTCCAGAGAAGCCAGTCCTCTAATTCACAAGGTTTTAGTTTGCAACTGGCTCCTCCACTACAACGGTTTTCTGTGCCGAATCATGCTTCTACTAGCACTGTGCAAACTGTTCATTCTAATTCTTTGACTAAGCTGGATATAAGAGACAAAGGTCATCCTGAGCTGGCTCCTCCCTATTCAGTTCAGTCTTTGCCGCCCTCTCAGGAAACATCCCATGGAGAAAATGACAGGACTGGCAATTTGGGACAAACTGGCAGTGAAACCTCGGTGCACCGAATGTCAGGAAACTTCTCTTCTGCTCCAAGTTCTGGTTTTCCTTATTCAAGAAGTCAGCTTCAAAGTCAATCCAAGATTGGTGCTAGGGGAAATGCTGTAGTTAATCATTCTGACAATTTATTGTTCGATAGACATGCTCCTGGTGTTAGGCAGACAGATGAATCTTGTAGTAGGGTACTTATGGGTCAACCTGCAGAGGGTTCTTTGCCCAATGCAGCTGGCTATGGTCAATACAGTAATGCTGCTTCATTTGACACAAGCAGAACAACCAGTGTAAGCAATCCGCGTGAAAGAGTTCAACCTCCACAACCTTCGGTGGGGGAGAAGTTCCCAGTCTCGCATCCTGGCCTTACTTCTGGCATCTCTCAACAGGGTGCTTCTTCAAAAATGATACCAAATTTATGGAATGACGTCCCAGCTCAACAACATTCTTTAGGAACTCAAGCTCACAAGTTCCATGCAAGTCTTCCGCAGTCCCACCAATTGAATATTGTGGAATCAACTTCCTCAGGTTGGCAACATCTAGAGAATCAAGACGCAGAAAGGAGAGGGAATTTCTCATCTGAGTTGGGTGCAAGTTCTGTTAACTCTCAAGGTTCTGCTTGTGTAGAAGACCAGTCGACAAAAGGAAGCGCCTCTCAGAAAGTGTCATCGGGAAACACTGATCTGGTGCATATGATGAATGAACCTCAAGGAAATGAATCCCTCATAAGGCACACCTCTGATGTATCTTCTGTGAACCCTGCTTCAACTCAGAGAGATCTTGAAGCCTTTGGTCGTTCTCTAAAACCAAATAATTTCCATCAAAGTTACTCATTACTGAATCAAATGCGGGCAATGAAGGATTCAGATAGTGATCCAAGTAATAGGGGATCAAAGAGATTAAAAGGATCAGATAACTCACTCGGTGGTCAGCAAGTAGTTCCAAGTACAGGGCAGCCAAATGAACGCAATAATATGATGGGAGATGTGACAGCTCGACGTACTTCAGTACCGTCTGCCGATTCTAAGATGCTAAGCTTCTCGGGGCCAGTGGATAATGTTGAAAACACACCATCTCAACTTGGAAATGGGCCTTTAAAAGATGTGCTTGCTTTTCGTCAGAATGAATCTCAAAGTTATGCTCATGGTAATAATATTGCTTCTGTTAAAGCTGAACACTCTCAGATTAGTCCCCAGATGGCTCCATCATGGTTTAATCAATATGGAACATTTAAAAACGGGCAGATTTTGCCAATGTATGATATGCGAAAAGTTGCCACTGTGAAAACTGTGGAGCAATCATTTAATCTTGGAAACTCTTCTGGTAGCCTGGAGACAGATAAATCAAAGGAGCTAGTAAATGCTGCTGCTGATACAGGTCAACTGGGGGCTATCACGCAAAATTCAGCACCATCTTCGGTAACAATTGAGCATTTCTCTTCTCCATTGCCTACGAATGTCGGTGGTCAAAATTGTGTGGTTTTGAGACCAAAGAAGCGCAAGAGTCTTCATCCCTGGCATAAGGAAGTGTCTCAGGGTTCTCGAAATCTTCATACAATCAGGTGATTGTCATACTGAACAATTACTATATTGAAATTTCTTTACTTTAGCGCTCCCTCTCTTTGTTGATGTGTCATGTATTTCATTGCTTGCAGCATGGCTGCAGCAGAATGGGCCAAAGCAGCAAATCGGCGTCCTGAAAATGTATGTTGTCGTTTCTTTTTCTCGAGCTTAGGATTGGTTGTGTGTAGATTGTGATAGCTCTGATACCTTATTTTGATGACAGGTTGAAGATGATGGTGAAGTGATTGAAGATATAGCACCACGAATTAGACCAAAAAAACGGCTTATCTTGACAACACAACTAATGCAACAACTGTTTCGCCCTCCCCCTGCGACTATTCTGACTGCAGATGCTTCTGCAAACTATGAGAGTGTGTCTTACTTTGTCACTCGGCTGGCATTAGGGGATGCATGCAGCCTAGTCTCTTCCGTAAGGAGTTTTTCTGATGTTCCTCACGGGGGATCAAACTTGTAAGAACTTCTCTTATATCAGAAATTTATCATCCATTTAAAAGCTGGAACATGATCTACTCATTTATTTATATATAAAATATCTATCCTACCTTTTGTATTTCATGACGAATGATCTCCCTCCACCTTTCCTGATAGGAGCAAACCACCTGAGAGAATTGATGACCAGCATCTTTCAGAAGTTATGGAAGACTTTATGGGTAGAGCAAGGAAGCTGGAAAATGATTTGTTGAGGTAAAACCTTCTGGTCTCTGTCTTTTAACATGTTGCCTTGTGAAACTTTCCAGTCCTGTTCTCTGATCAGTTCTCTGACAACTTATGCAAGATTGGTTTGTAACATTTTTAGTTTCATTCAAGTGCTTTGCCTGGGCCAGGATGCTGGCCAAGGTATGGATCTAACTAAGATGGTTTTGGGCACTAGGAGAAGTTTCATCTGGGCACCAACAAATAGATGATCAGCCAATCAGCCATGCTAATAGGGATGACAATGTGTTGAGGTGGTATGGAGTTTACCTTCCCCATGACCACTACATTTGGGGAAATCCTCTCTTAACCCCCCCCCTCCCAAAAAAAACATGTCGTTGTGTGCCAAAGTAATACCAAAGCACCCCTCCTCCGTGAAACCCCGCCTCTGTCTACTATTACTATCATTTCATGAGAATCTGCTTTACGGCGTGTTCACCCAAGTACCAAGTGCTGAAAATTGTATTTGAGTCTACTAGATAGACTGATAGACATTTATGAAATTATATTGAAATTATGTCACACTTGGTGTATATTACAAAGTAAAATGGTGATCAAGCAGAGCAATGTGTACTAAAAAAAGTGTAATCAATCTATAGATTATAGGTTAGATGAAATAAGTTTAAAGCCCTATAATTTGTCCATGGATCCTAGGGGTGGGAGAGATGGCAACATCACTCGGGCAAAGAGTTTGAGGTCCTTGGTTCCAATTCCCATACCAACTACGGTCACACTTACCTGTCAAAAAAATGTCCACGCTGTTCTTAATTGTAACCATATGCCTTGAAAAAAAAGGAAAACATGTTTAATCTATTTATATATTCTAAACAATCGTCTATTGAGTTTGGCCCATGGTTTCAGCCAGTCATGGCTGCAAGTGGCAAGGATGGAACAAAGCAAGTCAGTGACCACTAAAGTAGTAAGGGAATATCTATTGCTTTTAGGAAAAAAGAGAATGTGAAACCACAAAGCATTCTCCCAAAGAAATGATGATATACGCGAAGTGGAAAAGATAAGATTGATCTTGAAAAAGGCAAGGGGAATTCAAAATTCCTTTGATGTTTGGCCCTACCTTAAGGGGGAAAAGAAAAGATGATTCTAGAAATGAACTCAATAAGGGAAGACTTTTGTGTATGTGTTTAGAACTAAAGATATATATAAATACGTTAAGGACAGTTTTTATTATTTCAATAGGTGGCGAAGTATGCTATCCTACAAGTATCATGAAGTCTAGAGTCCTAGAAAAGAAAATGCTAGACTTTAGTAATTTTTTAAAAAGAAAATAAAAGAAAAACAAGAAAAGGAAGTACAAAATTTTCTGTAAGGTGTCTCTGGCTCTTTTTTGCTGTCATGTAATCATGTATACATGCAAGAAATGAAGAGTGTATCTTACTCTGAAACTTTGGCGGATAACAATCCTTCTTTGCGGGCTGAGATCAAATCTGACTCAAATGTTCATGACAGCACCTACCTTGGTCCTTTTGTGAATTTGTAACAATTAGCTTCACATTTTGGTTTCTCAACCAGGACCCAAGGAAGTAGTGAGTCCAAGAATACTTTGATTTTTGGTTGATTCTTGTTCTCTGTTTGGGATGAAGCAATGTGATAGTGGTCTTAAGTGTCTGAGACCCATCCTACTTGCTTGTACTCAGTTTCTCATAGTCATAGGGAATGGTTATACTGGGTTGTTTTATAATCATCAATTTTCTACCCTTCTAATTTCTCTGTCGCATTTTCTTTTTACACTATTCTATTTTAAAGGAACAATCATACTTTGTGAAAAATGAAATCGGCTGTCTTATTTTCATTCTGCTGCTTCCTGCTGCTACTGTTGTTTGTCAAAGTTATTTTAGGTTTCTGCCTTTCATCTTTCTGATCGCCCTTGTTTACAGATTGGACAAGAGAGCATCAGTCTTAGACTTGAGAGTGGAGTGTCAAGATATTGAGAAGTTTTCTGTCATCAATCGTTTTGCCAAGTTCCATGGCCGGGGGCAATCGGACGGGGCTGAGTGCTCATCATCTGATGCAGCTGCAAATGCTCAGAAATCCTTCCCCCAGAGATATGTTACTGCAGTTCCTTTGCCTAAGAATCTTCCTGATAGGGTACAATGTCTTTCGTTATGATCATTAATTAATTGATTTCCTGCTCCTTCCTAATCAGCTGTATTAGCATCCCCCTGCTGCTTCCCTGATCATTTTTCTTGCTAGTTAAATGCTGGCACATGCATCATCACTACAGAACCACACATATGGAAATGCAGGAGAAGAATGGATATTAGGTTGTCTGCTTGAAAAGGAATGGTTAATTTTAGATTATTTACTGTTTAGGCCGCTCATGTCAATCTTGAGAAATATAAGTTCGCTTCTTGTACATCTCTGTGAACTTGAAAGGAACTTGAGGTGCCCTGATTTTTTTTTTGTGGTAATGGGGAAATATAAGTGCAGCCAGGTATTACAAAGATTTCGTTAGCTACCCATAATCCTTTCATAAATGAAACTGTTGTAGTTGTGGGGAGTTTTTGGTGCTTATTTTCAATTTGCAGATTGATTAGTAAAATTGTTAACTAAAGGTCTGATAACGCATTGCCTGTTTTGGGAAAACTTGAACTGATTGGCCTTCCAATTAGACCCTTGTTTTTTTGGGAGCTTACTGGTGTGTGATTTCATTATAGAATGAATACATACTTAGGTTAAACAATGTGGGTAGCCTTCCTCTCCCCAATGGGGTTTTAGTTGGTGGCTCAAACATAGGATTCTTGAAAATTGTGGGGAATGAGTCGTGGTAGCAAGTCAATGGACTGCCTAAAGCTTCCTCAATTTGGTTTGAACCACTCTGTACAAGGTGGGTAGTTGAAATTTATTTCTTGCAGATTACTCTATTTTTAAAATTCATTTAGTCTTTTGTTTTGTGTGGAAGAGTGTGTACTAGGGTTTCTGATTTTCTTGCTCCCCATTATTTTGGTCCATTACTTGTATGCTTCAGTTTCTCTGTCTCCCATTGTTCTTTGGTTCTTTTGCGTCTAGCAACCTCTTTCAATATGGCTCTCAAATAAGGTTGGATTAGAAGGTTCTGCTCTCTTGATTAGCATTTACCTTACGAAGTTGCAATCTAAAAATAAAAGTCTAAGCAGTTGGTTTAATAGGGTTGCTATCAGAATCAAAATCTTTGATGGTAGTTTAGGTGCTTGTGCAATACGACTTTGATGAAATAGAGACTTGCATGTTTTGATGGTTCCACTAGAGTTCATTGAAGATGGGCAAAAGGGCTTGGTATCCTCAGAGGTTGTTCTGTAAGAACTTGCAAGTCATTCGTCAAATGTTTGGAGATTTTTTATTTGTAATGGAGAGTCCAAGTGACTAGTTTGATAATGACATCAACATTGACAAACTAAAGCTCCTGTTAAATTGCTCTCTGAATTTGAATTGGAATATTTACTGTTTTTCATCTTCACATCTCTGGTGCCTTGATATTGTTGGCATGTGCGTCTTATCTAAATATGCCCTGATGATAATATTGACACAGATGTTGCGTGATACCACATTATAATTGCAGTCCTAGTGATGGCCCCTTCCAAGATAATGCCTGAACTTGTTTCCAAGCTTAGATCATATTTTTGGCTCTTTTCCTTGCATTAATTAGTAATTTGGATTGTGGTTTTGTAATTCCCTTGTCATCTGTCTCTCCAACTCACTTGATTGTTTTTTTCAATCATTACACTAAATTCAAATTCAGTCACTAAATCACAGAGTCAAATGCACCGTTTGCGATATATTAAGAAAAAATGAAATATTGTTTTGCGAAATTGTTGGAGGATTATGGCCATCTTCTATTTGGCTTATATCGTCCCAACTCGTCGTCAAAGCTACCCTACCACTGTTGTTGGATGCCATTGCCAGATGTGATAGCTTGACTAATTTGAGTTATAAATTTATACTTGTTCACTATATTACTCCATTTGCTCATAAATGCCTCCTTTTTTATTTTTAAATATAATTTTGAAGTAAAATTGTTTGTAATATTTTTATTAATTGTAAGAGGAGATTGCTAATTTGACATTACTAAAAAAAATACATCGTGGGTACTACAGAAAATTTATGGGCAGGGTTACATGTGAGATCGTCTTACGAATTAGAATTTGTTTGACGAAGTTTCACTCTCTCAACCACCAATGCAACTGTGGGCTGGGTCTGCTTTACAGAAAATGTGTATTATTGTCTTTCTTAGGTATTTGTCTTATTATTACTAGAGATTTATTTTGGCACGAAGAGAGTAGTTTACTTTAAATTGATTTTTTTTTCGATGGTATACCTCTTTAGTATTTACCATATTGAATGATAGGTGCATATTCCAAGCTGCACATAACATATTAGTTATGCTTGAGGATTATTGTAATTATGACAATTCAAATGCTAGGTATAATATCCTTCCGTTTAGAGCAAAAAATCTTCGTTTGAAGTCAAATTTTTTAAGAAAATGATACTTATTAGTCTATTAATGATAAAATAACAATTTTATACATTGATTTTTGAAAGTCCAGTTTTTTTGAGTAAAATATCCTAAAATGAAATAGTGAATTCTTTGCTTGGGTTGGGCCGGAGGTAGTGTCTTTTAATCATAAGACTTTTCTAACATTGACTAATAATTCAGAGTTCACTTTCAAAGAAATATATAAAGAGTCGATCAATCTATTTTGGGATATTATTATTCTTAAATAACAAAAATTTGAAGTTTATATTTCCTCAGTTTCATGTAAAGATTCTACTATATTATGCTGAAATGTCTCACTTGAAAAGAAAACATGTTTACAATTTTTAACATGTTTCAACATTATCTTTAACATTTGATATTAACATAACAAGTAAGCTTAAATCTTATTGTAATTATTATCAATTTTAAGGTTAGCTTTATATTTCTTAATTATTAGAATTTTCAAATATGGATTTCTTGGGTGGAACGGAAGGAGTACTTTCAATCCTTATATATTTACATGTGCACCAAAACAATTTTGTAATTATAATTTACCTAAAATATAATAATATATTTCTTAATTATTGAGATTTATAATTGTAAATTATTTGCTCGTAACTGATGGTGTGAAGTTTAAAGATATGACTATGAGGTGTTTGATGGCGTGTCATGAATTAATGTCACATTATATATATTACTTCCTCCTTTTTTAGATTATTGTCTTGCTTGCATTTTTCATTTTCCTATAAAAAATGTGTTGTTTATAAATCTACTTTTTTTTTTTTAGAAAATATTTTTGTCATTTTAGTTTTAAGTTTTTACCATTTAACTTGGGGGCCCCACCTACTAACTACATCTCTTAAGTTTTCAAATTTCAAATCTCAAAAATTAGAGTTAGTACTCATTCATTCTATACGGGGTAAAAGTAAAAAATTTACAAAAATACAAATATTAGTAATTGAATCAATTATTTTTCTTTAAATTGTGTGATGGATCAAACATAATTTACATAACGATTATTTAGATGCGCTCTCCAACTCCAATCTTAACATTATAGGATTTAAATTGTTTTAATTAGTAAATAAATAGTGAATGACTCTTCTTTATTGGTCAATATTAGGTTAGCAATTCTAAATTAATAGCTTATCATTTATATATACCGTAATTACTCCAAGATTTGTTCACCCTCCCTTTTTTAAACCCGTGTTTGAATTTAAAATTTTAGGTTTTTTCCTTCAAACAAGATTTGTAATATTTTTAACATCCTGCTAAGGAAAGTTAAATTCTTTCATTTTTTCAAAAATATTTATTATAGCAGTTATCTAATGAAAAGGTGCAATGTCTCTTTTGTTTATCCTCAAGGGTTAATTGCATCATTGGTCTCTCAAATTTGAGTCATTCTCAAACTATGAAATTTTCATAGTTGCAGTTCTTTTCATGGATACTGTTAGATAAATACTGTTAAGTTGTTTATGTACAGTTTAATTTACAATCGAAACCCTAGAGTTTGAAAAAAAAACCTAGTCTTCTTCCCCAATACACTGTCCAGAAATTAATGGGGGTTTGAAAACCTCAACACAAACACAAAAACAATAACACCCATTGCTGACCAAAAACAACTCCTATTTTGATGAAAATCGAGAGCGAGATTCGAGGTCTCGTCAAGAGGGAGTGCTTGAGATCGGAAAGGGTTATATTAGTGTTGATGTTGGATGAGTTTTTGCCGCCACCGTAGTCATCGCGGTTCCGCCTCCAATGAACTTGTCTGCTAACCAATTTCTCAGCTCCGCAACCCCAGTCCGGTAATCGGCAAGCCTCATGAAGTTTTTATTACCTCAAACTAGGGCAAGCCATTTTCTGCTGGGTAAGCGTCGAAATTTTGGGATACTAGTTTAGTTTAGTGACTGTCAATCATGCTACAGTTGTTCCAAATCATTAATTTAATACAAGTTGAACTGAACCCCACCATCAAGCTTGAACTTTGAAATGTTCTCGGTCCGTTTGGATACGTTGATTTTGAATTTGATAAATACTTAAATTTTATAAAATTTAAATAATTTAAAATTTGCTTTTAAAATCATAACATTTTTATTGTTTGGATAATGTGTGAAATTCAATTATAATTCTACATTGTACTTAAAATAAAAGTTTAATATTATGTCAAGTAATTAGTTTAGTCTAGTGGTATATAGTTTTTAGTTATTATAAATGACAAATGTTTAAATCTTGCTAACAACTAAAGTATAAATTTTTACATTTTAGAAAATAAATAGCATATAATGATGGTGGTTAACGGTGACGGTGGGTGGTAGCCGAATGGGGTAGTTTGAAAAGTCTTTTTTCAAACTCTAGGGTCTTCATTGTAAGTTAAAATATATGTTAAGTTTGAGAATTTTCATTTTAGCCTCACTTAATGCACATAGACAACTTAATGATGCATCTATCAAAAAGAATGCAGTTTTGAAAATTTAATACTTTTAAGACCCAATTTTGACAAAAAAATGGTAAGGGACTAATGCTGAGAATGGTCCAAAGTCAAGGGACCAATGATGCAATGCCTTTTTAGTTTAGGGTCGCGATATACCGACCCCCCTGTTCCTATGAGTAGACCCCCAAAAATTACTAACTTCCTATTTTATCCAAACCTAACTAAGCATACGTCTCCCTTCTCCCTCCCCCCGGCAACGCCCCCAACAAACGCCTTCTCCATCTCCCACAGCCCCCTCCCTCCTCTCCCACTACCTTTCTCTCCCCCGCAATAGACGCTGGCCCTTTACACACCTCACCAACAATGCCCGTCTCCGCCCAAATCGAGCCACAATCCATCACCAATCTCTCTGTGCCCACCATGTCCGGCCGCGCCCTCATCTTCCACCATCATCTTGCTACATCGCCGACCACCGCCATAACTGGTTTGGCCATATTTGCTCCAGCAATCCTCATCTCCCTTCTCCGCCATCTACACCACAACAGCACCTGCAAACAACAAACCCTATTTTAGATATGTTCGGCCACTGTCGAAAATTTCAAGAATTTTTGGTCTTGATCAATTGAAAATTCTTGACATATTCGGCTTGTCTAGACCAAAAATTTTAAAAAAATTCGGCCCTCCCAGTCAATCGAAAGTTTCAAGAATTTTCGTTCTTGACCAATCGAAAATTCTAGACATATTCGGCATGTCCAGACCGAAAATTTTAAAAAAATTTGGCCCTGGATAACCGAAATTTTGGTCACGTCATCTCCTATTTTTTCTTCGTTCTTCTTCACTCAACAACGCTGGTGGATGCGTAGTTGGTAATGGAGATGACGTTGCTGGGAGATAAAGCTCGGAGGTGGGTGACTTGTTTGAGAAGAGAGAGAGAAAGGCGACACTGTGGGTTAGGTTGTTGTGGCAGAGAAGGCGGTGGGAGGGAGGTAGTGGGGGAGGAGGGAGGACGCTGCTAATGCGCTAAGTTTGCTGGGGGAGGGATGAGAGAATGAAGGCGATGGGAGGGAGGCAATGTGGGAGGAGGGAGGGCGCTGTGGGAGATGGAAAGGGCGTTTGCGGGGGGAAAGGGGAAGGAGAAGGGAGGGGGTATGCTTAGTTGAGTTTGGGCAAAATAGGAAGTTAATAATTTGTGGGGGTCTACTCATAGGAACGGGGGGTCAGTATAACGCGACCCTTTAGTTTTTTTAATAGAAACTAAATAAGTAAATGTGATAATTTTGGCAATTGACCAAGTCTTCTTTCTATAAGCAATCTGATTATAATGAATACCATTCCCTTATCGACAAACTTATATAAAAGGGGACAAAATCGGGCTAATATCCTTTTTTTGAATTAAATTTTTATCTATCGACGGTATATAATTTTTTTTACACAAGTGACCTTTAGATCACAACACGTGACCAAACAAAACCTAAAAAAAAAAAAAGACAAAGATTGTGATTGCCGCTTCATGATCCAAAGGATGCTTGTGTTAAATAGATTATATGCCGTCGGTATATTAAAATTTTACTCTGGTTTTAAATGACAAAAGGAACTTCGATTCATCGCGGTGCATGACGATACACATATTTGTCATCGCGATGCATCAAAAGTACACTTTAGCGGCTTGATAATATTATTGTAGATTAAACCGGTTGAAAAACTCAAAAAGTGTTCTGGTTTTTAAAGGTCAATGTTATATTCTCATTCCAAAATAATTCAAAAACCTTTCCGGTTATATTTATTGCAATTACTCCAAGATTTGCTCCCTTTTTTCGCACCTGCCCGCTCAATATGTGTTAAATTTTAGGGCAAATTTCAAGTGGATACAATTTTAGAAAGATTTTTTCATCTAGGACCATCAATTTTTTGGACATTTCATGTAACTACAAAATTGGTTGCCAAATAATAAAAATGCCATTAATGAAGACAGATCTAATCCGACCTAAAAAAATTCAAAAAAGCTGATGCCAAGGCTTGATATCAGATGAAAGAAAATCAAATAATGCTGATGCCTATAGTTTTTTCAAGACAAAAAAAATCCAATAATGATGATGCCAATGACATACATCAAAACCAGACATCAGGTTGCTGCCAAATCCTGGCATCAGGTTGTACACCGTGAATTTTCATCGCCTACCTGTTGCTCTTGTTGTTTCATGTGATGATAAGAATATTGTGTCCGGAGCAGATCTTCATATTTGAGGGGGATAGCCCACAACGCAGGAAATCTTAACCCTCTCTCTCTCTCTCCCTCTCACACACACACACACACACTCGATTTGAATATAAATTGGAGGAAACCCTAACTTAGCCACTCCAGACCCATTTCAATCTTTTTCCTTTGCTTTCTCTGTGAAAATGGCGTTGTTTGTTCTCACATTCTCCTTGTTGGTGCCCTTCCTTACAACGTCTTCTACTCGTTCCCAACCCCAACTCCAACTCCAACTCCAACTCCAACTCCAACTCCAACTCTTGAAGGTATTCTATTAAATCACTTCAAAGTCACTTGCATTTACCTTTACATTAGCTTTTACTGCTTATCTCTTTCTGATCTACTCCCCCATGAACACTCATTTTGAAACAGTCCTAATTTATATCTCTCTCTCTGCAATGTGTTTTTAAGCATTTCTTGTTAATTTCACTTCAAATCATTTGTAAAAATCAAATTGGGGAAACGATTAAGAGAAAAGGATCTGTGAGACCAAACTTAGGGCGGCGCCGACGACGGAGGTGGTGGCGGGGGTTGTATTTGGCCGGAGAGTGATGGTGGAAAAGGAAGAGAGAGAAAGGCCTATCATGTTTGTGTTTTTACTTCTCTAGGTCGAGAGAGAGTGGATAAATATACGAAAAATCAAAATAACCAAGTTACAGACTTACAGACTTAGACATAAAGGACAGTGATGTACTTTCGCCCTAAAATTGTACCTAAAAGATATGTCCAAAAAATAACCGGATTTATTTGAAAACATGTTTTAAAAAATGTACCGACTTGTAATTTGTTCTAAATTTTACTCGATTTTTTCAAACATAATTGGGATATACTAAATCCTATCCAAGAAAGCTTTAATTCTTTCATTATTTTCCACATTTATCATTAGACCTGCCCATCCGGTCCCAAAAATCGAAACCAAACCAGTATCAAAACCGTCTAAAACATGGTTCGACTTTGGTTTCTCATTTTGCCAAACCATTGGCGGTTCCAAAGCGGGGCCCAAGTTTGGATAAACCCCAAGGTTACCGTCTTTTTAAAAAAATATTTGACAGTTATGGATGATCCAATGACCTAGATTTGATCAAAAAGGGAAAAAATATAATATAAAATTTAGAAATATAAAAAAATAAAAATCAAATGTTTCAAACTCGGGGTAGCAGGGTTCTGTTTTGGTTTGGGAATTGGTGTTGTGTTGTACAAAACCAAAGATTTGAAATCGAACCAGCGATTCGAAATCGGAACTAGATGGGTAGGACTATTTATGGTTATTATGTAATGCAAATTAAATTTAAATATTTCATTAACTCTTTTCTTATAACCCAGAAGTCTCATATTTAATCATTGAGTAGGTTAAAATGGTCTTATCGTAAAACGGATTTATCGATGTTAAATTGACCAAAATTTAAAAATCTCAACTTAACCCCTCATTTTTTTCCTTAAAACAAAGTGTCATTTTGATCTTAAATATGTCAATTTTGCTTTGAGAAGTGTCGTTTTGCATTATAAATAAAAACTGTCTCTTTTGGCGTTAAAATGTCACTTATTAGCATTAAATATCATTTTTGACCATAAAAGTGTCACTTTGCATTATAAATAAAAACCGTCACCGTTAGCCTTAAAAGTGTTATTTTTTAGTACTCCCTCCGTTCCTAAATTATCGTCCTCCTTTCCTTTTTCGTCAAAATTTTCAACTTTGAAACTTACCTTTTAGAACATATCATTTTTTTGCATTAAAAATATAAATAATCAAGTCAATTACTTTTTAGTTAAAGGTGTCACTTTAAATTTTAATAAAAATTATCACTTTCTTTCATTTAGAAAGTGACACTCTTGCCCTTAAAAAGTGTCACATTTGCCTTTAAATGTGTCATTTTTAATCATAAAGTTCCATTTAATTAAAATTTTAAATTGATTTATGACTAAAATACAAAGTTTGGACACTTAAGAATTTTTGGTAACCATGTTAGGAAAGAGGGAGGGCATTAGAGCACTATTTGGAACAAAGAGGGCACCTGAGCAATTTAAAGACTGAGTTCATTAATGCGGTGGCACGCTTTGACCGTGCCATATCACCTTCCACCAATGTGCGACCCGCAACCTCTATTTGGGTGACCTGTGCCTACTTGTCTGGATTTTGACCAGATTTCAGCACGTTTTTTTTTCTCTCTCTCTCATTTTGACCCGTTTTCTTATTTGGTAACTCACAGTCTTCTTTGATGGGTTGCCCGCTTTAAAGAAAACTTATTTTTATTATTTTTGGGGCCTCGTCTTACGGATCCTAGATCCATAAGACGGTCGTACACAAGTTTTTGCCTTATTCGTTTGGGGTTGTAACTAAACTTTTGTATTATTATTACTTACTATTTGAAAACAAAAGGTGTTCACTTTGTAATATACTCCATCCGTTTTCAAATAATCGTCCTTTTTGACTCAACACACCCTTTAAGAATATTATAAATAGGGCAAACTACCCAAATGGTCTTTGTGCTTTTTGGGTTTCTCGGTTTTCGTCCCGATTGCTCGGAATTGGTCCTTAAACTGAAATTTTTCGCGGACTTGGTCCTTCTGTCCAATTCCGTTAGTTAAGTTTCCTCACATGATTTTGCCCAAGGGTAAAATGATCGTATCAAGTTAGAAAGTTAAAAGACTAGTTATGTAATTAATAAACCTTGGAGCAAAAATTCAATGTACCCTTTCTTAAAAAAAAATTCACAGTTCACACACATCCATTGACATCTCCATGAAAGATTGGCAATGCCAATTAGTGCTATCACAATTCCATTGCTCAAGATCAAATTCACCTCCTATGGACACTCCAACTCCAACCTTCACATCTTTCTCTCTCCTCTCTCCAAACACTAACACTCTTAACAATTTCAATGACCTATTCACCCACTACAATACCCTCCTACTTACCCCCAACCCCCAACCCCTAAACCCTAATTATTCGCTTAAATTCTTCTCAACCTCCATTTCCTTAGCCTCCCCAATCAAAAACCCACTTCCTCGAATTGGCTAAAACCTGCCACAAGGGGTTCCCCCAAACTCCATGCTCTGTTCAAGAGAAAGGGATTCTATGCAAAAGGGATTATTGTGGGGTCAACTACATCCTCGAAGATTTACTTTGGGACTTGTGAGTTTGGGAAATTGATTTTGGGGAAGTTGCCGCAGTTCCATGTGTACTTATCCCTACAACAGCTAGTGCAATGGGCAATATTTATTCTCTCTCTCTCTCTCTCTTACACACACGGGTTGACTCATAAAAGCCTCCATGTCACCGCCATCATCCATAGCCATATCCAAGAAGACCTCTACGTTCGTTGTCCCCGCTGCCCGTTGTTTCAGTTGAAAGGAAGAATAACCCAATTTTTTATTTGAGTTGGGCAGAAGAAGGTACCTAGAGAGAGAGAGAGAGATAGAATATTTCCTTGGTGAGGTGGTGATTTTCTTGATTCGAGTTGGGAGGATTTTTCCTTTGAAGAAAAGCTCGTCGACACTCCAACTCCAACCTTCACATCTTTCTCCCTCCTCTCTCCAAACACTAACACTCTTAACAATTTCAATGACCTCTTCACCCACTGCAATACCCTCCTACTTACCCCCAGCCCCCAACCCCTTAACCCTAATTATTTGCTTAAATTCTTCTCAACCTCCATTTCCTTAGCCTCCCCAATCAAAAACCCACTTCCTCGAATTGGCTAAAACCTGCCACAAGGGGTTCCCCCAAACTCCATGCTCTGTTCAAGAGAAAGGGATTCTGTGCGAAAGGGATTATTGTGGGGTCAACTATGTCCTTGAAGATTTACTTTGGGACTTGTGAGTTTGGGAAATTGATTTTGGGGAAGTTGCCACAATTCCATGTGTACTTATCCCTACAACAGTTAGTGCAATGGGCAATATTTATTCTCTCTCTTACACACACGGGTTGACTCATAAAAGCCTCCATGTCATCGCCATCAGCCATAGCCATATCCAAGAAGACCTCTACGTTCGTTGTCCCCGCTGCCCGTTGTTTCAGTTGAAAGGAAGAATAACCCAATTTTTTATTTGAGTTGGGCAGAAAAAGGTACCTAGAGAGAGAAAGAGAGAGAGAGAGAGAATATTTCCTTGGTGAGGTGGTGATTTTCTTGATTCGAGTTGGGAGGATTTTTCCTTTGAAGAAAAGTTCGTCGACCATGGAAGGTTGTTGATCGAAGGTGTCATTCATGCAGAAATTGAAGTTCGATTACGACATTAGCAGAGCGGTTGGTTTAGATATTAGTGGAGGTGGTTGGTGGATTCTGAGGGAGGAGGTGGTGGTGCGTGGGGGTTTTTTGTTGTTTTTCTTGGAGTGTTTCATCAGAAAGGGATGAGTTAAATCGAAGAAGTGGGGGGAAAATGGCAGGAAGCTGGGTATATGAAGAGGAATGAGAAGATATACAATTAGGCCACTTAAATAAGATTTTTTTCTAAATGGTCCATATAAGTTGAAATGACAAATTTGTCCCTACCAAAATTCACGTGAGATGCGGTGATTGAACTTAACGGTAGAAATTTAACAAAATTGGACGGAATGACTAATCCTGTGAAAAAATTGAGTACAAGAAGTAAAATTTGAAAAAATTTAGTTCAGGGACGAAAACCGATAAGCCCAAAAAGCACAGGGACCATTTGGGTAGTTTGTCCTTATAAATATTGGTGTAATTTGTGATTTCTTTTAATGCCCTTTGTTGGAATATGCTTCTTGATAATCAACTTATCACCTAGCATATTCTGAATATTTTGATTTGTTTGTTCCCATTACTGTATGTCATAACAAGTGGCTAAGAGGGCTGCGTACCGATTAGTGTGGCAACTTGTTTGACAATACATAGGTCTTAGATTAGGTTATCCTAATCTAGTCCTACCTTCTAAATGATGATTGAACAGACCATCGTTTCATATGCACTAGCACCAACAGACTTGCTGTAGCATCAAGGTTTTCGAAAGACTTGTCACCAGCAGACTTATCATATGCACTAAAGGACACTTTGAAGACTCGCCACCAGCAGACGTGCTGCAATGTCAAAGTTATTCAAAGGATTCGTCACCATCAGATTTATCAAGTGCATCACAGAAATATCTTGAAGACTTGCTACCAGCAGACTTGCTACGATTTGAATATTTACATCAGCAACCATCAGTTATTCCTCACAAGAAGACTCACTATTGAACATCTTACCGGCAGACTTAATTCTGCACGTGCTACAAAGAGACATAACCGCAATAGATCAAGACAAGACAAATGTGTTCAAGCTTCAAGAGCAATTCAAATCTTTATCAAGCCTGACACCAGTGATGCCGCAGGATCTTTTCTTACTCATGTGGTTTGGAAAAGTCAAAAGAATCCACTTTGTTGGACAGACCACCAGATAGTGCATCAGACGTCAGACTAGCTTTTCAGAGACTTATCAATACAGTCTGACATGCAACCAGTTCAGGATCAGCAAGATAAAGCCTTTATCCAACAGTCAAAGATCCAATGAACAACATCTCTATCCGATAGATTTCAACAACGACATCTCTCTAACGGATAGAAAAATCATCTTCATTTCTCAACGATCAATTGACCCCGGTCTATGAAAGAGATCTCCCATCCTCTTCTTCACAATTGAAAAAAATACACAAGAGTCGACGAAAACGAAGACTCATGCAACTAGAACTTCAAAGAAGCTGTAAGATCTACACGAGATCGTCTTCACCAGCGCATCTCAGATCTTTACAGGAGATTGCAGTGAGCTTACCCAGACCTTAGCAAAACACTCTCTGTGGATTGCTAGGAAGAAAAGCTTTGAAGATGAAGAGAGAGATCATAAACTTCAATAGACAGAGATCAGTGTCTTGGTCAAGAACCTAGTTCTTGATTTGAGTCTTTCACCCTTCTTCGAATAACTCAGCCTTTAGTTGAAGCTTTAGGACTTTATTCCTAAAGCTAGAGGTCAAGCTCTTGGATCGATTTGAAGATTGATTTCAAATGGTGCTCAAGAAAGATGAAGAGTTGTCTGTAAATATTGCATTCATATCTTCATATTTGTATTTACATACAAATGTTGTTGATTGTGCAATAATCAATCATCATAGAAGGACGAGTGCTATGCACTCAATCGTTCAGATATTTTATATTTGAACGACCTTCAATAGTATCTTCTCATAACAGTCTCTCGTTCTCGTCTCCTATTGTCCTTCTTACTTAAGAATTCTTCCATGAATAATTAAGTAAAGGCTTGAAAGGATGAGGACAGAAACTGTACATAGAGTGTCTAGGCTGATGTAATCTGTGATTTATCTTTGAATAAATTCAGATGTTCTTTCAAATAATTTATCTTTCAGTCTTTACCTCTCTATGAGCTTTTATAAATTGATTTATCTTTTGAAAATTTATTCTCTAATGATTTCCTAAATCTGCATTTGGAAGAAGGATTAAATGTGTTGTTGTTCTGATCATATATTCGTGTATAGCCACTTAAGATTTCCTTAAATATAAGCCTAACTATTTCCGCTGCTTAAGCTCTTTCAAACAGACTTTTGATTTAAATGGTAGTTCACCAACATAGTTCATAACTCTTTTGAGAACAAGTCTGTTGTTCCTTGATACCAGCAGACATACTCACCATGCAAATTGTTTACGCCTTTAAAACCTATGCTTTAATTATATAAAAAGAAAAAAAAAGTTTTAAACGGCAAAATAGGCTATTCACATGTTGGAGAAAACCTTAAAAGGAACAATGTCGAACACAAAAACCTAGATATATTGTAGAATCGTGCACAGTGCACTTTCCTGTAAGAATTATTCGACCCTATCAAATGCCCTGGGTTACACGAATATTCTTGTGGGATAAAACTACAATTGCCCTCCTATTTCTAGCACTGAAAACGGGAGACTACTATTGGAGTATTCTGTAAATCTTTTTGTAACTCAAAAATGAAGACGATGGAACTGATATATAATTTTATACGTGTCCCTTGTAGATAATCAAATTTCCTTTCAAATGGTTGTAACCTTTGGAACAGTCACTAAACAACTGCCAACGAGACCCCCGCCAGGGTTATTAGTTGCGAGAACAATAAGTCGAAAGGAAACAGAACACTTTAATTATTAACACCGTAAGATCGTAAAACTTATGTGAATGTGCACTCCGCACCCTCAGATTCACAATGTAGTATTCCCGAGCTCACCCATCTTCGAAACATAAACCCCGATTATACCAAATGACCAATGATTTTACTTAAATCATCAACATCACCTCCCTCTAGCATATTTGAGCAATCATGTGGATCAACAATTGGTATCAAAGCCAAGCTCTTCAAGCTATATGTCAGGTCTAATCACCTGAGAGTTTGATCCTCGATTTCTCATCCCAAATACATGTCAACAAAAAATTTGTTTTATCTTCAAAACTTTTGACAAGGATTTCATTTGAGATAAATTTTTGAAAAACTTATTTTTTAAAAAAAATTATTTTGTTTTCAAAAATTTCTTGAGATAGACAACTACAATGATGATTATGGAAAAACTATTCATACGAGATATATATATATATATATATATATATATATATATATATATATATATATATATATATATATATATATCAATTGGCACTATGAATATTTTTTCCTTAGGTGTATGACACTCCGATGGATGCTTCACTTAAAAGAATTTCAGATTCAAATTCTCTTGACATAAGGCTAACGATTGTTATCAATCCAACACCCTCTCGAGAGAAAATTTCTTAGATAAAAATTCTGCAGCCTTATGGTGAAAGAATTTTAATTGATTCTTATCTATTCTTATGAAAAAGGTTAAGAGTCAAACACTCTATATCATGAAACATTGATTGATCCATCTGTTATATGATATTTAGTTTCTGGGAACTTGACCTATATTTCAAAGAATTACTTGAAATCAATCTCTAAGATATATGAATCAAAGATCTCATAAGCTGTTACAAAGGAAATCTATTTTTTAGAAAACATCTACTACAGACACATTAGCTCAGATTCCAAAAGACACATTCTGAAAAACATCTACCTCGATTTCAATACGACTGTCGCTTAAGGTACATCCCATGTCTAGTGCTCAATCTTTCAATTTGCTATTTTCCTTTCTATGAGCACATAAGACCAAGAGAGAATAAGATATTCAAGATCCAGATTCCCCTTACTTCATCCTATGGATTTTCTTGAAAAACTTATTTCTGTACTTAGATTTTTCTGAAGCTTTCTAAAGCTCATAAAATGTTGCTAATGATCTTCTTGATTTTCATTCAGGAATACAAATTCTCTCAAAGATCAACAAGCACATTTTATTCTCTCTCTTGCAGCATAAAAATTATGCTTGACTAATTTGTATGATTCTATTTACTTGCTTCAGTCTAATCTTCTTCTCTCTGGGTTATGATATATGATTGCTATCTACTCTATATTTATGATTCCCTAATAATCATGATCATGAATACATCATCACTGCATAGATTTATATTTGCATGATCTGTCATCCCTGTTTATCTCTGCAAGTATAAATCCTGAGTAACTGCTTATCATACTTTGCTCTTTGATTTCTATTCACTCTATTAAGTATGGTTTACATTACTCAACATGTTTGATGTTTTCTTGTCAAAGTAATTTTAGATTATCTTTGATCTGTTTAGACTGTGTTACCTTCAAACCTTCTTCTTTGTCGAACATTCTTGTGTTGTAGTACTTTATAAGCTCAGTTCTGTGTGCTGACTTATAGAAGTTTCCACCTTAGTAGACAATGTGCAACATACATGGGTATTTTTGCAATTTCTACAAAGGTTGAGGTTAAACTTTTTGAAACTGACTATTTCTTAAAGTAAGAGACGGATTTCTTAAATTCTCGGTAAAAGAAAAATAACTTTAAAAAGGAAACGTATTCTTCATTCAAAACATTTTTCTGAAAAGTCACTTTTGTCAAAATCAAACCTTTTTCTGAAAAAGTTGTTTTGTCAAATTTACTGAAAAATTGTTTTGTCCTTTCAAAACCTTTTTATCTTCTAAAGAAAGTTGTTTTGTCTTTTCAAAATCTTTTAGCTTTCCAAGGAGAAACTTTACCGGATATCTAGAAATTACAACCATCTCTCATATTACCCTATGTACTTAATGAGAATGGTTGAAAGGACTCTTCGAACTTAATGAATTTATCTCATTAACCGGTCTTTTGTCTTGCCTCAGCGAGTATTTATAGAGACATCCCTTCTCTCATCTCTATCACTCGCAAACTATCTCTCCAAACACTATGACTGACACTGATACAATACTTCCTCGCTTCAAGATGTTACTTAGGAGAATTCTTAGCACTAGATCAAGTTTCTCTCTCAACAACTTGGTATTACCCTTCCTATCCACCAAAAGTTGTTTGGTTAGTTTTGAGGATTCCTCTTGTATGAAGATTTGCCTGAACAACCATTTAGCATGTCTCTCCCAGACTCTTGTGACTGTGCTCATGTCAGCTACTCCTTCTTGGCATTGTAGACTTTCTACATGTTCTTTTGCTGACATGATTCTCCCTCGAGATCAACACAATTCACAGCAGCAGACTTACGAAAGGTAGTTGTGCTTGCTTGTGAAGGTCACCTGGGTTTAAGAGCTAGTTAAAGGGAGAAGGAAGAGCATGTAACAAGATCATATACCTGCATTTCTTATAGTGCAGAGATTCTGTTTGGCTGCCTCTTTCGACTAAACACTTGATCTGGACCTATATTCTGTTTGCCAATCGGTTAAACGGATCTGGGTCCATGGTCTTCATAGACATCTCCTTGTAACATTTTTAGAAATGTATCAGGTGTTTAGATTAATTGTTTACTAGGAGTAGTTAAGTCACCGAAAGTTGTATTGAATCTTGTAATATTTAGATCCTCTTTGTAATCGATTATATTTTGATCTAAATGAGAACTTGTTCTAGATAACTTTACTTCATGTCTATCTGCTTTTGTATGCATATTTCTTGATAGCATGAAATCTTACGTTTGCTTATGGTTTCGATACATGTACTTCATATTATATAAATTTTGTTCTGAATCCACAATAGCAAACATAACTCTGCTGTTAACCCAACATCAAACCAATCCTTAACCATTAGTATTCTAATCCAATATACTATAATTTTGATGAGAAGAAACCAAGATCTACTTTTTAAATAAAGTTTTATGAATTCGATCTATTTTTGTAGATCTAATTAAGACATTACAGAAGATATAAATGTTTTATCAAAAACTTCTAGTGTTCAAAAGACTAGGTTGGTTCTTAGCATAATGACTAGAGTTGTCAAAACGGGCCTGCGGGGCGGGTTTGCCCTTGGGCCTGAAAAGCCCGCTGTGAAACGGGGCGGGACGGGAAAACCTGCGAACATAATGGTCCTAGAAAGTCATAGCCCAACCCGCCCTGCGTAGGGCCGCAGGGCAAAACGGGCCAGCCTGCAAAATATGAGTTTATTTATTTAATTATTTATTTATTATCAATTATTTGAATTTAGGATAGATTTGGATTTTCAACAAATAAACCATTAAATTCAAAATACTTAAAATATTAAATAACAAAATTACATATCCATAATCCATTAAAATTATAAATAACAAAATTACATAACCATTAAATTCAAAATACTTAAAATACTAAATAAAAAAATTAAATTACATATCCATTAAATTCAAAATACTTCAAATACTAAATATAAATAATAAGTTTCAAATTTCATCCACCAAATCACTAATTTGGAAATCACCATGTCATCATCAAAATCATCTACATTGTCTTCATCAATAATTTCTACCACATTCGATGTTGATGCTTCTGATGGAGACTTTTGGACATTTGCATCTTCATCATCACCTTTACCTACATATAATAAGATATTTATATCAAAGTAAAATATAAATAGTTCCACACACAATGCAATAAGTACTTATAGAGTGGGGATCTCATCTTCAAAAAAAAAAAAATTTAATCTCGAAGCAGCAACAATAGACCACTCAAACTTAGTCTCACATTACCTGGACTATCAAGAAAAAAAAAGTACCTACGAAAACTTTTTACAAAAAATATGTCCGTATAAAACTAGTTATTTATAATCGGAATGGAACAAGTCGAGTTCAAAACGCATACAGACTGTTTTTGTTTTACCGTATTTTAAAGTAATTTTTTTGTGATGATTGATAATTCTCTAGTATAAGTTGACAACATTTAACCTTAAAATAACATTTCAAAAAAAACTTATAATTACACAAATTTGTGATTATTCAAAACAAACACAAATCTACACCAAACTTTACAAAACAACACATGAGAAAAATATCACAAATTCGCGTTTGGGAAACATGAATTCTGGCCATTACGATTTATGCATTACTATGGGCAAAATTTAAGGCAAAATAATATACAATCAGATCCACATTGTTTTTGGTTGAAGCCTAGTGACACAAAACAGACTTCCACAAACAGTCCATAGCAATAGCAGGATAAGCAGAGCTAAAACAAAACAAACTATAACAGAAATTAAGATTTGAGACTCAAAAATCTTACTTGTGAGTCTGTGACTCTGTGAGGGACTGAGGGGAATTGAGTAATGAGGTCTGAGAGCGTGAGATCTGGAAGGCTGGAAGCAGGGATGGTCGGGATCTGGAAGGCTGGAAGCGGAGACGGCGGAACGACGGTGGCGATTGGCGAAGAGACGAAGACGGCCTTCGCGCTGCCGCTGCCCGCTGCCGTTGGAGAGTGGAGCTGGTGATCCGGTGGACAATGGACTGAAGAAAGCATGAGCGTGGAGGTGGAGCCGTGGATTGAGAATTTGAGAGTGACTGTCTGAGAGAGAACTAGAGAATAGAAGTGAACTAAGAGAAGAGTCAGAAGACCAACCAGTTCCCTAATTCAGTTTCCCTTAGGACCCTTACGTGGTTAGGTAACTTAGGTTAGACTAGGACCAAATGAAATGGGCTGGGTTCTAGTCTTGAGTCTTATCCAAAAATTAAATCCAAGAATTTGCGGGCTGCCCGCCGCCCGCCCCGCCCTAACCTGCGAAAGCCCGCAACAGAATGGTTATTGACTGCACCAGCCCAACCCGCCCCTAATAGGTGGTGGGGCGGGCATGCCCGCGGGCTTTTTCCCTATTTGACAGCCCTAATGTTGACAATCTTCTGATCCATTTTTGCTTTAACTACTGTCATTATAACTAAGATCAACTGGTATCTTGAAAATTGATTTTAATCCAGTAAAAGAACCTTATTTCACTTCAAAACGTCTAAAGTACTGGTAGAAATCTCATCAGAAGAATTACTGTTGGAATATGAATAACTATAGTTTTGGATTTCTTAAGAAATGACTGCTTCCCATGCAACTCCTTTCTCAAGAACAGAAGATCTCACCTTAACCCATGATATTTTGGTGAATATTCATTCTCTCCAAAAATTCTGGTCTCAAATATCTCAACAATAGACCTCATATCTGTTGTTGGAATAAAGACCTTCTAAGGAGCAACCAGATTCTACAATTCTATTTCTTATCTATTGTTTCCTCTGTTCAAGACAACTCTGCTCGAAATTCTCTCTTTCCTTTGTCTTGAACAAATGACTTTCTTACCCTAAAGATAGTCATCATCTTAGCTGTTGATCAAGAAGCGAAATGCATCCTCTTAACTTTGTACTTCTAGCCAAATTAAGAATGAGTTACTTGCTTCTTTGTGATACAAGTGCTCTTACTAAGCTGGATGTTGTTTTTCATTTCGCCTCTAATGCTCTTCTTACTTAATCGGGATTCTATTGAAAAAGCATAGTCATCAGTTATCTCTGCTAATGAAGCCTATGGTCCATCCTTCCAGAAGCTGAGACACTCCAAAATGATAAATTTGCTGAAACACTGATCATTCAATTGGTATATGCAGATCTCCATGTCTGCTGTTCCATCTTTATTCAACAAATTTTCAAGTCTGCTAAAATCAATCCAATAGCATATTCTCATATCTGCCAATGAAGCTTATGGTTTGTCCTTCCAGAAGCCAAGACACCCAAAAAGGATAATTTGCTAAAATATTCCTCACTCAAGTGGTATCAGCAGTTTCCAACATCTGCTCACCCATCACTCTTCAGCAAACCTTCTTGTCTGCTAAACTCATAAGATACACCCAGTATCAGCAGACTTTGAATCCTGTTGATCTCCTTCCATCAGCAGATTCCCATTTATGCCGATTCTTTTGTCATATCCATCTACTGACAACGACATACCGCAAACATTGCTGATCAATCTTCATCTCGAACCATAACATTTGGTATCAACAATATCTTAGTCTAATGATCACCCACCTTCCAAAAACCAGTATCGGTAGACTTCCATCATTCTTGAACACAATATTCTTCAACTAATCACAGCAATTTCACTGCTGACCATCTTAGTGTGTTCAAGACAACTAATAACCTTGCACATCAGAGAATTAATAACAACATATATTTTCCTCAATATTCACCTTCTTTTATCTGTTGTTATCAACTAGTATCAGCTGACTTTCATTACTGTTGCATACATCTTTAGGTTATCAGTTGAGATCAGCAGACCCAATCTCTACTGGTTATCCTTGAACAACAAACTTCCTTTTCTGCTGTTCATTACCTCAAATCAGCAGACATTAATCTCTATTGGAACAAACCATTTATCAAAAAGGTTTCAGTAGCTCATCGACTCTGCTGGTCACCTACTTGTGAAGATATTCTTGACTTAAACAACCTTTGGACGTATTGATAGATTTTCAAAATGTTTTCCAACAAAGTAGTATTTCAATAATTGATATCAACTCCAAAAATGTTTTCAAAACCTTTTGTTTTTGTTTCAAATTTCTAGAAGATTTGAGAGATTGCTGAGGATTGTGTAGATGATTCAGAAAGTCCCATAAAATATCTTCTGGAAACAAAGAACACAAATTATATACTATTTTGAAAAATATTTTTAAATACTTCTTACAAATTGGTTTAAATTCTAAAAGTCCTAAAGATTTGAGAGATTGCTGAGGATTGTGTAGATGATTCAGAATGCCTCGTAAATTATCTTATGGAAATTTTAAAATTTCAAAACATATCTTATTTCTTCAAATGTTTGTATTTTTAAATTCATATTCTTTTCAAAAAGGTCATTAATATCAACATAAGGTCTTCTCTCTTTATCCAGTACTCCTCACCATTATTTGTATTCAATATCTGGATATTGAGATCCCTCGATTTAAGTCAAAATCTGTATCGAAAACATCTTCAAGACTGACTTAATATCGACATCATGAATCGTCGCCTTTCCAAGATAAATGTTCATTCAAATTCGAGCTTTGACATGATTACTTTGTCACTTTGTATATCTGTCATTGCTGCTCTACAGTGGATACCGAAAGGTTTAAATCTCAATTTGTCACTTTACTTTCGGCCAAAATTCATTAAGCTCACTCAACTTTTTTTTTCCTCAATTTAATCACTCTACTTTCACATAATTAGTACGTTCATCACTCCATCCATATAATTGGATGGAAAGTTTAATTTTTTTAGGAAAATAAAAAAAATAACCTTACTAAATTTGGGGGTTTTGAATGTCTCATTCTCCTCTCAAACATAATTTTTTATTGTGTGATTTGAATTTGTCAAAACACTTTCAAAGGTAAGGGGTATTATTGTCTTTTCAAAGATTTTCATCAAACTTAACTAACAGAAATGACTCTAGTGACCTTATTGACTTTCGAAGCCAAGTAGAGTAATTAAATTGAGGAAAAAAAAGTAGAGTGAGCTTAATGAATTTTGGCCGAAAGTAGGGTGACCATATTGAGATTTAAATCATACCAAAACATCTATTATTGATAAGTGTGTTCTTCCAATACATATGTCCTCCGAAAGTACTAAATCCTTAATTCTTCCAATAATAATCTACCAAATTAAGATTTTCCAAACAATTGATATCAATTGATCTCATTTCAACAATTGGTATAATTTCTCTACCAGTAACTTTCATATATCTTCAGGAAAGATCTTCATGGTCGCTTCATCTTCTTCAAGCATCTCTAGTCGATATGTTCCCCTGAATCACCATTCGTTACCAGAATAGGCTCTCAGTCCTACATTCTAGGTCACACGAATTTCTCCTCGACAACACTGTTGGAGGAACGATTATCGATCTTCTTCACAGTTCTGGACTCGTCTCCATCCTTACTTTTCGCGAAGAATTCTATTGCCTTCAACTAGTTGACGAATTCTACTCAAGGATGCAACTGGCAAGAGATGGTAAGAGCCTCAACGGTCGCATTAGAGGTATTGACGTTGTCCTCAATGCCGAGAGCCTGTCACGCGTCTTTCATCTTCCTTCTGTTGGACCTGACGCTCTCAATGATTCTATACTTAATGAATCATGGCTTCAACGAACTGGCTACCATTCTCGAGATGACTACAGTACATGGGACATCAATAATTATCCCTTAGACGTGTACTGTGTTGGTGAGGTTCTGAGTCAATGCCTTCTATTTCATGAAGCAGGCTCAGGCAGTGACACCAGAAGACTTTGAAACTTCAGCGTTGCTGTTCTCGATTCCCACTCCATCAACTGGTCTGAAGTTGTCTTTTCCCTCATCTGCCGGTCTATCGTGCGAAGACGAGTGAATGGGTCTGGGATTCACAAGTATGCAAGGATTATAAGCTACTTTCTTTGCTCCTATCAGCCCATTCAATCCACAGTTCACGATGATGAACGCCTTCCTATCACTGGAGATCTGCTGATCATTCGAGAGTTGTTCGGCAATCGAAGTTTTACTTACGAAGATAGAAAATATTCTTTAGGCTCTAACACTGGTAGCTTTGGAGATTCCAATTAGGATGATTTTTTTTTCTTTCACATCGTACTTTCTTAATCTAAAATCTTAACTGACATCTTCTTTGTCTTCTGTCCTTCTCTTTTGTTCTCCTTCTCTCTCTCTTGCTTGCAACTATTAAGGAGGAGAGTTATATGACATATCTGTAAAAGAGGTATGTCATTAAGGAAAAGAGTTCATTAGGATGAAAGTTATTAATTAAGGAGAATCATTCCTTAAGGAGGAGAGTTATCCATAACTCTCCAAGACATAGAAGAGTTCACAATCTTAGGAGGAGCATTTATGAACTAAGAAGAAAAGTTCATAACTAACAAGGGTAAAGACCAAAATTTCCCTTGCTCAGTGGAAGACACACATAAGGTGAAAATTTCACCCCCACAGCTGATTTTATGTGAATCACGCTCAGCCTTTGTGGCACTTCTGTTGAAAAACCTTCTTTTACTAAAACATCTCTGTTGAGTTTTACCTTCAACAAAGATTCTGTACTTTTCAACAGAAACTTCAGACATTTTATCAAAAAGTTCTTTCTGATATATATGTCTTATTTTTCTCAAAAATTGCTATCATAAGCAATCTTTATTGTAAACACTTTCAAAAACATGTGATTACATAAGGATTTGCTACTCTTGCTTGCTAAAACATTATTTAACATATAAAACCTTTGTGCAAGCAAGAACCCTAAAACTTTTTAGATCCTTATTAAACATTTTCAAATATCTAAGTGATCTAAAATGTTTTTCACTATTGTTTTACCTGTTCAGTACTTTGATTTATCGAGTCTGTAATAGCAATAGTAGACTATACAAAGCCATCGCTCTTATAATTATCAACATAGGGCATGCCTTGAGATAAAATGATTATTCATCGTGGGCATGTTATTTCTATGTCTTGATAAATGCTTTAGTGCTTTGTAATGTATATGTCATCTTGTAATGGTTCTAAGCAAATAGGAGGAGATTGTTGGAATATGCTTCTTGATAATCAACTTATCACCTTGTATATTATGAATATTTTGATTTGTTTGTTCCCATTACTGTGTGTCATAATAAGTGGCTAAGAGGGCAGCATACCGATTAGTATGGCAACTTGTTTGACAACACATAGGTCTTAGGTTAGGTTGTCATAATCTAGTCCTACCTTCTAAATGATGATTGAACAGACCAGCGCTTCATATGCACTAGCACCAACAGACTTACTGTAGCCTCAAAGTTTTCGAAAGACTCGTCACCAGCAGACTTGTCATATGCACTAAAGGACACTTTGAAGACTCGCCACCAGCAGACGTGCTATAGTGTCAAAGTTATTCAAAGGATTCGTCACCAAAAGATTTATCAAGTGCATCACGGAAATACCTTGAAGACTTGCTACCAGAAGACTTGCTACCAGCAGACTTGCTACGGTTTGAATGTTTACATCAGCAACCAGCAGTCATTCCTCACAAGAAGACTCACTATTGAACATCTTACCGGCATACTTAATTCTGCACGTGCTACAAAGAGATAGAACCGCAGTAGATCAAGACAAGACAAATGTGTTCAAGCTTCAAGAGCAATTCAAATCTTTATCAAGCCTGACACTAGTGATGCTGCATGATCTTCTCTTACTCGCGTGGTCTGGAAAAGTCAAAAGAATCCACTTTGTTGGACAGACCACTTGATAATGCATCAGACGTCAGACTAACTTTTCAGAGACTTATCAATGCAGTCTGATAGACAACTAGTTCAGGATCTGCAAGATAAAGCCTTTATCCAACAATTAAAGATCCAGTGAACAACATCTCTATCCGATAGATTTCAACAACGACATCTCTCTAACGGATAGAAAAATCATCTTCATTTCTCAACGATCAATTGACCTCGGTCTATAAAAGAGATCTCCCATCCTCTTCTTCACAAGCGACGAAAATACAAGAGAGTCGACGAACACGAAGACTCCTGCAACTAGAACTTCAAAGAAGCTATAAGATCTACACGAGATCGTCTTCACCAAGGCATCTCAGATCTTCACATGAGATTGCAATGAGCTTACCCAGGCCTTAGCAAAACACTCTCTGTGGATTGCTAGGAAGAAAAACTTTGAAGATGAAGAAATAGATCATAAACTTCAATAGACAGAGATCAGTGTCTTGGTCAAGAACTCAGTTCTTGATTTGAGTTCTTCACCCTTCTTCAAATAACTCAGCCTTTAGCTGAAGCTTCAGGTCTTTATTCCTAAAGCTAGAGGTCAAGCTCTGAGCTTCAAGACTTTATTCCTAAAGCTAGAGGTCAAGCTCTTTGGATCGATTTGAAGATTGATTTCAAATGGTGCCCAAGAAAGATGAAGAGCTGTCTGTAAATATTGCATTCATATCTTCAGATTTGTATTTACATACAAATGTTGTTGATTGTGCAATAATCAATCATCATAGAAGGACGAGTGTTATGCACTCAATCGTTCAGATATTTTATATATGAACGACCTTCAATAGTATCTTCTCATAACAGTCTCTCGTTCTCGTCTCCTATTGTCTTTCTTACTTAAGAATTCTTCCATGAATAATTAAGTAAAGGCTTGAAAGGACGAGGACAGAAACTGTACATAGAGTGTCTAGGCTGATGTAATATGTGATTTATCTTTGAATAAATTCAGATGTTCTTTCAAATAATTTATCTTTCAGTCTTTACCTCTCTATGAGCTTTTATAAATTGATTTATCTTTTGAAAAGTTATTCTCTAATGATTTCCTAAATCTGCATTTGGAAGAAAGATTAAGTGTGTTGTTGTTCTGATCATATATTCGTGTATAGCCACTTAAGATTTCCCTAAATCTAAGCCTAACTATTTCGTTGCTTAAGCTCTTTCAAACAGACTTTTGATTTAAATGGTAGTTCACCAACAGAATTCATAACTCTTTTGAGAACAAGTCTGTTGTTCCTTGATACCAACAGACATGCTCACCATGCAAACTGTCTACGCCTTTAAAACCTATGCTTTAGTTATATAAAAAGAAAAAAAAAGTTTTAAACAACAAAATATGCTATTCACCGTCCCCCCTCTAGCCTATTTGAGCAATCATGTGGACCAACACCCTTAAACATGTGACCATAATAAAATTGATTTAAAAAAATGAATAAAATGATAAAAATATTTTTCTAAAAAGAAAATTTTGAAAAAGGATAATTATTTTTGAATGTACAAAAAAGGAAAGGAAGAAAATTATTTTGAAAAGTACAAAAAAAGGAAAAGAAAAACAATTATTTATGAACATGGGGAGTATTATTTTTGAAATGTTACTTTCACCATTTATTACTTATTATTTTAGTTGGCGTGTCCCACTCTTCGCATGACACCCTTGAGAAATACAATACATACTACTCTCCCAAATATGAATGTTTAAGTTTAAATTGTAATGTTATATATGAACATAAAAATCTTTATTGTACATGTATTACTAAAATAACTGAAAATTAACTTTCTTTATATTTTGTGACGAAGGAAGTTTTTTTTTATATATAAAAAATGATTAAATTTTCTTAATCAATGTGTCAAATTTTATGATATTCCCCCCCCCCCTAAGAATGGAGGGAGTATATGTAACCCAGAAAAGAAAGAAAATGCATAGGAAAACTAAATTTTGAACTAATATCTACAAAAACACGCTAGCTAAAAGCTCAAAGCATCCACATTGGTCACTCCTTAAACCACACTCCAACACCTCATTTCTGTTTCATTTATATTTTTTGAATACTCTAACAAAGAATTCATTCTGATAAGCACTCCCATTACAACTTTCTAAAAATCTCAAATTTCTAAAATCTCAACCAACAAACCTAACTACAAATATAGTTTTTATCTTTTTTATTTCTATTTTTCCACGATAATAGAATATTTCATATTTATATTTATGAAAAGAAATGTTATATATTTAAGTAATCTCAATTACTTTTATAAAAAAATGTCATTGTAATAAGTGTTGATTAATGTTTAAAGTAGATTTCCATTATTACTTTTTGTCCTCTCATATATAAAGGACACCATAGAAGTATTTTTGTTGGTTGAAATTTTTTTGCAGTTAATTCACGAAATTTTCTATTAATAAAATATGTATCTTTCTATGTGATTGATAAATAAAATTTACGATGATGATGTAAGAAAAAATATATATATCAATTGCTTACAACGACATGAACTTTAAGAAGAAGAAAAAAAGAGGTGGTATGATTAATTTTCAAAATTTAAGCCTCTTTTTTAAAGTAAGAAATAAGAAAATATCTCAATTTGGATCACCCACGGGCCAAGGCCATATATTTCAACAACCCTCTCAATCAAAACAAAATACAAGGCATAAAAGCTCAAAAGATTATTACAAGGATGATAATCAAGCTGGTACTTTTTGATGAAATTATAACCTCTCCAGTCAAATTTCTTTTTTTTCCACCGGTAAAATACATTTTTTGGGATAAAATGTTGGAGGTACCCTTAATGAGTAAAAGACACACACAAAGCCCCTGCCGAAAATTGGGCATCGCAATGCAAATATGGGCATCACACAAACAAAGTCACTGCCCAAATTTGGGCATCACAATGAAAAATTCGACATCGCAATGAATTTGGGCTTCGGAATGCAAAAATCCTTGCCCGAATTTGGGCATCGCATTACAAAATTAGACATCGATAATTAATTTTAGGCATTAATAATTAATTCTGATCTAGAATCTCATGCTAGTCAAATGTCACTCTCGTGCTAGTCCGTAGGGAGACTTTTACCTATAGACTTGTATACCCCTTCGTTTTTTAAATCCACTTTGATTTTCGTAGATGAGGAAGGCTTAGTGACAGAAAAAAACAATCTTCTACCGGTCTACCCTCCTTCGGAAACCCACATGGTAGCAGATACATTTAGAAGCTCGGCGCATCTCCTCCAATTTTAGAAATCAGGTCCAATTTCGTAGAACTTCCATAGCTCCCAATGCTCTCCTCCAATTTTCTGCTGCTCTGCCATTGAAGAAGCTCTCTTTTTTTTTCTTTCCTCCTATCCGTTCGCATCTTGAACGTACGATGCCTAAATTGCAGGCGTCGTTACTTATAATGCCTAAATTGCGAGCGTCGTAACTTGCGATGCCCAAATTGTGGGCGTCGGAACTTACGATGTCTACTTCATCTTCTTCTATTTTCTATCTTAAAGCTCAATTTTGAAGTTGGAACAGGAGTCTATGTTGTACAATAACATATTAGAGGATGAAGATCTTCATAAATCTGAGATGCAAAATCGGTTGAATGTTACCTATCTTGATTGGAAAAGTATGTCCAGTCGTGTAATAAAGAATCTTTAGTGATGTAATGCTTGAATTATTGTAGTATGTGTTAGTTTCTTACTTTTGATGTGATTTTCCACAGGGAGGTTTGATTATTAGTGATTCTTTGAATCACAACTCTATTGTCAAATGGTGCTCGAGGGTTAGGAGCTACCGTTCATGTGTTCCAACATAACAGTAAGAAGGGCTCTCTAGAGGCTGATCTTCAACGATCTAATGAAAAAACTGTTTTATTAAGAGAAAAATTGTCTTTGTCAGAACGAACAAAAAATGCAACCTTCAAGGAGCTGTTGAAAAAAGAGAACATGGTTTAGCTCAAATTCTATGGCAACAGCTGGCTGGGAATTATGGAGACGAAGTGGAGGAAGACGGACATTATTGCAAAAAAATTATAAAAGTGGACTTATGCAGTTGGGAAAAAAAAAGTGGTTGAGCGGTTACAATTTCAGGAAATGGACTGGCTCAAAATTAATCCTTAGGGATAAGTATACCATTAGTCCATGAACTTTGGCCGAACCCATCATCAGTCCCCCAACTTCAAAAAGTTTCATCACTGACCCAAGTAGACTTTTTTGCTCATTGGAGGTCCCTAGCCCTAATGTCGTTTGTTTATTTTCGTTAAGTGAACATGTGCCACTCACATGCACAAAATAAGGGGGTTATGTATAACATCATCAAAATAAGGAGGCAAAGTGAATATAAATCAATTCATCTTTCCTCTCTTCTAGCAAATCACTCCTCACTCCACAACAAAATCAGTGGACTTTGCTGGATGCATCACGTGAGGTGGACTTGGACTTGATTCAGGATATAATGCTAGTTTATCTGGGATTAAAATCGATGGTTGGTTATCCAGAATGCGGATTTTACTCTGCTTTCTACGTCATCTAGTGTCTCAGTATCCACAACTTTTGACTTATGATCTGCTTATCGATCTTTGTTTAACGTCCTAGTTTGAATCTTGAAACCCATATCTCCCAATTCCCATTGATATAAGCTATGAAATTCCATGCCTTTCCCACTAATATTGGTTATCCTTCTGTCCCAAAATTGTATCCCCATCTGGTAATCAAAGACCTCATAATGAATTACATTTCCAGGTTCACCTTTTGTAGTTATTATTATCTCTCACAGAAACTAACAAAGATAGCCATTCTATCCTAATTCGCTGTCAAAATTTGGAAGATAATCATATCCTGTAAATTTTGGCATCCCGAAAGAAATGTGAGACAATATATTTGGCTCGAGTTAGATCTAAGTTAAATTTAATATTATTGGCTTAAATACGTATCGAAGCCGCTTGAACTACCCAATATCCCATATCATCTTTCTTTTGTTCTTTAGCTAATGTCAACTATTGTTTATTGAGAATTTAGGTTCACACTCATCCCTATTTGTACGAATATATTTGAACTTTATATATTTTTCTTCCATAGCTTTGTAATTGATATTAAATACTTATGATAATTATTGTTTATTTTCTTTTTGTTGTTCTAGGATGATTTTCAATTTCGGGGTGTATCATAGACCGATTTTACTTGATAATAGTAACCTTTTTTGTTAGTGTTTTTCCCTTGCTTTGTGTACAATATATTTGGCCTTAGTTAAAAAAAAAAATATATATATATATATATATATATATATATTTGGCCTTAGTTTTCTGTTGTTCTCTATGAAGCTTACTCTGTGAAACTGGGTGTCTCTTGAATTTACCTTTATCTACCAGTATTAAAGTGGTGCCTTGAAAAATTATAGCAAGATATTTATGTGGTTTTGTATACGTTGTTTGCTATACTAGGTAACTCGGTTGGCTGGTGGTGATAGCTAGTTGTCACTATGTTTCGTCGTCATGGTTCTTCCCAGCAAGAACAAGAGCATCATGAGCTGGAGCCCGACTCTAAAGTAATTGCTGTGTAGGATATGCAGTTCAGATGGGAGAGCCTGTAAACTGACTTTTTATTTTATTTTATTTTTTTATCATTTGCTAGAATTCAGTTTACTCCCTTATTTTGATGATGTTATACATAACCCCTTATTTTGTACATGTGAGTGACACATGTTCACTTAACGGAAATAAACAAACGAAATTAGGGCTAGAGACTTCCAATGAGCAAAAAAGACTTAATTAGGTCAGTGGTGAAACTTTTTGAAGTTGGGGGACTGATGATGGATTTGACCAAAGTTGAGGGACTAAATGATATACTTATCCCTAATCCTTATTACAGTACATGGTGCAATCTCCATATCATATATGGGAATGGGAGGTCAAAGAGAAATAGGAGTTTTTTGTTTAACTAAACAAATTTTTTTGATGAAAGGAGAGCCTTCTTGAACACACCTGAAAAACTCCCCCCATTACTAAAGTCTATCAGCTTAATAGTCATAATACGAGTGAGTTAACATCCAGAGTTATCTCAAGAAACTCTATAAGTTTATATAGAAATACTTATTTAAAACACAACTTAAGTCATTGACATGGAGAATCTCATAACGGAGGACCATTAAACGCACTACCGAAAGACCATAACCCTGACACTTCTTTTAAGTTTTAATTACTTCTCCCTAGACAGTTTGGCATTTTTGATTAAGTACAACTTCAGATATACAATCAAGAAGAACGAATGATTCGATCAGGTTCCAAATTCTTATGCCTGGAGATAAACCACAGGAGGCAGAGAGCTTAGGCTTAGGCAGGCACCGAAACAACATAGGACAGGTACCTCAAAAGTGTCGTAAACTCATTAAATCCTAGGGCCAACAATGCAACAATTGGCCATGGAGGTGGTAACCAGTTGTTGCTACGCTTGCTAGCTTCCTGAAAAACCAGAGTGGAAACAGTCTATCAGTACTTACTGAAGCAAGCATTGAACATAACTTGGTATGCAAGATGATCTACTTTAACTTATTTGAATTAACAAGGCAAATTGAGAGCCTAAAATAAAATGGTCTAATAACACCTTTTCAACAATAATAAATGCATCTGATCTAAACAGAAAACATATTATATTAGGAAAGATTTGGAACCTGAGGCAGTAGAGGGATAACCCACTATCAACACCCTCCAAGGCAGATGGACTCTACTGATCATGGATGGATGAACAAAATGACATCCACCCAAAATGTGGGAGATACAGGAATCCCAAAAAAAATTAAGGGTAACACATCCTCTCGCAGCTCACATCTTTCAAAAACTCCTATCCAAATAACGCAACGGACTTAAACCACAGCCCCTCTCACATCTCTCTGGATCTAGAATGCAGTCACTCACTTTGTCATAAGAATCACAACGCAGACCAGTAGCAATCGTAGTTAACCAAACTTACTTTACATTCATAAACAAGCACATAATGGAGTAACATGATGCACCTAATAACATTAAAACATCAAATAGCAAACCTCCCAGGGACCATTATCTGTAACAAGGATCCTCCAAGCTTCCACCGCTTTTGCACATCTTGTTTCTAAGACTTCCCCACCCACCAGAAAACACCAAGCTGAAATACTACACTTCTGAGTTCTGACAAAAGAGAATATTATTACATGCACCATTGTGCAATGTTGGCACTTTTTAGTTTTTATCACAAACGCCCTCAAATAAATCAAGGGCTACAACTGAAAGCATCTCTACCAACTCACACGCAGTGACAGACCAACATGTGCTTTCCACGTTAGTGTCGGCCAATCATATTTATAGCAATCTAGACACACCATGAACTAATTGCTACCTTGTATTTGATAAGCAGCTTCTTCAATTGGACAGATCAGAAGCTGATTATTTTGCATCAATTCGTGGAACATGCATGCATCAGCGACAGCCATTGCTCAAACAAAAAGAGATAAAACTCCAAAATCTCCAAGGAACTTGTTATACTCTAGTGATTGGAGGTTGGTGTGAAACTCCACAAATGGAAGCTTTTTCACACTATAAACTTCAGTTTGGCAAACGAAGAATATCCACCTTTTAATTCATTCTTTTCAATGTTTTTATAAGAACTACAAGAGCAATTCCAACTAATTACGTTATTACAAGAACCAAAGGACAAATTGATAAATCAACTTGGTATCCAATAATGAACAGTTTCTGAAGCAAAAAGTTTGTTGCTCTCAATTAATAGCTTTTCAAAATAACTAATCATCAAAGTCCATAAACAGGTTGAACACATTCATAAAGAGGTTCAAACTCCCATTGCTCACTTATCAAGCTAGATTGCTTTCAGTTTGTTAAAATGCAAGTAATTTTTTATTTTTTTTGATGGGTAAATATGCCCCTTGGTATGGGGATTGGAACCAAGGACCTCAAGGTCTTTGCCTTGAGTGCCCTTGCCATCTCTCTCACCCCTGGGGTTTACTAATTTTATTTTTATCAGACTGGATTCTATAAGTTTAAATTCTAATAAGAAGCAAAAACCATGTGGCATATAGCATATGTTGCACACCATTTGGAAGATCTAAGAAAGTAAAAACTATGAATAACCAAATATCGATCTATGCTAGTTTCAATATACTGAATGATGTAGAGTCGTAAAGGTAACATTAAGATATCTTCTATCTTACTACTCTGTAATTTCAGGTTGCTCCGTACAAGAAGAGAAGATGGTCTATCAGTGCAATCCCAAGGTGGGCTGCTGGAAAAATTATGTGGAAGGATTTAGGGTTTCAAAGCCAAAAGAAAGTACAATCCAAACAGTAACAATCATTCCTTACAGTTTCTGTAGAAACTCTATATAGTTATTAGGAACAAAGCTATAGCAGAAAGGATTAGAGTGAAGTTGACGAGTTTTGGAATATAATTTTTAATTCCACTAACAGGGACCATTTTTTGACCTTTTTAGTCAAATTGCCCATTTTTTGGAGCATCATTTGGTAATAATGCCTACATGTTTGAACCTTTTTTCAAATTGCACTAAAATTATTATTTCAAAATGAGACTATTTTTTTTGGACAAACCAAAGGGGAAAGTGGAACCATATTATTGGGACGGATGGAGTAGTTTACAAGCACATAGTTTAAGTGAAAGTTCAATCTTCGGCGGCCTATAACTTTTAATAATTTCAACCGAAATGCACCAAAAGTTTCTCTGGTTTAGAATTCCAATCTCAATTTCAACTTTTAGAAATAATGAAACAAATGCAACAGGTAACCCAGAACAGCAACGTAAGACGCATCAAATAAAACATGTGAAAACCCATTAAAAAACAAAATACTACAAGAAGTGAATTAGCAACAACTTGAGTACTTCCATGGCTCAGAACCACAATTGCATTTTAAAATCCCTTATTCAAATCTAAAATTAAATAAAAATCTCAATCAATCAAAGTGAGTACAAGAAAGGTAAGAAATTGAGATTTGAAAATTACCTAAAACTCGTGGAATGAAGAGCAATCTACTGACACATCGAACACTCCAACACAAAACAAGCCTCGTGGGGAGTCATCGGAGATAGGCCGGAGTCTCCGGAATTTTCGTCGGACGGTGAGGTGAAGAAGGAGGTGGCGGCGGTAGAGGGTTTTGTTGTTGAGAGGGGAGGTGTGGGGGAGATAGAACAAGGAAGACGGTGGGGAGAAAGATGAGAGAAGATGGTGGGGAGGAGAGAACGAGGAAGACGGATGTTGGGAAGAGAGAGAAGAGAGGGAGGAGTAACTGCGGTATATGACTCTCGATCTGTTAGGAGTAGTTTACTTGGTTATAGGGATAGGGTGGAGGATTGGAGTCCACTGTGGGATTGAGTTTTGTTAAAAAAAACTCCAGAAGTGGTTTTGGAGTGTTGGTAACATTGTCATTGTGGACACTCTCAGCCAAGAGGGCCTTCTGATTATATAAAAAGCACACCTGACCAAAGGCCGGATTTTTTTTTCTCAGCTGTAACTATATTAAGGGATGTTCCCAATACTAAGACTACGCCACAATCTTTCTGCCCTCAATACAAAAAGTAGACTGCAGTGTGACTCACCATAGACATAGACTTCCTGTATTTAATCCATTGGCCCAAGTCTCTACACCATTTGGAGATTATCAACTTGAGGATCAAATACCTCACCGAGAGAATTCCAAGGCATCATCTGCTTGGGGCGCTCTAGGATCAAGAGAAACCCTCAACAAACCTTCTCCTGAGCTGATAAAAACTTTTCTACAGAGAAGGAACAAGTATGGCAACAACAGGTCTCCCTGCCCAAGTCCTGCAGAGCAGACCCTTAAGAAGTAGGGGATGAGACAATGTCGTGAATCAAAGTACGATGAGACAAATAAAGTGGGGTGGGAATCTCAACTGTTGTAAGACGGACATAATGAAATCTCACCTAACTGATTATAAGCTTTATTAATGTCTACCTTAATCGCCACATATCCTTGACTCCGCCCTTCCTGTTACGGATGTAATGAGTAAGCTCCTGGGCCAAGGAAATATTATTCTGTGAGTGTCACAGAAAGATTAAAAAAAAATCAAAATGACATGCATAATTGTTAGACTTGAATGATAAATAATATGCTCTCTTTATCTCATTCTCCACAGGATAAAATGAGAAAACTTGAGTTCTTTTGTAATTTCCTCTCCCCAGTGAAACAAATGAATCAAATGTAAGCACAACTTCACAAAATACAGGACATTCCTTAAGGAATGCCTTTTTCTTCTAAGACTTTAAAAGTTCTAAATTTAAATGAATGGCTTCTTCCCTGCTCCAGAGGCTCAACTTATGAGAAGTTGACATCCATTTCTTCACCGACTACAGAAAGTATTTCTTCCACCCTGTGAAAAAGAAATTTGAAAATTAGTACTAAGATTTTTCTCTTTCTTTATATTATGCTCCCTCCGTTCCCAAATAACTGTCCTTTCCTTTTTTGTCCGTTACAAATAATTGTCCAATTTTAAAACTTTCCATTTTAGGAAAACACTTTTACCACTTTACCCTGACTTTTTCTACCTACTTTAATTATGTCCACATGCACAAGGGCATTCAAGAAAACATACACCAATATTTATATTACAGTCAATTAATTTTTCCTAAATGGTGTGCCACAGGTAAAAGAGTACGATTAATTAGGAACGGAGGGAGTATTATTTTTCCCATTTCAAAGGCGCAGCAAGTTTATCTGTAACTTTATCATGAATTTTTTCTTACTATTGTTTGAAAGATGACCTTAGTTGGATTAAAGGACTAGACTTCAATTTTAGCTTGATTCTTGAAAGATTAAATCACAGTAAATACAAATACTTTTCTCTATAGACAAAAATTAAAGGAAGCTTCAAGTAAACCCAAAAGTGTGTCGCCATGCATTTACCTATATTTATCAACATTGACATCCACAAGCCAGGTTGTTAGATAAACCTGTAACAATAACAATTTGAAGGTCAGAAGGGGGAGAGCAAGAGTAACTAACTTTATATCACTTTGGCCAGTTAGTTATGTGTTACAACTCCAAAAGTTCTTCTTGAATATGGTCAAATGAGATTATAAAATCTGGACTACCTTACATATCTTTAAAAACTGGACAGAAGGTTGAGAAGTTAACTCATGCAGCATGAGGGTTTTTATAGCAATTGGTATATAGTCGGTAATAGATCTAATAGTGCAAACACCCTGATCTAAATGATGTGACATTGACTTTCTGCCTTTGTTTCGGAGATGACAATGTATATGGCTATATACATGAGCAACAAAACCAAAAGGAAAAAGAAAAGGACATAGACACACGCCACATGTTGCTTCTGGAAGTAATAATGCAATGGTTGGCAAATCATCCCAAAAGTTTGAGGCTTGCTTGGTTTCCCCAATTATAGATATCTGAACAACTTCTTGAGAATATAACCATCTGGCATCCTTTCCCTCAACATCTTCCATCAGCTAGGGCTGCAAATGAGCCGACCCAAACTCTAGTGACTTTGAGCTTGGGTTGTTTAGCTTACCTACATCTTGGGCGAATTACCCAAATCGTCCCTGTACTTTTCACCTTTTACTAACTTCGTCCCAAAAAAAAAATCAAACCTTATTGGTCCTAGTAAAATAACTTTTGACGGGGATGGTCCTTCCGTCCACTTTCGTTATTTTTTTTTCCATTAAGTCAACACATGTGCATCTCATGTGATATTGGCTAGGGGTAAAATAGTCATTTACTTAAGAAAGTACAAGGATCTGACACCATCATCTTAGTGACAACAATTTTAATATTATATTAATTATCAAAATGTCATTACCAAATAATAATAGCATCTCCTTCCTGTCCAGAATCCGGCGTCCCTCTCTTTCACGCTAGATCTCTCTCTTTCCATCCCCTTTTGTTCTCACCCCAGATCGACAGAAGCAAGCCCATCTCTGTCTCCAGCGCAAGGTGTGGCATCGCTCCAAGCCGGATCTGCCACCTCCATCACCAAGCGATCGATTTCTCTCCATCTCTCTCTCCTTCATTCCAGCCAAACCCAGCGCCGAATGCAGCAACCTCGCCCTTGCTCCACCGCCAGCCTCCTTCTCAGTCTCAGGCCGACAATTTTCCATTCTCCATCTACAACTCCGGCAAAGCAAGTAACCACCATCTGGTCTGGCCTTTCCAGCGATTTCATCCCAAAAGCATCGGGATCCGATTTCTTCTCTCCTCCCCGTTCAAACTCCTTCTCTATCTCCAGCCTCTTCAGCTTCGATTTCAATGGAGGCAAGAACAGAGGATGAATGATCGGTCTCCTACTTTCTTTCGAAAACCAAATTAGTTAGATCTAGATGTAACTTTTCGAAACCCAGATAAGTTACAGCTGTGAAGCTGCATCACAGGCTCCCTACATCCGTCGTCTCTCCCTCTATCTCCACCACCAACGATGGCTATTCATGGCATGTATGATTTAACATTGAATAGGTGTATCGGCGGCGAAGGTGCCAACCGAAAATGGCGTGGAGCAAATGGTGAATTAGAGGCGTCCGATCGCATAGGCGGGAGGATCAGAAAAGACAATTTTGGAGGTGTGTCAGTGGAGCTCAGTGCCGGTTGGATCGTCGAAGTCGGTGGCAATTACATCACCGTCCAATCCCTTTTGGTCAACATTATAATAAGGGCTAATTACATCGTTGCCCTCATATTTAGTTTTTCAAAAACAAAACATTATGGGTATTTTTGTCTTTTCAAAGGAAAATAATTAATGGACAATTTTACCCTAGGTCAATATCATGTGAGACACACGTGCGTTGACCTAACGGAAAAAAACTAACAAAATTGGATGGAAGGACCAATTTCGTCGCAACCTTTAGTAGAAGGACGATTTTTCAGATTTTGGGACGAAGTTGGTAAAAGGTGAAAAGTACAGGGACGATTTGGGTAATTCGCCCCCTACAACTTATACCAAATAACCACCAGCTCTCCAGAACAATTTCTAAGAATAAGCATTGGATCAAAATGTGATTTATCGAACAATTCACCTGAGTGCTTCACATAAGAACACAAATGATAAATTTGAATACTTACTAATCTACAGGCAATGGCATAATTTTTTTAGAGAACTTGGCAAGGCCATTACCTGCAAGACATCAGAGTCTAGCTGATGGTGAGATAGCGTCGAAGGAGTATCAGACATTGAACCCTCTAGCTTCGGAGGAACCGGTTCACAAGCTTCTCTAGAGTACAGGTTGCAGGAACTCAAATCATTAAATTCTCCTGGATAGAGTTCATCCGACCAACAGAATGCTTTCATTTTTGGAAATTCTTGGTTACTAAGAGAGACGAGCTCCATCACAAGCAAGCGCTGCTCAGCCAGACAAACAACAATGCAGAAGAAAGAATATTAAGTAAGGTGACTCCAAGCAAGTGTGTATGAAATGAAAAATTACCTAGTAACCAATCACTTCTAAAATGTACCTTCACATTAACTTCCAACTCAAACATCTGAACTAGTTCTGATGCTAATTTCTCTGGAATTGTAGAAGATCAAGATAATTGGAAAAATCAGAGAACTTACAACAGTTCTCTTATCAGTAAGTTAAGAAAACAAGAAATCTATTTTTCAACATCAATCAAGTACAAAATTTTGTACATCTGACATTAAGTTCGTTCCCAGATAAACCAGAGTAATGAAGTTGCAAAATGTCATACCAAAAGAGGAGATTGACCAAAACTTGAAGACTGGGATCCCCCCACCATCGCCATTGTCATTTATATTCTCAGAACTACAAGAAAATTGTACAAGTGTACTGCTGTCTGTCCCCTTACGGAAACACCTCAGGGATGTGCTAGCGTTGACCATGTTAGCTATAATAACCACCTGTAGATCATCATACATGATACAACTGATTACCAGCAATGTCCTATATGGCAGAATGTATAGTCTTTCAATGAAGTAGCGTCATTCTGTGTATAAATAATTCATTCTTATCTGAAATTGTTTAGTTAATTGTGTTTACAATTACAAGCTGAGATCTGCTATAAAACACAGTACATGTCGAGTATACATACCATGTTTTTGTAAGAAGATAATAGTTTATCACGATGTAGCTCCTGCAAAAGAAGAGTTAATAGCTATTAGTTTACAGGTTTCATTCCTCCACAGAATTAATAAGTAGTATTTTAAAGGAATCATTTCTCCACGACTACTGCAGAGGAACAACAATAGAGAGGCCAAAGTGAATCAGACATCAAAGTAGAGTGAAGAAGTAACTGTTCCCAAGAATGACATTTCTAGATCATTTAGGTTGTGGCAACCGGTGAAGCAGAACATAGGCATGAAGCATATAATATATGATTATTAGGGGTACAAAGAAATTAATTGCATTTCTAAAACTGTGAATATATGGTCTATACACTAACAACAGAACATAGCAATTAATTTTTTGCAATGTATGATCTCTGTTAGAAGTGTTCATTGAGGACATGGATATATATTATTAATGCCACATGGTGCATGAAAATTCTGCATAAAAGTGCATATCTGAGCACCTAAAATACATCACAAGAATTCAACTTTCCCTTCTTAGGCATCTAAAAGAACAGCTCCATTGTCAACTAAAGCAACAGAGAATTATAATCTTCCATTCTAACCCTTATACAGGATTGGAAGCCATGAATGGAAACAGAATTAGAGCTTGGATTGGGACCAGACGGATGCGATGAGACAGAAGTGAGAAAGGCATTGCCATTGAAGTTATAGGAAAACTAACAAGAAAGAAAATATAGTGCAACAAATGTAATCCATTATGGGGGAGGACATAAAACCTGATAAATTATCTTATGTTGTCTGACTTCCAAATAGGGAGTTGACCTATGGGGCCCACATAGTACATAAAAACACTAATCAATATAAATATCAGGAACATAATTTCTTCTGACCATCAATTTGGTTCATAATATACTTTATAGGTACCTCAAGAATTTATTTTATATCATAAATGTATTTCATTGATGACTGCCAATATAAATATATAACCAACTGCACATTAACATTTATATTCAGGTGGAAATGGAGGATCCAAAAAGCCACTCTAATCTAATTGCTGGAATCCATAATTCAACCCAACTTCACTCAGATTTCGTATGCCTCAACGATTAGTTTGAACTAAAAACAGCAAGCAACAAAACTCATCTTCAGTTAACAAAGTGATGGGAATCAAGATAGCTCGGGTCAAGATAATCAAGACCCGTTGATCATAAAGAGAGGACCAATCACTCGTGTTTATGTGAGGCGGGTTCGAGCAACTTTACTTCAACTCGTGGGAGAGATTTGGAATCAAATTGAAGTTACCAAAGATCCGGTATATCAAGAGAAGTTCATATGCAAGTTAGAGGGTCAAATCGATAATCCTGGAAACTTAAAGGTTGGATTTGAAGTCTGAAGATTGAACAGACCTGAAGTTGGACATTCCTGAAGTTGGGCAGTCCTGAAGTTGGACAGTTTGAAGTTGGACAGTCCTGAAAGTTAGACAGTCTTCTTGTTTTCTTCTCCGAAGTTGGACCGGCTTTTAGACTTGATTCATCCCTTAGTAAATGTTTCATTTTAAAGCCTATAAAAGGCAGCTCTAAACTCATTGTAGAGATAACTTGGTTGATATATTAAAGCATAAGCTTTGTTTGAGTGTTCTTATACACTTGTGTTTCTCCACAATTGAGTTTGTGAGAGTATTTGAGTTTCTTGGATTAGAAACCACCTTGAACTTATCAATCTTCACGAGTCGAATGGTTGTGGTGTTCCATGGTCGTGGGTCTCCGGCAATTGCGTCGAAGATTCTCTACCACACCCCGAGGTTCCTAGTCAATCGCGACTAGCGGGTCGAGGGAGACTCCATATTCTTTTCATTCTGCGTTCTTTGTCCCTCTACAAGGGTCCGTTAATCTTCGAATCGATCTTGGCTCGAATCCGAACCCGGATTCACATCACAAAGGCACCTTTGAAAAATATGAATGGAACATAGAAATGAACAGCATACCAAAAAGAAAAAAATGAAAGAAAATCAATGTAGGCAAGAAATGATCACCTGCTGCTTGAACAATTTCCAATAAGCTTTTATCCTAATATTGGGCATATCACTCAACACACCCAACTCCATATCTTTCATATACCTATAACAAAGCCAAATCACTTAAACCTCTCAGTTCAAATTCAATCACAGTGAACATAGTACATATATGAAATTTATGGAGCTAGCAGAAAGGGTGTTTGCGAAAATGCCTCTGAGAAAGATAGGCGTTGACGAGGGAGGTGGCGTGCGATCGAGCAGTTGAGGATGAAGAGGACCATTGTTGCCTGAGAGAAGCCAAGTTGGACCATTGGTTTCTGAGGTTTCTCTGTGCGGCTGGCCTCCATAACCGTGGCGGGGGTGTTGGTGCTGCTGATTGTGGGGTGGAATCTTCATCTCTTGATTTCGAGAGAGAAAAACATGGAGATGGTGAAGTGAGAGAGAGAGCTTGCAAAGAAGTCTGCGCTTTGTTTTGTTCCATGGCGGCCTGGAGGTGGAGGAGTCAGAGCTCTGTTTTACAAATTACAGTAACTTTTTGAAAAAGAAAAATGCTAAGGCTGCGGTTTAGAACACAAGAATCGATCAAAGCTAGAATAGATTATGATTCTATAGTTTGGTTGCGAACATTAAATAGACTTACGAGTTAGAAATTCCGGTAGCACACCAAACAAGACACTAGTTTGAATGCCAATTTCTTTCATCATATCAATAAAAAATGACATCTTTCTGAGGCTTCCAGCAATCCAGCCCCAACACATAACACATACACTGTTCAATTTCTTCTCCCTCCTTCACCAATTCATTAATTTCTTTTTTCTTCCTCCAGCGCCGTTAGTCCTCTCCCTCTCTTCAGTTTTTTATTTATTTTTTCCTTTAACCACACAAACCCAACAGATATGGGATCAACACTACTCGGAAGCAAAAAGATATAAAGAAGTCGTAGGAGCCAACTTACCTCACCTCCCTAGTCGGCGCCTCTTCTCTTTCTCAACAAGGACGACGTCTTCTCTCTTTTGTGCCGCCGCCTCTCTCTCCCCTGTTCTCGTTCCTTTTTCTTACTTTCTGAGTCAAGAATGCCTCTCCTTTTGTGAAGTTTCAAAGGACGTACCGAGCGAAACAGCTCCCCCAAATCGCCGTCGGATATATACAGAGGTGTGAAAGAGTAATGTAGATGTTTGCTTCTGGTTTTCAATTTCAATTGTTTCATCTCATGATTTTCAGTACAAATTCAAGTCAAGATTATGCAACTCGCAACATTTGTAATCAGGCTTTCAGCTCTTCCATTACTATCGAGAGACGGCCTATTTTACTAATCCTTACCACGTAAAAATACCTCACTACCCTTTATATAATTAGTGTTTGTACCCGTGCGTAAAACGCAAAGCATATATGTTTTTCAACTAAATTGTACATACAAAATTAAAAGAATAAATTAGGAGACACTGCTTAACTAAAAATATATAACAACAAGATTAGGCATTATAGAATTTGAAAATTAATAATTTTCTACAACATAATTTTATATATGATTATTCAATTGAAAAAAAAAAAGCAAACACCAAAATGATCATTTAGTCACACTATGATTTTGACATGGATCAAATAATTCAAACTTTAACATTACTACATCCGTCTCAAAAGAAAGGATAACGATAATTTAAAAACAGGTGGAGATTTCATTTCAATAATTTTTAGATGGACACAAAGAGAACGCTAAATAATAATTTTGGGTCAGAAGAAGTATTTATTTGCTGATTAAATATCATCTAATAGAAAAGGGCAATAATATGTACAATTGGCCCAAAAAAATCATTAAATACCATATTAATTACGTGCTCCCTCCGTTCCGAGTAAAAAGTCCTTGTTTGAAAGTCATACTTTTGAAAAAAATGATACTTTTAGTAGTTCATTAGTAATAAAATGAATAATTGCGGGATGATTCTTTATTTAAAAATTATAACCTCTCTGGTGCACTATTTTTTATCCAATTGCATTAAGTCTTTTTTTCTTCCAAAAATGCCCCTCTTTCTCCAGTTGATGGGTGTCAATCACCGGAGTTGACACAAATTCAAATAAAATAGATCTAAAAATATAGGACTTAACATTTTAATTAGCTCCGTTTCAATTTTTTTCATAGATCTGAATAATTTGAGCTTGTCAATTTTAAAGTTAAAATTTTCCTAAATTATACTCCCTCCGTCCCTAAATTATCGTCCTCCTTTCCTTTTTTCATCCGTCCCAAAATAATTGTCCACTATGAAACTTACCTTTTTAGAACATTACTTTTACCACTTTACCCTTACTTTTTCACCTTACATTAATTATGGGACACATGCACATGGGCTTTAAAGGAAACTACACATTAAACCAATATAAATAATCAAGTCAATTGTTTTTTCTTAATCTGTGCGCCGGGTCAATCAGGACAATAATTTAGGGACGGAGGGAGTATATTGAAAAATTATTTCGCTTTTGTTAATTTATTTTTATATCCTCTAATTTTTCAGACCTGCTTACTTAAAGCACAAATGTAGATCCGAAATTTTTAAATATGTAATCTATAGAGTTGTTAAATTGGGTCAGCCCTATAGGGTCGTGACCCTATAGGACCACGGGATAATCGGGTCATTTAAACGGGCCGCTCAAATCGTGACCCTGACCCTAACCCTGTAGGTCTCAGTTTAATAGGGTCAACCCTATTAGACGATTAACAATAATACGATTATACGAATATATGATCGAAAATAAAATAAAGTCATACAACTTAAGTTACTTAACTACTTAAGTCACAAAATTTAACACAACAATTAACAACTTCAAGTCTTTAAGTACTAGTGTACTAATTAAAAAATACTAATACAAACATGAAATAACTCGATAAAAATCATGTTCAGTCTTCATTCTTCAGTCTTCAACCACATTCGAAATCGATCCTTCTTTGGAGAAAGTATCTTTTAACAGTGAGCACCAACAGGTCCAACACCCAATAAAAAAATTAATCTTTTAACAAAAATTCCCAACGATCGACCAACGGAACAAGTAATTCAAACCCAGTTGAAAAAATTAGAAGAACAGAAATCTTTTACTAGCAGAAACATATTTTTTTCAAAAATAACCAAATACATCTTGGGCTACCAAATTAATCATCACTAATTAATAATTTCTAAATTAGGTTTAATTAAAAACTTACCAGTTGAATGACGATTGACGGCGACGGCGAGAACTTAATCTGAGACTGAGAAGACGAAGAGTGAAGCTGTGAGCCTGTAAAGACGACGCCGACGCGTGACGCTGTGAACCCGTGAAGAGTGAAGACGACGCGTGAAGCTGTGATTGAAGACGAGTAGACGAGACGACGGGACGGGATCCAGTGAAGCACTGAAGCTGTGAAGAGTGAAGACCGAACTGGCGAACTCCGAAGACGACTTCCTGATTTCTGAATCTGAGTTCCTTTGCCGGCTTGCCGCCTTTCGCAATCGACGAATCGCGGCTTCGCCAATCGCCCTTTCCTTTCTGGTTTCTTTTGAGTTTTGATTTTGGCGAATGGCTGTTTGGGTAATTGGGTGAAAAAGTGAAAACCGAAAAGTCAAAGCCTCAAATCTATCCCACTATCCGTCCCTTTCGTCCACAGTCCACTACCGTCCCTTTTTTTTTTTTTGGAAAAATTACAAGTCGGTACATTTTTTAAAATAGGTTTTCAAATAAATCCACCTATTTTTTGCTTCATATCTTTTAGTACAATTTTAAATCAAAATTACGTCACTGCCCCTCGGTGTCGTGTTTGATAAGCGGAGGTGGATATTACGCAAAGCATAACTTCTAATCTCTTCACCAAGGCTGTCGTTCTTCAATTTCTCAGCCGCCGTCATCTCCCTCTGCCCAAGTAGTCCAGCCAGCGTCCTTCATCTCCGGTTCAATTTCTGGCCCCAAGCAAACAAGGATTCCTACTCCGATTTGATTTTTTGGAGGTATATGGCGTTTCTCACACCATCCCACCAGAATACGAGGCCAAGGATTCCTACTCCGATTTGATTCGCACATATCTCAAACCTAGCCATATCCATCGTGGTCGTGTCACCTGTCCATGAACTTCCAGATCCACAGGTACTTGTTCATCCTTTTCAAGGATTTATCCAAATTGTTTTTCTCAAGTTGAATTATTTCAATGAACACTAAATTTTTTGTTTTAGTTTTGAATCTGTAAAATAGATGTTAAATGGAAACAGATCCACGAATCATATGTAATTTTAATCATGAAATGTTTGCGATTTAATATGTATAAGTTCTTATCCTTTACCTTGCCAGCTCGATCCAGCTGTTCGTGAAGCATTTGATGTGGCTTACGGCAACATATATGCATTTCATCTTTGCCCAAAAGCCAATTGAGAAAGTTGTCGAGAACATGGAAGTAGGCAACATTCTTTGTTGAATGATTCTTTAGTTAGTAGTTACCAAATGTGCCGCTTCATTGGGTTCTGATGAAGCGGTTACCAAGACTTGTGGAACCGACTTTGGTGTTTTTGTGCGGTCATCGAGTGCACTCATGTGATCGGTATGCTCCACAAGTTCGAGTTTGTGATCGATGCAGGCGGATTACTCAGTTGAGTAATGCGAAGAAACACCAAGGTGTATTGCAAGAGTCACGAGTTTGTGATCGATGCATGGCGGAGTCCACTCCCATCCACATTAAATGTATCTAAAAACAATTGAAATTCTCCCAATGTATTATTAGATTTGGATTGTGTAAGTGATTGATTTAAGTATCTAATTATGTGTATAACGATGATATGGAAATTGATGTATTTTTTTCCTTAATTCCATTCAATTGTGTTTGTTATCTATTTATCATTTTGATTTTAAATTTTGAAGGTCCTGATGCGCCTTTCCATCGGTTTCGATGTTATCGTCGATTTTGGCATCGTTGATTTCGATGCCGCATCGATTTTGGCATCGTTGATTTCGATGCGGCATCGTCGATTTTGGCATCGTTGATTTCGATGCCCGACATCAGTTGATTTTGGCATCAGGTTGATTTTTGATGCCTGGCATCAGGTTGATTTTGGCATCAGAGTTTTCATTAATGACATTTTTGTCATTTGGCAAGCAATTTGTAGTTACATGAAATGTCCAAAAAATTGATGGTTCTAGATGAAAACATGTTTTCAAAATTGTACCCACCTGAAATTCCCCCTTTTTTTTAATCCGGCTTTACTGCTTTAGTCTGTTTCCCACTTTCCCCCCCAAAAAAGCGTGTAGCCCGCGGGTCAGCCCTGCAACCCGGCGGCCCGGCCCATTTTGCACGTGAACCTGCAGTGTTGGCCCGTTTAGCCTGTTTAATAAACGGGTCGTGTCTTCCCGACCCTAACTCTTTCCGGTTTTGGTTAATAAGGTCGATCCTACGGTTTTCGATCCTATTAACATCTCTAGTAATCTATGAGAAGTACATAACTTTGTTTTTAAGAAAATAAAATTATAAATATAGATCATAACTTTTTAGATCGATTTAATTTATTTTTTTTAAAGATCTGGGTAAACACCAAGTTAAGGTATTTTAACAACGAAGGAATAATTTTTTTTGAAGTAAAATGCAAAAACTAAACCATATATATTGGGCAAATGAAAACAATATATATTTCTCATGTACAATATGACTTTTGAAATTTGAATAATGCTCACAAGCATGATTGACACAAGTATCAAGGAATGTAAAAGGTCATTTTATATGTATTAGTGTGAAGTATAATGATACATTTAATTTTTTTTTCAGATAGCATGTAAACTTATACATATATTAATAAATTGAGAACATTCTATTTTTGAAAAGAAAGTTTTGGCGGGATATTTCATTTTATAGATGCATCTGTCTTTATATATATATAGATTAATATAAACCAACCCTTCATTTACTCACCCTAACCAACCACCCCCACTAATCCTCTCTTACTCTCTCCTCCTACTCTAACTCAAACTAACATAAATCACTCACTTCATATCAAAAAAAAAAAAAAAACTCTCTCCAAACCTTCCATAATGTAATTATGATATTAATCCAAATGAAAATGATAACACTAATGAAAATACTAACAATGATTATTATTAAAAGGTAATATATATTTTTATTTTTATTTTTTTGAGCGAATTTTTATCAAAAAAGTTTTAAAAAATCATCACTGGTCAAACATCCGCTAAGCTGCAGCGTATGTTTATAAATATTACCGCTAGTGATTAGCGAATATTTTGGTCTTAAATCGCAACCTACATGCGAATTTTTTTGATATAACCGTTGATGTGTAGCGGATGTTTAGTGGTACATCTGCTGGTGTGTAGCGGTTGTTTGTAAATATTGCTGGAAATTCATATTTTGTTGTTATTAATATGTTTTATTGTTATTTGTTTATAGGGTTACTAGTTTGAAAACGTGAATAATCTATTTCCGGATGTATCTCATTTTTTTGTGACATATGAAAAATTCATTGATCGAGAGGCGACAGAAAAATGGGTTAGAGATACCAGACATAATGAGGATATGCATTTTTACGTGTCTATAAATAAAATTAAATTTTATAACACTCGTAAAGTATGGTTGAGTTGTAAGAAAGGTGGAAAGTCTCGGTATGATGGTAAAAAAATTTAAAAGATACCAAGAAAAATGGTTCGAAAAAAGTTTTGTATAAATTCGAAGTGTATTTGCAGGAAATAAAATATTATGGTTGGAGAGTTCAAGTTAGCGAGATTAACAATGCTCACAACCATTGACAAAGGAAAAAAAATGGCACACTTTTGCAATGAAGTTGACAAAGGCTGAAATTGAAAGGGTTGGTCAACTTTATAGTGCTAATGTGAGGCCGAAACAAATATTAAATCTATTGAAGATGAAAAATCCTGATAACAAAAGTTCGAGAAAACATGTAGAGAATGTTTTGGTAAGTATAAGAAAGGAGAAAATGAGAAATAAATCAAAAATTGAATATTTTTTACATGAGATGAGTCTACGTGGATATCTTTTTTGGTTCAGGATAAAGGGCTTTGGCAAAAATAAAACTATTTTGGCTGATGTTATGTTTGTTCATCTGAAGGCTGAAAAGATGTTTGTCTATGTTCTTATTATGGATACAACATACAAGACTAATAAGTACGACTTGTCGTTTTTGGAAATCATCGGAGTCACATCTACGGGGGAAGAATTTTCATGTTGCATTTGTATTTTTGAAAAATGAGAAAAGTGAAACATTCGCTTGGACATTACATCAATTATCTGCTTTATTAGTTCATGTTCACCCACCGGATGTCATTGTCACGGATAGGGAGCTAGCTCTCATGAATGCAATTAGAGATTACTTTCCAACTTCTCAGCATATGTTGTGTAAGAGACACATAACTAAGAATGTCGAGAAGTATGTAAGGAATCTGTTTGGAAAGAGAAGTTATGCAAAAATATTTATGAAGAGGTGGACGGATATAGTTGATTCAAAAACTGAGGAAAAATATTTGAATCATTGTCAATTGATAGAGGAGTCGTGGGGAAATGTCTAAGCAGTTGTTCAATATGTTAATTCAATGTGGTTGGAGTTGTATAGGGATAGATTTGTTTTTGCTTGGACTAAACAATACATGCATTTCGGCAATAGAACGATGAACAAGTAAAACTTATACGTTTATGAATGCAATAGATTTATTATTATGAACATTATGTAAATATTTATAACTGTGCAATGTGGTACAGAGTTGAAAATGCACACTTCTAGTTGAAGAGATGGTTATACATGTCAGTCGGGGTTTCGATCATATATTCGATCAAATCCACGATGCTATCGAGCTTCAATTCAATTAGATTTTGACTATATTTGAAAGGTCTCTGAATGTAGCCAATCCTTTGACATAATCAAATTGTCTCCTCCGTCGATTGAGATTTAAGGTATCATTTCATACCATTACGTTGCTACAATGAGAATTCGACCCAGTGTTAGACAAGCCAATCGAGGGTGATTCTAGGAAGTGTGGGTGTGAGTTGAAGACAAGTTACATCATACCATGTGGCTGTGAAATGTGGCACATGTCGCAAAAAAAATGTCCCGATTGAACCCCATGATATTCATGAGTTTTGGATGACATTGTCTATGGACGAAGTTCAAGATATGAGTACATCAAGGGAGTCTGCAGCGGATTTGATCAAAAACCTTTTATCATAAATGGAGGGAATTCCGGAATCACAGCAATATCACTATGCTAGACAACTTTGCGATGTGGTACATGCCCCCAGCTAACATTTCTTAACCAGAAATAGTGCGAACAAAAGGCCGTCCAAAGAAGAACTCACCAAAGAGAAACCTCTCAGGTTTAAAATTGTTCACTGTTTACGTCACATTATTTGTTTTACATTTCATTATAGTAAATGATTTATGCTTTAATATTAATGATTGTCACCTCACCCTACAAAATAACTTGTTACGAACATGCTAACCGTCAACCAGAAAGATAATCAGGAGGTAGAGGCAAGAGTATAGGAAGAGGTCGTAGCTCAGTAGTATCGACGGGTAATTCAATTGCATACGCCTCTTAGCTTCCACCATTGATGATCACTTTCATATCAAGTGTTGTAGATGTCAGACCAGATGGAAATTATGGTTTCTGAGTTATTGCCTACTTTATTTATCACGGCGAAGAAAAATGGCATCAGGTGCGGAATGACTTGATGCAGGAACTTGGTATCTACAACGACTTCTACTCAGCCATCAACTTCTTGGAAGGTGACATTCAAGGGTCTTACCAACTATGTAATTAACATACCTCTCTGGCTCCATATGAGAATTGGTTGAGTCTAGGCATTCTCAGATATGTGATTGCTACACGGTATCAGACTTGTTTATGTGATATACCGATTGGTTGCAATACATGGTTGTTGTTGCAAGGACGGTCTATTGATGGACAACCGCCACAATCGCCAACCACAAGTATTGACCTTGGTTGGGTCAATACAAACCACTTCATAGCACTTAGGATGAAACCTTCCAGTCCCCTGCCTCGTCTACCCATTCATCCGAGGTGGGAAGATTCTTATGACCCAACGATACAACATTGGCTGCCAATTTGGCATGATCGGTTTACTACTTACTTCAATATAGAGGGTTAATTGTTATTTACTAATAGTTTAGGGGCTTAGCTGTTAATTTTTCATATTAATGTGTAAAACATTATTTAATTATGGGGTTAATTGTTATTTGTTTCCAAAGTTTATGATTATTTTTTCAAAATTTATGGGGTTAATTGTTATTTACTAATAGTTTAGGGGCTTAACTGTTAATTTTTCATATTAATGTGTAAAACATTATTTAATTATAGGAGTTAATTGTTATTTGTTTCCAAAGTTTATGGTTATTTTTTCAAAGGTTAGGGGGTTAATTGTTATTTACTAATAGTTTAGGGGCTTAACTGTTAATAAAAGACAACACAATGACGTTCAAATAAAATACAACACAATAAAGGAGTCCATAAAATACAACACAATGTTGTCTAAATAAAATACATCACAACCCGAGTTCAAATAAAATAAATCACCAAAACATAAGTATCATAAACTACATCACACAAACATAAAATGTATCACAATACATCTTCAAACTGTTGAACAACTTCGTCAGCAATATCCATATAAGTACACTGGATCACAAGTGCATCTTGCCTGGAACGATGTAGTGCCATAAGCTGAGGAAGTACAACCTCGACTCTATCCTCAGCCAATCTACGCGCATATGCGGTAGCTCTCGATGGATGAGATGGCCTCTGGGATGGCCTATGTGATGGCTGACCTCGATCGTGGGGGATCCACGATGGTTGATGATCCCTCATCGTGTCAGCATCATCATCAACATCATCACCTGACATCACACGATAATGTGTCTGCTCTCGAAACCACGTCTCGTAACCATCTATGGCCTCAGAGGGTATGCTCGATAACCTCGATGATCCAACCATCCTATGGTTTAGACAATGATGCTCCCATTGTTGGAATTGCGAAGCATCTCATCGTGGACGCAAATGTACCTCAGATGCTTCAGACTTTTATAAACCTTCGTCGACATAAGTGGGTGGCTAGGAATCGTTTGGCGATATCCAAACTATCTCAAACAGCGATCGGGCATGTATGGCTCGGTAATTTTACAACAATGAATTATGCCCGAGAGCAGAGTGATCGGTACATCCTGTGATGGCCTACGGGAAAAAAGAGTCCATAAAACCTGCAAAAACAAATATTAATATAATTAACTAACAAATATTATATAATTAAATACTTTTATATTTAAAAATGATAAATACTTACGGCATCAACAGTCATCCGATCGAGGACACGCCAATACTCCAGTAGAGTGGCATGATCATTTATGCTGACACCGAGAAAGAGGCCCATCTCTTAGTGTATAGCTGTTGAGGGGTCCATGCCGATGAACAACTTGGTCTGAATTGAAGAAAGTATTCATAGATCCAAGCCTACAATTAAATAGAGTCAAAGAAAATATTGTTAAATAAAATAATTTAATACTTTAAAGTATCCAAAGTATTAATTTTATACATGCAGTAGAGACAAGCACCCAACCATCTGTCTACAACCAATCCCCGATGCTATACCGAGCTGGCGGTATAGAAAGGATAAAGTCGATGCACCTCAAGCGTGATTGGGCATATCACGGATATCCAGCACATACGGTAGATAGTGCATATTTACCTTATTTGACGACTTGTTCATGAACAACGTCGTCCCCATCAACCATAACAAATAACAAGTCGCTTTCGGTTGAGCTGCAACATCCTCGCCAGGTAAATAATTCTCTAACGTTAAAAATTTAATACCAATTCCCCTCACCTCAGTGTCCATATGGGAGGTACTCGCACGTAGGAGAATGACTATAGATGACTTGATCTGTACTAACTTGGTATTTGCCAAAATGGGTTTCCTGCAACTGGGATATGTAAAATGTAATGCATATCATGCAATTTCAGTGTCATCTCCCCGAACGACAGATGGAAACTGTTGGTTTCCGGTTGTCATCTTTCCACAAAGGCTACTATCAACGACATGTTCAGGTGTTGCAACATGCATTCCCTCAAATGTCCCAGGTCACTTCGGGTGATCCACTAAAGAGTGAGATTATTGCGTATGTTCCACGTTAATGTTGTCCGGCGGTCCACGAAGCTATGACAACTCAATACTGATATCTCATATTGAAATAATAGATCATCAATATTAAAACAATAATATAGAGACCATATAATTAGATCACCAATATTAAAACAATACTACGTCTCAATATAATAAATTGGTTTAAATCTCAATTTGGTCACCCTACTTTCGGCCAAAATTCATTAAGCTCACTCTACGTTTTTTTTCCTCGATTTAATCATCCTACTTGTACATAAATATCAAGTTCATCACTCCGTCCAAAATTTTTGTTGAAAACTTTAAAAAAATTCTGAAAATCCAAAACTACACTTACTAATATTTTTAATATAATTTATAATTTATAATTTATAATTTATAATTTATAATTTATAATTTATAATTTATAATTTATAATTTATAATTTATAATTTATAATTTATAATTTATAATTTATAATTTATAATTTATAATTTATAATTTATAATTTATAATTTATAATTTATAATTTATAATTTATAATTTATAATTTATAATTTATAATTTATAATTTATAATTTATAATTTATAATTTATAATTTATAATTTATAATTTATAATTTATAATTTATAATTTATAATTTATAATTTATAATTTATAATTTATAATTTATAATTTATAATTTATAATTTATAATTTATAATTTATAATTTATAATTTATAATTTATAATTTATAATTTATAATTTATAATTTATAATTTATAATTTATAATTTATAATTTATAATTTATAATTTATAATTTATAATTTATAATTTATAATTTATAATTTATAATTTATAATTTATAATTTATAATTTATAATTTATAATTTATAATTTATAATTTATAATTTATAATTTATAATTTATAATTTATAATTTATAATTTATAATTTATAATTTATAATTTATAATTTATAATTTATAATTTATAATTTATAATTTATAATTTATAATTTATAATTTATAATTTATAATTTATAATTTATAATTTATAATTTATAATTTATAATTTATAATTTATAATTTATAATTTATAATTTATAATTTATAATTTATAATTTATAATTTATAATTTATAATTTATAATTTATAATTTATAATTTATAATTTATAATTTATAATTTATAATTTATAATTTATAATTTATAATTTATAATTTATAATTTATAATTTTTAATTTTTAATTTATAATTTTTAATTTTTAATTTTTAATTTTTAATTTTTAATTTTTAATTTTTAATTTTTAATTTTTAATTTTTAATTTTTAATTTTTAATTTTTAATTTTTAATTTATAATTTTTAATTTTTAATTTTTAATTTTTAATTTTTAATTTTTAATTTTTAATTTTTAATTTTTAATTTTTAATTTTTAATTTTTAATTTTTAATTTTTAATTTTTAATTTTTAATTTTTAATTTAGAAGGGCTTTCTGCTCGACCTCTAGGGCTTCGATTTGATTCATCGATCTTATGCTCAACCCAAAGACACGAACCCACCAGGGAACACGCTTAAAGTAAAGTTGTGTCGTTGCTCAATACTTTGCTCGCCACTTCCATGGCTTTTGTTGCCACTCCATCTTTTTCTTCTTCACTCTTTCTACTATGGGTAAATAATAATTTGCGATTTGGGTTCTGGGGCGAAGGTGTTGTATGGCTGGACATAGAGAGGCCTGCCAGAATCGAAGAAGATGGCCAGAGCAAAGCTTGAAAGGGGCGGATTGGTGTTGGTGTAGTGAGATAGATCGAAGGTGGATCTTGAGTGGATAAGAAAGAGACGAGAGTGAGATGACTCGCCGCCTATGTCGGATCCGAAGAGAGAGGACGACGCAGGCGTGCAGCTCAAAGCAAACCGTGTGATTTCAAATGGGGTCGAATTGAGAACGATGTGGAGAAATTGACCGGCGACGGTGGTGGCTAATCAAGTCGATTTGAGGCAATTAGCGGTGCATTAATTGGTGGTGGCTAATCAAGTCGATTTGAGGCAATTAGCGGCGAAGAGATTGGGAACCCAAATTGAATTGAATTGGTTGAAGATTTTGGCTATGGAGGTGCTTGGAAAAGAAATTACGAAGCTAGGAATATCACTATGAGTAGGTGGGATAACCGGCGGCTCACCCCACGACAGGTACAATATGCCTGCATTGATGTTTTTCTTTCTTTTGAAATTGGAAGAAGCTTGAATGCGACAGGGCAATAGAAATACATGCTTGGTATGTAATTTGGTAAATTTCTGGTAATTTGGGGTAGTGGGTTGTTGGAGGGTAAGACGGGTATTGTTGTGCTTGATTGTATTGATGGTGGAATGGGTAGTGTGATTGAGTCGGTTGTTGACTGTAAGATTGAAATTCAGATGGAGTAGGAGGAGGGTTGTAGGATTGAGGGGTTGAATATTGTCCTTGGTATTGAAAGTAAGGATCCATGGCTACCCGAACTGAGCCCTCCCAGGGATTCTGCTTCTGTAGGGATTTTTCTTGGTGTTTTATTAATGAAAATTGTAATGTTTAGTTTTTATTTTTTAGTTTAAATCCTCAACTTTAGTTTGAACCCTCAACTTTTAACATTGAGAGTAAAACCCTTCAACTTAATAAGGGCATTTTGGTCTTTTCAAAGATTTTCATCCAACATAACGGACATATATGATTCGAGTGACCTTATTGAATGTCCAAGTCAAGTAGAGTGATTGAATTGAAGAAAAAAAAGTACAGTGAGCTTAATGAATTTTGGCAAAAAGTAGGGTGACCAAATTGATATTTAAACCTAATAAATTTGAGTCAATACTACAGAGTCAATATAATTACCTTGCCATTCCATATAGCAGATACAATATGGACACAAAATCCAGTAAGTAACTCCATCTCCTCAGGTCCACCTCCATGTGACTCTGTCAACATCCAACCATACCCATCATTTTTGTCGTCTTCATCGTCATCTTCATCACTACCATCACCACAACTTCCTACTCTACCTCTGCCTTTACTAGGTGCTAGGCCATCTATTTATCATCGACCTCCACCCAAATCCTCATCTTCCTCATCAACTAAATATTGTCTATGTCGTAGTGCTCTAAATACATCAAAACTCATCAGACCCTTCCCACGCCCGCGTACCAGGCTCGAACTACCACTCGTGCCATCCACACCACTTCCACCCATGCCACTCTTGTCGCCCATGCCACCAACGCCACTCATGCCACCCACGCCACCCATAAAACCCATGCCACCCATCATATTTAATTGGGCTTCTATCTCCCCATCCTCTCTCGTAATAGGTGAATGCCCTATCCCCCTCGGTGGAGTATTAAAATGAGGCTCTAATGGAATATAGTCACCATCGATGCGATCTGGAGTCCTCCTATCATCTCCGTGAATGAGGGTACACATATAAGCACCCTCATCAACCTCATCATTGGCTATACGTGCATGTGCCTTACCAGTGGCTTTCATGCGTGACGAAGCAATCACAACCCTGTTTTGTACTTTACCCACATCATCCTCTGCCTGTGCTGGTCGTTTCTCGAGTCCATGTCGACCTCCGGGTTCCATCTATTTCAATAAATAATTACAACTTAAGTTATTAAATAATAAATGATGTATAACTACAATCTATATTTATGTACAATGAAATTCCATAAGTTTTTTTTAAGACATGTTTTTCAAAAATAAATAAATCAAAACATCCGCTACTTTGTTCCATCTTCAACAAATAATTACAACTTATATTATAAAGTGACAAATTATGTACAATAACAATCTCTCTCTCTCTCTCTCTCTCTATATATATATATATATATATATATATATATATATATATATATATAGAGAGAGAGAGAGAGAGATTGTTTTTAGGTAGAGTCGCGTTCAACCAGCGAATGTTTTGTGTAAAAACCGCTGGTTATTGGCGAATGTATTAGACTAGTACTAATGTGTCCTAGTGATTGTTTTGGCTCAAATTGAAAAAAAAAATTAAACGAGGCATAAACAAACGCCGCACACAACACCAAATTGAACAAAAAAATGGGATAAACAAACACCACATCTAATTCAAACAACAAAAACCACAAGAAATTGAGATTGAACAAACATAAAATAGAGAGAGAGAGAAAGAGAAAGTACCTTAGGTTTGTTGTAGCTAACTAAGAGAATGATGGTGTACACAGAGCGACTTAGAGAGAACGATGGTGTACACTGGATTTGACTGAGAGATAATTTATGTGTACACTGGAAATGTTGTTTAGGGTTGTTTTGGGCGTAGATTTCAGTTAGGGAGTAATGGAGGGGTGGCTTGTTGAGGGAGTTATAATTGAGGGGTGTAATACATAAAATGGTGTACAAGGGGAGTGAGGGGTAGTGAGGTGTTTTCACACATTAATTGTTGTTACATTTAGGGAATCTGGTGTTACGTTTATGTATTTTGTTACTCATTACATTAATTTCCATTTCAATTGCATCAACTAATTATTCCATTCTTATTATTTTTCGTCTTTTTCATTACGTTTGTGTGTGTGGTTGTGTTGTTATGCATGTTAGATGTTCGATGAATGTGCTAATATAAACTTGTTTGTTGTTGGACACCTTTTTAAATTGTGATGCATCAATTTTAAATCAAGATGCATCATTTAGTCTAGTGCTGATGCACAATTTTAGATGTGCGATGCAATTTGGAATTAGAATACATAAGTAAATCTTGATGCACAATTTTTATTTTTTGATGCACAACTGGATCATTCATTAAGAAAATCGTAATGCACAATTTTGGATTTGCGATGCATAGTTTGAAATTAGAATACAAAAGTAAATCTCGATACACAAACTGGATTACCCATGAATAAAATCCATATGCACAATTTTGGATATGCGATGCACTATTTGGAATTAAAATACAAAAGTAAATCCTGATGCACACATTTTATTTTTCGATGGATAAACTGGATTACCCATTAAGAAAATTCTTATGCACATTTTTGGATTCACGATGCATAATTTAGAATTAGAATACAATAGTAAATCCCGATACCCACCACGTACCTCGCATCAAGTCACCGTCCTCTCTCTCCCGTCAAGATTGAGTTGAAACCTAACTCATTTCGACAAATTCTACCATTGTTAATTCCTCTCCTTCCTTCCACCATTATGTGTATGTTTACTTGTTCAATCAAAATATCATGGCGGTTGGTATTCAACCATGATTATTAGATTAGGCACATTCAAGGAGTATTCAAATGTATGCATTGCATTGCTTAAAATTTGTAAAATGTATGCATTTCCATGCTTAGAATTTTGCATTGCGATGCCTTGAATTTGACATTATACGCATGCTTTTGGTTATTAAAGATATACTCAATCCTTTAGCACAAAAAATATCTTTTATTGTAAGAACATTAATTTACATAAGACTTGTACACATAATCAAGAATAAGATCATGTTTCTTTTACATAAGCATAATAAATGTAAATTGAAGACATACCGGAACCAATTGACGCCATTAGTACGAAGAAATTGAATCCGATGAACTGTAATGCGGAACGAGAGTCTTCAATTCAAGTGAGTTTAGGTTTTCACCCCCTTATCTATTTCACATGCAATGGAACATATGTATTTTTGTGGAGGCAACTGTTAGGGTAAAAGAACGTAAGAAACCCTAATCCCCAAAAGACTTTAAATAGATAGAAGGTGGAACCTAACCCTAAAGTGTAATCAATCTCCCACCGTCCATCAATGTGTACGTAGATATTTATTGGGCCTATTAAGATTTAATATACTTTAAGTATATTAGCCCATAATGTTATTTGACTAATATAATTAATTAAGGTTCATAACCAATAATTAGTTTATTCTAAGTTAAACCCGTAGGTCACAAAACATGGGCTAGACCCCGTCGGGTCTAACATTTACTAGTTAAAAAAATATCCTAAACTTTACTAGTTACAAATCCACTTTAGGGCACCGCCCACCTATCAACTTTTTTGTTTCAAACCTCTTATAAGCGAGAAGACTAATGTAATAATAAGGAGGTTAAGCCCAAACTCAAACTATACAAAATAGTTTGGAAAAAATTACGGGTCAGTCCACAGTGAAAAGTTTTCAACGGCTTTACATATTACATCGATATTTGTTCGGAACCGAAAAAAGATATGTCATGCGTCGTGGTGCACAAATGCGTACATCGTTTGATCGATTCATATCAATTGACACATCACTTTATCAAATGATGTATTGCGATGCATAAAAAATGTCTTTTTTCGGTTTTAAAAATATTGAGGTGTAAAACGATTGAAAACTTTTTAAAGTTGACTAACCCACAATTTTTTTCCAAATAGTTATTGTATTCAAACAAACTAGGGTAAAATTCGGGTCGGTCCCTTTTTAAAAGTTTATAGCTGCTAAAGTACCTTTTTCTTAATCGGAAAAAGTCACTTTTGGACGCGAAAAAGGTTACAATACCCTTAATGAGCAAGAGACGCACTATGAATAACTACGGAATGCACCGCAGTTCACAAATTTATATATCGCGGTGCACATATTTTGCACCGTGGTTCACATATTTATATACCGCGATTCACATATGTTTTTTTTGTATCACAGTTCATAATTTTTATATATCGCGGTACAAATTAAATTTGAAGTATATGTTTTGCACCGCGATACAAAACTATATTATTCACCACTATTCAAAATTTATCATAAGCGTAATAAAAATTTATAAAAAATAGTTGTACCGCGATATAGAAACAATTTAATCGCAATTCAAATTTTATAATAAGTGTAATAAATATTCATATAAAGTAGTTACACCGCTATATATAAATGTTTGAACCACGATACAAAAATGAATAACTAAGACATTTTTTTTTCGTGAACTGCGATACAAAAATTATGTGGTTAAAGTTCGTGAAACTATTAAACGCATCTGTAATACATCGATGTACCGCGATTCACGCAGCTAGTCATCCTTTACGCGTTCATTAAGGGTAACATAATCATTTCGCTCCAAAAAATGACATTTTGCGGTTGAAAATAAAAACATAAGACTGAAGCGATTTAATTCTTGGAAAAGGGGACCGACCCGCAATTTTTCCAAAAAACTATTCTCAAAATGGATTAAAGCAAGTCCAATATATAATTTTTATTACTAAATTCAGATAATATTCCATCCGTTTCCAGCATAGAGTTCACTATATTATTTTGAGATTTTTATCATTTGATTATGCTTAATTATGACAAACTTTAATGTTAGTTATATATCTCTTAATAATTAGAATTTTTAAACATGAATTTTTCAAATAAAACAAAGGGTATAATGAGGATTCGGTCTAGTTCTATTGGTTTGGTCCGGTTCCGAAAAAATCCTACTCACCCGTCATTAGTTTTTTCTTTCAAAGTATTTCAATGCAACATTTAAAAAATGTGTGGCGTTTAAAAACATTCCAATTTGGAGCGGTGTAGGAAAACAAGTGTTTTAGAATGCTACGTCATTTTTTTACGACTACTCGAATTATAAAATTAACATTTTAAAAAAATTTTCAAAATATATATATTTAAAAAAATATATGTTTGAAAACAGTGTTGTCAAAACAAGAGATTAGTTATAGGAATTTTGACTGTGTTATTATTTGAACTTAGTGGTGAATAAGCCATTAACGCGGACCTTTACCTTTAGGTTAGTAATAATTTCCTAATTTATGCTACAGATTATTAAACTGTACCTAATCAATTAGGAGACGCGGAGTACATTGCGAATTCGCAGTTGGTGGTCAAATCAAATAGGAGTACTACAGGAAGTCAGGAATAGGGAAGGTACGGGAAACGCGAGAGATCGAGAGTGGAAAGATGTCGTCGCACAATAGTCAATCGTCGTCCAGCGATCCACGGCAGCCGTCGACAGCGAAGCCGTATGTACCTTTAGCAATTCCTCAGGAAAATCTCCCCATCGATTACTCCAGTTTCATCGCCATCCTTTTCGGCATTGCCGGTGTCATGTTCAGGGTCCGTCTTCTCTCTCTCTCGATTTATATATACAAAATTGATTACTTTGTTTTTTTTTTCAATTTTAACTTTAATTATGAAGTTAAGGTGATAATTCAGATCACCATAGCTCAATTTCAGCCATGTTTATATTGTTTCATAATTGCAGTACAAGCTTGGCTCTTGGCTTGCGCTTATATTCTGTGCTCAGTCGATTGCTAACATGAGGAACATTGAGACTGAATTGAAGCAGATCTCCACTGGATTTATGTAAGTTAAAGCTATCTTACACTCATACTATGTTTTTTAATGGATACATGTAGTCATGTGTTGTCCAATTTCTTTTGGCTAGAAAGACTTAATTTTGATCTGTGCTAAGGTTTGATTACCTCTCTTATGTCTTAGCAATTTGCATTACAGAATTCAGACTAATTTGTTGGAAATTTGTGTCGTAGTTAACCAAATTGCTTGAACATTGGAGGGACTGTGGATTTTGGTTGTAGGATGTTTGGAAAGCTGTGTTTTTATATGTAGGAGAATTTTTTTTTTAAAGGTTCTGCCTACCTGACACAGTCCCTTTATGGATTTAATTGGTGGTCAACTGGTCATCATGGTCACAGTGTCATGGTAACGACTATGATGGACATTACAAAACAGAAACAGTGCCGAAAGCATAAATTTCGTTTTTCAATTCAAACATTCCTTAAGTCGTGTATCTACCTTCATATCATGATCATATAGATTATGTTCCATATGATTATTTGTCTCAATTATTTGAGCAATTTTTTTTAGTGTGGGGTAAATCAACGTCAATACACCGTTTGTTGCAATTGTTATTATTGAAAGAATAAAAGATAAATTTGGAATTGATCTTTAATTTACAAATTCTATTCTACATCCATTATCATAGATTATTTGATTTAATGCTTTATAAATATTATTAAAAAAATCTTTATATCTGGAAAGAGTTTTAGGATGAGTAAGAAACCTAAAGTAACGTGGAAGTATGCCATTCTTATTATGCAACAGAAAGAGTTCATTTTGCAGAAGTAAAGTAAATCTAATCATTTTTAACCAAGGCGATCATCAGTGATGTAGTTGCACAGGGATCTTTAACCAGGTAAAAACAAGGGTTCGAACCCTTTCCTTCACACAATTTTGCCTTTGTACTGTTTTCAATTAGGGAGGTGATTTTGTATATTACAACACATCAATAATTGTCAATAGCCAAGCAGTGCTCGAAGTGGTAAAGTTGTTGAAATGCAATGGCCGTTGGTGAGTACACTGTTCCATACTGCCGTTATGGGCTGAAATATCAAATATTACAAACTTTGCCTTTACCATTACGCAACAGTAACAACCGATTTTTAAAAACCCTTGTCGCTTGGGCCTTTTTAAAAGTTTTTTTTTTGAGTCTTTTGGGAATTTTATGGTTGGATGTTTGATATATGCTGGTAGCATACACTCATGTGGCCCCATTTTTTGACGATGGATAAACAAACCCTGTTTTTTCAAATGCATTAGGGATTTCAATTTAAAGAATATTTGTCAAATTACCCAATACATTGTAAGAATGGGTTGCCACAGGTATGGAGCTCTAACAAAGGTACGCATGAAGGAAGTTCATTGGATGAAACTAGGCAACTAGCAATACTTTACCCAAAGTCGTAAACATGATTTAGATTACATTTAGTACTTAATTACAAGGTCTCATCCAAACCATAAATTCCAATCAGTGTTTGTCTGTTTTCCTTGCTCTGTAAAACTGTAGTACCAGTGCATTTATCTGTTTCAAAATTACAAAATTATAATTTTACTTTTTTTTTTTTTGATAGGTAAGTGTGACCCCTTACTAGTAGCTTGAAAATTTGATGGTTGTAATCTTGCTAAGGTAGATAGGGATAGAGTTGAGGGGTCCCATAATTGGCTAGAAATGCCACCATTCTTCAATGTAGTTTATTTTTGAAGGATTGAGTTTTTATTTCTATTAAAAAAACCTATCAAAATAGAAAATGTTCTTACTTGTATACCCTGCAAATCATTTACCTGTTTTTACCCTGGCATGTGTATAGTATATGCTGGATGGCACTAGTCTGATGATTTCTTCTCCTCTTCCCTCTAGTGCTTGCTATTCTACTTCTCTGTAATGCCAATCTTAGCAACCTACTCTCAGCCAATATAGATGTTGAACATGTGGTGAATGCAATCCAGCCACTGGTGAATTGTGTTTTCTGTTTTCCGTGTGTGTGTTTGTGTGTGTGTTCATGCATTTTCCAGCAAGTCCGCTTGTACTGATCACTGACTTAGCTCCTTACTGTCTTCTTGCCTATGCCTGCGCAATTTCAGCTAATGAATGTCACTTTTGGTGAAAACACAGATTTTAAGAAATGTTTCATTGCTAATTCAAATGCATCAATCAGTTTGAACCAGAATTGACCTTCATTTATGGACGAAATAAAAACTTAAAATGACAATCATTTGGATAAAAGTAGTGCAGTCTGGAGTCCACCTATAACTAGTGGTGGTGGCACACGCGATTCATTTGGATTTTGATTTATTATTCTTTCCTATGCTTCTCTCTAAACTATTTTTTCCCCTAGTTTTCATCATATATACTTTTTCTTTGTAATATATTCTCTCTCTCTCTCTCTCCCTTATCCCTAATTTATTTATTGCTCTCACACGTTCTCTCTCGTAGATTTTTACATTTTTACCTCTCTTTCCTTGTGGCACATGGTTGGAATTTTAGAGAGAAAGGCTTGTGCATTTTTCTTAATAGATAGAATAAACTATATTGTCAAAGAAGAGAAGTGAGACATCTAGCTCAATGAAGTGAGGATTAGCCTACAGCATCGGATGGGTTGGAACTGTGGGTGATTATGCAATGTGCATTTAATCGAATAGTCTTTTCCTCCACCAAATCTTTTAGTAATTTTTTTTATTCCACCACCCCCTGTATGGACAACTAATTTCCTAGGCATACATGTTCTGATGTCTGGTATCTAGACTGTGCTGAATTATTTTACCATTATTTTTTATACTTCTGCGTTTGATGAATATCACTTTGTTGGGGGGCAAATTGTTGGACTGGGTTTATGAGATTTTGATTTTCAAATTCGGAACCAGTTTTAATGATTTTCTGCATACATTACCAGGAAGTTTTGGCCTTTTTGGTTTACTAAATATAGTTCATATTAACTGAATCTTTTGTTCCTCCCGTTGTTTCTATTCCGTTTCCCTTTTGGAACTTCTTATTTTACCAGGTTTGCTGTCATGGGAATCATTACAAACTACCTAACTCCTCCACGTCCTGGAACGAAGACTTGAGATCTTGAATCATGGAATCAGTTTGAGAGAGAATCATTTAAGTTTCTAGTTTTATTTCCTTAGGCATGTATTTTAGTTACCAGTCCCCCACTTTTGTTTTTGTGCTGTTGTCAATGAATGCTGGGTGAGGACAGTTCATCAGCAGACAAGAATGTAATATTTGTGGGATTTCTCTTAAATTTTATTTCTTTGGGCCCTTGTTAATCTTTCAGCGCAGGCTTCCTCTCTACACTCATTTTCGTTGAACCTTGGTGACATATTATCTTCATCATAAAATGGAATACAGGGGTTTGGTCACCTTTTATCCACCCCACTGAGATAGTAGAGTGACAATGTCACCAGATTGCTTGAATAATTTATACATCTTCGAATCATTGAACACTCCCACTATTGATTGTCAGTGTGACATTTCTCATCTTTTTTATTATTTATTATTATTATTATTATTAAAATTCCATCTTGGTACTACTATTGCATTTTTTTTCGACGTATGTAGTATGTACTCCCTTCTTCACGCCAGAATGGGATTGTCTCAAAGGAAGTGAAAGAGATGGAATTGTGCATTGGTTTTTGGCGGATAGGCTCGGGAAAGCGTTTCATGTTGTGGAAGTATGACAATGTCTTATAAGGTGGCAATCCGAAACAGTTTTACGACCCATATTTCATGCTCCCAAAACAAAAGGCAAGGGGTTGTGGAGTATTCTTTTGCATTTGCCAGCCTTTCTTGATCGTATATTTGGGAAAGCGTTTCATGTTGTGGAAGTATGACTATGTCTTATAAGGCGGCAATCCGAAACAGTTTTACGACCCATATTTCATGCTCCCAAAACAAAAGGCAAGGGGTTTTGGAGTATTCTTTTGCATTTGCCAGCCTTTCTTGATCGTATATTCTCATATGTTGGCTTTTCGGACAGTGACAAAGATACTCCTTAGTAGTACATGCACACAAATGTCACCCTAGATAATAAACTGGAAGTCACTTTCCCTAAAGCAGAAACACAAGTAACTTTCAGAAGAAAGAAACAATACCTTGTTGATAAATCTAAACAAACCAAAACTATTCCAAATTGTGTACGGACAAATAAGTATTTTGGAGACGGCCTAGTCAGTGACAATGTCGAGGCATTTATGAACAATACATAAGTAGCATGATTAGCAACAATTACAAAATGAGCTCTCTCTCTCTCTCTCTCACACACACACACACACACACTAGTATAAGGTGCTAAAGAGACTGATATACACATGGGAAGGCGGCCACATGTATTGGTTATCCCATTCCCAGCACAGGGCCATGTAAGACCACTGATGAAGCTGTCAAACCGGATCGCTGGTAATGGGATTAAGGTTACGTTCGTTAACACAGAGATGATACATGCCCAAATCATGGGTTCGATGCAGGAGGAGCATAAGGCAGAGGAGCTGCTAGACTTGGTTTCTATCTGGGATGGGCTAGGACCCGAGGATGAGCGAACTGATGGAGTTAAGTTTCCAGATAGCCTTAGAAATGTCGTACCAGGACAGTTGATGGACTTGATCAATAAGATAAATTGTTCAAATGATAATGAGCGGATTAGTTGTGTCATAGCTGATCCATCGATAGGGTGGACACTGGAAGTTGCTAAGATAATGGGTGTGAAGGAGGTTGCTGTTTTTCCGGCTGGACCAGCATGCTTGTCTTTGTTACTTCACATTCCAGAGCTGATTGAAGTAGGTGTTATTGATGAAAATGGTAAAAGCAACAAATTTGGTCAAAACAATGTCAATTTAGGATAAATGGATTCCTGTTTCTTTCTGTAATTTGAGTTGGGCTTCAGTTCTCGTGCATAGGTTTTGACGTCTATTAAAATTTGCTTATATTGATTTTGTTTTTCAGGAACTGCATTGAAGAACGAGTTGATTAGACTATCTGATGATATCCCTGCTTGGACTGGTTCTGATTTCACATGGAGCTGTCCTGGTGATCTAAAACTGCAAAAAGTTTTCTTTGAGTGCTGTCTAATAGTGAAGCAAACCATTGAAAGCTGCAGTTGGATCCTCTGCAACACGTGCTATGAACTTGACACATCAGCTTGTGACATGATCCCGAACATCAAACCTATCGGTCCATTGCTTTCAAGTGAATATCCGTGCCCTTCTTCTGGATCACTGCAGCTAGAGGACTCAACTTGTTTAAGCTGGCTCGACAAACAACTCAAAAGCTCAGTCATTTACATTGCTTTTGGCAGCACAACAATCTTTAGCGAGCAACAATTCCATGAATTGGCACTAGCCCTTGAGTTTTCAGGTCAGCCATTTCTATGGGTTGTTCGAGGAGACCTTATGGATGGGTCTCCTGCAAAATTCCCAGACAGATTTACTGTGAGAGTCGCTAATCGGGGAAAAATTGTAAAATGGGCAAATCAAGAAAAGGTGCTAGCTCACCCTTCCATTGCAGGTTTCTTGAGCCATTGTGGATGGAATTCAACAATGGAAGGAGTCAGTATGGGAGTGCCATTTCTTTGTTGGCCTTATTTTGGTGACCAGTTTCAGAATAGGAACTACATTTGTGACTTGTGGAAAGTTGGTTTGAAGTTGGATCGTGATGAAGATGGGATTGTATCGAGGCACGAGATCAAGACAAAGATAGAGAAATTGATTTCGGATAATGGGATTAAAGAAAACGCTCTGAAATTGAAGGGAATGGCAAGAAAGAGTGTCAATGAAGGGGGTTCTTCTTTTAAGAATTTCGAAAGCTTTATGAACTATCTACGTGAGTGAAGATGTTTTTGTGGAAAATCTCCAAATCTGATGTAGTTGTTATGCAATGTTAGTTCTTGTGTTAGCAGGAAGCCATCATGTTAGCACTCCTTTTATATTAAAGAGAAGATCAGCAACAGATTACGTAACCATTCTTGTGTTAGCACTTAGCAAAAAGCCATCATGTTCTCAAACCTGCATAATTGTATTCAAGGAGAAAGGGTTGTGTTATGTTTCTATACTACTGACCAAACAATACAGGAGCACTCTCAAACAAGCTAACCAAGCTGTGTTTCAAGATTACCCAAAGATTCAGTCACCAACACTAATAAACCCAAGCTTTAACTGCAAAACAATGTTAGACTGAAATGTAGATTAACAGATTAATATGAAAAACAACTTGAGTATCCTTGGCGAAGCCTAACTCGATCTGTCTAGGGCTTATGGTTGCCTAGGCTCGATCCCCACTGCCTATACACAAAGTATAGCAGTCCAACCCAAGAGTTCACTACCGAAGGGACAATGTTCCAAGGATTTCACCCAACTGTGTATACCACCCAGCCTTCCAACAAGAAATCCCACAACCCGAAAACCCCCCCGCACAGAACTCTCAATCACAATAATCTCAAGCTCACACACACACAAAGTGTATACCCAATATACCGGCTCAAAAAGAGACGCAAAGAGAGAGAGATATAATGCCCACTGTGATTGTATTTGGTTGTCCACGTGCTTTCGCACACACCGCTTTAGGCGGCGAGAATGAAGGGAGTATATATAGCACTCAAGAGCCAATCAATCACCAAAGCTTTCGGCCCAAGCAAGGAAAGGAAACGGTGATTGAAAGGGAATAAGGAAGGGGTTGATTTGGGAAAATCAAAGATTTTCCCAAATAAACAAACCAAAAGTCAAAGGGGGGAAGGAAGTGGGTTTGGGTTTCTTGGGTTGCTGGGTCTTTGGGTTAGGAAGTGGGCTGCCCGTTTAGGGGCCTTGCCTACACTTACAATCTCCACCTTGGAACAAGTATCGGGACCATCACTTTGAACTCAAGGACACAAGTGGGGTGCATCATAGCCTATACACGGAACTTGTTCCAACACAAAGTAAGAAACAAGAACACCAGAAAGCAAACACAAAGTAAGCATCAAATCTAACTTATTCTAACACAAAGTAAGAAGAAGAGAGACACCACAACAAACACAAAGTAAGTCGAGGATTTTCGAGGCAATAACAACAATCCACACGAATCATACATCATAACAAGAGAACTCACAACAAGGGTTGCTCCACCATATTTGGAGCCGGGGGAGGGGGAACATGTTCATTTAAGCAAGGAAACTCCATCTCATTAAAGATAATATCTCTACTAATGATTGTTTCAAAACCTGGTTCCTCTTTTAACCATAATTTATAACCTTTCTCACCCTCCGTACCACTTAAGAAGACACACCTAACCGGTCTCGGTTCAAAAGTGTTGTTCTCTCGATGAATATAGGCGACAACCGAAAACTCTAAAATTTTGAAAAACAACTTCTCCACCGGAAAACACCTCGGGACATCTCCCATTAGGTAGGATAGGAGACCTATTAATGACATAGGCGGCACACACAACTGCCTCTCCCCAAAAACATTTGGAAAGACCTGACGTGGCAAGCATGACCCTTGCACGTCCTAGCAAAGTCTGGATCATACACACAGCAACCTCATTCTGATGAGGGCTACAAGGGATAGATTTTTGATGGTCAATCCCACTCTCGGCGCAAAAACTCTCAAACTCACAGTTGCAAAACTCCAACCCACTATCCGTCCTAAGCCTTTTAATTTTCATACCGGTTTGATTTTCAATCAAAATCTTCCAAGTTCTAAATTTTTCAAAAACTTCAGTTTTCTCTTTCAATAAAACTATCCAGACTTTTCGTGAGAAGTCATCAACGATAGACAGAAAGAACCTATTCCCACCATGAGTGGGTAACAAAGGACAAACAGATCCACATGGATCAACTCAAGGGAATTTTTTATAGAGTATTTCTCTAGGGAGGGAGGTGGAAAACTAAACCTATGATGTCCAAGGCTTTTATTCATCAAATTTGTTTTATCACTCTTAACAACATTTGCATGATTCTCAATAAAAGACACAGGAGCAACATCACACACATACAGGTTTCGCCGTTTTCCAGCTTTGAAAATAACCAAGTTATCTTTTAGAATTTTCATCTCACCCCTTCCCCATCTACCCTCTAACCCATCATCTTCCAATGATGCACACGAGATCAGATTATTACACAGATCAGGCACGTGTCTAACATTTTCCAAAGTCAAAGTATACCCATAATCAAATTTCAAGCACACATTGCCAATTCCAGCAATTTGACAATTCTTACCATTAGCCAAGGAAACAGTTCTAGTTTCCACATCTTTGTATGAAGAAAAAACATTTTTAAAAGGTGTCATGTGAAACGCACACGCAGAATCTATAACCCACTCATTCATATATGCAGAAATAGAGTTCACATAATTCACTTTGGTTTCACAAGACTCCGTTACCATAAAAACATCACCACCATCTTCACACAAGGCCAAATTACAGTCCTTTTGATTATCATGATTCTGATTTTGACTTTTCTTTTTAGGATTTGTGCAATCCTTCTTAAAATGACCAGATTCACCGCAGTTGTAGCAGAGTCTTTTCTTAGATCCATTCTTAGACCTACTTTGACTTCTACCCCTGTTGTTTCCATAATTCTGATTTTGACCATGATTTTGTTCTTCACCATTTTGACCATTGTTCCTATCATGTTGTCTTCCTCTAACCATATGAACCTCACCGGCTTGAGATTTACCCCTATTTACTTTTAAATCTAATTCTTTGCTTTTTAACCCAACAATCACCTTATCAAGTGTGATATCATCCCTACCATACTTAATAGCAGATTTCACGTCAGCATAAGAATCAGGAATACCATTTAAAAGAACAATAGCAGTGTAATCATCAATGTTTTTATCCCCGGTTTGCTTAATGTCTTGAACTAACTTAGTGAAAACATCGATATTATCCTCCATGTCTTTATCAAGGTCTAGTTTGAATCGAAAAAACTGTTCCAAGAGATATAATTTGCTAGGTAACGATTTTTCATAATAAAGTTCTTCTAGCCTATCTCAAAGTTCTTTAGCAGATCCAAGTTTACCAACCTTCCTTATCACTGAGTCATTCAAGTTCAAAAGTATGGAATAATAAGCCGACTCGTCCATTTCAGTCCTATCGTCCGATTTTTCATTTTCAGAAAATTTTAAAGTTATAGCTTTAAAGACTTTTTCCTTTATCAAAATGCCCTTCATTTTCTGTTGCCAAATAGAAAAATCCGTTTTCCCATCAAATGGTACCAAATTATAGGACGATGATGAGTTTGCCATTTTTGGAAAACCAACACAGAACAATTAAAAAATATATATCACCAAAATCACACAAAGTAATTTTTTTATATATATTTTTTATTTTTTTTTTTAAAAAAACCACAATATCCAAGACAAAAAAAAAAAATCAACCAAAAAGTTTTATGAAAAAAAAAACCTTTTTAAATCAGAATATTACTAATCAAGCAACAATGCACAATGGAAACAATATGAACGTAATCAATCCAAACAACTAAAAAACTTAAACACAAATTTCACCGACTAGAAATTAAGTAAGAGTTTAAGTTTGGAACACGATACCCAGAAATCACTGACTGTGATTTCTACCTTTGGATTGAAAGCAGCTCCATCGTTTGTCAGTACACAAACCAAGCTCTGATACCACTGTTATGTTTCTATACTACTGACCAAACAATACAGGAGCACTCTCAAACAAGCTAACCAAGCTGTGTTTCAAGATTACCCAAAGATTCAGTCACCAACACTAATAAACCCAAGCTTTAACTGCAAAACAATGTTAGACTGAAATGTAGATTAACAGATTAATATGAAAAACAACTTGAGTATCCTTGGCCGAAGCCTAACTCGATCTGTCTAGGGCTTATGGTTGCCTAGGCTCAGATCCCCACTGCCTATACACAAAGTATAGCAGTCCAACCCAAGAGTTCACTACCGAAGGGACAATGTTCCAAGGATTTCACCCAACTGTGTATACCACCCAGCCTTCCAACAAGAAATCCCACAACCCGAAAACCCCCCCGCACAGAACTCTCAATCACAATAATCTCAAGCTCACACACACACAAAGTGTATACCCAATATACCGGCTCAAAAAGAGACGCAAAGAGAGAGAGATATAATGCCCACTGTGATTGTATTTGGTTGTCCACAGTGCTCGCACACACACTGCTTTAGGCGGCAGAATGAAGGGAGTATATATAGCACTCAAGAGCCAATCAATCACCAAAGCTTTCGGCCCAAGCAAGGAAAGGAAACGGCTGATTGAAAGGGAATAAGGAAGGGGCTGTTGATTTGGGAAAATCAAAGATTTTCCCAAATAAACAAACCAGCCGAAAGTCAAAGGGGGGAAGGAAGTGGGTTTGGGTTTCTTGGGTTGCTGGGTCTTTGGGTTAGGAAGTGGGCTGCCCGTTTAGGGGCCTTGCCTACACTTACAGGTTGGCCACAAACTTGGCCAATCTCTAACATGATTTAGAGTATCACAATGCATTTCCTCGTATTTTAGAAACAAAATCCTCTCAGGCCATTCTAAGCTTGCCTTGTAGTATCCTATCGTAACACATGATCCCAGTAAGGCCTAGATGGAGATAAGACTCGCACGCCATGCCTCTAGCTATGCAAGTTAAACTGTCAAAGAATCGCCAAAATCTAACAAGCATATCTTTCGGATCTTGACACAAGTACACTTATAGACAACCTGAATCCAAAACAGAATCCAGCAAGGGCATATGCGAGGGCTGAGTTTCAATATTGACTATAGAGTTGTTCAAGAAAGCTCTAAACTCTACGCTGCCTACACATGTATGGTGGTTAGCAGTGAGCAAAGGGTGCCGTTTGGTGGAAGATTTTGAGTATTTGGATTGCAGATGCGAGGGCTTTAAGCTTATTAGCCTAGTGGCTAGTAGTTCCACATTGGTGAGATTGTTGCCAAAAGAAAATCGGTGGAAGGCCTTGTAATGCTCTTGAACAAAATTAATAGAGTTAAATAATAATTTGGTCCCTCAAATTAGACCAACTTTCAGTTTGGTCACACTTTTTTGAATTCTATTCACTCGGTCCCTTATACCGTTAGAAATGTTCTCTTTTTTGAACATGTTGAAAGTAGCCTTATGTCGATATCAAATTTATCTAGATAATGATTTCATCTTCAACTTTTAGAGTATTCAGACATGTCATAACATTAAACATGTTCTCCTTTAACTTATTATACACTTGACACAAGATGATAAATTTGGAAGCAACATAATGATCCCTATCATTTTCATTTAAAGATAGTTTTATGATTACTAACAGGCCAATTTACCTTTAGAGTAACGGTCATAGGAAGAAAACCATGCCGGTGTATTGTCCAAACATTTGGGGGACTTGCAATTTGGTCATATTTCAAGGTAGGAGAGGATGCCATAATTAACCCCGGCCCATACTACCCTAGCTAACACATGATTTTAGTATGGCGCAAATGGTGAGTTACCTTAAAATTCACAAAGAGTCACATGCCTCTTGCAAAAAAATTGATGGAATCTAGATCATCATCTGACATAGGTAAACTCCTATTTATGTCACAATCTCATAATTAAGTGACTATATATGGCATGTATAATACGTACATACTATATTTAACATGTGAAGAAATTCTTTCTAAATAGATTACTTTGTCTATCCAACACGCATTGTCTTCGTCTAAATTTTACGGTGTACAAAAGATTATAAGCTATACGATAATGCATGGTGCTTTAAAAAAGTTAGTAGATGTGGATTAAGTTGAGTAAAGCTGTTAGAATTTGAGGCCCAAAGCAATTAATATTTAATGAACAAATTATAAGTCGGTACATATTTTAAAACATGTTTTTAAATCAATCCAATCATTTTTTAGACATATCTTTCAGGTATAATTTTGGGGTGAAAGTACATTACTGTCCCTTTTGTGTCGTACAAAGTCACCCTCTCTCCTTCTATGTAATTACATATATTTTCATTTCTTCTTTTTCCAGATCTACCAAAGTGCGATGCTGGGAGATGGAAGCAACATGCATGAGGGGGGTCGGAGACTGGCTGGACTGGCTGGAGAAGATGAGGGAAGGAAAGATGGATGGCGGCCATGGGGGCTTTGATGGTTGAAGATCGTGGTTGGTCAAAGGCAGCGGGGGATGGATATTGAGGGAACAGACCCGACAAGAATGGTGGGCGACAGAGAGAGTGGAGATGGCAGGGTTGGTGACAGGGAAGGGAGGTTCTGATGCCAAGCCTTGGCATCAACCTGATGCGTGGTTTGTCAACCTCATGCCTGAATTCAACATTTTTGATTTTTTTTGGTCTTTCTGATGCCAAGCCTTGACATCAGTATTTTTGAATTTTTTTTGGTTGAATAAACTGTGAAAACAATGCTGATGCCAAGCCTTGACATCAGCATTTTTTGAAACATTTTTGAATAAACAGTCCTGATGCCTGGTTTGTCAACTTGATGCCTGGATTGTCAACCTGATGCCAAGCTTTGGCATCAGCATTTTTGAAATTTTTTGGTTGAATAAACTGTAAAAACAGTGCTGATGCCAAGCCTTGGCATAAGCATTTTTCGTTTTTTTAGGCCGGATGAGATTTATCTTCATTAATTGAATTTTTGTCATTTGACACTCAATTTGTAGTTATATGAAATGTCCAAAAAATTGACGGACCTAAATAAAAAGATGTTTCTAAAATTGTACCCACTTGAAATTTGCTCATACTTAATAATAGGCCCAGCCTTCTAATATGGAAAAATTGCGGGCAACAACACTTTTCCAAACATTTTTTTCTCTTCAGTTCATCTTTTTTTTTTCAACCGCAAAAAGTTTATTTTCGAAATATTGTTCCTAAAATGTCCATATCATTTTCTTCCACAACTCCAGTCAACATTTTGAGTTCGAAAATCATGATTGTGCGCACTTTTTTTTAATTCATTAAGTACGAAACTGTAATGGACCTGTGCTAGGTTGAAAGATTTTTCAATAAGGACGAAAGCAGAGGGGGAGGAGGAGAAGGAAGAAGGCTAACGATAGAGGAGATGGAAGAAGAAGGTGAAGGACATGACCTGGTTCATTATGATTTTTGCATCGAGGTGCAAAAATGTAATGCAGCGCAATGCAAAATTGGATGAGAGATTTAGATTGATGCATCGCGGTGCAAAAACTGATGTATCGATGTGCAAAAATTGAATTAAGGATTTAAATCGATGCATTGCTGTGTAAAAATTGATGCATCGTGGTGCAAAAAATGATGCAGCACGGTGCATTTGAGTGAATGATCCATCGCGGCTAATTAAAGATATCCTAGTCTTTTTGCCTCCAAATGACTTTTTTTCTATTGAAAAAAAGAACGCGATACTTAAGCGACTAAAATTTGGATTAATATATGATTTAGTCCCTGAACTTCACATTTCTTCCTATAAAGGTGATAAATGTTTTTCATTTCATATATAATATATTGGTCCGTGGACTTCACTTTAACTTGCATATTTGTCCCTCAAACCATTATCTCAAACAGAATCATTAAAAAAATTAAAATGACTAAATTGCCCTTAGTTAAAGTTGAGTGGGATGACTAGGTGGAATAAATTCTAACGGAAAGGATAATGAAATGAGCATAAAATGTAGAACGACTCCAAAAGAAGGTAAGTTGCCCCTCTGTTACAAAAAAAATATGTTCAAAAACATGTAATCGATTGAGCCTCTTTTGTAGTAACACTTGCCCGTATTGATTCTACATTAGCTGTTGCTGTTGTTCTCTTCCTCTCTCTTCACCTTGATATCAAGAAACACACCTGATACGGTGTAGGAATCTTGAAACCAACAATCTGCCCAAGTTATTTGAACAGCTCCTTGGCCGAATCAACCTCACCCAAAATAGCCTCGAAACCCGCTTCTACTCTCCTAAAATCTGATTGTTTCTCTTTGGATTTTCCCTTACAATAAATACCCAATTACTAACCTTGTTTATAGGATTAATACAAGGTATAATCTGCCTAAAAACAATCACCCAAGTTACGCCTATCCTGCCTAAGTCACTTGACCGCAATCTTCAAGTAATAGCAAACAGCCCACACGTCTATTTGAGACGCTAAGCTGCCACAGTCCATATTAAGGAAAATAAAAGAAAACAAATGAAATAGAGAGGGATAGATCGGTCTCACTAGACAGTAGACCAACACACTAATTTTGACACACAAAACTTCACTCACTTGCCATAAAGAAAACCGTTTGATTCAACGCATAAAACTTCACTCATTTTGCCAGAAGAATCGAAAGAAAGAACAAACTTGTTCTTGGCCGAATTTTCATTTTCAAAATGTGCCTTTATTTCATGAATTAAAGTGCCTTATAAAGGCTTACAAAATAGGGCAAACTACACAATTGGTCCATGTAGTTTTGGGGCTTTTGGCTTTTCGTCCCTACATCTCGCAAATGGTCCCTAAACTGAAAACTTTTACATAGTTGGTCCTTCCGCCAACTTTTGACCGTTAAGTACGCTCACATGACATGCACATGCATTTGTAGAAGGGTAAAATAATCATTGTTTGTTAAAAAGTATAGGGACCAATCTTAAAATATAAAAAAGTTTTTGAAGGCAAGTAAGTCAACCCTCCTCCTTCTCTCTCTCTCATCCATAGCCACCTTACACTTCCTCTCTCATCCTTCTTCTTCCTTCCACCACTCCCGTAATGACACCAATCACCAGAAGGTCCAGAACCACCTGCGTCATCTTAACATCCCCACCCATCAACCTTCGTACAACCTCTCCCAATTTCCGCACCATCAAGGCTTTCCCATCCCTATCCCTTTCCCCCCATTTAACCCAAGACGACCTCAAGAAACTCGTCGACCGACAGAGCCCTCACATAGCTCTCAAATTCCTTCAACCTCTCCAAACCACACTCTTCGATCTTCCAAACAGTAAACACAGACATATCTTCAAGCACAGCTTTATACACAATACCCGATGACCCACTCGTACCCAGTATATAAGCCAAAGCCTTTAATAGGGTCTCGATTTCAAGTTCAGTCTATCCGTCCACCATTACAAGCGACCTTTCATTCGGTTGATGATTAACGTTTTGATAATCGGTTGTTCCTAGTTGAAGATTAAAGTTATGATACCCAGTTGTGTCATGTTGGTGATTGTCTTTGTGATAGCGGGTTGTGTTCGTTTCTTCACATTTCGACCCTGTTGTCGACGTTTCTTCGATCTCCATGACCTATTGTTAAGCATGACCAGGTTGTTTGGCTTTTGGATTCTTTTGAAATGGTGAGTTCGTCTTTGTGGGTTGGAACAGGTTTGGAATCAGAGTATTGTGAGGAGGATATTCTAGAGCTAATAAGAGATGAAGAAGAGATTAAAATATAAAGATGATTGAAATATTTATTTAAATTAAAATATAATTGTTAAGTTATATTATAAAGATGAATGAAATATTTATCTAAATTAAAATATAATTGTTAAGTTATATTATAAAGATGAATGAAATATTTATCTAAATTAAAATATAATTGTTAAGTTATATTATAAAGATGATTGAAATATTTATTTAAATTAAAATATAATTGTTAAGTTATATTATAAAGATGATTGAAATATTTATTTTAATTAAAATATAATTGTTAAGTTATATTATAAAGATAATTTAAATATTTATTTTAATTAAAATATAATTATTTTTTGAAAATATTAAAATAGAATTGTTAAGTTATAGTATTATAGTTTGTAAATTTAAAATTATCAAGTTATACTATAATAAACAGTAAGGTTAAACAATAATTTTTTGTTTTTTCAGAAAATAAGAAAAAATAAGGTGTTCAGAATTAATTTTTGTAAAACGAAGCACTTGCCAGTTAGAAGTTAAATAGTTTAGTATTAAATAATTTCTAATTTTTTAATAACCTTTTAATATTAAACACATATTTTAATAGTTTAATATTATTTAAACAATTCTTATGAAAAAATAATAACAATAATTATTCTTGACTAAAGAGTTGATTCCTGTACTTTCGAAAGGAGAAATGACTATTTTACCCTACTCAAAATGCACGTGAGACGCATGTATATTGATTTAATGGACAAAAATAATGGAACTAAATGGAATGACCAACTTTGTTGAAATTGGTTGGTACGAGGACTAGTGGCAAACAAATTTTTGTACAGGGACGAAAAGCAAAAAAAAAATCAGAAACTACAGGGACCAATTGTGTAGTTTGCCCTACAAAATACCCTAATTCTAATAAGAAAATAACTCTTGACCTTGGTGGAAAAGAAATCCTAACTAGTTGCCAAAATAAAAGACTTCTTAACCAACTAAAACAATAAAAGGAAACTAAATTATTTAGGAAATAAAATAAATAAAACTTAGTGCAGATTTTGTTTCCTAATCTAACCATCCTTGTGTCACAAGGACTTATGGAGGCCGGCCACCCTTCCATGCAACACCTTGGTCGCCTTGAATGTGTGCCCATGCAACCCTTCCCAATCCCGTGCCACCTTTCCATGTAACCATGCACAATCTTCCTTCCACCCCTCTTGAGCCATCTCCAACAACCATGATCCATACCAACCTGTCAGCTACCCGATCCAACCCGCCAATCGTGCTCTCCTAGCTTTCCACGCAGCCCTTCCGAACAAGTTCCACACCCCCCTTTGCTCGCCGTGATCAACACTGTCCCTTGCCGCTTCCGTGTGTGTCCAGCCTGCTCGACAACCCCTTACCCGCACTACTCTAGCCCGTATCCCCTTGCATAGCTCCCCTCTGGCCGTATACCCCCTTCTGTTCTCCTAGGTCGATGATATCTTGACCCCATGCTCCCACATCAACACCTAAATAAATTGAGAAATCACAATTTTTTTGACAAATTAAGGAATTCCTCGTTGATTTACGGCACTCCAAGCCAAATAACTTTATTAATTGAAATTTTCTAATGTACGTACCAAACTATCAATTAATCTGTACCCAAATAAATCACATCAAAAAATTATGTACCTCTTACAAAATTCTCTGCAATGCATATGGGTTTTTTTATTATTAATTAATTATTAAAAAAAGGAATATCTACTTATAAATCATGAGAAACAAAGAGATACAAATAAATGGACAAGTTGTCCATCAGATCAACAACAAAATCAAAGATCCAAAACTAAGAAATCAAAGCCAGCCAATCCCAAAGAATTTCAGAAATGGGCACCCTTTGAAAGGATCATCGACCCGAAGCCCGAATAGAAGTCAAAAAACTTACTATGTCCCAGAGAATATTCCAGAAATTGATTTACCCCTGAAATCTGGATTCTGGAATTCCCCTCAGTTCACGAACACCAAAACATAGTGAACACAAAACCTTGCAATAGTAACCTCTTTTACCTCTTAGTTGAAGATTTGATCATCATAAACAACGAAACCCTAAAAAATGTTTAAGGGTGTTTGTGAATTTTCAACGATCTCCACAGAAATTGAAAGAGAAACTTATCAATTCCAACAATTTCTTTTTTGGGTATGACTGTCAACGTGCTTATATATATAAATATACATATAGAGACAAATTCGGCTTGCCGGGCAGAGGGCTCAGTCAAAGGAATTGAGCCGCACCCAAAAACCCACAAAGGCATCCACACACACACTGCCCCTTTCTCTCTCAAAGTTGTACGTAGACATTGAAGAGAAAATGAAAAGGGTAATAGTAGGGTGGAAGGAGTCTCTCTCTAAAATACTTCTCTCTCTCTCTCTAAAACAGAATGGGTATGTGAGAGAGAGAGAGAGAGAGAAAGAGAGTTGGAGTTTGTTTGGGAGGGAAAGATTATTATCCTTCCAGAATTTATTCCACCTAGGTTAGGCACCCCACTCAACTTCAACTAAGGGCAATTTAGTCATTTTAATTATTTTTAACGATTTTGTTTGATATAACGGTTTGAGAGACAAATATGCAAGCTAAAGTGAAATCCATGGACCAATATAGAAAATAAAAAACATTTATCACCTTTATAGGAAGAAAGGTGATGTTCAGGACCAAATCATATATTAATCCTTAATTTTTTTAGAAAGCGGACATGCCCGTCTCTTTGGCGGCCTTACCGCAAAACCGAAGGCCTTTTCATTATTTAATGAGTGAGTCTGTGAGAGAGAGCGCCGCATCAATTGTTCTCTCTCCTCGAGTTCGCTCCCTATTAGAATATCTTAGGTAGATCTCTTCTTACATAACCGGTGAATCTAGGTGAGGCAGTGAGTTAGAGACCTTGCTTAGGTAGTTCTTGGAGTGTATCTCCGGTTGACCTTCCTAATATTTTGAGACCAGTCAAGAGTGTTGAGAGTTGGGGTTGATTACAGTGGTGTAGGTGAGTGTGTGTCTCCGGCTGTCTTCTCCGTTGAGATTAGGATCATTGTTGCCCCCACCCCATGTATTTGTGTGTGGTTAGTTAACATGTATTTAATCTAGGATTTCTGGTTATAATTTGATTATCATAGTTACTGGACTCCGTTCTGTTACGTGCTCATTTTCTGTTGGCGTCCGCGGTACGAAAACATAACAAAAGCATTATGGCACCCCATCCTTCTTCCCTTCCTCGTCTGAGACGACTGAAGAAGAAGATTTAGACAAGGAGAAGAAGAGATCAGCTATTGATGAGATGATATCAAGCCTTCCAAAGTGTAAAGGCTGGGCAACACATTATCTCTACCTTTACCAAGGCTTTTGGCATTCCCATATTCCTCTCCAAGGTACAATTTTTACACAGCAGAATTTCAAGGCTCAATCCATAGATATCCTTCTGGAAACAAATCCTAAGTGTGGTACAACTTGGCTCAAGTCCCTAGCCTTTGCTATCCAAAATCGAGCTGCCGCAGTAACCCAAAAAGAAGATCACCCTTACTCACTTCTAACCCCCATGCACTTATTTTGAGCCTCGAGTATGGGCTTTTTCAAAAGTATTCCCCGAGAGAGGTTGAGAATTTTCCATTGCCATGCATCCTTGCAACACATATTCCTTATGGTTCGTTAATCGTTGCCGGTGTCCATTCCTGATTTAGGTTGTCGAATCGTGTATCTGTGTTGAGAGACGAAAGACATGTTTGTTTCCCTATGGCATTTCGCATACAAGTCGAATTACGAAGAGGTTCCGTTCATGTAATTGGAGGAGGCTTTCTGAAGGGACCCGACCTGATGCCTCCCACGTGGAATGACACGTGGCGGCTAATATGACCTAAACTGAGCCGAAGAGGCGAAGACGACTACTCGCTGGATAAGCCGACCATAGACAGGCCGACCATGGCCACTGGTGACCATGAAAGTGCCCGAAAGGCTCAGGCACAGAAGATCATCCGAAGAAGAAATTCCATGGTCGATACCTCGGCCCGCCCATGTCAAACAGTGAGACGTCATCATAGTACGACACGTGCCAGGTGGCCTCGTCTGATTGGGAAAATGTCAACGTGCTCTGTACGAGCCGTACCATTTACCACTGACCTCCTTTCTGACATGCTGAACATATCTGACAACGGAATAAACCAATGGGGATTAGCCAACTCAGCCGACCAATAAGGGCTGGTCTCCAATTGTGACATCCAGCTTTGGCTTGTGAGACAAGCTTTGAGAGATTATAAATAGAAGGATTCGTCACCTTAAAAGGTAAGACACTATTCACCCAAAAAACCACCATTCAACACACAAGCAAGGTGATCACAGAAAACACCTTCGTTCTGCCTTTTCGTTATCTTCCGCTACTGACTCTCACGCCGGAGGGCTTTAGCTGGGATAACCTCTCAGCTCCCTAACGTTTCTTCCCCTTGCAGGTCCAGTTGCAAACTTAGAAGTTAAGAGAATCAACACTTTTCAACCAATAACCAAGCCAGATATCCAGACCCAGCTTCCAACCATGACAGCTCCATTCCATTACGTGTGCTTCCAAGCATAGTCACACCATAATTTGGCGTGATCACTTTCCAGTTGTTTTACCGAGGCATCTTGTCCCTAGTACTACAATGCAAGCTTGGAATGGCCTGAAAGATTTCTTTTCTTCAAGTACGAGGAGATGCAAAGTGATACTTTGAATCACGTGAAGAGATTGGCTGAGTTCATAGGGTATCCTTTCTCTTTGCAGGAAGAATCAAAAGGGGTGATTGAAGAAATTATACAATTATGCAGCTTTGAAAATATGAGCACTTTAGAGGTGAACGGGAATGGGAAGCTTTTTTGGGCTTATAAGTAACGAGGCCTTCTTCAGGAATGGTAAGGTTGGAGATTCCAAGAACTATCTCACAGCTAAAATGGTCGAGCGCCTAGATCAAATTACCAAGGATAAATTTCAAGGTCTTCATATTGGGTATTGATTATGCATGTATGCTAGAATATTCATAAATCGAAATGATAGTCAATAAATTGGGGGTAAGTTTCCTGTAAAACTATCTTACGGATGTGTTAGAATTGGAGGCCCTTTGGGGCAGCTTTCTACCAATTCGGAGCCAAGCCCAAAGACTGGCCCATCCTCCTAGTGACCCTAGACGCCCAGCCCATTCCTTCGGTTACTTGGGGAGCCGGTTTGGTCTTTCCTTCTTTGCTATTCCTTGATTTACTCCCCGGTTGTTTATTCCCTTATTATATATACTCCCTCCTTCGGCAGCCTTTGAGAGTGAAGAAAGCAGTGAGCAATTCTTGAGAGAAAAAGCTACAGCCCCCATCTTTCTTCTTCTTCTCTGTGTAGGCGTGTGTGACTCTCTCTCTGTGAGTTAGTGGTAATCTCCGGTTGTCTTCTTCGTGTGAAGGCGTACGTGTGTGACTCTCTTTCTGTGAGTTAGTGGTAATCTCCGGTTGTCTTTTTCGTGGGTGTTGCCGGAGTGTGTTGGCCGGACTGAGTTTTGGGGGATTTTCTCCTTGGTTAATACTTGCTGGTATTACAGTAGGCTCACTGGTGGACTTGGGTCGGTAAAGTTGTCTGAGCCGAAGAGTTTGTAGCCTAGACCTTCGTGGTCAATGAATGCGAGTCGTGCTTGGGTCACGACGTTATAACAATTCTTTTCGTGTCCTTTCTTTCGTCCGTTCAGTTACTCTTATTTTATCTAGACTAATATTTGTTTTGCAGGAACAAAGACTTATTGGTCTAAAAGCTCTTTTCGATTGTATTAATAGGCTAGGTGTTAGGAGGTTGTAATTTTTGATTTATTCAAAAGCTCCGTTTTTGTACAAGTTCGTTCTGGGTAGTGTGATATAAAATCACAACAGGATGTTTATTTGTAAGACTTTATAGAACTCTGTTCTCTCACAAGCTTAACCCACCAATGAAAGACTAGAAGAATCACGAGGCTGCTGTCGTGATTCTTCTAGACATGGCACGGACCGAAAGCCGAATCAGTTTCCACCTAGAAAACTCAACTGTCTCACATTGATCAAGAATTGACTCTATGGATTCTCATATACATTAATCTAGTCTCCATGTATCTTATATATATGTGTGTGTTATCAGAATAAAAAATGATTTTTGGCAGTCAATCTATATCTCTATTATCAAATCCAACAACCAACACACGATGTGTCGGGTAAACTTTTCATAAATATATGGTTAAATTTCAAACAATTCATACGGCCTTGATTGACCAATCAAGAGATAAATTCAGAAACTAATTAACAATCTTAATCTTTCAAATATTTGACAAAGCTTTGTAGATTCTTGAAAGATGATCCCCCTTCACTGACACTCTTTCTTGCCATTTCTTTGAGCTTCAGCACATTTGCTTTTATTCCATCGTTACGAAGCAAATTTTCAGTTTTCTCCACGATCTCAATACACAAGATGATGCCATTTTCATCAGGATTCAATTTTAATCCAACCTGCCAAATGTCGCATATGTAACTCTGGTTTTGAAATTGATCCACGAAATAAGGCCAACATAGGAATGGAACCCCCATGCTTAACCCTTCCAAGGTTGAGTTCCATCCACAATGGCTTAAGAAACAACCAATCGATGGGTGGGCTAACACCTTTTCTTGAGGTGCCCATTCCACTATCTTTCCTCGATCACCTACTTTTTCCAAGAACCCTTTTGGGTATTCGGCTAATGATCCATTCATAATGAGTCCTGATCGAATGACCCATAAAAATGGCCGGCCTAAATTTTCAAGAGCCAGGGCCAATTCACTGAATTGGTGCTGGCTAAAAATTGCTATGCTCCCAAAGGAAACATATAGGACTGAGCTGGCTTGTTGTTTATCGAGCCAGCTCAAACAAGTTAAGTCTTCGGGCCAAAAGTTTCCATCTGAAGTGCTTGTAAGGGTGCTCGAAAGTAATGGTCCAACAGGTAGGATGTTAGGGATCAAGTCACAAGCCGATGAGTCGAGTTCATAAAAGGTGTTGCATAGGATCAAACTCGAACGTTCCATGGTGTTTATAAAGTTTGCGCTAGAGTCAAAGAGCAACTTTTGAGCCTCGGGACAACCCGGGAACCTCCATGGCAAGTCAGTGCAACTGAACGGATGTGATTTCTTTGACATACGTATCACCTCATTTTTCATTATATTTCCTGCAAAAAGATTCCGTGATGTGAGATAGAGGTTGTGTTTTAGTTCAAAAGTTAATTCAAACACGAAATAGAAACAAGCATTATGAAAATGCTAAACAAACATGTGAGCAGAAAAATGTCAAATGTAGGCAGGCTAGATTTCTTTTCATTTACCATTGACATCCACGATTCCTTCTTCAATTAGGTTTGGAATGTGAAGCACCAAAGCCGTGCAGCCCGCTCCGCTAGGCAAAAACACAACCTCCTTGATATCCATCTCTGTAGCGAAATCTAATTTAGTCCAAATCGTGGCATCAGTTATTACACAAGTGATTTTCTGGTCGTTACTAGAAATTTTTGTGATCAACCTCTCCAAATGCCCTGCAACAATACTCTTAAGACTAGCTATTAGCTTCAACAAATCGTTACGATCATCCTCAGGATCCAATCCATCTGGAATTGAGACAAACTTTAACCCACGCTGTTCCTCAATCCCGTTGTCAGCAACAAATTTCGCATGTATAAACTCGGTATTGACAAACGTTACCTTAATCCCCATGTCAGCAAGTTTGTATGATAACCTCAGCAGTGGTTTTACATGGCCTTGTGCAGGAAATGGCACAGCCAATACATGTAATTGCCTCCCCATAATAGTAGCTAGCTTAATCTCCCTGGAAAACTCTTTTTGTTTGTGTACAGATGGATAGATAGATAGATAGATAGATAGATAGATAGATGCTTGTTATATAGTATGGGTAATGATTGGGCCACTCTCATTTTACACCAAAATATGAGTACTATGTGATGTGGCACACTCTCATTGGCTGGAGTGCTGGGACCCACAAAATGTCCAATCAATGAGAGGAGTACCCATATTTTGGTACAAAATGAGAGTGACCCTAACATTGCCCTATAGTATATACGTAAAGTTTCTTTGTTTAAATCGAAAGCATGTGATGGTTATGTTTTTGGTTTATAGTGATTTAACCTTGTTAATGACATAGTCTTTCTTTCCTAATGAATATTTTCATCTTGGCACAACATATTACATGAACTAGTTAACTTAGGTAGTTGTTTCTTCCCATTGTCCATTGTTAGTTTTCGTGATGCTGAATTCGGCTTTCGGCACAATATAATATTTGTATCGATACAATACTAGCTAGCTCTCTTTCTTTTTATTTATATTCATATTCATATTCATGGTTATCTTGACTTTTTTAGAGCATGTTTGATCTTGCGTTTTGTTCGCTAAAAACACAATTTTTTTTCTGTACCAATGTTTCTTATGGTAAACACTTTTTAAATGCATAGGCTGAGGCTGAGCGTAAGCTGAGTTGGTCCCAACTCCCGACTCCGAACAAACCAAATCTAAGGAGAAACATTGATATCATCTTAAGTAAGTAATTTGGCTTGTAATGAAATCCTCTTGTTGTCGCATATACTTGTTACTCCATCAATAATTAATGGTTCAGAATTCAGATGTACAACTTTTGCAGCCACTAAGTAAGTAACTAGCTACATGCATGTATGTATGCATGATGTATCACACAACTCAACTCTTTTCATCATGGACACACCAATTTCATCCTATTTTTTTCTATCATCATCCCACTCCCACCTTCAATCATCTTCCATTACTGCATATTGTAAAATTAGAGCATGTCACTATTTGATAACATGAGTATAAATGGACGGGTTATAAATGAGTTTGGGCGTCCATTTGTTGATGTTCATATCCAATTAAATATGGGTTGTCTAGGCGAATAAGTAATTGATCGTGAGAGCCAAATGAATCCCGGACACAAATTGCCACCCCTACGTTAACCACATTAATAAGTTAACAACATACTCCTTCGTCCATTTGGGGGCAAAAAGTCACTGTTTTAAAGTCAAACTTTTTAAGAAAATGATACATTTACTAGCTCATTAGTACTAATATGACACTTTTATTCCTTAATTTTTGAAAGTAAACTCTTTAATTTAAGCATCTCAAAATGAAATAAGTGGATTTTTTGCCTGAAACGGAAGAAGTAATTGCTTATTTATTTAAATCTAAAATCAACATCCGGAAAAAAAAATTCCATAGAACAATATCACCTTAGATTGTAAAATCAAGTATTTAATAACTATTACTGTCTTCGTTTTCAAATTATCGTCCTCTTTTCTTTTTTCGTATGTTCTTAAATAATGGTCCTCTTTCAAAACTTTCTCTTTTAGGAAAACATTTTTACCACTTTACCCTTACTTTTTCTACATAATTTAATTATAGCCACATATTTAAGGACATTAAAGGAAACCACACATTTCACAAATATTTATAATATAGTCAATTATTTTTTCTTAAACGGAAGGGGTATTAATTAATACTTTTTACGTGATATATGAACGATTCATCCATGAAATGAAAATAATTAGTTAACATGTGTCTGAATCATATTCATACACACATATCATTCTCATTGGTTGTTATATACAACTCCATATTTTTTGCAAAAAAAAAAAAAAGCCCTAAATTTTTTTAGTCTGTCAAACACTTTTAATTAGTGGGGACAATTCAAACGCATATAATGGAGATGTAACAACACTATAGTACAAAATTATCATAATGACACTTCAAATCTCTTTAAAACATTATAGTACAAAAGTAAAAATAAAAGAAATAAATAGTTATAATTAATTCATGGGTTAGCGGGTCAGTTCGATGTACTCACTCTAACGAGACATGATCTGAATGGTCCCGCTCTATTAGCCCTGAATTGGTAGCATTTTCTCGATTTAAATAGTTGTGCTAAAATAACAACTTAATTTTCAAATGAAGAGGTAATTGTAAGGGAGGAAATGGCAAAAGGCATCAACAATGGTGGTTGTTATCCACACTCTAAAATTCATTTTAGAGTTTTTTTTACCACCTTTGATCTTCACAATGGACACTCAAACCAACACTCTACCTCTAAAACCCACTAAATCATACTCAAAATTTAGTTGGAGCTTTAGAGGACTAGTACCTCCACTCCCCTATCCTCTCTCTCTCTCTCTCTCTCTCTCTCCTCCGTGCATCCAATAAAATTTTCTAGTATCTACAACCAAATAATGTATTTTAAATAAATGAGAGGACAAAAAAAAATATAAAAATGTATTGTAAACATAAATGCCTTTGAATTGAAATATATTTTTATAAAAATAATTGAAATTATTAACATACAACTTCTTTTTCATAGAATATAAAAGTTTAAATATAAAATATTCTATTCAAATTGTGGAGGAAAATAGAAACAAAAAAGATGAAAATATATTGATATGTGGGTTTGTTAATTTAGATAGAGAAATTTGATGTTTTTAAAGGGTTGTATAGAGAGTGATTATTGAAGTGATTTTTTTTTATATTAAAAAAAATGTAACTGAAATATAAAACGAGGTGTTTAATAGCTACTTTATTTTAGTAGTACTAATTTACAAATGAAAAGGTTGACTACTTCTCTCGAAAATTAGATTGTACACATGTAATGTGTGAATGCATATGTGTGTGAAAAGGAAAATGCAAATAAAAACAAGAGGCATAACCAATGGGTGTTTCTTTCCCGATTCTTATTTGGGTAAGAATCACTCAACCATTTTGAGCAATTCTTGTCTAATTTTTAACCCAAAAATTCTTTCAAAAATTTCAACAGAAGAAAAAAAATAAGAATTTGAGGGAGAAAGAAGATATATAGACAGCCGCATGGAAGGGAGGTGAGCGTGCACTGTTCCCTTTCATTGGGCACGTACTCACTCTCCAAATAAGCGAGTGAAGCCCCTTACAAATGTGGGACCTACATGTTGGTCACCATGCATTTGAATTATTTTTTTTTAATATTGGTTTTGACCATTGCTTCTTCAAAGAGTTCATTGATTTTTCCCCTTTTTGCCATTTGAACGTTGTGACTTTTTTTTTGGTTGTGACCGTTGCTTTTTCAAAGAAAGAACTGTACTGACCTTTTTTTTCTTTCCTAATTTGACTATTACTTTAAAATTTGTTTTTTTAATAATCATCCAATCTCCTATTTGTTATTTGTATGAAGTCTTTGTTTAATATGTAATATTTTAATGAAAATTATAAATTAATATATTTGTTTTAAAATTTATTTGTAATATTTAATATTACAATTAAAATTATAAAAGAATTACATTATTTTATTTATAAATAAATGAATTAATTAATTTTTTGAAAAATATTTAAAAAATAGTGTAAATAAAATGAATGATTTGGTAGTAGAACATATATAAAAATTGAAGAACGAAAACCAGCTAAGAATTGCGTTAAGAATTTATGTTATTAGAGATGCTCTAAGCTAATTGAGGTAGCGAAAAGTTTAGGTGCATCTGCGTGTTTTTTATGGTGCATGTGCAATGTGCAAAGTGCATCTCTACCCAAAACTGTAATACTTCAATGGTTCCTACGGTATAATTAAGAAATCAAATACAAACACAATGGAGTATAGTTTGTTTTTACCTTCTCCCTTGTCAAATGGTGATTCCATCATCATGGTCGATTTTATTTCGTAACTACCTATTGATTGTTATTGTTTAATTGCTTTTGATGTGGCCACAACACAATTGATAAAACATCAATCTTAACTGTTGTTATAATATACACATTGTGACCGTGGATTTAGGAAACCTTGAGGCATAGATTTGGGAACGTTCACTTTGACACTTACTTGATGGTTGGTGAAACCTTCAAGTTTACCCGAGTATGGTTTCAGCCGGATATCTGACAGTTTCAAGCCTGTGACGACCCGACCCGGATCCCAAGACGAAATCCCAAGGTCGTGCCGCCAGGGGAACAAATAACAACACACAAGTAGCAAATAATGGGAAGGGCCATAACGGCGATACGCCAACAACTCAAAACATACGCGGAAGCAAAATATAATATAACAGTGGCGCCCGAGCTAACAAGTTCAAACTAAAAACAACCAAAGAGATGATTAATCTCTTGGTCCAAAAATTCGACTCGCGTGCCGCAACATTGGGCACGTAGAACAAACTCCCTGTTATGCAATTCAAATATAGCACAATATAAACCAAGTCATCGGCGAAGCTACGGCCGGAACCCAACATTACACTAAGTCTAAGACTCTAGTCTAACAACTCAACGGCTAAAAATATACCGGAGTAAAAACATAATACTTTACTATCATTAAAGTATATAAAACATTATCACCAGATTTACCAAGCGCGACTAAAACCAGTCGGCTACCAACAACATAAGTACTAATAATTATAAGTACTAACAACAAGAAAACATGTGGAGATATAACCATAAATACACATCAAGCACGACTTCTACTCGTCGGCTACCAAAAGAATAAGCTAACAACATGATTACAATATTACTAATCACATTCAGGTTTGCTACCCAATCATGAAGTTTACATAACTTCATCTTCCCAACGACCTCACCAAAAACAAAATAAACATCTAAGTAGCAACCTTGCCAAAAGAATTTCCTTGCCAACGTAACCTTCTTGATTTACTTGGATCCACTCGCACGGCTCGGATCTAGGGAAAACAACCAACAAATAAAAGTAAGTCACAAAGACTTAGTAAGTTACTAACCATAACTTCCTATCATGGCATAATGCTCAATCATAAATTACATCATGCTATCGTCATGAAATAACCTTATATAAAGTCATGCTATGGCATCCATGCTCAACATTAAATAACCATGTTATCATTATAGTATAACATCTCACTAAAATCCATGTCAAGGCATTTTATGCTCAACGATCATAACTCATGTTATCGGTATAACATAACCTTCCAATAATTGACATGTTAGGGCATATAAGCTTAACGACAATAATCCATGCTTCTAGCATAATACCACACTCCAATAATATTCATGTTAAAGCATATTAGCTTAACAACAGCAATTCATGTTATTGTTATAACATAGCATTCCCATAATATTTATGTCAAGCATGTAAGCTTAACAATAATAACTCATGCTTTTGGCATAATACAACATTCAAATAATGTTTATGTGATAGCATTCATGCTTAACAACCTTAAACAACATGTTATCTATCAAGTATAACATTTAAGAAACCAAATCAAGCATCATATCATATCCAATTCACCAAGCACGTTATTCACATAAGCACTTGTGAAACAATTCATATATAAGGGATATGATACCATTACCCAAATTCCTCCGCGCGTGTCGCTCCTGCAAAAACACGTGCAAAACCCTTATGTGCCCTCGATATCCCTCGTAGATATCGACGTCCCCGAGACGATCTCGTTCGAGTTCCATAGTTATCAAAGTCATGTGTATTACTACAACTAAGATAAACTACTTCCCCACCGTGGCCATCGATGGAGGGGTGTGTGCAAACCCGGCACGGCGATCCATCGCGATCACGAATCTCACAATTCGTGAAGACGATGTATCGTCCCACCAAAACTCAACAAACCGACTCCAGCTGGACTCAAAACCCAAGCACAAGTAATATATACTCATATGCTCAAAACAAGTAGGTAAACACTCTACCATCAAACTAGTCATGCATTTCATCCACAACTAGCATAAATATCACAACTGATAATCATATAAGCTCTCATAATCAAGTGTGCTTCACACACTTCAAAACTTCTTGGAGGCTCGACCTCCATGAATTCTACCCAAAATTCCGTAGGACTTAAGATTATAGTTCCTAGGATTCATACTAACCCAAAGGTTGACTCCGTTGAGTCCAATCTAATCTTTCCGAAAATTCGAGGAATAGAAGCATGGGCTTCAACATCCCCATATATTCATAACTATCGCCAAAACCATAATCCCAATGTACAACAAACTCACATAAACCCACAAATTACTTAACAATGCAACTTATAACGAATTGGCCATCTTGTGCATAAATTCATTCAAGTCACCTTACCGATCATAATTTCCAATTCATGATTAAATTATACAACATGGTTTAATATACTCTATTAAGCATATAAAACATAGTAATCAAGCTCACATCAACAATTTGCAAGCTAAAACAAATTTAGGGCAAAGCACCCTCCAAGTATCTCAACCAAATCAACTTCAATGCTCATGGATAATCAACATAACCAAGTTCAATAGACTAGTTAGAACATGAATTTCACATAAATCATGGTCTCACATAGGTCAATCAAGTTCTATCATCAATTTGAAAACCTAGGGTTCATGCTTCTCTACAAACCCTAACAAATGCTTCCATTGACCTCAAATAGCACAAATGGTTGTTTCCCTAGGGTCAATGGAGCCCAAAAATCAAAGGAAGAGAGGTAGAAACTTACAAAAATTCGGCCTCCCAAACTGCCAAATTTCGAACCCAAAGGATGATGTCTTCTCCTCAACTTTTTCTTCAAGTTCACGGGTAGGAAGGGGGAAAGAACGACCCAAGGCTGTGGCTTCCAAGCTCAAGCCCTTCAAGAATCCAAGAATCTCCTTCTCAAGTCTCCCTGGGCTGTTCGCAGAAGAGCAAGGTGAAGGAATCGTATCTGTTGGCCGAACAATGAGGGAGAGAGTGCGGCTGATTTGGTTTATATATATGGGGGATTAGTTCTCTAATCAACTCACTAATTAACCCCTAAATCTCCTAATAGATGTTTAGGACTAGTATTAGGCTAAGTAGGAGGGTTTAGGATAGGTTTAGATTGGGTTTAAGTGGTTAAATTTCGGACAGCGCACAAAAAGAGCAAAATCCCGAATTCTGGAATCAGGGACCCTTGCGGTCGCTTGGAGGAAGGGTGATGCGACCGCATCACTTGAATTTTCAGCATTCTAAGTTTTGTTCATTCCTTGCTCGGTCCCGGACTCTCCCGCATGCATTCTCGAGTCCTTCCAAGCCAAAAATGGTCTACAATCCAACCTTAATATCCTCCAAACAATAACCAAAACAATCAAGCCTCAAACCTCAACAAAACAGGGCCAAGAACTCAGGCAGAACTCTCTCGAACGACAACCGAAAAAGTCAAACGGAGAAGGGTTAACGCTAGAATCAAACTAGCAACCAAACCGACGATGCAACAAGCATCTAACCAACATCCAAGGCATGTTAATGATGTTTTGAATGCCCTCTAACAATTATCCATGTGATAACAACATAAATCACAAACCCGAGATTCAAAGCATCTCGTGAAAGAAGAATGCATACGTGCATCTCAAACGACGTCAACGAACATGCTATTGACTCTAAACATATACGGGAGCTAAATGAACATGTTTATGATGATTATAAGTGTATGAATCCATGCATATCACAAGCAAGCAACATTTCAGGGTTTTACAAAGCCTTTGAAGCAAGAGTAGTATATGATGTCCTTGCACGCTCCTATGTCTATCAGCACCCTATGTACCTAACAGTTGTTAATAAGGCAAGAAATTATAAGCGGTTGCTCGAAAGCCAGTAGGGTACTTGCCAGCTCACTGCGAGTGAAGAAGATACTTTGCTCTCCTGCTCGCAGAACTGTCGGGGCATTGGGCGCCTTTGGCAGAGAGTAGATGTGTTTCCCGAGCTGAGTGTTGGATGGGATCTCCTCATGGATTACATTTACAACCCTTTGAATCAGAGGGGTTTGGCTGCCTCTTCCTCGATTAGGTCTTACCCGGTGATTGTTTCCAGCATCATTTCCTGCTCCCGGGTTCTTCTTGAAGCGATCCAGCTTGCCCGCGTTGATCAGCTTCTAAATTTCCCGCTTCAACACATTGCAGCTTTTTGTGTCTTGATCGTGGTCGTGGTGATAATCACAGTATTTGGAGTTGTCTTTGGTGTGAGCGAACTCAGGGTTGAGCGGGTACGGGACAGGCAGAGCATCGCCGACCTGGAACATGATTTCTTCCCGTGTAGTATTCAAATGAGTAAATTGTGACTCTTTGAATCTCTGTCCGGGAGTGGAGGTTCGATTTATGTCTCTGCATGAGCGGTTGTTGCCCTCTTGGCCTTGGTCAGCTGGTGTGGCCGTGTTGTCTTGGGTTTTATCTTTTCCCTTACATTTGTCACCCTTGGTATTTTCTGTCGAGCAAAACAAATACGAGCTGGCCAACAATTCTGCTTTCAAAGCGTTGGGGTTCATTGTCAGTATAGTTTTCAAAGGCCCCGACCTCATGTTATTTAGGTAGCAGAACGTGATCTCTGGGTCGCTTATAGATGTTACTTGCTCGAGCACTTCTTCGAATCGCTTAAGGTAACTGTTGTCTGATTCGTGATCGCCCTCCTTGACCTTGCTGAGGTCAAACCTATTTTTGGGCGTAGGCCCTGCCGTACCGAACTCGTCGAGGAATTTCTTTCTGAGTTCCTCCCAACTGCCAATAAATCCGCGGGGAACTCTCCCCAACCACGACTATGCCTTGCCTTGGAGAGCGCCTTCGAAAACTCTCATTTTAAGGGCTTCAATGTCCGTGACCATCCAGACTTGTGCCTCGAATGAACTGAGCCAATCGTTTGCCCGCGTCTTCCCAAAGTATTTTTCGAACTGAGGGAAGGTTATTTCTTGCACAGGTGGCACGTTCTCGATCTCCGGGGTGAATGGGTTGCACTCTAACAACTTTGTGGCTCCGAAACTGGGCTTGGCCACGACTAACTCGGTCATTTTCTTGGACATGTCCTTCTTCATGGCCTCTATTTTGTCGGCCAGTCATTTCTCGGCATCTACCATGAGCCTGGAAATGGTAATACGCGACAAGACCTTTGAGTGGACATCCTTTGACTGCTGACTGTGCCCTCTTCTAAATTTCGGTAGCCGCGTGGCCCTTGTTAAGCGAGATGCATCAGCGGAATACCTGGCCATGGAGGGATAATAGGTTGGATCATAGTAAACTTCAACCTCCCGGTCGGCTCGAGCTAAGTGCCTTGGTCAATTATCCTCTACCTCGGCATACTCCCGAGCTCTGTGACGATTATGCCTATCCGCGTGGGCGTGACGCTCCTGTCCACAATGATGGTGATGATGGGACTGATTCTGGCGGCTTTTCTGGCTTTCTGCCTCATCATTTGCCCTTTGCTCGTGAGCCTCTCGGTCTGATGGTATCTGAACGTCAGATGGAAGTCGTATGCTCGAAGCGGGTAGCTGTTGTGGGGCCTGGTCACCACCAACAAACACAAAATTACTAAGAGTTGGTAGCGTGAATTCTACAACTAGCACCGGGACCTGGCCCAAAGCTAGCAGCTGCTGATTGAGCGCGTACATCTTGTTGTAATAGTCCGCTTGGACTTGCAGGGCAGCGGCCTGTTGTTCAGAAGTTAGCCCGAGCGGGGCCACCTAGCTTCCTCGGCCATTTTCACGATGCCGATTGAACTGATTTCTCAGATCACATGCATGAGTCTGTTGCTCATTGATCAATTCACGAGCATCCCGTTGGCTTACTTGGTTCTAACTAGCGTGATGGGAAGACTGTTCTTCAACATATGGAACGTCATCACCATGAGTTGCTCGCCAAGCAGTCATTCTTTGATTTCTCGTCTGCACTCCTTATTGGGGTGCCTTCGGTGGCAAATCACCGGGCGCAGCCGGCTGGTTCTGTTAGAAGATAATTAGATTGTACACATGTAATGTGTGAATGTACATGTGTGTGAAAAGGAAAATGCAAATAAAAACAAGAGCATCACCAATGGGTGATTCTTGCCTAATTCTTACTTGGGTAAGAATCACCCAACCATTGGGAGCAATTCTTCTCCAATTCTTAACCCAAAAATTCTTCCAAAAATTTCAGCAGAAGGAAAAAATAAGAATTGGAGAGAGAAAGAAGATAGACAACCGCATGGAAGGGAGGTGAGGCGTACCGCTCCCTTTCATTAGGCACGTGGGTCTCACTCTCCAATTAAGCGAGTGAATCCCCTTGCAAAGGTGGGACCCACATGTTGGTCACCATGTATTTGAATTGTTTTTTTTAATTGGTTTTGACTGCTGCTTCTTCAAAGAGTTCATTGATTTTTTTTTCCTTTTTTTTGCATTTTGAACGTTATGACTTGTTTTTTTTTTGTTGTGATCGTTGCTTCTTCAAAGAAAGAATTGTTCTGACTTTTTTTTTCTTTCCTAATTCGACTGTTACTGATGTGACAAAATCTAGCTTGGGCCGTCCGATTGAGGCGTAAGATATCTGAGCTTGATTTTATAGATTGATCTGCTTCCTTGAACATGTTTAAGAACACGAAAACACCTTAATGGGAGTGCAAGGCTTGTGATGTGCACAAAAACGCAACGTATCAAGTAATAAAGTGTACATAAGTACGAGTTATCGATCCCACAGAAAATGTGCGTAATTCTCACTCCAACTAAGTACCAAAATTTGGCTAACTAATTATATTTGAGCGAAAAGGAAATGAATTAAAAACTAAAAATATAGCCAACCTAAGAAAGCAATAAGAATCTAAACTAACGGGCTCATGACATTATTCACTACGGGCTCTCACAATATATATCAAATCTAGCTATAACTCCTAGCTACAGGCTCTCGCATCTTATAACATAGAAGAAAATAGCCACATGTCAAAATAAACACCCAATGACTATCTATGCACGATCTCCTCTCGGTCTCACGTAACGTAAACAATTATTGTGATTTTCGGAATTAATAGGACAGACTCTCGTATCTTATCTTATAATTCTAGTGATCATCTAATGGTTTGTTACACCATCAAAAGCATGAAGAACAAACAATAATAATCAAACGTATAGGTCATACTTCGTAAAAATAAACTCTCTATATTTTTCTACAAATCATGTTGGTAGTCGACAACACAAAATTGGTTAACTACGGGCTCTCACATCTTATAGTCAATCCTAACCTCGTGAATGACTAAGGTGGTTTGATCGCATGCAAAACAAGTCTCACAATGGCTATCGGTGAGTGTCACAAAAACACCAACTATTAAACTGATTGGTCCGAAATACAAAGATATCTTTCGTGGATCCTAGGCATTTCTAAAATCATTTAATTAATGACCAATTACTTAAAAACATTAAACCAACAAAATAATAATCAAACATGAATGTGTACTAAATAAAGAGAGATTAAATTAAATGCAAAACACACAATTGGGCCACTGTACTTTTCAAAACATTGCAATTAGGCCACTGAGACGTCAAAATTTTCGAAGCGGCCACTGTACCAGACTTATCTTGCACGTTAACCCAAATTTTGGATGGACGTTAAGTTTAACCGTTAAGTTCTGTTAAATACCTATTTTGCCCTCGTCTCACTCGTTGTCAGCTTCCACAGTGGTCAGCTTCATCATCATAGATCAAAACATGAAAGAAGTGCAGATTACAATCCAAAAATATAAAACGAAAATAAAATAATCTTTGTACCAATCCATTCAAAATTATATAAGCAATGGACTAAATTGACAATTATTTACAAGAAAATCAAAATTAACATAGTGGAGATGGATCAAACAGATCTGGAGAGGGAGGTGCTAAATGGATCTGCCAATCTCTTTACCCGATTGATTCAGTGTCTACCTCATTGCAAGGAAAAAAACCCAGATTCCAAGTATGGGTAAGGTAGTAACAGCAGCATCAAAGAAGGTGGGTGACCCCTCTCTTATGCCTTTTCGATACCCTCGAATCCATCTTTGATTCCCCTCTCCCTTCGACTTCTTCCCTGAGGCGAAAATCTCTCTCCCCATTCAGTCAACAAATCCCCCTCCACCACTGCATCTCCGTTTCTGATCCAATGAAGATCTGGAGAATATTGCAGATTGCATCCTTCTGTTGCAGATTCGGACGTTAATCGCAGATGACGGAGGATGACGACACTGGACTAGGGTGGGCGATGATTGAAGATGATGAGATCAACCGAGGCTGTCTCCGCCGGATCTGGCAAAGGGAATAGAGCGAAGAGATCAACTGAACTCCGACTCCGGCCCGACAAAACATGGGACCCGACATCGGACAGGGCGAAGAAGCTGTTGAATTCCGAGAATGACGAGAGTAAGGATTCGAGGAGAGGAGATGACGAGGTTCGATGACGCAGGCCGCCTCGTGAGGATCCTTCGTCGGGGCCGGCTCTTGAGAAGTGCCTGGGTGAAGCCAAGGCGGCTTCCGTTCACCCACTCTGGAAAACGAGCCTATGTTCCTACTTCAGCAGCTCGAACAGGGAGTGTAGTCACGGAGACACGTGCTGATACGCCCATGGAGAAGTCGAACTCCAGAATAATGATCTGGGTTTTAAAACTTTATAAACCCAGATCAGAATTTTAAAACCTAAATCTGGGTTGCTTTGTCACATTGATGAAGATGAAGATGAAGAGGGCAAAATAGATATTTAACTTAACTTAACGTCCAAACTTAACGTCCATCCAAAAAAGGGGTTGACGTGCAAGATAAGTCTGGTACAGTGGCCATCCCGAAAATTTTGACGTCTCAGTGGCCTAATTGCAATGTTTTGAAAAGTACAGTGGCCCAAAGGTGTGTTTTGCCTAAATTAAATCACTACTTTTGACATAGAAAAATTATTGTATTCCATAGATAAATTTAACCACAAACCAATTCAACAATATACAAAATTAATCAACCTAAGAAAATACAACAAATATCTCAAAATATGAGTTGGAAGAATTAAATCGAAGAATCACGAATCTAGAGTTGAAATCTTTTGTAGATACATCCTTGGCTCTTGATTTGAAGCTTTAAACCTTCAAAGGTGATCAAACATCAAGGATTTGAAGAGAAAATGGTGGAAAATGGGGATGGTGCCCCATTTTGGGAGCAATGTCCTGAAAATGGGGACTTGAATTCAAAAAAATGGGCTACTGGGAGAATAAATGGAGAAGGGCAAAGGAGGCAGGGGCAGTTTATGAAGGACACTGGGGTTTTGGGGGCAAAAAAGGGAAGGAAAGGGGACTTGGGTCACGACATGGGATGGGTTATCCAGGTAGGAGGCACGCGGGTCACACGGGTGGAAAGTGGGTAGCGGCTGTGAGAGATAATGGTGGGAAATAGGGCTGGTGCCCCATTTTGGGAGCAATGTCCCGAAAATGGGGACTTGAATTCAAAAAAATGGGCTGCTGGGATAATAAATGGAGAAGGGAAAAAGAGGCGGGGGCAGTTTAGGAAGGACACTGGGGTTTTGGGGACAAAAAAGGGAAGGAAAGGGGACTTGGGTCGCGGCAGGGGATAGACTATCCAGGCAAGAGGCACGCGGGTCACCCGGGTGGAAAGTAGCTAGCGGCTGTGAGAGATAGAGGGCTGGGACGGGTAGAACGGCTGGAGCCGGGCCGGACAGGCTTAGATCCAAATAGGAGGACCGCGGGTCAGGCTTTGGCTTGGAGGAACAGGCGGGCGACACGTGGCACCAGCAGCTGGGCGACAACGTATAAAGGGAGTTCTTCCACGGATTTGCACCGATAATCCCTGGCTTTCTAAGAGATACTCCGATACCCCTGGATTCTTCAGAAAGAGCGCCGCCATCCTCCCCCCTCCAGGCTTATCATTTAAGTCCTTTGTTAGCGCAGTTAGTCCTCTATTAGCCTCTGTTAGCTCTTCCTTGCCTTGGACTCTTAACGGACTGAACGAACTTTAACCGAATGACATGCAACTCAACTTTAAAGCCCGGAATTGACTCGAACTCCGTGCTAATTACCATGAATGCTCGATAAAACCTTGAAAACCTACATTTAAGCACAAATACACAAATAACAATATTTCCAAGGCAAAATTAACTCAAAATAGCACAAAATAAAAGGAAATTTGAAGAAAAATTCGTGGAAATCTTGGGCTCATCCCACCCCCAAACTTAAGCTTTGATCGTCATGAGCAAAGAGAATGAATTATGTAAAAGCTCGAGAACAATATGAAATGAATGCGACACTCAATTAAGATCCCACAAGCATTACCATCCAAGAGATCAACCCAAGATTATAAACATGCATAATATATGTATGAATTGATTCATATGCTAGCAAACAATCCTCAAATAATCACCAAAAACCATAAAACATATTTCCGCCCAAAGTAGCAATGCTCTAGCTTAGATTGAAAGACCAACCAAGATACCAAATGCGAGTCAAACCGAAAGAGTCATCAACTAATTTTTCCTCATAAGACATGACAAGAACACATGACATGACAATATCAATAGGACTTTTCAAGCTTGTAATGTTAGGCCAGGGTTTGGGCTACAAATGAAAGATATGATAGCAAGCCAAGAGAGCAAAGAATTTGAAGTCTTCACATGATGACTAGCTTCATGAAAGCACAACTCTTTAAATATCATAACCTCACTTCAACAACCCCTGCATCTAATCAAGCTCAAAAGAAAAGAGTAGGAATGCAATTATAGAATAAAAAAGAAAAGATAATCTTTTTATGGAATGCAACCATGGAAAAAAAAATCTTTTTTGTATGGGGACACTATGTACAACTCCCTACAAACCCACAAACTCGGGAGGGCTTCGAAAAACGACTAAACAAACAAAACATATAAATACAAAAACAATTGAAATAACTAAAAAAGAACATGCTCAAATTACAATCAACTTTGCTTGGTATCGATATTAGCATATAGGAGCAAAAATTAAACAATTCCTCGTCAACGACGCCAAAAACTTAATGTGCGCAAAAAACGCAACTCGAGCAAGAATATCCGGTTGTATCAAGTAATAAAATGTATATAAGTATGAGTTATTGATCTCACAGAGAATGTACGTAATTCTCACTCCAACTAAGTACAAAAATTGGGCTAACTAATTATATTTGAGCGAAAAGAAAATGAATTAAAAAATCTAAACTAAGGCGCAAGTGGTTTGACAACATCAAATCAAGATAAAAATATAGGAGTGCAATATCTCTAGTCTAGCCGGTGTTTAAATTAATCATTTTTCTACTTTTATTTAACTCAAGTCTTGGTAGTCGGGCGCACAACATTATTCACTGCGGGCTCTCGCAATGTATAACAAATCTAGCTACAATTCCTAACTATAGGCTCTCGCATCTTATAATATAGGAGAAAATAGTCACATGTCAAAACAAGCACACAATGACTATCTACGCACGATCTTCTCTCGGTCTCACGTAACGCAAACAATTATTGTGATTTTTCGGAATTAATAGAACGGGCTCTCGCATCTTATCATATATTTCTAGTGATCATCTAATAGTTTGCTACGCCATCAAAAACATGAGGAACACACAATAATAACCAATTGCATGAGTCATACTTCGCAAAAAGAAATTCTTTCTATTTTTCTACAAATCATGTTGGTAGCCGACAAGACAAAATTGGTTAACTACGGGCTCTCGCATCTTATAGTCAACCCTAACCTCCCCGAACTCGCGAATGGCTAAGATGGTTTGATCAAATGTAAAACAAGTCTCACAATGGCTATCGGTGAGTGTCACAAAAACACCAATTATTAAATTGATTGGTCCGAAATACAAAGATAGCTCTCGCGGATCCTAGGCATTTCTAAAATCATTTAATTAATGACCAATTAATTAAAAGCATTAAACCCACAAAATAATAACCAAACATGAATGGGTACTAAATAAAGAGAGAGATTAAATTAAATCACTACATTTGACAAAGAAAAAATATTGTATTTCATAGATAAATTTAAGCACAAACCAATTCAACAATATACAAAATTAATCAACCTAAGAAAATACAACAAATATCTCAAAATATGAGTTGGAAGAATTAAACCGAAGAATCACGAATCCAGGATTGAAATCTTTTGTAGATGCATCCTTGGCTCTTGATTTGAAGCTTTAAACCTTCAAAGGTGATCAAGCATCAAGGATTTGGAGAGAAAATGGTGGAAAACGGGGATGGTGCCCCATTTTGGGAGCAATGTCCCGAAAATGGGGACTTGAATTCAAAAAAATGGGCTACTGGGAGAATAAATGGAGACGGGCAAAGGAGGAAGGGGCAGTTTATGAAGGACACTAGGGTTTTGGGGGCAAAAAAGGGAAGGAAAGAGGACTTGGGTCACGGCATGGGATGGGTTATCCAGGTAGGAGGCATGCGGATCACCTGGGTGGAAAGTGGATAGCGGCTGTGAGAGATAGAGGGCTGGGACGCGGATAGGAGGGCTGGAGCCGGGCCGAGCAGGCTTGGATCCAAATAGGAGGACCGTGGGTCAGGCTTTGGCTTGGAGGAACAGGCGGGGTGACACGTGGCACCAGCAGCTGGGTGACAACACATAAAGGGAGTTCTTCCAAGGATTTGCACCAGTAACCCCTGGCTTTCTAAGAGATACTTCGATACCCCTAGACTCTTCAGAAAGAGTGTCGTCATCCTCCCCCCTCCAGGCTTATCATTTAAGAACTTTGTTAGCGTAGTTAGTCCTCTGTTAGCTCTTCCTTGCCTTAGACTCTTAATGGACTTAACGAACTTTAACCGAACAACATGCAACTCAACTTTGAAGTCCAGAATTGCCTCGAACTTCATGCTATTACAATGAATGCTCGATAAAACCTTGGAAACCTACATTTAAGTACAAATACACAAATAATAATATTTTCAATGCATAATTAACTCAAAATAGCACAAAGCAAAAGGAAATTCAAGGGAAAATTCGTGGAAATCTTGGGCTCATCAGCTTAGCCTCGCAAAACCACTCTGGTGTGAGAGTAAGTATCGTGTAAATCAAAAGGCAACTTGACAGAGGTTTAAGGCTCAAGAAAATGTGTACCTTGTTTAGGGTTTATGGAGGGGTATTTATAAGCCCCAGTGACATAGAATCCTTATGGGATTCAATTCCATAGTTACCTAGTAGGTTTAGGTGAAAACTCCTAAATTATAGGAATGATAGGCGGCTGACCGCGAGAAATTCGGAGCAGATATGACAAGTGTTTTGTTCGGATAAGGAAACATTTGACCTGTCCTGGAGAGCAAATCTCTGAGATTTCTTGCTCGATGTTTACCCGGGCGAGCATGGCTCTGCCCGACTGGATGACGCAAGTCTGATGATGATAAGTGTAATTCCCGGGGATGGCCCCCTGGTCGAGCAGGCCAGGCCTGTTCTCTACCAAGCTTAGACGAAATATATATGTTTCTCTACTCGGGTACCTTGCTAGCTCTGCCCGCTAGGCTGGTAGATCTCATGCTAATCGAGTTCGTGACTGGCACGTGGTAATCATTTGTGCTTTGCTCTTGACCAGATTTGGGCCGGACATATCTGTTACTTTAAATTTTTTTTTTTTTTGAATAATCATCCAATCTCATATTTGTTATTTGTATGAAGTCTTTGTTTAATATGTAATATTTTAATGAAAATTATAAATGAATATCTTTGTTTTAAAATTTATTTGTAATATTTAATATTACAATTAAATTTATAAACAAATTACATTATTTTATTTATAAATAAACGAAATAATTAATTTGTTTGAAAAGTATTAAAAAATAATGTAAATAAAGTGAATGATTTGGTAGTGGAACCCATATAAAAATTGAGGAAGAATGAAAACCATTGAGAAGATAAATTCTTAGAGAATAAAATTCTTAAATTGTATAGGTGATAATGAGACCTAACTAAAAATTTGTGTTATTGGAAATGCTTTAAGCTAACTGAGGTAGCTAAAAGTTCAGGTGCATCTGCGTGTTTTTAATGGTGCATGTGCAATGTGCATCTCTACCCAAAACGGTAATACTTCAATGGTTCCTATTGTATAATTAAGAAACCAAACACAAACACAGTGGAGTATAGTCTGTTTTTACCTTCTCCCTTGTCAAATGGTGATTCCATCATCGTGTTCGTGGTCGACGTTATTTCGTAACTAACTAATGATTGTTATTGTTCAATTACTTCTGACGTCCACAACACAATTGATAAAACATCAATCTTACCTTTAGTTATGATATACACATTGTGGCCGTGGATTTAGGAAACCTCGAGGCATAGATTTGGGAACGTTCACCTTTCACAATTCACACACAACATCCGATGTCGTAAGACGTATGTGTTGAAGGACGATAAAGTTCATTTTATCTGTATAATTAATTAAGTTAATGACCAAATGCTCAAACTTTTTATGATTTACGGTCGTGAATTGTATTTCTAAACTTATTATACAATGGTAGGTAAAGAGAAAAATTGAAATTCTTATTCATGTCAACAAGGGCAGTTGAAATTTGATGTAGAAAAGGGTGATATTATAATTATTATTTGAATTTGGCAGTTTGAAAAACAGTAAGTGATTAGTGAATGAGCTCAAATTCAGCTCCTTGGACATTTGCTAATTGAGTAATTGATGATTCCCCATAAATCTTTAATAGTGGGAGCCTAAGGTCGGTACAAGTGGTCATGATTTGTGGGCAATCTACTTATGTCAAACCAGCACCTAGGCTCTCCATGGCTTTCTGGACCACAGTAGGTGCAACAAGAGGAACTCAACATAGCAAGGGATCCACAGTGTAACAAGAGTTGCCAATTTAAGAGAAAAATATTACTAATAAACTAGATTTAGTTCATATTTATCATATAGCATTAGTAACTAAATTTGCAATTGGGCGTGTAATCTTATGCTCACTTTCTAAATTCTCTCGTTATAGTTGAAATGAAAAAGACGAGAGCAATGCCAAATCTCATTACAGTATTTCCATGGATTGAGCAACAACAGTTATATCTCTACTTCTTAATTCTTATATTTGGATCCGGCAAAATTTTTTACACAAATTTTCGGCAATGGGGGGAGAAGGGAGGCAAGGTTCCACAATTAGAGAAGGATATTTAATTATTTGTTCTAAAAGAACCGATGCATTGCATAAATAAGAGTACTAACACAAAAAGATCTAAAAGCTCAAACTCAGGCGATGGCTTCCACTGGTATTCCACTTTTGAACAACTCCATTTGGTTCCTTACGGCTCAATAACAACTAGGGGCTGCAAAAACAAATATTATTTTTAGGCAAAATATAAAACTGAAACAAGGTTGAGAGAGAGAGAGAGAGAGAGAGTTACCGTGTCCACGCTGACTGGTTTCCCATCCTCTGCAAGAATATCAGTTATAGTTCCAGATCGATCAGCCTGAGACAAGAGTTAGAAAGCCAGAATGAGTATCATAATCCTCTAGGAAAGGCTGACAGCAACAAAATATGAGCTGAAGCTGTTTGTGCACACACGTCATCTTGTTAGCGAAAAGGTCATAAGCACTATGACTACTTGAAGGTTCAATAACATTGAACTGATCAAATTTCACTGCTTAGAGTGACATCTCAAGTCACAGGAGTAAACAACTTTATGATGTGTAGCAATTGTACATGTTTATGTATTCCAAAAGTTCAATCTGAATGAACACAACATTATGAATATAGGAAGAACTGAAGCAAGTACAGATGTCCTCAAGGGAACACTGACATTTTAACAATCTCTGTCTTAAATAAGCTATCCTGCGATCTGCACAATATGTGCTAAACGGAATCTATAGACTGCATTTCAATTGATACACAGCTTATTTTAGCAACAAATCGCTTAAAAGCTCTACATATTGACACTGGTGTAGAATATAAGCCAAAGCTGCGATATAATTAAGCTCTGGAAAACCAAATCCGTAGAAACAATTAGCTTAAGCTAATAGCTTTGTCGTAATTGTCTTAATCAAATCATGTTAATATTTCTTATCTTACAGCTAAAAAGGGTGAACGAAAACAGCTACCAACATACTTTATTGAAGGTTCCCACTATACCATTGAACTTGCTAAATTGCTGAAAATATCACAAACTTTGAAAAAAAAAAAGGAGACCAAATAAGCCATACAGTCAGTCCCCCATCAAAAAATTTTACGCAATGGCTAAGTGGTCTTCTTTTGTCCAACTAGACCAAAATTCAGCTAGGTGTATATTGTAAAATCCTTAACAAAATCCCAAAAAGGGGTTTGTTTTTATTTTTTATTTTTTTTGGGGGGGGAGATAGTGAGATGTAGTACTTTATAGGCCATAAAGTAAATGGGGGTAAATAGTGTCAATTCATTTATAAAAGGAATTCCTACTCAATCATTTACTATCTCCAGCAAAACACCCCCCCTTCCCCCCCCCAACCACACTGTCTACACCACCAGATTCTTTTCATTTCTTCTTCTAGGTTCTCTTTCAATTCCAGCCATGAATCATAGCCAGTAGCATCAACCTAAGAAGCTTTATGAATCCAAGGAAAGCCGATCCTTTTCAAGATATGGGACTCCTCCTTCAGCTCCAGTACGACGTCGTTTGACTCCTACAATACGAGCAACCGTGGTGGGTCTAAATCCGGTGCAAAAAATGTCAGCAACTCCACCTCAACTAGCTTCTAGTCAACTCACTTCCATGAGATATCTTACGACATGGCAAGCCATAAGGCGCATAAAGTGCCCCAGATTTGCATCAAGAGCGGGAGATCCAACAGAAAATGAGAGCTTCGTTTTGTGTTTGCCGCAAATCCAACAGAAAATTTAATTGTGGGCTTCATTTGTGTAGGAAACAGAACTTCTCATCTAAGAAAATAAATTGTGTTCAACCATGGATGTGGGTTTGAATTTCAGTGATTGCAAAAATGGTACTGGTGACCTAATTTGGATACTACTTTTTTGAAGAAGCCTGCCATTGTTGGAGTAGGAGGTTGGTACAATGATGAAGGCAGACAGCTAGGATGGAATATGTGTGGTGTGGTGAGAGAAGAGAGAGAGAGAGAGAGAGAATGATATACAATAAAGGATAATTTCGATTCTTTATTTTCTCATTATGCAAAAATAGTTTAGCGAAAATGAGTTTCGAAATGCCAGCTGTCTAATTGTGCTAACACGTCTACAGAAAATAGTTCACATCAGCCACACCATTAGGGTTTTAGACAGAGGGCTGACAGCAGGGCTTTTGCCAATATAGACAAAGTTTGGAGCTTTTTCAGTAATTTAGCGAGTTCAATTGTATAGTGGCACCTTAAGTAAAATAACTACATAATATTGTTGTTCACCATTTTTTCTTTGATACAATATTTTGTTGTTCAACTTAAAACAAATAAAAGGGATTCTTTGTCGATTTCTCATTTAACATTAAGGTTCTATCTATTTACCAAACCCAATCAGTCCTACCAAATCAGTTATCTTGTAAATGGTAGATTTTCTGAAGGGGGCATATTGAATCACTTAATGAAATGGAGAAGTGCCAAACTGGCCAATCATGACAGGAAGTGCAAGTGTGGTACCTCGATTTCGTTCATCAGTTTCATGGCCTCGACAATGCATATAACCTGACCTTTCTGGACTTTGTCTCCTACCTGAAAAAACAAGTATTCAGTATCAGAAAAGTTAATAGTAGATAAACAGCAATGTACTGTCAAACCACAAAGGGAAAACACTAATAAAACCATATAGTACAGCCAGTATGGATATGGGTCGTACTAACTGATGCATGGTGAATAACATGGACACGTGACTGACCACGTTGACAAAACTGACGATCAATACAAGACTTCATTTTAGATGCCCATCAGGGGAAAAACCAATGAAAGTATATAATGATTGACATAGAAGTAAATCAAAAGCAGTGTGTGAAATAAGACAGACACTGTTAAAGTCAAAACTGCTCAAGATGTTCAAATAAATAAACGAGACATGGATGTATTGGGAAGAAAGAAAGTGAAGATAGAGAGGTTAAGACAAATAAAAGAAAAGCCAATCATCAAGTTTTTCAAAAGTTTGAGTTGTCGAGCTCATGTTTTTACCTTCACAAAAGAAGGTGCTCCTGGTGCAGGAGAGCGATAGAATGTTCCAGCCATGGGACATTTCATTGGAGGATGGGAAGACTTTGGTTTGGCAGGGGCAGGTAATGCTGGTGCTGAAGCTGGAGAAGAAACTGGTGCTGGAGAAGAAGCCTGTGGTTGAGACATTTGAGGCGGATAGATCGTATTTGGAGAGGGGGATTGCATCATAACATAAGAAGCAGCTGGAGGCTGCGGTAAAGCTTCCTTCTTCCTTATAAGGACTTCACAATCTAGTTGCTTTAGCTGTAGCTCCATGATGTCTCTTGAATCCACAAGCCTGAACAAAAGATACTATTAACTACGAGGGGGGAGGGTGATCTTCAGTATGTACTCTGAAAGCAACCAAAAAATATCTGTATAAATGAGTGAATTTGACGCACTGAACAAGGTCGGCTACTTGATTCATAAATGCTGTAATGGTTGCAGCATCAGCAATGGTGGCTGGACCAGATTTTTTGGTGGATTCCTCTGACTTTTTCTCTGGAGCTGCTGCAGAATTTCCTGATTTCTCTAGGGCAACCTTAGAAGAGTAAATTCTTAGATAGATTATGACAGCATGGGCAACGCTAACGAGAAAAGAAAATTATAAAACAAAGAATAGTGAGGGAGTGAGTGGAGACTTAATGATAAGGTGCGGCTTACCTCATTAAGCTGGGCACACACCTTAAAAACATCACTCTGGTTCCGGTTAGATGCCTGCAGGGAAAAGACAATGGAATTACAGCCACATCATGATTGGGCATGTTACCTAAACACCATATCAGACTAGCACATAAGAGGCAGGATCACAAGGAATTGGACACTTTAACTCCGTTATTGCTGATAATTTCATATATCACATTAAATGAGAGGTATAGGAGAAGCTTGTTTTCAACATTGCCTCATCTTCACTTTATAATTTTGTAAGAATATGAAAACTTCCTTTTATTTCCTTGTCTCATTTCTTTCAATGCTAAGACACACAATAGGCACCAAGATACTAGCTAAAAGTTTTACATGCCACTATCTTGTACAATCATTCATGCACAAGAGATGTTCAGGTTTAAGGTGGAATCAAAGTTGATTGTGAAATGAACTATTAAATCAAAAGGTACAATATTCATAACAAAGTGCTGCAGTGACAAGAAATATACACCGTCCAAGACTGATTAATATGCATGCTACAGAACCTTTTTTTCTGAAATGGATAAATATTATTACCACTTTTGGTATACACTGTATGTATATCAATCTTGTGGTAAAAAGTATATAGATATCCATGTATGGGTTTGAAAAAAGAAAAAAAAAGGCAGTGATGACTAATTGAAAATATGATAAAAGGAAGAAAATGGCTAGTTATCCTCTCAAGCTAAAACATTACAAAATTGGCCTTTCCACTCACATACATGTTACATAATAACACAGCCATTTCCCTGCTTCGCCCTATCCAAACAAGAGCCCAACGTTTTCCATTCTTGTTCTTCCTCTCTTATAACTAATCCTTTCTCTATCCTATACTTCCTCGAAACCAAAAACAGAAGGCAAGGAAATGTGGTCAATGTAAGTAAGAGAAGTACACTAAACACAACTGGCCAATGTAAGCAAGACATGTACACTAAATGGAACAGGCCAAGGTCAAATCATCCTACAAACACAGATCCATACCAAAATTCAAGTGGGAAAAGATGCTTGGTTTTTATTGGTGCTTCTCTAATAAACGCCATCGGAAAATGTTATATGAAATAGAAGTATATGCGTTCAAGTAGATACTTTTGATTGTAGTCCCTCCGTCCCCAAGAATGCACTCCCTTTGTTCCAAAATATGTGTCCAATTTTTTGTAAATTTTTCCCTAATATGAGTGTCCATTTTGTAATGAAGTTACTAAACTCAATTCTACAAACAATAGTTTTGAAATATGCACTTACTATAAAGTGGACAACAAAGGTATATATGTATATGGGATATTAAAATGGCTTAAAAGTCAACTTCCTTAATTTCCTTGAGAAGCCAAAAATGGACACTCATTTTGGTATGGAGGTTTCTCATTTCGTTTTTTCAAGGTTAATTTGATCACTTTTAAAACGAAGATTTTATATGATTTACTTGCTTTTTTCTAAACTATAAAACCTTTGATTCTTTAAGTAATCCTTATGTAGTTTATAAAGGTTTTTTTAATAAGATTTGAAATACTCAGACGCACATTTGTACCCATTCACAACACAAATTCTCTATAACTAAATAAATATATGTCAAAATACTAATACAAAAAAGAGGACAAATGACAATGAAAATTCAAGACGGGAACCATTTTTGGGGTAGAGGTAATTGTTGATCCTACAGGACTTTGGCGTAAACAGAAATTGCAGCTTCTAGAAGCACATTTTCGCCGAATTTAGAAATTTTCCAAGAGAATTGACAAGTTTATCTCTGGTGTATTTCTTGGAAGTTTAGACTTTCCCATAGCGCAACTAATAGAAGTACTTCACTAGAAGGGGCAGCTATTTTGCACTACCCACAACGCTTCGAAATTCGTTGCTGATTCCATAAAATAATTTTTTTTATTTTTGATCATTAAACATCAAAGAAGACTATAAATTCACATCCCAACTAAAATCACAAATAAACGAACAAATCTAAAAGTTTTAACATATTTTCCAAGCAACAATTAGTAATTTAAAAGTAAAACTTCAGTTAAGAAGACTATAAATTCACATCCCAACTAAAATAACAAATAAACGAACAAATCTGAAAGTTTTAACATATTTTCCAAGCAACAATTAGTAATTTAAAACTTCACTTCATTATGCTACACTACACTACAAACTCCATAGCTAAATTAAATGTTGCGAATTATTCGGTAATGCTAACCTGAAAGCCTGGAAAAGAGGAGTTATCGAGAGAAGATCCGGAGATCAAAGAGCGGTTCGACTTGAAATCGGATCGAAAGAGGACGGAGCTGTGGCCATGCTTGGGATTCTGCTTGGGGTAGGACTGTGAAGCAGCGAGTAAACCGATTGTTTTGGGGCATGGAACGGAGAATGAAGCCATTGCTTGTAAATTCCGGATTCGGATCGAAGCGAATTAGAGTAGAGAGATTGAGAGAGAGGTGATTGGGAGGGAATGGGGAGGGATTTTTGTAATGAAGAAAGGCGGTGAAAACAGAGGGTGGAATTGAAACAATAAATCGCGTCGAAGTGGGCGATACGTACGAGGTGGGAAGGGACGATGAGTTCCACGTTCACGTACACTGTCAACAGACAGAAAGAAAGAAATCAGAGAGAGAGAGAGAGAGAGAGAGAGAGAGACGGGGTTTGAGGTTTCCGTTTCCCTCCAGTTGGTGGTTTAACGACCTGTACCCACTGCATCAATTAAGACTTGGTTCACCAGAGACCAGGCGAATTGGCTTTACTTGTAAGGGGTAAAATTGGGAATACATATCCTCTTTTGGGTCTGTATGCAACTAAACAGTCGGGGGTTGTTTACTAGTTGCGATGATAACCGTATTATTAATCTAATCATTATTAGTGTTTTCGTTATTAATTATCAGGACTAATTTTGAGATTAAAAATATAAATTCCAATTTTTTTTTTAGTAAGGAGTGTTGATTATACCAAATCATATGGTGATTATGCCACTACAAAGGTCAACAATGTACAAAGATCTAGATATTTTACAAAGGATTTCCTGAAGCTATTGGCAGCTGTCAAGATTTCGTATGTGGATATTTGGAGATAAAAGATTAATGTTGTTAGCTTAGTTCTTTACCCTTAAGGGGCACCTTTGTAATTAGCCTTATGTAATTTGTTATAGTCAGTTAGTTAGTCAGTTAGTGGAGTTGTATCAGTGAGTGGAGAAATAGGTCGTAGCTTCCAACTTGCTTTCCCAATTAGTGATATATAATTGTACATCCCTCATTGTATAACAACTTGTGATTCAGTCAATTCATCAATGGAGAAATACACCTTCTCTGCATTCCATTTTCTGGTTTTTCTCCTTTCATAAATAAAGTTTACATGGTATCAGAGCAATCGATCCACATATCACGTATTCGGTTTCATAAATCATATTTGATCGATCAATTTGTTTTGGAAGATTTCTTTGTGTCTGGAAATCAAATCTACTTTCTAGGGTTTTGATTACTATTGGATATGACGAGCACTGGAGAACCAGAAGAAACATCTGGATCCAGACAGAATAAGGGAAGAACTACGACTACCAACACCATGGAGATCTCCATTGATTCGAACATGCACCCCCTCTTTTATACACAACAATGACCATCCAGGTTTAATTCTCATCTCTACTAAGCTAATTGGTAGTGAAAACTATAGTTCCTAGTCTAGATCACTCCAAATCTCCTTATCTGCTAAAAACAAGTCAGCCTTAATTGATGGTTCTTTTCTCACTCCTGACAAGAATTCCAATTTGTACCCATTATGGGCTAGAGCCAATGATATGGTGATATCTTGGATTTTCAATGTCATGTCGACAGAGATAAGTAATAGTTTGCGGTTCGTGTCTTCTGCATATGTTGTTTGGCTTGAGTTGAAGGAAAGATATTCCAACATAGATGGCCACAGGATTTTCCAACTAGAAAAGGATCTCCATAGGCTCGAACAGGGAGACACTTCTGTAGAGGCTTATTATCATAGGATGAAAGGTTTTTGGGATGAGAGTTCAGCTTTAGATGTGGTCACAACCTGTTCATGTAACAATTGTACCTGTGGTTATGTGAAGGCACAAGAAGGGAAAGAACAAAGAAAGAAGCTCATGCAATTCCTTATGGGATTGCATGACAGCTTTGCAAACATTAGGGGGCAAATCCTGCGAATGAAACCCTTGCCATCCATAGGTGAAGCATATTATATGGTAAGATAAGAGGAGTCTCTGTGGGTAGGTTATATTCCTGATCTGAATGTAATAGCTGCTAGTGTCTCTAAAACTCACAGTGACACAGATGGTAAGGTCGCAGCAGCTTACAAATCACCTAACAATGGAAATAAACCTAGTTATGTGAAGGTGCCATTCAAAAAGGGTATATTCTATAACTATTGCAACAAGGAAGGGCACACTAAAAGTGATTGTTTCAAGTTGAATGGATTCCCCGTAGGATATCCTGCATACAATGCTAAACCATACAGAGCAGGCAACAATGTGGATTTGCAGAAACCATTCAATGGTTCAAAGGCTATGCAGGTTCAATCTCAAGGCAAATCTGGAGATGACAATGGCACACAGGAAGACATAGAATTACTCAAGGCACAGCTAGGACAAGTGTTGACAATGTTGAAAGGCAAGGATATTCCTGAAGATCATCTTGCGACGCATTACGCTACTATGAACCACTTTCCAGGTATGAGTGCTACTACTTGCTGTAATGACAAATTTGTAGCATCAATTCATTCTAGTTTCAACGATTGTACTTGGGTAATAGATTCAGGGGCCACTGACCACATTTTCTTTGCATCCAAACTAATGCATTCTGTAGTTCATCTAGCCAAACCTGTTTTACTGTCTCTTCCAAATGGCACTCAGGATGTTGTCACTCATAAAGGTTCCATTAATTTGACACCCCTTATAACTCTACATGATGTGCTATATGTTCCTTCTTTTAAATTCAATCTACTTTCTGTTCCCAAATTACTTTTTCAAACTTCATACATGGTACAGTTTACTTTAACGTCTTGTACATTCCAGGACCAGTTGAAGAACACCATTGCAACTGGTAGTCTCCATAAAGGCCTGTACATCTTGCAAGGACTTCATCAACCTTCATCTTATTCATCTCCGAATCTCATTGATCATGTGGATGGAGTTCTCAATTCTGTTTCTTCTGAACTTTGGCACAAGAGATTAGGCCATTCTTCTCTGTCATCTCTTAAGAAAATACATCAACTGTCTCATGTTTTCAATTCCAAGACAGCAAATAATGATTGTATTTCATATTGTACAGTTTGTCCTCTTGCAAAACAACACAAACTTTCTTTCCCTGTTAGTAACAGTCATAGTGTTTTACCTTTTGATCTTATTCACTGTGATCTGTGGGGTCCATATAGAATTCCTACTTTGAATGGATGTAGATATTTTCTTACTCTGGTTGATGATTATACAAGACATGTTTGGGTTCATTTGATGCCCACTAAACAACATGTTTTCAAAATCCTTCAGTCTTTCAATGCTTATGTTCATAATCATTTTCAAACCACAATTAAATCTGCTAGAACTGATCATTTATCAGAATTCTACAATGAGGAAGTGATTCCTTTCTTTGCTAGCCTAGGCATTTTTCATCAGCCATCTTGTACATATACTCCTCAACAGAATGGGATTGTTGAAAGGAAACACAAAAATCTTCTGGAAATGGCCAGGGCCTTGAGATTTCAGTCTGGTCTTCCTAAACAATTTTGGGGCTATTGTTTGCTTACAGCTTGTCATTTGATTAATAGGTTGCCTAGTAGTGCCATTCAGTTTCAAATACCTTCTGAGTTACTGTTTAAAACACCAGTTGACTATTCACATTTGAAAACTTTTGGTTGTCTATGCTTTTCTTCCATTCATGATAGTGATAAGTTTGATCCTAGAGCCATTAAATATGTGTTTCTTGCCTACCCTTCTGGCCAGAAGGGTTATATCTTGTATAATCTAATCACTCATAAAACCTTTGTCACTAGACATGTAATTTTTCATGAACATGTTTTCCCTTACTCTCACTCCCCATCTTCACAACCTGAAGTCAGTTTACCTTGGCCGGTTGATGACCTACCCTCTGGTTCTTCTTCTTCTACTCCTCCTCCATCTACCTCTCTTCCACATGGTTCTCCATCTCCTCCTGTACCTCTTTCTCCTCCTGTTCCTCCTATTCATAATCCTCAACCTATTCCTGCCAGACACTCCACTAGGATCAGACTACCATCTGTCAAATTGAAAGATTTTGTCCTTCCTCCTGTCCATGCTTCTTCTTTACCTAAGTATGCATCCTCCCTTTATACTCATTACAATCATTTTGATTCTGCTCACATTAACTTCATTCATGCATTAGATAGTCATGTGGAACCTACTTCTTTTACCCAAGCTATTAAGGACTAGAAATGGGTAGATGCTATGACTAAGGAAATCACAGCTTTAGAGGCCAATCATACCTGGACTTTGGTTCCTTTACCTCCAGATAAAAGGGTCATTGGGTGTAAATGGGTATACAAGGTTAAATATCATGCAGATGGTAGTGTGGAGCGATTCAAAGCTAGGCTTGTTGCCAAAGGCTATACTCAGTCTAAAGGGATTGACTATCATGAAACCTTTTCCCCAGTAGCTAAAATGGTTTCTGTTAGAACGTTTCTTGCCCTTGCTGCTACTAAAGGTTGACCTGTTCATCAGTTGGATGTGAACAACGCTTTCCTCCACGGAGATTTGACATAGGAGGTTTATATGTCTGTTCCACAGGGCTATCCTCACAGCAAGGATCCTAACTTAGTCTGCAAACTTCAGAAATCTTTATATGGGTTAAAGCAAGCTTCAAGGCAATAGTTTGCCAAGCTTACTAATTCTCTTCTTCAACTTGGTTTCACTCAATCCCATGCAAATTATTCCATGTTTACCTTGTCTAAGGGGGATTTGTTTACTGTTTTGTTGGTATATGTTGATGATATCATTATTATAGGTAATGATTCAGATTATATTGCTTCCTTAAAGCAGTTTCTTGATGCCCAGTTTAGTATTAAGGATTTGGGGCTTATCAAATATTACTTGGGTATTGAGGTAACTAGATCTCCTCAAGGATTTCATTTGAGTCAGAGAAAGTATGCCTTGGATCTAATTGCTGCTGTTGGTCTTCTTGATGCAAAGCCTTTGACTTTTCCCTTGGATCCAAATGTTAAACTTATGTTTTCCTTTGGTACTCCCTTACCTGATCCTAGCACCTATAAACAGTTGATTGGGAAGTTGCTCTACCTCACTGTGACTAGGCATGATATCGCATATGCTGCCCATGTATTGAGTCAGTTTGTACATGCTCCTTCCTCCACTCATTTGCAGGCCTTATTCAGGGTCTTGAGATACTTGAAATCTTGTCCAGGGCAGGGTTTAATTTTATCATCTTCAAGTGATCTTACCCTCACAGCCTATAGTGATAGTGATTGGGCTGGTAATCCCAATGACAGAAAATCTGTTACAGGTTATTGTATCTTTCTTGGAGATTCTCTAGTGTCTTGGTTATCCAAGAAGCAGTCAGTTACTGCTAGATCTTCTGCAGAGGCTGAATACATGGCTCTTGCTACTGTTAGTAGTGAAATCCTTTGGCTCCATGCTTTACTCAAGGATTTGCAGGTGTCCACTCCCCTTCCTGTCAAGGTTTATTGTGATAGCACTACAGCCATTGCGATTACTTCTAATCCAGTTTACCATGCTAAAACAAAGCATATAGAACTGGACTGTTACTTTGTTAAAGAGAAGATACAGTTAGGTCTTCTTCAACCTCATTACATTCCTTCCAAATTGCAGCTGGCTGACATCTTTACCAAATGTCTTGGTAAGACACTTCACTGGTCTTTACTCTCCAAGTTGAAACTGGCTCATATTTCCCCACTTTCCACTTGTGGGGGGGTGTTGACTATACCAAATCATATGGTGATTGTGCCACTACAAAGGTCAACAATGTACAAAGATCTAGATATTTTACAAAGGATTTGCTGAAGCTATTGGCAGCTGTCAAGATTCCGTATGTGGATATTTGGAGATAAAGGATTAATGTTGTTAGCTTAGTTCTTTACCCTTAAGGGGCTCCTTTGTAATTAGCTAGCCTTATGTAATTTGTTATAGTCAGTTAGTTAGTCAGTTAGTGGAGTTGTATCAGTGACTGGAGAAATAGGTCGTAGCTTCCAACTTGCTTTCCCAATTAATGATATATAAGTGTACATCCCTCATTGTATAACAACTTGTGATTCAGTCAATTCATCAATGGAGAAATACATCTTCTCTGCATTCCATTTGCTGGTTTTTCTCCTTTCATAAATAAAGTTTACAAGGAGTCTTCCCCTTGGTTTAATAATTCAAATTTTAAGATGTTTTGTATCGGTTTAGACTAATAGTTTGTGCTATCCGGATTAATATAATTGGAGATAGGGGTGGTAAAATGAGTGTTATAGATAAATAAGTGTTAGACTATTATCCATGGATAACCATGGATAATAGCATAACACCCATTTATCCATAACACTCATTTTGTCACCCTTAATTGGAGATGATAATATTATTAGAGTCTTTGCTAACAATTACGGGATTAACATTTTTAATTTCAAAATTATTCTCAATATATAGTATCATGATTAATAAGGATGACGCTTATATATAGAGAGGAGGAGGGGGAGAGAGAGAGAAACGGTGGGAGATATGAAGATATGCATCCGAGAGGTATAAATAGATGTATAAATGAAAATGATTTTAGCTCGTCCAAGAAATACTTTAGCTTCTATTTTCAAAGTTTAATATATTTTGAAACATGTACAGTTAACACCAAGTCTCTTTCTATGTCAAAATTTTCAGCCAACATAATATGATTTATTTTTGGCAAATGTATTTTGACGGAATCTTGTTATATTTGACTGTGTCAATTGCTTTTGCCTTTATATATATGTGTGTGTGTGTATTATTGAGACTGAGCATGATATAAGATCATCTCCAACCCAAAAACCTCAATTTGGGGCAGTTTCAGCATTATACATTATTTCAACTCCAACCATTCACACCAAATCTTTTATCAAAAAGAATATTCCTTAGCATATTCTATTTTGATTTTCTACTATAACATTTAAAATTGTAATTATTAAGATTACACAATTAATAATTATTATATTTAATAAGTTTGTTTTTATAATATTATTTATATAATTAATTATAAATTAAAATTAGTAATTTAATATATTTTAAATTACAAACCATTTGATAAATGCAAGCACATACATTATGATAAAGCAAACAATACATTTATTTAGCGTTTTTCTTTTAAGTTTAGTTTCGGTCATATGCTTAAGTTTGTATGTCATATTTTATTTTAAAGTTGTATGTTATTTTTATTTTCAAGTTGTATGTCATTTTTAATTTCAAATTGTATGTCATATTTTATTTTTAAGTTGTATGTCATTTTTATTTTTAAGTTGTATGTCATTTTTAATTTCAAGTTGTATGTCATATTTTATTTGTACATTTTCAATAAATTTTGAGAGTTATGTAATCAATTAATCAGATTTGTGTTCTCTGCTAACAACTCCCTATATAATAATACTCAAAAATGACTTTCCTTATTTAGCAAGTGTATTTTGATAGGATTTTACCTCTTTTAAACTACCTAGCTTATATATATATATATATATATATATATATATATATATATATATATATATATATATATATATATATATATATGGGTTAGATGAATAGTGTTCTCCCAAATTTGGGGTGACACTATTCACCAACTCAAATTGGGGAGAGGATTAGGGATCCAATTGGAATAGACTTGAGGAAAGGTTGGATCTAAATTGGGGGTTTGAGGGTTCGGTTGGAGATGCTCTAAGTACGGATAACACATAGACGGTGTTACCCTACAACTATTTTGAGCATTTAGCCCGAGCTAGTGATATAACCATGAATAACACATTGTTATTGATTAGTGAACTTGGCTGCAAGCTTAAAAACCAATAAACGAATTTCATGACCAAGACCGATAGAACAGAAAAAAATGCAATTGAATAATGAATAAATATAGACTTTCAAATGAAAAATATTTTTTTAAAAAAAACACTAAATTACTACATTAAAGTCACCTCTATACATATATAAAAGAAGAGGTGCGATTTTTAAAAAGTTCCTGCTAAAATGCATTTTCCAAAAATGACAACACTTCTACATTATATATGTGTCATTAATTCATTGGGAAATGAAACGAATTTGTAATCAAAATTAATTAGATAAATAAATCCGAAAACTTTTGATATTCTCTCTTTGACTTGAGACAATTGACAACCACATATACGAAACTATTTCAACCTCATTCACATCCGGCAATATAAAAAGTAGTTATGATTTTTTAACTATATTGAAATTTCAATGAGCTAATAAATAATTGTGTATTTCAATTGTTAAATTTTATAATCACTAATCAATTGAATGATAAATGAATAAATTATCAAAACAATTAAATGAATTATCATTGAAGATTAATTTTTTCGACTGTAATTAGGCGCCTAAGGGAGTTAGACAGTTCCTTAGCTTTTCTCTTCTCAAGCAGTTTTCAAAGATAAAATCACTATAAATTTGTTACAATTTTGTTTGTTGAACATCATTGCTAAAAACAACTGAAGATAACACACCGATATAGAAGAAATCTATACAGAATGTCTCCCTCTCTCATCTTGCTAGAGACATCAGCCAGACCAAGGGTAAGCCTAGATAACTCAACGGTTTTTCGTGCAAAATGTATATTTTACAATGTAAATATATCTTTCCAACCTATAAGTATTGTTTTTATTTCGATTACTTAGGATCTCATGTATTTGGTCCTCTCTTTTTTTTATAGAGATCATGGAGCTACAATAAACAGAAAACAGTTATATATGCGAAATTATTAAATTCTCAGGGTGCCTTTATAATCAATAAATAACTTAAACATATGCAATGTCTAGGATTAAAGATGTAGGGAATAAATTACGATAATTTAATAAATTTCATGTTTAAGTGTATGTGCTAAATTTAATACAATTTAATGATCTTCAAACTGATACAAATTTATTGGTAACCAATATATATTTGTATTTATTTATTAATATGTACTGTGACTACAAATTTCTCAATTTTGGTTTTATCAAATCAGAATAATTAACATTTATAAATAAAATCTAATTAAATCAAAGGAATTTGAAATGGAAAGATGAAAAACAAATAAATTAGTGACTACAAAGAGGCCAATTTTGAAGTGAACAACTACATTAGATACAAGTGATTTAAAATAGATGTATTTTAATTATAAAAATGTTTAAAAAATATGTCTTCAAAATACAAATCTAAAAATTCGAAATCTATATTTTTTTCTATACTCAAAATATAAAAATTTTGGGTATAACGTTAAATACTGAAAATATAAAAAAGTCTCGACTTATTTAAACCGTATTTAAAAAAATAATTAGGTAAAGAGCATAAATACTTGGATCTTATTATAAGCCATTTTTTTTCCAGTTCACTAAGTAAAATTAAGCTCTAAGATTTTTTTAAAAAAATCAAAATACAAAGTTGAATACTTTATAAAAAAAAAATCTAACGCACTTTGCTAAGAAATGGTTTGATTTGATTATATTTCGGTTGGGGAAAGTCGGAGGATGAATTTTTGAAACGAAGGGTTTGAAGAGATGAAGAGTCGTTGTCTCATGTTCACCGGAGGAATTTCCTAGGTTTAATGCTATAAAAATAAGAAATGTGACCTTTTATACGACTTAATTGAGTAACAATGAGAGTGAGGCGATGTGTATATAGGTTAGAGTGAGTGGGGGTGAGGTTTTTTTGTTAGAGAGTGAAAAACACTTTATCTATAGGACAAATGCTTGAGATTTTTTGGGTGAGATTGATTATAATTGGAGTAATATTTGTTTTTCATTAAAGTAATAATAATTTGGATGTAATCAATTGAGAAATTTGGATAACGTGAAATTTTGAGTATTTTTAGTCCTTTTTGTTGTTGTTTGTTTTAGGGAGAAATTCGGGTACGTCCACTATGTAAAATTTTCAATCGCTACAAGTTTTTTATGATTTTTTAAAACTAAAAATGACACTTTTAGAGCGAAAAGACTACGACTCTTAATGAACCGAAAGCGCGTTACGGATCACTTAATCAATTTAAATCACATAATCTAATTTATGCATCTCCCCTTAAATCATAATGTACCAAACCTTCATCTCTCTTCTTTCATGTACACAATCAACATATGATTCAAAATTAATGCATCTTACCTACATCCCACATCTAAGTCGATGCATCACAATTTACAAATGATACATTGTGATTCAAAATTGATGCATCGAGTTTCAAAAAGGGTATTTAAAAACAAACAAATTTATATTTAAACCTTTCATCAAACAGTATATGCACAATAGTACAAATACAAAAGTAAATTTATTTTGAATCATACACACAAATACAAAATGAAGAAGAAGAAGAACGAGGTATGAAGAAGGAAGAGAATGTGAGGATATAAAATGTATTTTTATATATTTATATTTTCAATAACCAACGTTTTTTATAGCTACTACATTAGTACGAAATATCAGAAACTATTATCTCTATCAAATTTTGTCATTTAGAGGCATATGTCTATTATCAATTGGTGACTTAACGAATGACGAAGATGATTGAATTATATCAAATCCTCCCTTTCTGAATAAGGAAATACATTTAAATAAATTTATAATTACTTTTTCAAATTTATGTGATCTATCTTTCATTTTACTTTTTATTAATTTTTTTATTTTTTCATATTAAACTTTTTAATTGTATATTCTTCAACTTTAATGGAATATATAATTTTATAATAGTGTACAATCGGGCCTCGTTTAACGGCGGGCCGGTCTGGGCCGGGTCAAGATGGTGACGGGCCTCGTAAAACTCAAGCCCGGCCCATGCGCACATCGGTCCTATGGGAAAAAAACTCACAAATTAGCTAATAAAAGTTATATAACACATCAAAAGTTCAAAACACACATACTTACCAGTTTAACTTACACAATTACAAAACAAAAGTGCAACCAAAGCAAATATAAACAAATGTAGTAACTTCAACAATTAAACGAAACAGAAACTAGAAAAACTATAATGTTACAGACCAAAGAAAAAATACATGTTCTACTTGAAGGGTATTTTTTTCAAAAAAATTATAACCACATTTAAGTTCATCATACTGTCCCCAATTTTTTAATATGTGTTTTTGGAGGATAAACAAAGTTTTTCGGGTTCTAGTTTGCAAAACCAAACTGATCACGCTTTTTTGGTGGTGATCTTGTCTTGTCGTCCACGTGTGAACGGGGATGATGTGGCGATTGCTGGTTCGTTCCTTTCGCTTAACCTGCACTAGTGAAACAACAAACACCGTTAAGAAGTCGGGGAGGCCCGACTAGAACCCTCCGGTGTGAGAGTAAGGTTTCCGGTGGAAAAGGTGGTAATAAATACGCCGTGATAAGTGTCTGATAAGAGGCAGTGATAAGGAAGTTGTGATATCTCTGAAATTGCATATCCTTGCCTTAAATGTGCGCTCTCTTATTTATACCTGAAGTTTATGGCGATGTGGCGGCTAGCGATTGGGGAGCATAAAGCGGCAATCATTAAATGCGTTGAGGGTCCTCGTCAGGAATAAGTGAACTGTGCGCTTGTCAGGGAGTTGGTGGTTGCGTGCCGTTTTCTGGGCCTAGGGAAGCGATTTTGTCGAGGCACCGGATGATGATTGATTTAGGCCGAGGCGAGTGGTTTCGTGGTGGAGTGTTGATTCCGAGGGAAGGGACCGGTTTGGTGACGAGGCGAAGGTACTAGAGGTCTAGAGGTCAGGCCGGGGTGAAATTGTTATCTAATCTCGGAGGCTAGGCGTTTGTCTTAGGGGCGAGTGGTCATGTCTTCGTTACTAGTGGCCCTCTAAAGTGGGGCCTCGCGTCTGTCTGGGGGGTATATGTGCGGGGTCATCCTCGGTTTAATCCTTTTGGTGGCCCCTACTTTTGGTCGCTCGGCCGAAGGCCAAGTATTCTCGTTGTTCGGTGGTGGGAGGCGCGTCGCGTTTTGTCGAGATGAACTTTGGCTTTTGGTCGCCGAGAGTTTTTCGAGATTTGTTGGAAGTTTATGGGATGTTTCGTGTATATCCGTCCGATCGGGGCCGTTTCGTCTTTTATTTGTCAGTTCATTAAATGCGGGCTTTAGCGGTTTCTTGTTTCGTTTTTGGCGGCTTTTCGAATTTCGAAAAGTTTTTAATGCCGCCTTTTTCGTGTCTCGAATCCAGAGAAAATGATGATGTGGCATCGTTTTGGGTATGCTCAGAAAAAATACGCGGGTCGACCCGATGAATTTCCGGGGCTCCGCCTCAAAACGATGTCGTTACAGGGGGGTATAAGAGCCTTCTTCTCTTTCTTTTTGCTTTTACCGCTTTCATTCTCTCTTTCTACCAGATCTTACCTGACTGTTTTAGGCGATTTCCGGCAGCTTTCTGGCAGTTCCTGTTCCGTTGCATCTTACTCCGTTTGAGGCCCGTAAGTGTTTTCCTTCATTTTTTCCATGTTTTCCACGTTCTTCCTCTTCTCTCGGGTGGTTTCTACGGTGGCTTTAGTGTTTTTCCTTAAGCGGTGAGTTTGGTTGTTCCTCCGTTTTGGGTTTAACTTTTTAGGTAACCCTTGGTTTTCGAGCACACTTCCCTCACGTAGATTTCTCCGGCGGTCTTCCCAGCTTTGACTTTATTTGGTACGGTTTTCTTTCTTTTCTTTTGTTTCTTTTGTTTTCCTGTATGTCTCGTCGGATTCCCTTTCCTATTTTTTCTTCTTCGTCCTCTTCTAGCAGTTCCTCCATGGAACCGATAGATTACTGGAACAGGGTAATTCGAATACCCGTGTCAGTTATGAGTCCTCCTCTTTTTCTCCCTGGTAACGTGGCCGAGGCTTCTGCTTCACCCGAGAATGTTCCGAGTGAGTCTCAGGTGTAGAGGATCTTTCTGCTGGTTCCTGGCTCCTTTAGAGATTCCTAGAGTTTGGAAGCCAGTTGATCTGGGGATAGACCTACGGCGGTTTTTGAGCGGTAACCTACGTTTGATGGTGAGTCACGTTCTCATGACCACATGGAGAGAGGCGTTGAGGGTGAGGGTTTGTTTAGTGATTGTGGTGAACTGCCCACTGAGCTGGAGGTTACGGTCATGCTTTCGATTTCTTCGGTAGATTCGGATGGTGAGGGCCATTCCTTGAGTCGGTCTTTGGGAAGGCTCTCGCGGGGGGTCTATTTGGGGGATGAAGGTGGGCCCGCGATTCCTCGGCCAAGCGTTTCTCCTCGCAAGTTATGGGGTGAAGGTATTCAGCTGGATCAGTGATGAAGTTTTTACGCCTGAACTATCAAACCAGCGCCCTATGAGGAGTGTTTGGCCCGAGAGATGGTGTGCGTTAAGTCGATTACTCAATTTTTACACGGGCTGAGTTTTGCACTTCGGCGGATTGAAGAGTTTTTGCGACATCGGCAGCGGAATGGCGAGTGGAAGCAGAGGCTTCTATTCGGCCGAGGGACAGAGCGAGGTGAGAAGGGTGCCTCGCGTCTTGGAGCCTTTGAGAACAAAGATATGCCGGTGGCGTGGAGCATGGTCACGGGTGTATGGCTTCGACTTTCAGGGTTAGTTAGGATTCAAGATTTGGGATTTACATTTCTTGAGCAGCCGTAGCCATGTTGGTTTATTCCACCTTTTCGAGTCTTCGGTGCTGCTTCCTCGACCACTTTCATCGTAGATTCTTGGCCCATCTGAGTTGTTAAGATTGGACCTCTCATTTGACCAGGGCGTTGGTGAGCTTCGGGTTTGTACTCGGCGATGGGCAGGCCCACCTTGGACCTCTTGCTATTATTACAAATTGACATTTATGAACCGTGGCGACTCCGGGCATCTCGAGGTTCCCCCCGCAGCTTTGAGACAAGGACCATAGGTGGTCAGAAGGTTTGGTGTGGAGTCGAGCCATGGGTGGAACTTGACGTTCAGAGAAGCCTCCACCGATCTCGAGGCGAAGAAATTGAATGCCAGCGATGAAGCGCGAGAATCGCTATCGAGGCACCAGCAATTGTTTCGTAAACTGAATGTAATTGACTAGAAATTTGTTGAGGATGAGGAGCCTTTTATCGAGGTTACGGGTCTCGGCTGTCGGCGTTGAGAGGTGGCTAGAACTTTGAGTATGTGGCCAGAAATGGACCTGCGAGGGGTTGGGTGTTTGGCTTTCCGGTGTGTCCGAAGTGCGAGGTATAAACGGACTTGAGTGTTACTCCGAGTCAATTTCATATATTCATGTTGTATGTTTCCTTGATTTTTGTTGATTCGATCTCTTTTGAGTGATCCTCTATTTTTTTGTAGAAATGGGCGTGTCGCGGGATCTTTGTTCTGAAATCTTTGAGGCGGGAGGAGGCGGAGGGGCGAGGCTTAAG
>CM028378.1:169447411-169672283 GCA_013146195.2 Codonopsis lanceolata
TCGGTGGCCGGTATTGGTTGTCTTGGGAGGGATGTGGCTGCTTTCGTGAGTTGGTTGTGGTGGAGGGTTATTGGCGTCAGAGTAGAGCTACCCTTTGGGCGTCGAGGGAACATTTCGCCAATGGTGTCCCTTGGTCTCATGAGGAGCTACATTCGGCGTTCCCTCCCAAACCAGCCTCTTGGCTCACGTCGCATGGATTTAGTCATCGGCAATTGATAGAGTCGTATTGCTAACCCGTTTAAGACCCTTGTTGAGCCAACTTTTTGAGGAGTTCGGCGAACACAAGCACCGTATGTCGTCAAATCAGTTCTTATTATCATTTTCAACTCGAACCCGAAACACATGGTCGAGGCCGTTGTGTTCTGTTAGTAGTCTCGAAATGCGGAATCTTTACTTTCGAGGTAACTTCCAACTTATTTGTTTGATAAATGGCCTCAGATTTTCTTGGCGGTAGAATTAATTCGGAGCTGCGAGCTTCAACTTCTCCATCCATGCCTTATCTCGGCATACGTCATTGGCTTATCATCTGCTTGCCGGAGCTACGGCTTGTGTGGGGCCTTGAGATAGCTCCTTTATGCCTGTGTACCTCGGAGGCTCTTCCTCGGCCATGTTTCGTTGGGGACCCAAGCGAGCCTCCTTACCGAGTTGGCGAGACGGATGTCGAGATCACGGAGGGGAGCTTTGTTGGTCGGGGCGGGCGTAGGGCCGAGACTCTTCTTCCTCGGCTGGAAGCGACAATTGTCCACATGCAGGGGAATCTAAGGTGAGAATGAGCAGCTGCGGATCCTAGATCCCTCATAGGCAGGCATCCTCTTCCCCGAGTCTTGATTTGACATTGGTGGTAAATTTTTTGCCCACTTTTTGGCTTTCGTAGTTTCCACCTACTGCACGGGCCAGAGTTGGAGCAGCGGAGTGCTTTGCACATTGATTATGGGCTCGGGTTAAGGGCCCGTGCCTTTGCCTTAGATTAGTGCATTTTGTTTCGGCCTCTGTATTTTTTGTATCTGAGGGGTCTTTTGAGTGCTCCCAATATGCGTATTCTGTTCGGCCTCTTCTGAACCGTGGGCTTATTTGCTTTGTCAGCGGTTCCTCACCGTTGGCTACTACGGAAAACTCGACCTCTGGAGTCTGCGTGGCGTCTCTATTTTTGTTAGAGAGCCGTTTGGCAGGCGATCCTTCTTTGGTCCACTTCCGAGCAACTTCCAGATGCAGAGGCACGGAGTAAGCCCCACTGCGTCCCTCTCCGCGTGCTCGGCATGTTCTTTTTAAGGCGTGTGGATGCGGCGGGTGGCGTTTTAGAAGGCTTGCTACGGACTTCACCATCCTTTCGTCGTACGTGAGAATGACTGTGGCTGAAAAGTTGTTTCCGGCAAGCGGAACCAAGCGATCACGCTTTTTTGGTGGTGATCTTGTCTTGTCATCCACGTGTGGCGGGGATGATGTGGCGATCTTGGTTCGTTCCTTTAAAGCTTAACTGCACTAAGTGAAACAACAAACACCGTTAAGGAGTCGGGGCGGCCCGACTAGAACCCTCCGGTGTGAGAGTAAGGTTTCCGGTGGAAAAGGTGGTAATAAATACGCCGTGATAAGTGTCTGATAAGAGGCAGTGATAAGGAAGTTGTGATATCTCTGAAATTGCATATCCTTGCCTTAAATGTGCGCTCTCTTATTTATACCTGAAGTTTATGGCAACGTGGCGGCTAGCGATTGGGGAGCATAAAGCGGCAATCATTAAATGCGTTGAGGGTCCTCGTCAGGAATAAGTGAACTGTGCGCTTGTCAGGGAGTTGGTGGTTGCGTGCAACGGTTTTCTCGGGCCTAGGGAAGCAGTTTTGTCAGACCGGATGATGATTGATTTAGAGCCGAGGCCGAGTGGTTTTCGTGGTGGAGTGTTGATTGCTGAGGGCAAGGACATAAGGGACCGGTTTGGTGATGAGGCCGAAGGTACTAGAGGTCCTCAGGCCAGCCGAGGCTGAAATTGTTATCAACCGAGGATAATCTTGCCGAGGCTGGAGCGTTTGTCTTAGGGGCGAGTGGTCCTGCCTTCGTTACTAGTGGCCCTCTAAGTGGGGCCTCGCGTCTCTGTGCCAAGGGTATATGTGCCGAGGGTCAATCCCTCGGTTTAATCCTTTCACATACTAACTAGCAAATGTTCATTTTTTGATTCACCAGACACATTCTAGCATTTAAATTTTATTTTATTTTATCAAGTTTATACTATTGAGGCTTTTTATTAGCTAATATCAGATAGATATACTCAATTAAATAGATCAGTTTCGATAAAATTACTAACCACAACCATACTAAACGAGATTGGAACTTGGAAAATCAAATCTATTTCCTCTTTGTAAGTTTCACTTCCATCAATTTAGAATATGAGTTTCAACAAAAAAGAGAACGATGATTTGGAAATAGATCATACTGTGTCATAAATTTATCTAACCAAAAGAAAAAAAAAGTAGTCTAAATGAATGTTTGATAGTTTTTTTCTTTTTAGATTTATGTTTTAGTTTTTAATTTTGTAATTAAGTTTAAGTGTTTAACTTTATGATCGGGCAATGCTTTTTAATGTCGGGCCTAGCGGGTCGAGCCAATGAGACCCGACTTTTTTCGAGCCTTCTAAATTGAGGCCCAAGCCCTTGAAAAGTCGGGTGGGATGGACCGGACCTATGGGCCAGACTCAATTTTGACAGCTCTAGGTTTAATTAATCATTTGGTCCCTCGACTTCTCCGAAATTTTTTGTTTAGTCCTACCATTTTCAAAAGAATTAGTTTGATCTTTCATGCTGCATTTTATTGTTAAATTCCTCCTTTCCCCATTAACGTTTAAATTTATGTCAAATATTTTTTAAAAAACAACTAAAGTACCCTTACTTAAATCAATACACAAATGAGGGTATAGTTGTAATTTTGGATTCATTCATCATCTTCTCTCTATTGATTTACCATCACCGCCAATTTACTTTCCATTCCTACAATGACTATGCTTCTCTATGGAAAAAACAACACTATGGGTGTAAATCAGAACCATCGAACCGAACCAAACTAAACCAACATATATATATTTATTATATAATATATATTAAATCAACATATATATATATATATATATATATATATATATATATATATATATATATCTTTATTTATTATATAACATATATATCTTTATTTATTATATAATAAATATTATATTACATTTGTTAACTATTTTGAACCTTTGGATCATCTTATATGCATAATCTAAGCCTTTGATTTAATCATATATATATATATATATATATATATATATATATATATATATATATATAAACATATTAAACCAAACACAATCTTTATTATCGGAGAACTATTATTTCTTCCATTGTTTGGGTTTATTTTAGAATTTGTATTGTTTTCCTTATGATAATTTATTGTTAGTTGGTTATTTCTTAATTTTGATGTTAATTCCAAATTAAAATCTTGTTTTTATTGTTATTTTTAATGTTGGTTAATTTGATTAAAAATAATTTATATAAACCACCAAACCAAACCGAGTGGTTCGGTTCCAATCCTTACTCGATTTAGTTCGGTTTGAGATTTTTGGAACCAATAGAGGCGGTTCGGTTTGTGGTTTTGGTATAAATCAAACCGAACCACTTGCACCTCTCAACAACATTTAAAAAAAAGAATCACATTACTTCCATGAGAACTCAATAAATCAACCCAAATAGGCTTTCTATCAACCCAGATAGAAATAAAACCAAGAAAAATTGGAGATTAGCCCCAATTTTACTCCTCAGCCCCACTCTGTCTATTTTAAAGAAAAAATTGAGAATCAAACTCAAATCTTCAACCACTTTCTCTCCTCCAAGCCTCGCTACAACTGATTCAAACCCAAAATCAAATATCCTCCTCAAGATCCATAATCATCCCCAAATTGTGGATAGAGAGAGAGAGAGACAGCTTGAGGTGGCCGGAGATAGGGGGAGTTGAAGAGGGTATATCGTTTTTAGCAAAGATATGTGTATTGTTTGCTAGCTTTTACCAGGAATAATATAGGGAATTCCTCATCGCCTGTCTATTTTTGGATTTTATCGGCCAGTCGGGATCCGATCACTATTCTGAGCCCGATTGCCCGAGCCCTAATCGAGGAATGGCTTAACCTTTTGTCCTCGACTTTCTTCCTCAAAGCCTTTCCCTTCTCAATTCTTGGTCTTTGAATTTTTATCTTTTCGCACCCATTGTAGTGAAAGATGGGTTGATATTTACCGGAAGAATACGTCTCTGCTGAACAGGAGCAGACCGTAGACGATCCAGATACGATCGAAGGCAGAAAAGGTGGACCTGGCTTGAGGGACGATCAGCGCTGGTAGGATCTTTGAGTTCGGTGGCCATGGTTGGAGATGTAGTGTTGAGAGAGAGAGAGAGAGAGAGAGAGAGAGAGCAGATTGTATGGTTTTGAAATTACCAATATTAATGAAAAAGCCTTCATCAATTCAAACTAAGCCTCCGTCTTTTCCATCGACGAATCAGCACAGCTTGTCGACTTTTCAATACAAATGAATGTAAGGGTACTTCAGACTTTACCAACCAAAAGTTAGGGGTATTTCGGACTTTCCGTTTATGCATTAGACGGAAATTCAAACGTTAACGGGGAAATGGAGAATTTAACAACAAAATTTTGTTGGAATATTGGGGTTGATATATGGGTGAATGGTTAAGTCACCACAAAAGAGTTTAAACTCACATTAGATATATACTAGAAAGTATCCTAGTTTATATAGTGGGAGATTATGATGGGTAACATTTAAGTTACAAGCCATGTAGCCATGTCTTGCGTTATTTGGACAAAACGCTCTAACTCTAGCTCACGCTCACGCACTCGCCCGATCTCGTGCACGTCACCAAGTACGCATTGGGCGCTTTCGAGGCGCACTTTGCACTTCGCACGTGCACATTGTCGAGAAGGAGCAATTGGAGCCTTTCTGTTTTTATAAGAACTAGAAGGGAGGTTTGAGCGATAGTCAGGCATGATTGGTCACTGGACCAACACACCCTTTGAAATTGTGGGCGGCAGTTGGGGTCGGTAAAGATGTTGTGCGCAGCCTTGTCCAGATTCGTAGTAGGCTCGACTGAAGAGGCATAACTCTTTGAGTTGTGGGCAGCCTTTGTGACTTGTCTGGACAGTCACAACATTTCGGTTGGCAGTCCACGGGTTGCATTAGTTGGTGAACAGACTCGACCTACACTATATATAGACTCCTTCTTTTAGTTTTTCAACTCATCAAAGTAACAAATAAAATTTTCTCTCAGTTCAATACATCCAAAAAACAGTGTTTTGTTTCCAAAAGAAATCAAGTGTCTTTTCTTTATCTTTCGTCCTCTAGTCTTAGAAGAGAAAATCGGATCATTTGGTTCATCCGAAAAAGGTTAGTAAGTACAAGTTTAACTTTTGGACGAAGTGTTGTATATTGGGAGACATTTGCCATTGATCTGTTTTGCACCGATACAGAGGCAATATTTGTCTTAAGGAGATTTGCTTTGGCATACCTCGCTTCATACTTCGTCTATTAATTATGTGGTGAAGATACTAAGATAAATGAAATAAGCAACAATCTTAAGACAAATATTATCAGATATTTATTTTGTTTATCTTCTACTTCATCTCCTTATTTGATTTTTTGTTTTCATGACAGAAAATGGCTAATGGAAATGAATCCACTAGTGAAACTGTTGTAACCACTCCGAGTGCGTTTGCAAGCACTTCAAGTGCAAATCAGCTTGTTATGCCACCGGCCTCGCAGTAAATCAGCTTGTTATGCCACCAGCCTTACAGTACGAGAAACTGGAAAAGTTCAATGGAACCGATTTCAAGCGTTGGCAACAGAAAATGTTATTCTATCTCACAACGCTTGGATTGGTGAAGTTTTTGCGTGAAGAATGTCCTGTAGCGGAAGGTACAATTGATAAGGCAGCACAATTGGCTATTGATGCATGGAAACATGCAGATTACCTATGTTGAAACTACATCTTGAATGGACTAGACAACACATTGTATAATATGTACTACTCCATTCAAACTGCAAAAGGACTTTGGGAATCTCTCGACAAGAAATACAAAACCGAAGATGCTGGAACAAAGAAATTCTTTGTTGCAAATTTTTTGGATTTTAAAATGATTGATTCTAAAACTGTAATGAATCAGGTTGAAGAGATGCAAGTTCTATTGCATAACATTGAAGCTGAAGGCATGCAATTGAGCGAGTCTTTCCAAATTGCATGTATGAACGAGAAGTTGCCTCCTTAATGGAGAGATTTCAAAAACTATCTCAAGCACACGCACTAGGAGATGTCAATGGAAGACTTGCATGTTCGTCTTCGTATTGAAGAGGACAATCGTGGTGCAGAAAAGAGAGCCACTGCACGGAACATGGAAGCAAAGGCTAACATGGTTGAAGACTTCGGGTCTAAGAACAATAAAAGAAAGCATCACGACTCTTCTAAGAACAAGAAGACAAGTAATGAAAGCAACAACAAATGCTTTAAGTTCAAATGAGACTGCTACAATTGCGGGAAAAGTGGTCACCGGGCAAAGGATTGATGAAGCAAGAAGAAGAAACCTCCCCAAGCAAACATGACAGAAGTGGATACTCTCTATACGGGTGTTTCCGAAGTAAGTCTGTCTGATGTTGTATGTGAAGCCAACTTGGTGTCAAGCGTCAAGGATTGGTGGGTGGACACAGGAGCCACTCGTCACATATGTGCCGACAAAAGCTTATTTGCGGAATACAAAAAGATGGAACGTGAAGATTTTCTCTATATGGGAAATTCCGCAACCTCCAAGATTGAAGGCATTGGGAAGGTGATCTTGAAGTTTACATTGGGAAATGAGCTTACTCTCAACGATGTGATGCATGTACCCGACATAAGGATGAATTTAATTTCTGGTTCATTACTTAGTAAGAAAGGTTTTTGGGAAGGATACTTGCTAGATGGCATGTTTAAGGCAAATGTTGTTGTAGTGGACAAGAAGTCCACCTATTTGTACCCACAAATTATTAATTAAATTGACAAATCTATTTACTTGTACGAGTCTTCTAATTTATGGCATAGTCGCTTAGGATATGTGAATCGTGCTTCTTTAAGAAAGCTTGTAGGTTTAGGACTTATTCCAAAACTTGATTCAATGAAAGATCACAAATGCGAAATTTGTGTTGAAGCAAAGTTTGTAAAGAAACATTTTAAATCAATTGAAAGAACTAGTCAAATGTTGGGTTTAATTCATAGCGATTTACGTGACTTAAAGTTTGTCCCAACTCGAGGCGGTAAGAAATACTTTATTACTTTCATTGACGATCAAAGTAGATATTGTTACGTCTATTTGTTAAGTAGTAAAGATGAAGCAATGTATGTTTTCATCACTTACAAAAATGAAGTTTAAAATCAACTTGAAAAGTCAATTAAAGTATTAAGGTTCGATAGGGGTGGTGAATATGAATCGACAGAGTCTAGTGACTTATGTTCCAGATTTGGAATCATTCATCAAACAACCGCACCCTATACTCCCTAGCAAAATGGTATTGTTGAGAGGAAAAATAGAATTTTAAAAGACATAGTTAATTGCATGCTTGTAAGTTCTGGTTTACCACAAAACATGTGGGAGGAAGTAGTGTTATCTGCTAACTTTGTGTTGAATAGAATTCCACACAAGAAAATTGGTTCCATACCATATGAATTGTGGAAAGGAAGAAAAGCTTCCTACAAATTCCTCGAAGTGTAGGGGTGCCTAGCAAAGGTTGCCATTCCACCTCCTAAACGATCAAAGTTAGGACCTAAGACCGTTGACTGTATATTCATCGGGTATTCAATGAATAGTAGTGCGTACAAATTCTTAGTACATAAATCTGAAATAAATGGCATCCATGTCAATACAATTATTGAATCTTGTGACACTGAATTTTTCGAGGACGTGTTCCCTATGAAAAAGGATATTTGTGAAAATATTCCTAAGAGACCACGTGAAAGTGCTTCTGAAAATAATGAGGATGTTGAACCAAGAAGAAGCAAAAGAGCTAAAACTGCTAAAACTTTTGGTCCAGATTTTATCTTTAATTTTATGATTAAAGATAAGCCTCAATCATTTAAAGAAGCCATGAACAGCTCATAATCCACATTCTGGAAAGAAGCTGTAGATAGTAACATTGAATCCATTTTGCATAACAAAACTTGGCAAGTGGTTGATTTTCCAAAAGGTTCTAAACCAATAGGATGCAAATGGATTTTCAAAAAGAAACTAAAACCAGATGGTTCCGTGGATAAATATAAGGCTCGTCTTGTTGCCAAAGGATATCGTCAAAATGAAGGATTTGATTTCTTTGACACTTATTCTCCTGTTACCAGAATTACTTCAATACGAATCTTAATAGCCATTGCAGCATTGTATAATTTGCAGATACATCAAATGGATGTGAAAACTACATTTTTAAATGGTGATTTAAATGAAGAAATTTGCATGGAACAACCCGAAGGCTTAAAAGTAAAAGGACAAGAGCACAAGGTGTGCAAACTTGTTAAGTCCTTGTATGGTTTGAAGCAAGCTCCTAAACAATGACATGAGAAATTTGACAATGTCATGATTAGGAATGGTTTCATCACAAATGAATGTGATAAGTGTGTATACTCTAAGAAATTTGGTAACACATGTATTTGTTTGTTTATATGTAGATGACACGCTCATATTTGGTCATGACATTGAGGTTATAAATAAAACAAAGAAAATGTTTACCAATAACTTTGATATGAAAGATATGGGTGAAGCAGATGTAATCTTGGGAATGAAAGTCTCTAGAACCTCTAATTGAATTAATTTATCTCAAACACATTATGTTAATAAAATGATTGAGATATTTAATTCTCATGGTATTAAAGAGACTAATAATTCATTTCTACCCCCATATAGTTCTTCACAAGAATACTAAGAATGCGAAATAACAATTATAGTATTCCCAAATCATTGGAAGCCTAATGTACTTGATGCAATGCACAAGGCCGGATATAGCTTACGCTGTTGTAGACACCCCAATTCCGTATCTCTGGTATGTAACATGGCATAAAATATCAAGACCTATTAAAAAGCTAACGAATGTCAAGTTACATGGTAGAAAATGCAAAAATAAAAAAGCAGGATGCGTAAACAGTGAAATGCAGGGGGCCTAAGTGCCAAAAAGAAAGACAAAAAGAAGCTTGGGCGCCGCCCATAGCCCCTTGAGGCGCCGCTCCCACTTCCACTATGGGTGGCGCCCAATAGTGACTATTCTCCTGTAGCAGTTAGCCTTTGGTGCAATTATCTCAGTGTACGGTACAAGCCGATGAAGCACAGAAAGAGAAAACTTAACCACGAAGGAAAGCCTCTCCCAGCCTATAAATGAAGAGGCCCGGCTTGTTGAATTCACATAGTGAACACAGTGAGAACATGCAGTTAAAACACAGTGCGTGGTGAGTTTTCATCGTTCTCCCAAGTGAGCGCCGAAGGAATTTCTTCCTCTAGCCCTAAAGCTCCGCCAAATCTCCCCCAAACACTAAAACCAACCGGCCAAAGTAAAACCTAGTTGTCATGCTAGAATTCCGCCCTATTCCACCAGTCCAAAAATCCAAAAAAAAAAAAAGATGTTGCTCTGCCCGAATCGAGACGTCAAATCAGCAAAAAGCAAGCAGTTGCGCTGCCTGATTTCCGACGCCAGCAAGTAAGCAAAAGCAGTCAAAGCAAGCAGTTGCTCTGCCCGGATCCCAAGGCGAAAAGAAACTTTCGGAAGCCGTCACTCTGCCCGAATCCCCGCAACAGCAAAGCAGCAAAAAAAACTCCCTCTCCCTGAAGGACATAGTGAGCGCACCCTAGAATCTGCCAGAAGCTAGTTGGTACGGGATAAAACCCTCACGCTTCGAGAGGTAGGATATTTAAAGTTTGTAATATATAAAAGTGCTATTTAGATTAGCCCGATATAAAGAAAATAAACAGTTGTGCTGCCTGAAATCTTATAGAAAATAGCACTGAAAAGAGCCATGATTATGACCAAAATTTTATAAATGTATTTGTAAGTCCAGGAATGAGGCTGTTGTAAGTTTTGTATATATATATATATATATATATATATATATAATTCTTTATTTCAACTATTAAATAAATATAAAAAACATATTTAAGCCAAAACTATTTTGAGACCGAAAGGGCGAGTTGGGTGCCTAACCCCTTCCCACCTCGTAACTTAGCCTCTGAACCCTTTGGAAATATGGTTATTTTTTGTTTTCCTTTGTTTTTCCTTAAAATAAAGATGGCGACTCTGTTAATCATATTTTGAATTCATAATTGAGGCCGGGCGTATTCCACGCGCCTTAAAGGTTTTGAAACCACCTGCTTTTTCATCAGCGGGGGAAAGGTCGAAAAACGGGGCACCCACAGTTGTAAGTAAGCTAAGTCGTTTTAATAACAATCCTAATAATGAGCATTGAAATGCATTGTTAAGAGTATTATGATACATAAAACGAACTAGAGAGTATTCCTTGCACTATAGCAATTATCCTCTGGTAGTTGAAGGATATAGTGATGCAAATTGGATATCTGATATAGTTGAATCCAAGTCTACTAGTGGCTATGTATTTACTCTCGGTGGAGGTGCCATATCGTGGAAATCTTCTAAGCAAACTTGTATAGCTCGATCAACGATGGAATATGAGTTTATTGCTTCAGATAAAGCTGGAGAAGAAGTCGAATGGCTTAGACACTTCTTAGAAGATATTCCTCTATGGCCAAAAACATGTGTCTGCTATATGTATACATTGTGATAATCAAGCAGCTATAGCTAGGGCAGAATTTTTTTTACATATAACGACAAATCTTGACACATACGTCGTAGACATAACACCTTAGACAGTTACTCTCAAACGGAACAATTTCAATTGATTTCGTGCGATCAAAGGATAACCTTGCGGATCCATTTACTAAAGGTTTATCTAAAGAGATAATAAATTGTGCATCAAAAGAAATGGGGCTAAAGCCTAAACAAATCTAAATCAACTTGATGGAAACCTAACCTAACGACTGGAGATCCCACGGACTAGGTTCAATAGGAAAAACTAGTCATGATTGATTTGAGAAAAACACTTGGAAGTTTATCTTCATCCCATTTTTCTATGATGCAAAAGTGTTGCCTACAATATGGTAGAGGTTAAACTATTGCTTTTAATGATGACTATATCTTGTAAATAAGTACAAGTGGGGTAATGTAGGATACTTTTTATATGTAAATGTGAACGTGGCCGGTTCGTTAAGAATTACTCTTAGGCTAAATTTTCTAAAGCACTCGCAAAACCAAGAAAGTTTAAGGCCGAAAAAATGAACACAATAGAGAACCAAAATCTGATATGAGAGTTAATGTGTTTGGTCTATTGTTTAAACTTACAATAACGCCTGACAGTTCAATACGTTACGTACACTGATCAGCCAAGTAAGTTTGATAGATTCTTAATAAAAAAGGTTCAAAGCGAAAGCCACCTATCTTGATACATTGATTCCTCAACCATACTCTTCTTTTTCTTTTCCATGTCGACTTCATCCATTCATGTGGGGGATTGTTGGAATATTGGGGTCAATATATGGGTGAATGGTTAAGTCACCACAAAAGAGTCTAAACCTACATTGGATATATACTATAAAGTATCCTAGTTTATATAGTGGGAGATTATGGAGAGTAACATTTAAGTTATAAGCCATGTAGCCATGTCTTGCGCACCAGCTAGCTTTGCTAGTTGTTATTTGGACAAAATGCTAATGCTCTAACTTTAGCTCTCGCTTTCGCTCACGCAGTGGGCGCTTTCGAGGCGCATTTTGCATTTCACACGTGCACATCATTGATGTGCGAAAAACGCAACTCGATCGTGTGTCAAACCGAGTCTCACAATGGCTATCGGTGTGTGTCATAAAGCACCAACTATTAAATTGATTGGTCCGAAATATAAAGGTAGCTCGATCTCGCCGATCCTAAATATTTCTAAAATCATTTAATTATTGGTCAAATAATTAAAAGCATTAAGTTCACAAAATAGTAACCAACATGAATGTGTATTAAATAAAGAGATAGATTAAATTAAAACATTACATTGAACATAGAAAAATAATTGCATTCCATAAATAATTTAAGCATAAACCAATTCAACATTTACAAATTTAATCAACCCAAGAAATTATAACAACTATAAAAAATAGAGATATGAAGAATTAAATCGAGCAAATCACATTTCCGGGGTTGAAATCAATTGTAGATGCCTCGTTGGCTCTTGATTTGAAGTCCAAACCTTTAATGGTGATCAAACATTGGAGATTTAGTGAGAAAATGGGGTGAAATGGGGCTGCTGCCCCATTTGGGAGCAATGTCCCGAATGGGGACTTGTCTTTTGAAAAAATGAGGCTACCATATTAAATGGAGAGGGCACAAATGAAACAGACAAGGATGAGGGGAAAAATTGGGAAGACAAGGAGAGTTTAGGGGCAAAAAAGGGATAAAAAGGGCTGATGGGTCGCAGCAGCCATAGGGTCAAACCAGGGAGGAATACGTGGGTCCAACCTAGAAGAAATGGGTGAGGTTAGAGAGTGGAAGTGGGCTAGAATGCGGGTTGGTAGGCTGGAATGGAGCAGGGCAGACGTGGGTTAGCTTGGGTCCGGATGCATGCACGCGGGTCAGGGCATTAAGGATAAGGCTGGGAATGTGGTGATGTGGCATGGGCTGTGGAGAGAATCCAGAATTTCATCGGCCTCCCCTGTAATTATGAAGTTTGCTCCGGTGCCCTTAACCTTTCTGTTTGTTGGCGCCGCTTTCCTTCCTCCTCCAAGACTATCTTTTTCATCCTCCGTTAAAGCTGTTAGCCTCCGTTAGCCTCTGCCTTGCCTTGGACCCTTGACGGACTTAACGGACATTGACCGAATACTTTCCAATTCAACTTTAAAGCCCGGAATTGCCTCGAACTTCGTGCTAAACACCATATAAAAGCTCGATTATGCATGGAAACCTACATTAAGAACAAAAACAAAATAATAATATTTCCAAAGCATAATTAACTCAAAAATAACACAAAATAGAAGAAAATTCCCGGGCAAATTCGTGAAAATCGTGGGCTCATCATTCATCGTGAAGGAGCGATTGGAGCCTTTTTGTTTTTATAGGAACTGGAAGGGAGGTTTGAGCGATGGGCAGGCATGATTGGTCACTCGACCAACACACCCTTTGAAGTTGTGGGCAGCAGTTGGGGTCGGTGCAGATGTTGTGCGCAACCTTGTCCAGATTCGTAGTAGGCTCGATTGAAGAGGCACAACTCTTTGAGTTGTGGGCAGCCTTTGTGACTTGTCTGGACAGTAACAACATTTCGGTTGGTAGTCCATAGGTTTCATTAGTTGGTGAACAGACTCGACCTACACTATATATTGACTCTCTCTTCTAGTTTTTCAACTCATCGAAGTAACAAAGCAAATTTTCTCTCAGTCCAAGACATCCGAAAATAGTGTTTTGTTTCCAAAAGAAATCAAGTTTCTTTTCTTCATCTTTCGTCCTATCTTAGAAGAGCAAATCGATCATTTGGTTCATCCGCCAAAGGTTAGTAAGTGCAAGTCTAACTTTTAGAAGAAACGTTGTATCTTGTGAGACATTTGCCATTGATCCGTTTTGCACCGATACGGAGGCAATATTTGTCTTAAGGAGATTTGTTTCGGCATACCTCGCTTCATACTTCGTCTATTAATTCTATGGTGAAGATACTAAAATAAATAAAATAAGCAACAAATGCAACATGTAAAATTCTTTTAAAAATTGTAAGACCAAACAAAAAATTTCGGACAAGTTGATGGACCAAATAATTAATTAAACCTTTATATTTAGCATTACTAGTGATGCACCCATACGTTGCACGGATTTTACATGAGTATAAAATTGTATACTAAATTAAAGTTGAATAATATGTAATTAATTTTTTTTAATATAAACAAAATAAACAAAAAATAATAAACAGTAAAATTAAAGATAGAAAATCATATAAATTTTAAAAAAATACTAAAAATTTTGGAATTCTTTTTCATATACAACATTTTTCGTTGTACATGTACAACTATTGCAACTATAAATATCACGTAGTAACTCTAAACAAAGCGACATACAACTAATGATGACCAAAAACATGTTTTCAAATGAAGTCTTATATTAGACAATGACTTACCTTGCTTTTTATTTATAGACATAGCGTAAAATACGATCAACAAAAATTGTTTTATATGCATTTGAAAGAAATTATAAGATCAAGTGGTATCAGTAATATTTTTGGAATCAAAAGAGTATCACTATATATAATTACCTTTTGAAAGAATTCAACCTTCTAAAACATAGTTTCTTAGCTTTATAACAATTAATCTCGTGTCATTGCATAACTCAAGAGAATTGTCTATATTATGAAACAGCATTATTAGAGTTTCAACCTTCAAATTTAACTCACGAATTGAGATTTCAGAACATGTAATTTAATTTAAATATCCACGAGTATGTATCGTTAAAAATATTAATGTATCTATCAAAATGACACGAAGAATGAACTTAAATACAATCAACCTTCTAAATTGTTCATTGATACTATGTAATTAAAAAAATTGCATCATAATTTTTATATGACTATATAATTAAAATCAGAAACAAAAAAAACAAAAAAACCATATATCTCTTTCAATAACATAACTTATAATATATTACATTTCAATTTTTAATTACATAAAGAAACAACAAAAAAAGAGGAGAAAATGTCACCCTAATTTGAATATGACATAAAATTTTCGATATTCTTACTTATTTGTAATGAACCATCATAAAATCTGTTTTTTGTTTAGTTTATTGATTTTTTTCATCTTTTTAGTTGTGTAGCGTGCATTAATTTGATATTTACAAAATCTCAAGCATATATTGATTCATTTACATATTGTCTGCTTCATACATTGAATAAGTTCCATATTGACACCGTGTCATAGGTACCGATACAAAATCTAGTGATAAGTTAAACTAAAACGGATCCAAACTAAATAAAAATAAAAAATAAAGTCAGGCCCATGAGTATATTTTTTATTTGTTTTTTGTTTTAAATATTATAGAACCGTATTTCAAGATCTATTCAAAACAATCTTAAGTATTTTTATTTACCTATTTTTTATTTATAATAATACAAAGTTATTTAGTATTTTTGAATAAATACCATTTTTACGAATTTGTTATATATATTGATTTGGTTTGTAATTAAATATATGCACATGGACTCTGCCTGACTTATAAATAGAGTGTCTAGAAATTTGATTTCTACTTTATTTATGTATAATATTTAATAGTTATATAGCTTTGGTATGTAATTAGTTATATGCCCTTTATATGGCATTTTCAAATCTAATTCTCCAAATAAAAAAGTAAACTTAATTGTAACAGTTTATGTCAACATCATTAAATGAAATTTATCAAATTCAATTTCCATTTTTTTATATAAGCAGAATATAAGCGATTCCATTTTTGGAAAGTGAGTTTTGGTGGGAACTTTCAAAAAATGGTGCAGTTATGTTTTTATATATACTAAAACACAACCGTGCAATGCACGGTTCAATATTGATATAAATAAAGCAATATAAAGTTTTAATCATAACTATATAACTGAAAAATTATATGAAAAAAATCATGAGTTCAATATGCATATAAAACAAATTATAAATATGCTAATTTTTTAACATATCTTTAAATTGATATTGAAGTGACATGTCTTTGACGTTAATCATAAAAAACCATAATCAAAGCACTCGTGCAATGTACAGAGCTAGACCTGGCAATTGTAACCTATTACTTATTAACCCACCCAACCCAACCCAACCCACTAATTATCTAACCCAACCTAACTCATTAATATTTTTGGGTTGAAACAGATAACCCGTTTCGATCCAATAATATTAACATGTTGGGTTGAGTCGGGTTAAAACGGTTCGGACCCGTTATCAATTTCAACCCGTGACTTGTTATGCTATAAATTTATGTTTTTTGAGAATTGTTTTTGAGTTGAGTCGGGTCGACCCGTTTAAACCCGTTACCTATTTCAACACGACCAATTTTGACCCAATCCATTTCAACCCGTTTGACATTTGAGTTTTAATAAGTTTCGACATGTTTCAACTCATTACCCATTCCAACCTAACTTAACCCACCCAATTGGCAAGTCTACACAGAGCATGTATTCATATCAATACAATAGTTAAAACTTTAGTGCTAATAAAATAAACAAATTATTGCAACATAAAGATTATGAGTTTGATGTGTAGAATTGAATCTCATAATTTTGTAACATTAAAATTAATTTTTTTTGGCTCTCATGTAGAATTCAATTAAAAATCTAAACGTATAAGTAAATTAATAGAAGGAAAAAAAATTAATGAAAATCAAGAGTCTTTAGGTTTTAAAATGATTTACCTTTAGAGGAAAAAATCAATTTATGGAATAAAAATATTAAGAATTTCAGTTCAATTCAATTTCTAATATTTTTTCTAGATATATACAGCAAAATTTATATTTGAGCCCACAATTCCAAACAATGGAATTGATGTTCTCTTTCTCTCGTTCTCTACTCTGAAGTCTCAACAAAATTTAAATTCACTGTTGTGTTTCTCGTATTAAAAATGATATTAAAATATATACAAATAAATATATATAAATAAAAGTTACATTAATGTTAAAAAATTAATAGTGTATATAATATCAGACAAATGGTAAATTGTTTGTGATATAACATGTTTTGTCACAAAACCTTCAAAACTACACTGTACAAAATTGGTAATTTTTGCAAAATAATTCAAGTATTATGGTTCAATTTAAAAATCAAATATAAAGAAAAAAAGGAATAAAATTAGTATATAACCAAGAAAAATAAATGTAGGAGACTGGTCAAGGAAAATGAACCAAAAATTCAAACGATTGATGGATAGATATCGGAAAATTTGGTTTAAACCGGACTATGGATAACTTTTGGACCGCGAACTGGTAAACATCCATAAAACCACGTTGTTTCCTAAGTTGTTTATTAATTTTAATTTGTGATTTAGTTAACTAACAAACAAATTCGATCCAAGTGTTAATTAATTTCATCATCAGTACTTTTTTTAGATCTGGATTTTTAGGAAAAATTACTTATTTTACCAACATACTATATGGTAATGACACAATTGACCACACACTTTGTATAAAACAAATTTAACAAATATACTAAAATTTGAAATAAAATGTATGAAATGGACAAACAATTTATACAAAATGTGGCAAAATTCGTTAAGTTGCAGTCGAACTTCGTTAACAACTCGCTGACGTGGCTATCCTTGCAAGCAACCATGTACATGTCCACATCATCGCTGCTTGACGACTTGCAAATGGCCGTTACGTAATTGGTGTCATTTACCTTTAAAATAGAATACATTTGTTAAATTAATCTTATACAAAATACATTGTCAATTGTGTCACCCTCAATTAGTACGTTTGTTAAAAAAATAATTTTCCTGAATTTTTTAACATGTATATGTCACTAAAAAAACAAGAAATTATCCGGCTTTCTTTTTTTTACATGTAGCTAGATGTCTCAAAAAATTGGTCCTATCTCAATTTATAGATGTTTTTTACAATAATAACTTTGGTTATGATGAAATAGAGAAAAAATTGTCAGGTCTAGGTAATATTATAAATTGATTATCAAATCTGTGAATTAGTTTTACTTCAAAATGAGTGTATATGATTTAGTTTCATAGTCGTTGTTTTATTACATCTTTATTTTTCCTAGCCTGGATATTGATGCAAAGAAATTGACAAAAAAAACTTGGTTTTGTTATCTCTCATGTTTCTACTATGCATATTTTTTTTAATATACTAAATAAGAATGTGAAGAGGTTTTAGAATTTTTTTATTCTATCAACCATAATAATGACATTTTTTATGTTTAATTTCCAATGCAAAAAGTGGCTTATATACAAATTAAAAATGTTTCTAAATTTAGAAGGTTAGTTTTTGCGGGAACTTTCCATAATATACTCATCTCTTTATATATATATATACTCCTATATATATATATATATATATATATATATATATATATATATATATATATATATATATATATATGTGTGTGTGTGTGTGTGTGTGTGTGTGTTGGCTTTAGAGCATTCCCATTGTGCAATATTCTTATATATCTTCTTAACTGCGTTCCACTGCTACCTACACATTTTTATCTTCTTATTCACTTAAAAATATATCTTCCCATTGTATAATCTTCTTACACATCTTCTAACACAAAAAATATTAAATTTAACACTAACCCACATAAATATAACCCCACCCCACACACACACATACCCCAATACTAGCCGCCCCCTCTCTTCCCAAAGGGCCAAAGCCACCTTCTTATTTAAGAATGAATAATTTTCTCTCATATTTGGCAAAATAGGAAGTTGAACAATGGAAAAAATTTGGGAACTTCCTAATAAAAAGTTGGTTAAAATTAAACAATGGTGTTGCTCTTAACATGTTTTTTGACTTGTTAATTCATGGATGTTCTTAATATGATTGTCCATTTATTAGTATTTTGGTTATTTTTCTTCAATTTAGGAATCACTAGTAATACTGTTGTTGTAGCTAAGTCTATAAACAAGTTCAAATCGACTTTGTTCTATTGTGTGATTCTGTGAACTCTCACCACCTAAGCATCGCAATGATTTGGGAAACTTCAATTAACTAGTTCTGTTTGGTCATTTGTTTTTATATGCTTTGAATTACTAAAGCACAATTGGGTGCATATAATAACATACTCCCATTATCTCATTTTTGAGATGTTTTACTTAAAAAACTTATTTTAAAAAATTATAGTATAAAATATTATTTTGATACTAATAAATTACTAAAAATATTATTTTTTAAAAAGTTTAACTTTTAAAATGGAAATATTTATCCCAAACAGAGGGAGTAATACCCAAACCTTAGCTAAGTAGGTTACGTTTGGAAGTAATAAATGATCAAATTTAACAAAAAATTGAACAAGTTATTAGTTGCTAAAGTTTGTGTATTTTCTTAATCAATAGTCAGTAATTCACACGTGCGATGTTGAGTAATATATAAAAAATGTAAGAATATTATTTTTTTGAGACGGCAATATATGAAAATTAAACTAATAATTAAAACACAAAGAAAAAAATCGTTAAATCAACAAAAAAATTGTTCAATAATGAAAGTATAAAGAATAATCATCATAATATCATGTTCCTAAAATCTGATTAATGCATTTTTTTGTAGTGTTTGCGTTGACACACATATATAAACAAAATCGATATATAGTTTTGAATATAATGGAAAAAAGTTGTGTTGAATAAAATAAATGATTATTGTATAGATATTGGTACAAATTAGTGATCAGAAGTTTTGAGTTCAAGGCAAAAACTCAAAATGTTAGAAAATATAGAAATTAATTAGTGGAAAGAGAGATAGAGTAAAATCCAGGTAAGAAATGAATAGTGTTTGGGGAAATAAAAAAGCATAAAATTGCCACGTCATATATTGGTTTTGTTTATAAATAGATACTAAAACTTTGTGTTCATGCCATAGGCACGGTGACAGTATATCTTGAAGTGTCAGTATATATTAGTTACGTAATTGAGAGGTACATTACTTCAAGTGGTAGTTGAGGGGTGTTATTTGAACTTGACTCATAGTTAAGGAGGGTTGTTTGTAAGGGGTTATTCGTAACTGACTTAAAATCGTTGGATCTTACGGTCGAAATCGATCTAGATCGCCGAATAGCTTCAGTCAATTGACTGAGCTTTATTATCTATACATATATAAAAAGAGAGAGCAAATAATGGAAATATTCCGCCAAAAGTGGCTTTCCAAATTTAGAAACATTTATAATTTGTATTGTTGTCATATTTTTTTGGAAATTAAAATGAAAATCAATTAATGAAGTTGACAACAATTTTTCATATTCAAATGACTTTACAAATATCTTTAGTGCATTTAATGTAAACAATAATATTTAATATAGTTCAATATGATTTACGAAATGACAAGAAATAAAATATCAAAATAATATCAAATATTGAATAATTTATTCTATATCCGATTTTACATTTCTTTTTTTAATTTAATATTATTTTTATTGCATTTGTAATTGGCATATTGGCTTCTAAATCTTCACCACGGTAATATAAACTCCCAAAAATAAGATTAAATAATGAAACAATCGATTCATTATAAATTATTTGCCACCATTATTAATAATAGTCTTGACAAATAATTACAATGCAATATTATTCAAACCAGTTTAAAACCATAAATCAAAGTAACATAGTTACTTCCCATCACTAATTAATTAATTAGTTAATGATTTACTAAAGAAATATTTTTGGTAAACATCCAAAAGAATGATAATATTTTTTTTGTTTAGTAAAAAACGAATTACATTATCAGGCTTACTAAATGATGTAATGTTGAACATAGAATATTATCATTACCTCATGAAAGCTTTAATATTTTAACTAACTTTATTTAAAATTTATTTATCGATGTAATACGAAATATAAAAGATGGATGTCAGATAATTTTTTTAATAGCCAAAGACAAATTAGTAAAAGAACACGTGTATTAAATTAATGTTTCTCCATGGAGTATATAAAATGATTGTCAACCATAGTTATTTGCAACCGTATGAAGTGTATAAATTAAATGCAATAAATATTTTGAAACAAATCAATTTTTTAATGTTTTGAAGCTTAATTTATGAGTAATATGAGTAGTTTTATGAAAAGTTTAATTCTTCTTCATTCTTATAAATTTTAGATTATTATAGTTCTAAAATTTAAAGATTTTTAGAACCAGTCTGTTGTTCGAGGTGTTTATGTATTTTCATTATCCTAAAAAATGTTTTCTATATTTTATAACAAGTTTATATATCAATAATATCAATAAATTATATAACAGTCAGATTTCAAATAATTTACTTCATACAATAGTAATATAAACATACATAATTATAATATATTATAAAATTTATAGATAATTTCATATAAATTAGTAAATAGAAAAGACAAATTAGTAACCGAGTATCTACAATAAATTTACTCTTAACATTTACTTGTCACCGATAATGGTAATAGTCCAGAAAAATAATTATTGTATAAAGTATCAGCATATGCATTACTCCTATTACCATTCAAATATTTTGTGTTTAACCGTCGAATATTTATAAAAAATCAAGAAATTTTATATGTGAAATCTATAGATCGGATATAGACTAAGGTTAGATCGAACAAATAATTGATAAATTTATAAGAAAATAAATATACATCTAACCCAAGGGATGAGAGAGATGGCAAGACTACGGGCCAAACTTACATATCAAAAAATAGATAAATAAACAAATATATACATACATACATACATACATACATACATACATACATACATACATACATACATATATATATATATATATATATATATATATATATATATATATATATATATATATATATAAAAGATTTTTTCTACTCAATTTTAATTAAATCTGAAGCTTAAAGATAAATTTTTTAATTTATTTGTCTAGCCTACATGCATGTTTAAAAATCTAGGTCTAATATATGCAAAAAAAAAATCTAAATTAACAAATAAAAATCTTAGTATATTTGTCCAACCTACATGTTTAAAAATTCAGGTCCAATATTTGCAAAAAACTTAGTTTACAAAAGATATGTATTTATTCAACTTAATTGATAATAGGCCAATGTTAATTTAAACTTTAATTTTACAAATATTTACCAAAATATACAGATTTAGGATGCTTTTCTCCATTTTTTTTGAGATCCGAAGTCAAAAAGTGCATAACTGATGTTTATTTTTCCATTTTTGTCAGAATTACATTTATAAAACAAATGTCCAACATAAAAAGTTGAGATCAGAATTTTTTTATCCATTTTGAAAAACAAATTGGGAAAAAATCATATGCTCAAACAATTTCTCAGATATGATAGATCTAAGTTTCTATTTTTATAAACTGTTTTTTAAAGTGAAGATGCATACTGATATGCACTTGGATATAATTAATTAACTATATGATTTGTATATTTTCAATACTTAATTAAATTAAACTCTTATTTTTTAATAATAATTGAAATTCAAATTTGTATCATAAAAATTTCTTTCAAATTTTTATTTTTAAAAAATAAAAAGGAAATCTAAGCAATCTAGCTGTGAAATGGTTTGAGGGTATTCAATGTTAGAGTTTATTGGGGGGAGATGTGGCTACATATTCCGAAAAAGGGAAGGGGGCCTAGTGAAATATCAACTATCTGTTATACGAGTTCTCCCAAGGCACACTAAAAATCTAGAGCCAATAACTTTTGTTATTGAATAGTTGTATAAAAATATGTTATATAATATGTTATTCATAACATTTTAGTGATGATGGTTCTGTTTAGAGTCTGTTATTTCGACTTCAATTCCTTTTTTTATTAGATATAACAAACAGTTTGATATTTGCCTATTTAATATTTATTTATATATATAACATAAATATTTGTGCTTTTTTAAGGTTATTTGAAAATCACCAATCCAACATTTAAATGTAATTTTTTGTGGTGCTTTTATTTGGTAGCAAGAAATGTTATCTCGATGTTTTAATATTAGCAATTCAAAGTACATTTATGTCGTATGCAAAGATAAATACGACTTCATATTTTAAACCCACCCCTTCTAGAATTAAAAGTAACAATCGTACATTTTCAATGATAAATATTATATATAAAGCAGTATTCCAAAATTTATAATAATTTTTTCAAATATATGTGATTTTCTAGCTTTAATTTTAGTGTAATTTTTTTATTTTGTTTACATTAAAGTTCTTAATTGTATATTATATTCAATTTTATTTAAGTATATGATATTCTAATATTCTATTTGGAGGTAAGACAATTGTGTTTGGTGGAGATTTTTGATAGATATTGCATGTGATTCCAAAAGGAAGTACACAAGACATAGGTCATCCTACTATTAATTCATTGTATTTGTGGAGATATTCACATGTATTGAGGTTGACAACTAATATGAGATACAAAGTATGGGTTCAACAAGAGTTCCGAATAATTGAAACTTTTTAACGATTAGATTGCGAAGATTGGCGATGGTAAAATTGGTGAACCAAATGATAATTGTGCTTGTGTTGATATTCTCAACAGTTACAATTGTTGCTTAAGCAATTCAACGATCCAATCGATCAAATTGTACAAAACACATATCCTTCATTTGGAAGCAGTCCCGTTGATTCATCGTTTTTGGAAAAGAGAGTTATTCTAGATCCGACTCTTGATGTGATTAATTCAATAAATGATTACACGGTATTGAAGAACAATTCAAAAGGAAGATTGTTTTTGAGCTCATATTTTTTGTTTTATTTTGATAGAAATGTTGATCTTTTGAACGATATAGATATTTCTAAAGTTTTAAATGGAATTTCATGTTCTGGAATCATAAATCATGAGTTGAATTTGAAGGTTGGAACTTCATTAATGTTACTTCGTAACATCGACCATTTCCTTGAGTTATGTATTAGCACACAATTAATTATTACAAGGCTAAGAAACCATGTTTTAGAAGGTCAAATTCTTTCAAATAGGCATTCTGGTGGTACTGTTTTATTTCAAAAATATATCTGACACCATCTGATCATAGAATTCCATCCAAATTTCAAAAAGACAAATTACGCTGATGGTGTCTTACGAAATGTCTATAAAAAAAGTGTCTAACGTCATACTTTTTTTGAAAAACCATATTTTTAGTCATGATCATTATGTCGCTTTGTCTAGAGTTACTAATCGTTAAGGTTTTTTTGTGATAGTAATAGTTGTAATAATCGTACATCTTCAACGTGAAAAATTTATGTGATTTTCTTTGATTTTACTATTTATCAAATTTTATTTATTTTATTCATATTAAAATTTTAATTGTATATTATTTAACTTTGATTGAGTATATAATTTTACAACCAAGTATAAATCGTGCATCGCACGGATGCATCACTAGTATAGTTAATATTGATTAATGATTAGGGACGATCCGAAATTTAACTACAATCGAATGGGGCAAATGATAATTTATCAAAATTTGAAAGTGTGGCTGGGCTGGGCTGGGCTAATAATAAAACAGTGTTAAGTAGGATTTTGCTCACATGACCCAGTCCAGCTACACGCTGAACTCAGCCCGCATTTCCACTTAACAAGGAAGACTATAAACCCTAGCATCCATTTATACAATCTTTCTTTTGACGCGCACACACTAGGCACTAGCGACAGACATACAGGCAGCCGGAGAAGTAGGAGTAGGAGGAGGAGCAGCAGCAGCAGCACCAGCAGACATGGAGGCAGCGAGAACGGTGAAAGATGTTTCGCCTCATGAGTTCGTCAAGGCTTACGCCGCCCACCTTAAGCGCTCCGGCAAGGTCTTCTCTCTCCCACTGTATAATGTATATTGATACACGCTTACTGATCGTAGGTATGGACTGCTAGTATTTGATGGGACGCTGCTCTTTAAATTGCAACGTAATTAAAGCTCAGCATCATTTCTGTTCAAGATCTAAGCGCAATATACTGTGTTTGAAAACTATGGCGCACAAATTTGATCACGAAACAGGCCCAATTCGCTCGCACTTTCGGGTTTACGTTATTTGAAGACTATATCGATGCTTTCTGGTTCTTACTTTGCGTTTGAAGTGTATTACTGCTTTATTTAATGACATTCATGTTTTATTTTTGTGTTTTTTTGCCAAGATAGCTTTAATGTCTGTGTTTTTTGTACGAACGTGCCTCTCAATTGAGTTTAATTTGAATTGTGTTATTATTTTGAATTTTTGTCTTGATCTAACATACTTGGCAATTAGCTGCTTTGGTAGAAATTCTGGAGCTTGTCAATTAGCTATGTCTTGACATCTTTAAGATTAATTTGCATGTTTAGCTTGTGTCGTTTAAATTGAAAGTGATTGATGTTATCGTAACACTTGGTGGTAAGGGTTTCATAGGGCTGATATTGTGTATTGAAAGTAATTTCTTGTGGGTTGGGGAGTTACACAGTCACTTGTGGTTGACCATCCACTGCTAGCTTGCTTTATTCTTGGCTACCAAATAATCTCATCTTATGTGGACCTTTTTTCTGATTTACTTAAATCTTTTATTGGCTTGTGTGTGTATTTTTAATTTAAACAGTAGTCTAAGTTTGACTACACATCTTTAAGTGGTTGTATCTACCTCATGTTGCTGTCTCTTAAAGTTGATCAAAAATTGATCTTTTCATATCTTCTTTCTTGTTAAAGATGTATTGCACTCTGGGCTAGGCTGTTTTATATGTCAAATTTGTAGTATGATTATTTCAACGCTCATTGTTCTTTTTCACTTGCCATTTTTGCTCTTAGCTTTTATGTTAGCATTTGTTATTGTGTTTATTCCTAAAACTTTTATGTTAGATTCTGTTTTTCACAAGAGTATTTCAATTGTGTTTTTTCCGATTTAGATATTAACAACACAAGTTACGAGTAGGCCTCTCTTACGGAAGCAAAGAAGTATGTGAAAATTCATGAACAATGCACACTACATTTATGCCTTGTCTTGAATTAACTCCTTTCTTTGTTGAAGGTGCTACTGTCTAGCAAAACTTTGTTTTGTCAGCACTTCGTTAATGCATTATATATGAGTCTGAAGTTAGGATGTATTTGCACCCAAGTTTTATCCTACTCATTTCTGTAATAATTAAAAGAATTTTGTCAAAACTGGTTTAGAAGTCCTGAGATAACAATGGACATACTAAACTCTGTCTTCTGCCAAGGGAATCAGTTAAGTAAGGTAGCACTATTGGTGGAATGATAGCTGACTGTGACATTCTTGCGGGTTTATGTGGCAAGTTTTTATCATTACTACTTGGACAATTGAAATTTTGATGGTTGTGGGCGATGAATTAGATGGTTTACAATGAAATTCTTTTGTTGGTGCTCTGCTGATGCAATCTTTTTTTGTCTCTTTCTTCCTACAGATGGAGCTTCCAGACTGGACAGATATTGTCAAGACTGGTACATTCAAAGAGCTTGCTCCTTATGACCCTGATTGGTACTATATCAGAGCTGGTAAGTTGGCTCACTTCTTTCATCGTTACCTTTCTTGCTTGGCACGGTTTGTCTGATATTCACTCCTTTGCTTATTCCTCTTACTTTGTTTGGATAACAGCATCGATGGCAAGGAAGATCTATTTGAGGGGAGGTATTGGTGTGGGTGGTTTCCAAAGAATTTATGGTGGGCGAAAGAGGAACGGAAGTCGCCCACCTCATTTCTGCAAGAGCAGTGGCGGTATTGCTCGGCACGTTCTTCAACAATTGCAGACCATGAACATTGTTGACTTTGATGCTAAGGGGTGAGTTCTTGTGATGCATGCTCTCATTGTGATCTATATATGCTCTGGCACACTACATGCTTCATTCATGGGGAATGCGTACAGACCCCAATTTGTCTCTCATTTCTGGTGTCCCTTGTTCTTCACTATTGCTGTGAAGCGGTGGAAAGGTGTATTTGTGTATGCATGCAAGATCAATGTGTATTATACTGATGCATTCTTCTTCCTTGCCAGTGGGAGAAAAATCACATCCAATGGACGGAGAGATCTTGATCAAGTGGCCGGAAGGATTTTTGTGGTTACCCCTTGAGAGATGAGCCAGGAGTGTTTTGGGCATGGATACTTCAGTTTCTTATTTATTTTCTCTCTCTATATATTGGAGCCTAGTAAGGGTTAGGGTGCTGGTAAATCAGTTTTCTTCTCGGTCCACCAGATTCCCATATGAATGTGGGTTTTTTTCAGTTAGTATGTTAGTTTTTTCTGTGCAATTGACATTGTTTTAGTTCCTCAAACACTATCTGTTTGTTTGTTTGTTTGTTCTTTGCCATTTTCATTTGCAGCTTATTCAAAATTGTTAGTGATAGCAATTCACTTTACACCTAGTGCATGTTTGGATTACAGTAGTCAAGATTCCTTCCATCTTGTATGGGCGATTGTGTAATGTGATTTGTCTAAAAGGAAATGGAATGGAATGACCATTTTTTGAAATTAAATGAGCACATTTATTTTTTTTGGTGACTATACTTTATAAAATGCATTTTTATAAAGAGTGTCACGTTAATCATTTTGTTTGATTTTTTGGAAGAAAAACTTAATTTTTTTTATGAAAACCTGAAATTGCCCTTGCTCATACCACATACATGATGCATTTAATCCAAACTCACGAAAAGAAAAGTCCAAAGCTGCTATCAAAGGAAAAATCGATGATGTGTGTTGAATAAATCTTCCATCACGATTCCCTTTAACCTCATTGGCTGAGTGAGAAAGTGTTAGACTCAAGGTCCGCCTCCTTTTGTAAAAGGATCAGAAGCTGGCTTGGCAAGTAAGAATTGTAGTCTGTTGGAGATAATGGTTTACTTGGTGATATGGGTTTCTATGTTTCTAGGTCCATCCGTTACTTCGCCGTCAATTTCGTGAACATGGTGAAAGCTGAGGATGAAGAAGCTGATGGTGAAAGAGAGATTCAGATGTGGTTTTGATTTCCATTTCAGATCTGTGCTTTGATTCTTGTTGGGGTTTCGTGATCTGGCTTTCTCTATTTGTGAGGTTGCGGGCACTTCGCCGTCATCGTCATAGTCAGCAATTGAACTCATCAATTAAAGGTGGCAAGGTTAGCAATTGAAGGAGGCAGTCGCACAAGACGGGAAACTATTCTTGGGTTTTGTACCTGTTGTGTGTTTGGTGTAAAAAATAGAGTAATTGTAAAGTTTGGATTGAAAACTATCCACTATGTAATCTGGTGAATTGCATTGCAGAAGAATTCAATTACTGAGACTATCCCTTAATACAACCTATATAAAGGAAAACAAAATTAACGGCTAATTAAGCAATGGCTAACTAAGCAACTAATAACTAAACCCCCTTCAAGTATAAACCATTAATTCCAAGCACACAAACTTTCCAGTGTAATGGCATTGAGAAACCTCTTCCACTTAGAGTTGCTCTCTCCATATTCCATATTAACTTGGTCTTGATTGGCTGGATTGATCTCAAAGGCATTCAATCTTCTTGAGTTAACACCTTCACTGTTAATACCCTCCCCACAAGTTGAGGGTTGTATAAACTCACAATCCCCAACTTGGAAAGAAATCTCAAATGCAGGCTTTTCCCCAAAAACTTTGTGAAGATATCTGCCAACTGATTATTGGTGGAAATATGGTGTAAGGTTATAAGTCCATTTTTTATCTTCTCACGAATGAAGTAACAATCCAATTCTATATGCTTTGTCCTTGCATGATAAACTGGATTACTAGCCACAGCTATTGCTTAAGAACTATCACAATGTATTGTGACAGGAGTAGATATCTCAACTTGCAAATCTTTCAATAAACTGTTAAGCCATACAAATTCACAACAGGTTGTTGCCAAAGCTCTATATTCAGACTCTGTTGAAGATCTTGAAACAACAGACTGCTTCTTAGAATGCCAGGAAATGATTGACTTTCCCAACATCAAGCAAAAACCTGTGATGGACTTCTTGTCATTAGGATTTCCAGCCCAATCACTATCACAAAACCCCTGTAAATGCAACTGATTATCAGAAGGAAGGTAAATCCCTTAATCTGGTGAAGCTCCAACATACCTTAAGACTTTATGCAGGGTTTCAAATGAGGCTCTCTTGGAGCCTGAACAAACTGGCTCAAACACTGGGCTGCAAAAGCCAAATCAGGCCTTGTGACTGTCAAGTATATCAATTTCCCAACTAATTGTCTGTAATGAGAAGGATTTTCCAGAAGAGTTCCTTAAGTGATTAAGAGCTTTCCATTATGATCATAAGGAATAGTTAAGGGCTTGGTATTCATAAACTGTGCAACTTCCATTAACTCCAAAACATACTTTCTTTGGTTCAAATTGAGCCCATCCATAGACCTCAAAACTTCTATTCCAAGATAATACTTGATAGCCCCTAAGTTCTTTATAATGAATTTGTCATGCAGTAATCCCTTAAGGTGATTTATAGACTCTATGTTATTTCGTGCCACCAAGATGTCATCTACATAGACTAATACTGTGGTGAATGTAGATCATTCCTTAATAGTGAAGAGTGAATAATCTTCCAAGGATTGTTTGTATCCAAGATTAACTAAAAAATCAATCAACTTTGAGAACCACTATCTTGAAGCTTGTTTCAAGCCATACAAGGACTTCTTCAACTTGCAGACACTTCTCTTATTTTGTCGAGGTCCATATCCTTGAGGTATGCTCATGTATACTTCTTCTTTTAAGTCACCATGCAAGAAAGCATTGTCTACATCTAATTGATGCACCTCCCAATGTTTAATAGCAGTAATGGCAAGAATGGCTCTCATAGTAGCCATCTTTGCCACGGGTGCAAATGTTTCTGAATAACATATCCCCTCTATTTGATTATATCCCTTTGCTACCAACCTTGCTTTGAGTCTTTCCATATTTCTATCTGATTTATGCTTGACCTTATACACCCATTTTCATCCAATGGCCTTTTTTCCCTGTGGCAAGTCTACAATAGCCCAAGTATCATTGTCTTTAAGGGCCCTGACTTCTCTATTCATAGCTTCAACCTATTCTTTATGTTTATGCTGTACAGCTTGGTTATATGATCAAGGCTCTTTTATTTGTGACATGAAATTAATGCATGATTGTCTAGCGATCTTGGTGAAGATGGAGGAAGCCACATAATCTTTTAATCTCACGGAAGGATATTTGGTCCTTGTAGACATTATGGGGATTTGTGGGATGTGAATGTCATTTGCAAGCACATTTTGTTCAGGGATAGGGTCTTGTTCTGCTTCATTGTGTCCATTAGAATCACAATGGACTTATCTGAATGCAACATCATTATCATGTGAAAGATTTATATCTACAAATGGTCTTCCAGGTTAATTGCATTCTGCTTTGTTAAATGGAAAAATAGATTCATGGAAAACTACATGCCTACTAATGAAAACCCTTTTTGTATCAAGATTATACAGATATATCCTTTTTGTCCAGTAGGATAACCAAGATGAATGCTTCTTATAGCCCTAGGTGCAAACTTATCAGTAAGATGTATAGAAGCAAAACATAAACAACCAACAATCCTTAAATGATCTTATGTAGGTGCAGTTTTGAAAAGTAGTTCATGTGGTGTTTTAAATTTTATGGCTGCTGTGGGTAACCTATTAATAATGTGAGTTGCAGCCATGAGACGATATCCCTAGAACTGTATAAAGAGCCCAGCATGAAACCTTATGGCTCTAGCCATGTCCAGAAGATGTTGGTGTTTTCTTTCCACAACACCATTCTGTTGTGGTGTCTCAACACAAGAGCTTTGATGAGCAATACCTAGATTAGTAAGGTAGGGTATAACTTCGGAGTTATAAAACTCAGTTCCATGATATGTTCTACATAATTTTATGCTGGTTTTGAAATGATTTTGGACATAAGCATTAAGTTGCTTTAAGAATGAAAACACATGAGTCTTAGTGGACATTAAAAAGGTCCAGACATTTCTGTTGTCATCATCAACAATTGTTAGGAAGTATCTACAACCATTCATTGTACTTTTCCTGTATGGACCCCAGAAGTCACAGTGAATAGGATCAAAACAGTTCTTACTCTTGATCTTACTTAGAATAAAAGGCAATCTGTGTTGTTTGGGTAAAAGACAAATGTCACATATAGTAATGCATTTAGTACCAAGGTTTTCATTCTTACAGAGTGAAGAAAAAGAAGTAATCTTCCTAAGTGTGCTCAAAGAGAAATGTCCTAATCTGTGGTGCCACCTGATGATGTCTTTATCCCTGGATGTGTTGGAGCAAATATGATTTTTAACTGTGGGGGGGGGGGTCTGTTTTGAGAAGATAAAGTCCCCCATTAAGATCACCAATAGCTATTATTCTGATCTTCTTATGCTCCTGGAAAATACATTTTCCTTCAGTGAAATGAGTATGACAATTAATTTGTACGACAAGTTTAGAAATGGACAAAAGGTTGTATTGAAATCCTAGTATGCAAAAAACATCTTCCAGTGCCATATGAGGGTTCATGTAGACTTTTCCAGTATGTGTAACATTAACAACATAACCATTAGGTAAAACGAGTGTGACAGGATGATCAAGACTCCTAAGATCATGCAAGAAATACAATGATGTACAAATATGGTCAGTTGCTCCAGAATCTATGATCCATGTGTGCACAAAATGGATATTTTTAGTGTTATGATTGGAGATGGAAGTACCTGCCAAATGTGTCATTCCAAGGAACTTTTGTCCAGATTGACTGGGAATACCATTGTGATCTTCATGGTTATCCTTCATCTTTAACATGGATAACATTTGATTCATCTGGGCTTGTAGTTGCTCCAGACTGAAATGACCTATGCCATTTTTGTTGCTCTCATATGCATTTTTGTTTTGAATGGATTGAACTTGCATGGCCTTTGGATTTCCTATATGTGGTTGTCTTCCATAGTTCCCTTGATTGGCCATGGATTTACTTGTTTCACCTTATGCAAAGGATGATTAGGATTGCCAGGATGTCCTATAGGGAATTCTTTCATCCTATAGCAATCTTTTTTAGTGTGTCCTTCCCTTGTACAGTAGTTGCAGAAAATCCCTTTCTTGAAGGGTTTCTTGTTAGATCCAGGTCTATTATGCGAAGGAGCAGAATTGGCCCTATTTGGATTAACCCGTGATTGTCCAAACTGAACAAGGTTGGTTGCAAGGAATCCAACTTCTGGTGTGTACCCCTGCCTTTGTGTTTCTTCCTGCCTAATCATATAATATGCTTCTCCAATTGTTGGTAGTGGTTTCATTATGAGAATCTGTTCCCTAATGTTCATATAACTGTCATGGAGACCCATTAGAAACTGCATTAGGTGTCTTCTTTGCTCTCTAAGTTCTTGATTCTTGGCAGAACCACATGTGCAATCACATTTACAGGTTGTGATGGGGTCAAGAGTTGTACTCTCATCCCACTATCCCTTCATCTTGTGGTAATAAATTTCGATAGAGCCTGAATCTTGTTAAAGCCTATATAGATCTTTCTCCAACTGAAACACCCTGTGTCCATCAATGTTAGCAAATCTCTCTTCCAGTTCTTTCCAAACTAAATTAACATTGACAACATATTTAAGACTATTGCTTATCTCGTCAATCACAACATTGAGGACCCAAGAGACGACCATGTCATTGTCCCTTGCCCATAAGGGGAATACGACATCATCTTTCTCTTGGACTGGGAAACTCCCATCCACGATCCCAAGCTTGTTCTTGGCCGAAAGCGCAATCTCCAATGATCTTTTCGAAAAGCTGTAATTTTCACTCCTTGCTAATTTGGTTGAAATCAAGACAAGACCAGATGGTAATTGTTATGAAGATAAAGGGGATGCATGTTGGAATCTATTCCAATTTCCATGGTGGTTATCTTGTTCTTCGTATTTGGGTGGTTGATTTTAGGGTTCGATGTTTCTTCCGTCATTGTGTAAGAGGGGAAACAACGGAAGAGAGTGATGGATTATCAAGAACCAGAAACTTGGCTCTGATACCATGTAAAGTTTGGATTGAAAACTATCTACTGATGTAATTTGGTGAATTGGATAGTAGAAGAATTCAATTGCTGAAACTATCCCCTAATACAACCTATATAAAGGAAAACAAAATTAACGGCTAATTAAGCAATGACTAACTAAGCAACTAATAACTAAACAATTACAAAGAGACCCCTTCAAGTATAAACCATTAATTCCAAGCACACAAACTTTTCAGTGTAATGGCATTGAGAAACCTCTTCCATTTAGAGTTGCATTCTCCATATTTCATATTAACTTGGTCTTGATTGGCTGGATTGATCTCAAAGGCTTTCAATCTTCTTGTGTTAACACCTTCACTGTTAATAGTAATGGGAGAGTGTTGTATCCAATTGGATATTGGGGCAAACCCAACGGGGGCACAAGATGACACTTGTGCCATTCTTAGTTGATGTCCAGTGAATGCAAAGTGGACTTCATATGTTTCCTATGATTATCGATTTGAGTTTCATAGGATTTCATGTGTCGTCATTGATTTCAAGGTGGCATTTCCAAAATTAAAATACTGGTAATGTTGTGGTAAATATATTTTAATATATTTATACAATATATGTAGAGGGAGGGATAAGAGATAGAGATGGGCGTAGCTGGATATTTTGTTGATGATTTAAGTAAAATCATTGGTCATTTGGTATAATCGGGGTTATGTTTCGAAGATGGGTGAGCTCGGGAATACTACACTGTGAATCTGGGGGTGCGGAGTGCACATTCACATAAGTTTCACGAGCTTACGGGTGTTAAATAATGACTGTTCCAAAGGTTACAACAGTTTGAAAGGATTTTTGATTATTTGCAAAGGGACACATATAAACTATATATCAGTTCCATCGTCTTCTTTTTTCGGTTACAAAAATTCACAGAAAAAACTCCAACAGTAGTCTCTCGTTTTCAGTGCCAGAAATAGGAGGGAACTTGTAGTCTTATCCCATAAGAATATTTGTGTAACCCTGAGCATCGATAAGGGTCGAATAATTCTTATAGAAAAGTGCGTTGTGCACGATTCTATAATATATCTAGGATATTTGTGTTCGACATTGTTGTAATCAAAATTACCCAATATATTTGGCCAGAGACAGAGATGGCGACGTGAAGAGAGAAAGAGATACGACTGGAAAAGGTTGTTGTTGGTCGGATCTGTGAGGGGTCGAATCGGTGGATGGAGGTTTGGAGATGGTAAGGGATACTTTGTAGGTGAATTACTTTAGTCGGAGAAGACAGAAAGCTAGGGTGCGAGAGAGAAGAGATAGGTCGGAAAGAATGAAGATGATCAGAACTGGGATTGTCCGAAGAAGAGAAGTGGATGGTGGGGTTCTTCGTCGGAGTCGAGGTCGAAGACTGGCGGTGGTGTTGATGTTGATGCTTGACCTAAGTTTAGAGGATTTCGTGAGAGAGGATAGGAGCTGTGCGATGGCGTGAGAAACTACCTCGGGACTTTTTTGTGTGAAGGGGGGGGGGTGAGAGCACATAACTCAGAGAGGAAGATGTTTCAAATTTGTCAAATGCCCCATCAAAATTCTCGCGGCTACTATTTTGCCCCCAATTTTCCAGCAACACTCAAAACTATGGACATTTTTGTCTTTTCAACGAATTCTGTTAACATCAACCAACTTGTGAACCAAATTAATACTTTTTGTAAAATATAGTTACCAAATTGTGAAAAAATATAATAGAGTGAGCTTAACGAACTTTCCGTAATAATAAAATGACCAAATTAAGAATTAAACCTAAAATTATTATAACCAAAGAAATGCATCTTTTCAAAACAAAAGGTCCATGTTACATATTTATTTATTTGTATATATATGTTTCATTTTAAATAAAAATATAAATAAATGTATAATTTTGTGTGTAAAACTTTCTAAATAAACAAAGTACACAATTTAGTTGTTATTTATATTAAATAAACTACTAATAATATTATTTTTTTAAAAAAATTAAATTTCAATATTAACTCTTTGTCCGGAAAAAAAAGAATAATTATTAAAATTGTAAAAATATAAAACGGAGTGAGCAATGAGTATAAATTTGGAGCGAAGCAAAGTAGAGGGGAAATCCCCCAACATGATCACGTGTCCAATACGTGTTACTATATTTGACAGTCTGACTAAGAACAGTACGGGCAAGGAGCGGAGCAAAGGGCCCCGCCCCGCCACTCCCCTTACGCTTTTGCGCCACGTTGAAGCCGGAAGAGAATCTGAGAATCTCTCTTTCTCTCTCTATCTCTTCATATGGCGAAGTGTGAGAAGGAGATCGTGATTTAAGAAAAAGCAAAGAATTGCAAGGGACGGAAGAAGATTGTTTGGAGATTGGAGATTGGAATCGTTGTTTCGCGGGAACCTTTTTAATCTTCCCCCTCCCTTAGGGTTTTATTTCACCGACACGATCCCCATCCTCTCAATCATCTCGGCATCACCTTCGTAAGCTTTCTTTCTCTCTCTGCTGATCGTATGTTTGGTTGTCTCTGTGATTTGCTAAATCTATATATTAAACTGTTGAATAAGAGGCATAGGCAGAGATATAGTTGAGTCCGTTGCTAGTGGTGGATTACTATTTGTTACTGAAATACTCCCTACTGTTAGTTGTTGTTGTTTGTTTGTTTGTTAGGCTATCGTATCCTTTCCATGCCATTTTTGTTGATTTCTCATTTCATGAATAATGTAGTGAGACAATCACCAGAGTATTTACAAGTAATGATTGCCACAAATGAACTTTGTGTGAGATTATAAATATTAACAATTTACTCTTTGAGGGGGAACATGCCCGAAAATAGGAACTAGGATTTGTCGATGGATAGTTTTGTGTGAGATGGTTTTAATCACTTTATGCCTGTTTGGAGATATCCTGTTGGGTTTATGGTATGCTTCAACCAACATTATAGTTAAGAAGTTATTTCATCGATGTCGATAGGGTTTTATGCTCTCTATTTCTGTAAAATTGTTTTTTTTTTCTTGCTAGTTATACTTTGGATTGTCAATTTCTTCTTTGTTCCATGGTCTGGTAAGTGCTTTACGGGATGACTGATTTAGGGATCAACTTCACAAATGTTAACAGTTCATCTGATAATAGTGCAGCGTAAAAAAATATTTTTGGTCACATATGAAGAAGAAATAATGATTTGGGCTGTTGTTAAGAGATCATCACATAGGAGGGTCTTGCACCATGAACATATGTCACCATCTGGATGGTGTTATCAATATGCTTTAGGTACTATGTTGGCATCCCTACATATGAATGCTCACAAAAACATATACTTGATGATGTTTTGACTTAGTTAATGGCTAGAGAGAACTACTAACCATTTTACGCAAGTACATCCTATTATCTGGATTAACAAATTGGAGTTGCTCTCTCCTTCTCATGTAAGTTGTGTATTTTGCAGGTAATTTGTAATTATCTTTTCCAAAAACTTGGTATTAGGTATATGTCCTACCAGCCTGACGTTTTACTGGGGCTTGTTGGAGTGGAGACTAAAGGAAGACATATAGAAGATCAAAAATATTCATCGTTGGCTCTCAGGTCATTTGAGTTGGCTTTTGTTTTTTGTCAGTTACTGACGCACTGCCTTCTATGTTCATGTAGAATGCAGAAAAATAGACTTTAAAGAATGGACGACTTTAGAGAAGCTGAGGTTCTGCTTGCCAGTTGGATTAGTAGTAATCCATCTGAATTGGCAGAATCTCGTCTTTTCTTGATTTCTTGTTTTATTGCTGGACTTATCGGAATCCTGACTATTGCCTACACTGCCTTCCAATGGAGAAGAAACATCAGTCTCAGTTGGATGAAAGCCATTGCAAGATCAAAGAAGAACCCAAAAGCAAGGGATAAAGTTCCTGTAGCTCCTCATACTTGGATTTTAGAGTCCGTGTCTCGTGGGAGAAGCTTGAACTGTTGTGTATGCTTAAAGTCCATGTCACCTTCTCAAACTCTTGGGCCAATGGCAGCTTCAGAAAGTTTTATTCACCATTGTAGCATTTGTGGTGCGGCAGCTCACCTTAGCTGCTCCTCGAATGCTCACAAAGACTGTAAATGTGTGTCTATGATTGGGTCTGAGCATTTGATGCATCAATGGGCTGTCCGTTGGACAGAGGTAGCGGATCAACCTGATGAAACAACTTTCTGTAGCCATTGTGAGGAGCCCTGCAGTGGTTCGTTTCTTGGGGGATCCCCAATATGGTGTTGCTTATGGTGTCAGCGCCTGGTACATGTTGATTGCCATGGTAGTATGTCTAATGAAACAGGTGATATTTGTGATTTGGGCCCATTTAGAAGGCTGATTCTATCACCACTTTATGTTAGGGAATTGAACCGGAATACTTCAGGTGGAATATTGAGTTCCATCACTCATGGAGCCAACGAGATTGCTTCTTCCGTTCGTGCTAGTATTAGGAGTCAAGGTAAGAAAAACAAGAAGGGAAAAGAAGTCTCTGCAGACACTAGTAATGACAGTAATATTGGTGAGTCATCTACAGAAAGCACGGCTGACACTACTCAAACAGTTATTGGTTCTCATAAGACAGAGGAGAACTGTAATGGTAGCATGATTAGGGACAGTCCAGATCAGCGACAAGATGGTGATGTCGTCAGTAAATTGGGGTCGAAGCTGAGTTTCAAAAGAAGCTCATCAGTCAATCAGAAAGACGAGCTCCAGATAGCAGGGATGAAGCAGAGATATGAGTTAAGTGATTTGCCTCCTGACTCAAGGCCCCTTTTGGTTTTCATTAACAAAAAGAGTGGTGCTCAGCGAGGGGATTCTCTCAGGCTACGGATGAATATTCTCTTGAATCCTGTTCAGGTAAGATCTTTCGGCAGAAAAAGTTTTGAGCTACTCACTGTTTCTGCATTCATAGATTGAAGATTTTTCATCCTTTCTGGTGAACCACTAGCAGTTAGTCAATCTTTACTCTTTTGTAATATCTGTGATATGCCTCATAATAATTGGTTACCAAGACTTCATTGAAGTACTGATGCTGATTAGAAACTATATTGTTGGGGGAACTACAAAAATTCAACCAATCACATGCATTTGATAAATTTTTGACTGTCATAGAGTTTTCCTCTTTGTTACTAGCAGTTATTGCTTGTACCCCTTGGGTTGAAAATTACTTAAATGTCAGATAGTTATTGCTTGTACCATTTTTGTTTAAGTTCAGATGTTGTCTCTGGTGTGGTAACGGTTGGTATAACTTTTAACTTTAGTCCCTTATTTGTTATATAGGTTTTTGAGTTGAGCGCTAGTGAGGGCCCAGAAGTTGGTCTCTACTTGTTTAGGAGAGTGCCCCATTTCAGAGTCCTTGTATGTGGTGGAGATGGTACTGTTGGTTGGGTATTGAATACGATAGACAAGCAAAATTTTGTTTCTCCCCCTCCAGTAGCTATTCTTCCTGCTGGAACTGGAAATGACTTGGCCCGGGTCTTATCTTGGGGAGGTGGTTTGGGTTCGGTGGAGAGACAAGGAGGCCTTTGCACAGTGTTGCACCACATTGAACATGCTGCAGTGACCATTCTTGATCGTTGGAAGGTTGCCATTGTGAACCAACAGGGAAAGCAACTTCAACCTGCAAAATTTATGAACAACTATCTTGGTATGTCTGCAGGTTTCTTTTCTTTCTTTCTTCCCCCCACCCCGCCAACTTTATCCCTCTGTTCGTCTTGTTCAAAAGTAACTACCATGATATGTAAATTTGGTTGATTGAGCTAGAATCGTTCAATTCTTTGAACATAAACTAAATTCAAGTTTAACTTTGGTGCCTTACCTGCGATTTTTACTTCAATTTCCATGATAAACCATATTGGGTCAAGAAAATCTTCAAAATATTTGGTTAATTTTTAGTCTACATTGTCTCTGCTCTACCAACAAATGTTAACTGTTGAGACTTTACTCTGTATTTAACTTGGTTATACTGAGATTTTTTATCTGACTTTGGTTCCCATCTGGGCTGCTTGTGCATGGAGCGATACCTGGTGGTTGGATTCGTTGATGTGTTTGTCCCAAGGCTAGTTTCTATCTTTCCTTTTTGTCTTCTAAATAGTTTCTGTCCATTCTCCAGAAGATTAAGCTTTAGAGGCCTATCTGTTACTACCTACTCATCTATACATAAAATGTGATGGAGATATCTATTCTTCGTAGTCTTAGTATGGCTGTTTTGGTGATAGCAGTTCCTTGATTTGGTCTGCATTTTGAAGGAGCGACTCATTAATTCAGAAACTGAATCATCATTCCAAATTGTAGCAGCTAGTTGAACCCTTTTCTCATGATCAGCATGAGGAGTGTCGGTGCATAATATTTTTGCTTATTTCTTTTTTTGAAATCTTTTCTCTACTTTTATATTGTAGCATCCTGGACTGACCTCTGCAGATTATTTTGTGTTCACATTTCATTGCTGTGACGAACTTGAGATTGTATTATTGCAGGGGTTGGATGCGATGCAAAGGTTGCTTTGGAAATACATAATCTAAGGGAAGAGAATCCAGAAAAGTTCTATAACCAGGTTCTTCAAACACTTGCAGAATTGAATTTCAAAGAAATTGGTAGGAACTAGGAAAAAGTAGTGAGATATGTGCATATTTAATATTCATGCACCCCCTCCCCCCCAAAATCACAATCTAGTTATAGGAAGTGGAGGGAGTAGGTTTTGACATAGCGAATGCCAATTTTTGTGGTGAAGTGTCTCTCATGACTTGGCCAGAAATAATTCACTTTTGATGGCAGTCTATCAAGTAAATTATGTTTTTATAAAGAAGCTGGTCAGAGAATTATTTGTGTTTGTTCGACTCTGTATTTGAGTAAATATTTAGCATTAGTGCTATCACTTTCTGGTATTTTAAGAAGCGATTCGAGAATATAGGATACTTGAACTTAGTTTTTCCTCAGAGTAGCTACTTGTTGGATCTTAGTTCATGATTCTGATGGTACTTGGTTGATTTTCTTTTCGTACTCATTATTCTTTTCCTTGAGCTTAAAATACTGGTATTCTAACTGCAGTTTATGAATAAAGTTCTGTACGCAAGAGAAGGTGCTAGGACTATCATGGATCGAACATTTGCTGATTTTCCTTGGCAAGTTCGAGTGGAAGTAGATGGCGTCGAGGTAGAGGTCCCTGAGGTGAGTGCAGACAGTTCTAAATTGGCAGAACTACCAATATTTAGTGGTCTATTCCTTCTACTCTTTTCTGTTTTGTTTTTCCATAAGCTGCTGCCAATCCAGATCATGCCGCTTATTTTTGCTACAAACAGTTTATTCATTATTCTCTGGGGTTTTGACTGATCACAGGATGCTGAAGGTGTTCTTGTGGCCAATATTGGGAGCTACATGGGTGGAGTAGACTTGTGGCAAAATGAAGATGAAACATACGATAATTTTGATCCTCAATCTATGCATGATAAGATGCTGGAGGTTGTGAGCATATCAGGCACATGGCATCTTGGAAAGCTTCAGGTAAGATTTTGATTCGAAGATGCGTTTTGAAAAAAAATTCTGAATGGAAACATGTAGGATTTCTCGATTCCTGTGTCATCTTATCAAAAAGTTCAGTTCAGCACTGAGACTATTTTCAAAACTTCAGGAAAAGGCCAGAAACCAGTGAAGTAGCCTGGCGCCTTTTCACTGAAAACTACGACATTAAATGTTAGTGAAGGTGTAGACAAAAACCTAAATCATCTGAAATAAAAGTTGACATTAATTGGCCTTCCGGTTGGGAGCTCCGTCAATCTATATTCACTTGAGGGAAATTGATTAGAGTTCTTAAAGTTGCATTGCTCGGTTAGGCTGAATTTTATGTTGTACAGGTAGGGCTCTCTCGAGCTCGAAGGCTTGCACAAGGGCAGACAATCAGCATTCAACTTTTTGCTCCATTGCCGGTTCAAATTGATGGGGAGCCATGGTTGCAGTTACCATGTACATTGACCATATCACATCATGGGCAGGTTCTCTCTCTCTCTCTCTCATGAATGCACTTCAAAAATGAAAATTTGGTGGTTAAGAAGTTTTATTATCATGACTGCATTTCAAATTGAAAACTTGGAGGTTAAGAAGCTCTATTAGGAGTATCATTAGTGGAAGTATTATTATTATAATAATAATAATTATATATATATTTATTATTATTATTACTTTTATTTTGATAAGTAGTGGAAGCAGTATTCTTTAAATTACCATGCAGGTGTTTGAGTTCATTTGCTGCTCTCTATTTCCTTTTTCTTTTAACTCAGGTGTAAAGCTGTACTGTTTATTTTTTTCAATTGTTGATCAATCAAGCATAACATCCGTAGGGGTGGCAATTTGAGGCACAACACGATTGGCTGACACAAACACGACACGAAATTATAGGGTTTGGGTTGGGGATTATACGGTTCTGGCCGTTATTGGGCCAACCCAATAATACATGATAAAAAATGGGTTGTTATCGGCTATCGAGCGTGCTTGATAAGCACGAGACGATAAGGCACATAACTCAAATATATATGTTTTTAAAATATAATTTTTAAAATTTACTAGGGGTTGTTTACTTCTTCTGAACTATTTTTATTATTATTTCATAGTTTTATCATTTAAACATCTATGACTTTTAAACTACTCGACTATTTATATTGATAAATTTTCAAAATATATATTAAAAAATCAAAAATATATATTTTATAATGTTTATTGAGCTTAACTGGCCTAGCGGGCCTGACTAAATAAATCAGACTTTTTTGTGTATCGTGTCTATTGTGTCGTGCCATGCTTTTTGTGTTTTTATCATGTCGTGCTTGAGTTTTAATATTAGGCACGATAAGCTTATCGTGTCTTGTTCGTGCTTGTTGTGTCGTGATCTGTATCTTGACATGAGATTAAATGAGTCACCAATTGCATAAGCTGGACTTACTGGTGAATGTTGATAGGATGCTTCAATTTTAAAGCAACTTCATCATTACAATTTACAACTACCTCCTTTCCATTTCATACTGCCGTTACTCAAAGAAAGATGTTTGGTTGTGTGGCCAGTTGTTGAAGATAGAGGGGTTAAGATATGCTCTAATGTCTTTAGTCAGTGGTAAGTTCGTACTCCATTAACATTAAGGCTTTGTCCCAGCTATATAATTCTGAATAGCTAGGTAATTCTGATAACATGTACTTTTTTTGGGTTTTCCCACAGAAAACTCCAAAAAAGATTGGCAGAAATTTATTTCTGTTCTGCGTAGTGACTATCTATATTAAAGCATAATATACATAGTTGTGGCCACTCTCCAGGAGTGTTAGTTTGTAGATGAATTGGTTTTTTAGTATCTTGTCAAACTCTGGTAATGCAACACAAGGTCTTGGCTTCAAATCATCCCATTTGCATGTTTCCCAGAATTGCGATGCACATGGTGTTTGGTGTGTGATGCACCAGTGCTTATCTTTCCTTCCACGCTAGACATGAGGAGGCATGGTGTGCATTGTTGGACCCTCTCTCTAGTGGCTCAAGCTTTTATATGAGTTGGTTTTAAAAGATAGTGTGATAAGAAGTAACTTTGCTGGGTCTTTTTTACTTGTTCACAGGCCTTCCTGCTGAAGAGAGCAGCAGAGGAGCCTCTTGGTCATGCGGCTGCCATGATTGCCGATGTGCTGGAGAATGCTGAAACCAATCGAGTGATAAATGCATCACAGAAGCGTGCTCTTCTTCAGGAAATGGCACTTAAGCTATCTTAGAGGTCTCCTACCTCATTTTTATCTTTTTTTCCCCTGTATGGAAACCAATATATGTTAGTTGTGAGGATTTTAGCTGCATATTTTGTTTAAAAAAAAGAAAAAGAAAAAGTCCTTCTCTTCTTGGAATAGCTGCTAGCTGAAACATGCTTGTACACGAACCTTTATTATTATAAATACAAGGAAAGCATTTTTGTAATGACCCTATGTATGATCCAGTACAAAAAGAAAATATTTGAAAGTGTATTGACTATCTGGTATTATAACATGATCAGCCACAAAATTCAGAATCTTTTCCTTTGCCCCTGGTAAGCCTGCGTTTGACCTTCCTCCATAGCTGCAGGATGAATTCCTTTGTGTTCTTTGTGGTACCTTCCAACTGTGAGCATGAAAGTTTCTTCGGTGTATTTGCACTTTGTCTCCAAATCCGATTCAGCTGCTTGCCGTAGAATGGGGATGACTTCAAATAGCGAGAGTAAGGTGACAAAGGAGCATTAGATCCCTGAATTGTGCGGTTGAGCTGTTTTGCAACAGCCTGGAGCTCAAATGAGTCATAGAGGTTGCTAGCCTTGTTTCTAGGGCTGAACCTCCAGGTTGGGCTCATGAGATATGAGGGAGTATTGCCCGGTGGTTTTTCTGTACTACCTTTGGGGGACTGACTTGTGCTTGAAGCATTTCCCATCTTCTGGAGCTCTTACAACTGATTCTGAAATGTGTACAAGGTATGCTTTGTAAGTAACGTGGGGTTTGAATTGAGTTCCTTGTTAACATAGAATAGCATTGGTTTTTATGATTTCATGTTTGTTTTCTCTCTTGGAGTTGGGACTCTGTCCTGTCCTGACATGTAAGATAAAAGAAATGTACCATATTTTATTTTATTTTTCACCTTCCTCTTATGAATTTTTAGGGACTAGTCTTTTGCTCCTTGGAGGCTTATATGAACTTGTTATTTTCTGGTACGACTCTGCTCAGCTATATAATTATATATGATGATTGAAACAAATCCTGAAGAAGTCTGCTTGTGTGGGTTTTGGAGTAATATCTTTGTATGGCATTGGCAGGTAAAATGATGCTGATTAGTGATTACTGAGCCTAAAACTGGGACGGACCCCTCCCTTGGCCTTTGACAAAGATTTGGCTTGGCAATTGGGTGGTTGGAATGAGTAATTGGATGAAACATGGCGAAATCCATTAAAATCCAAATGTCACGGGTTAAAATGGGTTGGGTCGGAATGCGTTGGGTTGAAATAAATAATGGATTAAAGCGGGTCAACCATTTCAACCCAAAAAAAATCCCCTCAAAAAACATAAAGCTTTAGCATAAAAAGTCACGGGTCGAAATGGATAATGGGTTTAATCCGTTTAATCCGAACCGATTTGGTAATATTATTGGGTCAAAACGGTTTATCCGTTTCTACCTAAAAATATTAATGGGTTAGGTTGAGTTGGGTAATTAGTGAGTTGGATTAGGTGAATTAATAGATAATGAATTACAATTGTCGGACCTAGAATAATACACACCTACTTCTTATTCAATAACTAGTGATACACCCGTGCGTTGCACGGTTTGTACACATGTGTCAAATCATATACTCAATTAAAGTTGAATAATATATAATTAAAAACTTTAATATGAACAAAATAAATAAACGATAATAAACAGTAAAATAAAAGAAAGAAAATTACAGAAATTTGAAAAAGTTATTATAAACTTGAAATACTTCTTAATATACAACATTTGTCGTTGAACCTGTACAATTATTACGACTATCACTAACACATAATAACATTCGAAATAAATAAAATAACTAATACGTTGATATAAATAAAAATTAATTAATTAATTAATGCTAACAAAATAGATTGATAATTGCAACTAAATATTATAAATTTGATATATATAAATTAGTTAAATAATTTTAACGTAAAAATTAAAATTATTATATATATGTTACCTAACAATATTACTGAAATTCCAACATTCATTCAACATATGATTAACATTTATAGAACATTTGGTTCCATTTAAAAATTCATAAGTATAAATATGTTTCAAAGAAACAACATTTATATTATTAAAAAAATTAGATAAAATTTGGGGCTAACTTATCCTTGATTATACTATCTGAACAATTAAAATACTAAAGATTTAGATGATCCTGCTATGTCCTTGACCCAATCTCTTTTACTTTGAAAGATATAAATTACACCACTACGACAATTAGGGGTGAATAAATTTTTTGGGGTGAAATTAGGCCGGTCCATATTTAAAAGTTTTTTCAAAGCATTTTTTGGGAGAAAAATATTACGATACCTTTAATGAACCGAACATGTGTGTGCAAAGTATCATTTCATGCATCGATTTTGCATCAAAATGCACATATAGAATCATATTTGTACATCGGGATTTTAAGCATCATCGATTTTGCATCGTAATCCACAAAATAAAATCCAATTTAAGGATCGAGAATCCAATTTGTGCATCAGAACCTCAATTGAAACCAATTTATGCATCACAAATCCATTTTGTGTATCGTGATTCAAATTAATACATTGTGATTAACAAATTGATGCATCACAGTGTGTTGAGTAAGTGATCTTTAGCGTGCTTTTGGCTCATTAATAGCATAATCGTCTTTTTCCGGTTAAAAAAACATTAAAAAAACTCATGAAAGAGGACCGGCCCGCAATTACTCCAATTTTATTTTAAATCAGACCAAACCAGAAAAATTTGACCACGTTAATTTATTGATTTGGTTTCAATTCTAAACTTTAGTAAAATCAGATAATTTGCCCAAAACGGGGTTGGTATATATTTTGGACCACTTGAATGGTCTGACCAGCGCAATGCGTCAATTTTTGTAATGCAATGCGAAATTGAAATGATTTATTATAGGACAGTCCACTTTCATTGATATTTAACCTCTTAAATACCTTTTTTTTCAATTGCATAAGTGCACTTTGTTATAATTCTTCCCTGAATGCCCTTGTCAGTTGAATACGATGTCTCTTCTCATTGCAATGAACTCGCCTCTCTCCTCCCCATTTCAGCTCTGTTTTTTATTTATTTTGTTGAAGATTAGTAATTTTATTGAATTGATTAGATCCCCTAAAATTGCGTATGATAGAGAAATTACGACTGGAATTCGCAAGGACGGAAAGTAAAATAGTATCACCTTAATTTCTCACTCTATTTCCTTTTCATAAATCGATCTTTAGTTTGAAGAGTGTCTTCTTCATCATCATCATCATCATTTATGTTTGTGTGTTTGATTCAAAATAGATTCATTGTGTTTGTTGTATTACTATGCACGTAAACAGTTCAATGAAATGCTTGAATATAAATTTGTTTGTTGTTGGACACTGTTTTTTTAAATCCTGATACATCAATTTTAAATCACAATCCATTATTTGTGAATCGTGATGCATCGATTTGGATTTGCGATACAGGAAAGATACATCAATGAATAATTTGTTTGATTATGTACAGGAAAGAAGATACATAAGGTTTGATTTATTTTGTGATGCATCCAATTGGAAAATTGATGTATGAAAACCATGCATCGCCAAGGGACATGAGGTCTGATTCATTTTGCGATGCATCTAATGGAATTACGATGCATCAAAATCATACATTGAAATTTCAAATTTATGCATCGTCAAGGGACATAAGGTCCAGTATATTTTGTGATGCAACCAATTAGAATTCGGATGAATCCAATTGGAATGAGTAGTTTCGTCTACATTGTTTACTAAAACACCTTGAGATTAATCTTTCATTTACGTGCAACATTCGCTCTCAACCTTCGTTCTTAATTTATGAAAGTTGGGTCTTGTAATCCTTTGAAGCAAGTTCATTCCTTCACAACCTGAATTGTGATGCACCGACTTTGGTTTTGCGATGCACTGCGTGCCTAAATTGCAAGGCACAAACTTTGGTTCTGTGATGCACAGCGTGACTGATGCAATGCATCGGCTTTGGATTTATGATTGTGCATAATGTGCGCATGTTTTTCTTTTATTAATGACATATTCGTATTTTCGATTTGAAAATGTCTTTTTGCGGTTATAAAAAGAGAATACTATAAAGGTTGAAAAGTATTGAAAGGGAACCGACCCGAAATTCTCCCAAATTGAAATAGGTAATAAAATTAATTCATCACATTGAAAAATTGATGCAATTTAAATTGATGCATCACAGTGTAAAATTGATGCAACATGATCCATTTGAGTAAGTGATCCGTAGCACTCCTCAAACCCATTAAAGGTATCGTAGTCTTTTTTAACACCCAAAAAATGACTTTTTCGATTAATAAAACATAGAGTACTGTAGTGATTCAAAACTTATCAAAGTGGACCGACCCGGATTTACCCCTCAAAACAACGTTAAGAGTCAACAACAAATCATAGTTTGTTAGTCTCATTCATACTTGCTCACTCTTGCGGTGTCTTCTATTTCTATGGCTCTTTTCTTATAGAATTCTAGAAAATTCTACAAAAATTTTAAACTCATAACCCCAAGTTAAATTAAGTCATATACAATTCTTTACATCTCGCTTCCGAAAAATTCAAGCCACAATTTAGAAATCCACCCAACGCAAGTGTCCACTTTTTGCATATATGGCGATGGAAGATACGAAATTGTCATGCCGAAGACTTGTTGATAAATTAACAATTTTATGAAAAATGCATTTAATGATGCATTTTTTAAAATTATTTAGAGAAAAAAATTTACATTTTGCAGATCTATCATTTTATTCTACCTAATAAAGTATATTTTCTGATTTATTTGAACTACAATACAATTTCTCAGTAATTTCGTTTAATTTCATTATTATGTGTCTAAATATGAGACACACATAAATCATAAATTATTATATCCCAATTTTTAAAACGTGTATCGGTTTCAAAAATATAAAATCATATGTTATTTTTTTGGTTCGCATAACATCAAATCCAATAAAATATACAAAATACTAAATATGTGTATATTTCTAAATATATTTCCACATCGACGATATAACACGTAATTTGTTATTGTGTCTGTATGTGTGGGTTTTTTATCGACATCTTTTACTTTTTCTAGGTGATTTATTTAAATTATCGGCTATTGTATTATGGTAACTTTACAATAAATTATCTGATACTTGTAATATCTTGGACAGATAGTCTCATATCTTCATCATTTTTGCATGATGTAACGGGGGAGCAAATAAATATCAACATTACTTAAATAGTTAAATCAGCTTGAACCACTGTCTTCACATATTCTGTGATTTCGATGTACCACCACCACTTTCTTTTTTTATCTCTTCGGGCCAATCAAAAGTATCAATAGACAGATTTTGTTCGTTTTATATAAAAATCAGTAAGATTTACTACCTTTATCAAAGGAAAAGTTTAATATATTTATATTGGAAGCCATCATTGAATCTCTTTGAGGAATGAATATTCATGTGACTATCCTTCTTCCAATACATTCAAATACAACTGAATGAAATAATTTGTCAATTAATTATTTTATTGTTTTGATATTGTATTTCTTTATTAATAATTTGATATTCTGTTGTAACAGTAAATGACAACAAAAAAAATTATTATTATTATTATTATTATAATGACAATCTTGTAATTGTTTTCATATTGTATTTATTTAGGATTTATCCTATATTTTTTTATATTATTCAATTGATTAAATATAAATAGAAATAGAAATGTGAAAGGGTTTTGAATTATTTTAATACCTAGGTATCAAAAACCGATATATTAATAACTCTTAAACTAAACAAAAGTGTTACCATTTTTGGAAAGTTCATTTTGGCGGGAACTTTCCAAATGATGCACCTCTCTTTTTATATATGTATAGATTAGTAATAATGTTCATATTGGAATCGATCCAAAAACCAGTCAAATTCAAACATAAGATCATACTTATTTTTTAAATCAAATCAAATATGAACATCGTGAGCTCGAGCTGATGCCTTTGTGCGCATAACATGCCCAATTCAAATTGAATTAAGCTAAAAAAAAAAAACAAAGGCTCTAGGGTTAAGAAAGCTTCTTACTAAAATTGATACTCCCTCCGTCCCAAAATTATTATTCTGTTTTTTTTTGTTCATACTAAAATAATTATCTTATTTGAAACTTTCATTTTTAAGACAATACTTTTACTACTTTATCTTTACTTTTTCATATTATTTATTATATTGATTAATTTGAATACTAACACCGTGCTATACTGACATCGTCCCATACCGGCGCCGTGTCATAAGTACGAACACAGAATCTAGTTTACTTATAATTTGTATGGGTTGGATATATGTACACTACACAACGAAAAGGAGAGAAAACTCAAATACCTAACAAAATAAAATATTTTACTTCGATATTTATTTCATAAGAAAACCAATAAATAAATATTTTAATTGTGACTACTGTTAAAATACGAAAAGAAAATTTTATTGTTTTTTCAATAACGAAAACTCAGTCTTCTTCTTATGGGGGTTCTTGGTTAACAACAATGGTTGGTTTGGAAACATGAGATGCAATAACTTTGTCAATTATTTCTACATACACATGACACAAAGAAAATTCAAACACATTCATTTAACCAAATTTTCTGATTCATCTGCAAAACTCGAATCCTCCCACATATTATCATATAAAATCTAACACGCGAACGGAGATGCATTTTGATCAAGATTAATCTATCCTAAAAGCTAAAGAAAATGACAATTAAATCATTAGAAACCAATACATATGCCCAAACAAACGAAACCACAACAATGAGAAAATGTGTAGTATACTATAAAAATAAACTTGTGTCCGTACCGATAGCATGGTGCCAGTATGAGCATGATCAATGTATAAACCGAGCATGATGAAAATAAATTAATGTATCCTTAATGTAAATTACATACAAACATCCCAAAAAATTAAAGAAATAACATATTTTATTGGTCGTAAAAGTTTATAACTCATCTTAAAAGAAAATTTATAACTTATCTTAAAAGAGTATAATTAAGCATAAAAAACATTCTCTCTCTGACACACACACCAACCCAACACCTATTAATTGAAATAAACTTAAAAATGAAAATCTCTGCAAACAAAAACCAAAAAATAAATTGAATAAGACAGAGTGAATTAACAAAATACTATTTTGAAATCGAAATCACAAAGATTTCAGACCAATAAGGGAAACTAAACACAGCTTTTAAGAAAGTAAAGAAATTAAAATACAATATTCAAAATTAAAAAAGTTGATTACAAAACTTAGAAACTAATTTTTTTCAGACAAAAATTAAACTGATTCAGTTAATTACGATAACAATAAAAAAATTAAATTACAAACATTTAAAATTACAAAAAATAATCACAAAATTTACGAACAATTTTTTTATAAAAAAATAAATATATGTAAGTAAAACATAAATTAAAATGAGATATCGTTGATTACGATAACAATCAATTAAGAAACTACAACTAAATATTTGTAAAATCGTAAAGGTCGTTTTATTATTAATGAACTACTAAAAATATTATTTTCTTTAAAAAATGACTTTCAAACGGGGCCTCTTTGCTCGGAACGGAGGGATTAATTAATAATTTGTTTACGAAATTGCTGGCCGAAAAAACGGGCTGGTCAAAAATTAAATTGATTAAGTTAAATACGATAACAATTAAAAAGAAAAAAATATTTCAAATTACAAAACTTACGATTTTCTTAAAAAAATTATTTGTAACTACTGTTAAAATACGAAAAGAAAATTTTATTGTTTTCTCAATAACGAAAACTCAGAAACTGATTCAGTTAATTACGATAACAATAAAAAAATTAAAATATAAATATTTAAAATTACAAAAATTAATTACAAAATTTAAGAACAATTTTTTTATAAAACAATTAAATCTAAGCCAAACATAAATTAAATTGATATTTAGTTGATTACGATAGCAATCAATTAAGAAATTACAACTAAATATTTGTAAAACCGTAAATGTCATTTTATTATTAATGAACTACTAAAAATATTATTTTCTTAAAAAAACTAACTTTCAAACGGGGTCTCTTTGCCTGGAACGGAGAGATTAATTAATAATTTGTATACATTATTGAGGGCCAGGAAAACGACCGACAAAAATTAAATTGATTAAGTTAATTACGATAACAATTAAAAAGAAAAAAAGATAAATATTTCAAATTACAAAACTTACGATTTTTTTTAAAAAATGATCTGTATACGAAATTACAGGTCGAAAAAAAATTAAATTGATTATGTTAATTACGACAACAATTAAAAAGAAAAAAAACAAATACAAATTTTCGCAACCATAAAACTGTAAAACCTTAAAATATTAATCGTAAAACTGTAATATCTGACTTTCGCTGTAATTGTGTTTGATAATTTAATAGTATAAGGAAACTCAAAAAAGAGGAGGTTACCCAAATAAATGACAGCCGTAGATTGATAGTAAAAAAAAATTAAATCTTAACATCTAAATAGCCCTAGTCAATTACCTATCTTCTTTATAATATAGATGATTAAGTTAATTACGATAACAATTAAAAAGAAAAAAAAACAAATACAAATTTTCGCAACCATAAACTCAGAAAACCTTAAAATATTAATCAAAACCGTAATATCTAACTTTCGCAGAATTGTGTTTGGTAATTCTAATAGTACAAGGAAACCCAAAAGAGGGGTTTCCCAAAATAAACGATAAAAGGATGATAAAAAAAATTAAATCTCGACCTCCTCGAATAAATTTCTACCAATTACCTAGCTTTCTTTATAATATAGATAGATTAGTAGGACAACAATGTGTGTTTTGCATTCTATTTCTATATATATATATATATATATATATATATATATATATATAGATTTTGATTTTGGTTCCCCATTCACACGTGTTATCATCACGATTTAAAGGACCATTATTGAATGGATTGGTGGTGCCGGTAAGTATTTGAGTTTATTTCTAACTTTAACTGTTGTAATTATCATTAGTTCATGTTCATGCTCATGCCCACGTCCCCAACCATAAATTTATTTCAATAACACCACCAACTTTCAACTTTCAACTTTCTCAATCATGTGTGGTGTTTAAAGAAAACATTTTTCCAAACGGGTGGTTTCTCCGTTTTCGGTTGATTCAGGGTCATTCCTGACATTTCAAAGGTCCGGGGCAAAATAATGATTAAGGGCCCCAACAAATCGATAATACACAATTGTGTAGTTGTGAATACCAATAACAAATGAAACTTTCAATTTCCAAATAAATTTCTTAATACATTAAACAAAATATATTGAGTTTTCATTTACAAATCTCTATAAAAACATCGACTTCGCCTCAAAACTCTCGCCTACTAACAAAGTTTTCACAATCAATTGAATCATGAGAAGAGAACCGCCGAAAGTCGAATCAAGGTGGAGTGGAAAATTTGGTGGCCATAGCATATGAAAGACTGAAGAGATTGAGAATCTCGAGGTCGAGGGTTTGCTGTTATTGTTGATCATTCCATCCTTTTGTCCAACTGTCCGCCCTAAGCGTCATTTCGTCTAATCGTCACGCCGGCCGTCAGTATCCTCGTCGCCTTCACAACTAAGTCAAGCTTCCAATTGAAAATTTTCCATCCCTTTTACTCCCTCCGTCCCCAAATTATTGTCTTCCTTTCCTTTTTCGTCCATCCCAAAATAATTGTTTTGTTTGAAACTTTATTTTTTAGGACAACGCGTTTATCACTTTACTCTTACTTTTTCATCATACTTTAATTATGGACCACATACATAAGAGCTTTAAAGTAAACTACACATCAAACTAATATTAATAATCTAGTAAATATGTTTTTTTAAACCGTGCACCGAGTCCACTAGAACGATAATTTAGGGACGAAGGGAGTAATATATATATATATATATACTATACATATAAAAAAAATGGGCCCCTAATGTTTTTGGGCCCTAGGCGATCGCCCCTTTGCACTATGCCCAGGAACGACCCTGGGTTGATTTGAGTTGGTGATTGGAAAACTTCCTTTTCTCTATCTTGGGAAATGTATAACTATATTTCAAATTTAGATTTAAATGTATAACTATATACTCCCCCCCCTCCCTAATTTATTGTCCTAGTTGATCCGACGCACAGTTTAAGAAAACCTATTTTACTGGATTATTAATATTGGTTTAATGTGTAGTTTCCTTTAAAGCCCATGTGTATGTGACCCATAATTAAAGTAGGATGAAAAAATAAGGGTAAATCGGTAAAAATGATGTTCTAAAAAGGTAAGTTTCAAAGTGAACAATTATTTTGGGACGGTCGAAAAAGGAAAGGAGGACGATAATTTAGGGACGGAGGGAGTATATTTTTTAATCGTAGCCCGAGGGCTAAGGCTAGTTAGGATTAAGTCTGCAATTTAGTGACCAATTTAAAACTATTTATTTAGCACGCAACCCACCAGAATAAAAACTTTATGGTCAATCCGATTAACATATATGACAAGGTATGTTTCAAATGAGTAAGTCTTCTGTAAGATCGTTTTACGGATCTTAAATCGTAAGACAATGTCTCATTTTCTCACAACGAAACCCACCAACACACCATATGTCGGGTTCATTGGATATGTTTTACATAAAATACTCGTAATACCGTATTTCTTATGTTTTTACCTTCCAAAATAAATGATGTTTTAAAAGAAAAATTTGTCACAAAATAAATAATGTTATAGAATTTCAAGATAAATTTGTTCACATTTTGTAAAAATTGCCCCTTATTAATTACTCTCCAAATAAAGATGTGTAAAATGTGTTGCTTAAATTTTAAGAAAAAATAACATGATTTAAAGAGAGATCCTAAGAGGAAATAAAAAAATTATGGTGCATCTCATCTCAATAATTGCACTTAAATAAAGATGTATCAATCTTTTTATAAACTTCCACAATCCGTGTGCACTTTTTTAAACATTATTTATTTTGGGATGAATGTCGTAATATTAATGGAATGTCTATGTTGGAAAATATGAAAAATGATACTGCCTCCATCCCAAAATAAATAATGTTTTAGAGATTTGTACACTAATTAAAGAAACTTTGAAAAAAAAAAAAGGATCTATCATTATTAAATGTACTTATTGTTGATAAGTTAATTGATTATTTTTCTTTTTCCTCTCAAGTCTCAACGTCTCTTTTACAAGGCCGGTCCTGAACATTTGGGGGCCCTTGGTGAAATAAAATAAAAGGCCCCAATATAGAGATATAAAAATAAAATTGAACAAAAATAATTTTTTTACAAAAACAAAAATTGAATGACAAGGAGGAGATTTGAACCCATGATCTAAAAACCAACAACAAAGTATATTATCTAGAGACAATTGAATATATTATTATAGTAGATGTATATTATATATTAATAATATACATTTTTAAAATTGAATTTACAAACCAAAATTAATATAAATTTGAAATACAATTACACAGGTTTGAACCTAGTTCTTCTAATCCAAGAGCGCGTGGCTTAATCATTATACAAAGCTATCAATTATTAAAGCTTTATATATATATATATATATATATATATATATATATATATATATATATAATAGGTAGTTTCTACAAATTTGGAGCCCCCAAAAATGGGGGTCATGGTCGTTGCCCTTTTCGACGACATGTCTCAAGTGCCGGCCTGCTCTTTTGCAATCATCCTACTTTTTTCATTCCAAAACAATATTTAATTAAAAAACAATATTTAATTAGAGAGTACTTCATTAATAAGGGTAATTTTGAAAAAATGTGAATATATTTTTCTTGAAATTCTAAAACATCGTTTATTTTAGGTAACTTTTTAGGCTAAAACAATTTTGTAAAACTACCATGAAAAAAAGAAGGAATAATTGCGGGTCGGTACCTTTTTGTGAAATAGTAACCGATGGAGTTCACTTCTTTTTTATTCAATCGGTTAAGTGTTTTTTCATCAATTTATTCCAAAAATACCCTTTTTACTTCTATGCTCTCTTTCATCGTATGTCGAATTCAAATATGTTTACTTTCTCTCTGTCTTTTATGCACTTTTTTTCTCTCTCTGTTCTGCATTTCCGTTTAACAATTCTGATGGAGAGGCTGCTTCAAAATCATCTTTTAAGATACTTTTTATGATTACTGTTGTTTCTCATTTGTATCTTGATTTGCATTTGTTCATTCATTACATTAGGTTCTATACTTAGTGGCTAAATGGGCTGCGTACCAGTTAGCGTGGCAATTGTGTATAGAACTTTGCCTTAGAATAGTTTTTCTAGATATCACAGGTTCAGTGGAAGACTTCGGTCGAAGGTTTCACCAGCAGACTTCAAGCAGCCTCCAGCGGCAGACCTTGTCTGCACTTGGACAACATGACGTGTCCAAGACTTCTAGACTTCAAAGCTTAAGTGGATTATTTAATTCAATCATAAATCAGTTTGAATTTAAATTAAATCATCTCCAGATCAACGCTGACTTCTCAGACACGTCCCTCCAGCTTTTCCGAAAAAAGCATGAATATTTTCGTCTCTTGAAAAGTGACAGCTCAAGTGCACAGACTGGCACATACAGACTGTACCAACTATTGCAGGTCTGCAACTCTGATTGTCGCTCACCTGCTAGTTGATGCAACAACTCTTCATCATTCCCTGCTCAGTATCAGTTGAAGAAGAAGTCATCGAAACAGCTCCAGGCATTTAATGCATTCAACCTAATAGAGCTGTTACTCACTTCGTCTTCTCCAACGATCTCAAGAATGCCCAGCTATAAATACTGCCATTAAAGACTGAAGAAAAAATACTCTGAATCTATCCAACAACATCAAGCTTTATACTCAGTGCATCCAAGAGATCATTAACTGATCAAAGAAGTCCTCAACAACAACAAGAAGATCTGCATCAACTGTTAATCATTTGCTTCTTATTGTTGTAACTCTTTACTATTCTTCTGCACATTGAATATTTTGTTTTTCCAGATATTCAATTTCCCCAACCCCAAACACACGTCAAATATTTTGTACATGATCCACTTGATATTTCTGTAATAGAACTAGTGGAAAATATAGTGCACATTTAAATCCAAGGTTGGCTGCCTTGGTGGTGGACGTAGCACTCATTAGAGTGCGAACTATCTCAAAACACCTGTGTTAATCTTCCTCTGTTGATTACTGTTTTATACTGTCATTCATTCCCTTAACTTATTCCTTTAGTAACAAACTTTAGTAATCAATTAAGTCTACCGGTAATGCTTCACCGGCAAACTTGAACTGTCTTCCTTGCAAGTCTTCCGCTACTTCAATCTCTTTAATAGATTGTAAGTGCTTGCTCTTGGAATTATTACGAAAAGTTTTTAAGTGTCTAATAAGTAGATTTTGTATTAGCCCAAATCGATTCTTTATGTTGATTCCACTATTCCAGTATGGGCGTCGTTGCCTATGATGTGGACATCGTTACCTATGATGTGGGCATCATTGCCTATGATATGGGTGTCGTGGCCTATGATGTGGGCGTCGTTTGGGCTGTGACCAATGTTCTTCCTTGGGCTATGATGTGGGCGTCGTTTGGGCAGTTTCTTATGATGTGAGCGTCGTTGTCTATTATGTGGGCGTCGTTTGGGCAGTGACCAATGTTTTTCCTTGGGCTATGATGTGGGCGTCGTTTGGTCAGTTGCCTATGATGTGTGTGTCGTTGTCTATGATGTGGGTGTTGTTGCCTGGGTAGTGGCCAATGTTTTTCCTTGGGCTATGATGCTTAGTTTCCTTGGGCTATGATGTGGGCGTCGTTTGGGCAGTTGCACTATAATGCTTAGTTTCCAGACATGCCTCTGATGTGAGCGTCGTTGCCTATGATGTAGGTGCCATTGCTTATGATGTGGGTGTCGTTTGGGCAGTGGCTAGTGTTCAAATTTTGAGTGATGCCTAATGTTTTGAGCGATGCCCAATGTTTTACCTATGATGTGGGCGTCGTTTGGGCAGTGGTCAATGTTCAAATTTTGAACGATGCCTAATGTTTGAGCGATGCCCAATGTTTGTCATTCCGAGGCCCAAATTTGGGCAGTGACTTTGTCCGCTCGCCTTTCCTTCATTAAGGGTATCTTCATCATTTTCCCCTTAAAAGTACTATAGCGGTTTAAAACAAATATAGGGGACTTTTTCGGTTAACATTTCTCCACAAGGGACCGATCCGGTTATCACCCAAAAAGAACAAATTTTGAGATGAGGCAAAAACTTGGGGTAAGACATTAGATGGTCTTACATATGTTTTTTGTAAGACGAATCATTGTTACTCGACCCACCGTGGTTGGTGGGTTGAGTTATGAAAGAATGATGTTCTGTCTTATGAATTAAGATCCGTAAGACTGTCTTGCAAGAAACTTACTCTTTTGATGAAACTCTATCTTTGTATACGTGTCGGCATATTACAAAAAAAGCCTCCAAATTTGCCATAATTGTATCACTGTTGTATCTATAATACAATAGAGGTCAATGTGGCACGCTTACCAAGATTCTACGGTTATGATTAAAACTTATATTCACATATGCGACACACGTTACAAGACGGTTTACCAAGTTTACTGTTTTACCAAGTTTACAAGACGGTTTTACGGTTAATATTTTACTCTTTTACAATAATTCAAGTGGAGTTGAGTCTCCCGCCATTTACACCGTTACTTTCATCTTTATCTTTTCTAGGATGAATCTCTGCTATTAGTATTAAGTTAAAATTACTACTTCTTTATTCGAATTATCGCCATTTTTTATGTGACACACAATTTAATAAAAAATAATTTATTGTATTATAAATATTAGTAAACTATATTATTTTTTAAAATGTATTTAAGTATATATCCATAATTAAAGTAGATATAAAAAAATAAGGATAAAATAATAAATTTGTTTTCCCAATAGGGAAAGCTTTGCAAGAAGACAATCATTTTAAAACGGACAAAAAATAAAGGATAACGATAATTTGAAAACGAAGGGAGTATAATTTTAATTATAATTATTGTACTAAATGAGGATTAAAAAGTAAAAAGTTAATTGTTACAAGTTGAGTAAAAAGTTAAGAGCACCACTAATGCAACGTGAATCTAATCATTAAATCATATGTGACCAGGGATCTTAAGTAATTAACACTCTCAATCATATATGATAAATTTTCTCTTTTTTATTAACAATCAATTAAGACAAATCTCTTCAATACAAATGCGGATTTAATTTTATGTAACAATTTACAAGTTATCTCTCTCCTTTCCTTTTTCGTCGTTCTTAAATAATTGTCTTCTTTCAAAACTTTTCATTTTAAAGAAACACTTTTATCACTTTACCCTTACTTTTTTATACATACTTTAATTATAGCAACATACCCAAGGGCATTAAAGATAATCACACATTTCATCAATATTTATATTATAATTAATTTTTTTAAACGTTGTATCGGGTCAAAATAGATAATATTTTGAAAACGGAGAGAATATTAGTTGAGCACGGTGGCTTGCACCCTAAGCATAAGTCCACCCATGATTCTTCTTGCCGGATATAAGGATTTTAATTTTTAATGCCTTTAACTTTCTCGGTTTTTTTTCTTTTTAATTATTATCGTAATTAGCTTAATCAATTTAATTTTTGTTCGACCCGTTTTTTTCCAGCCCGCAATTTCGTATACAAATTAATCAATTTACTATTTTACCAAGATTCTACGGCTATTGAATAAAAAACTATTTTGCAACACCAATTTCCAAATAATGTCTCTCTATTTTTTTAAAAGAATTTTCATTGTAGTTTTTTAAAAAATTACAATTTTGTCCAAGTAATTTCAATAATCTCTCCTAAAATTTTATAAATATGTTGTAAATATTCTTAATTAATGGTAGCATATGTTTAAATTAGGAAGCATAAGTTAAAGTTATAGACGAATGTCAAATTTTTAAACGAAAAATTATGTGTGGGCATTCATTTCAATGTAATATTGATATATATGAAATATAAAGAATGTCTCTCTAGCACGTTTAATCTCACAACCTCAAACATTTTTATCACGTTTTTTCAATCCCTATTTTATTACTGCGAAAATTATTGAGATATTACGGTTTACAAAACAGGTTTAAATTTATTATTTTACATTTGCAAAAACTAGTTACTCTTTTACTGAGATATTTCGATTTTACAGTTAATATTTTACGATTTTACAATTTTATGGTTGCAAAATTTGTATTTGTATTTTTTTCTTTTTAATTGTTATCGTAATTAACTTAATCAATTTGATTTTTTTGACCCGTAATTTCGTATACAAATTTAAATTTTTTTTAAAAAAATCATAAGTTTTGTAATTTGAATCGTTTTTCTTTTTAAATGTTATCGTAATTAACTTAATCAATTTAATTTTTGTCCGACTCGTTTTTTTTCGCTCGCAATTTCGTATACAAATTATTAATTAATCCCTCCATTCCGTGCAAAGAGCCCCCGTTTAAAAGTAAATTTTTTTAAGAAAATAATATTTTTAGCAGTTCATTTCCACATTATTTGCTTCATTTATTGATAAATTTTCAAACTGACGTCGTGCCATCGGCACGGGCAGGAGTACTAGTTTCTAATTATATTTAAGGTAGTATTAGAGAATAATATATTTATTATAATTAGTATTTAGCAGTTACCACCTTGTATAGTTCTTTCTTTATTATGATTCTTTCTTTATAAAAGTTTCTTGTATTACAGTCCTAGTATAACCCTAATTGTAACTCCTTGTATAAATATGTGATTCAATCAATGGAAAGACTATGTCATTATTCCTAAACTTTATCAGTTTCTACATGGTATCAGAGTTTTGCTCCTAAAACCTTCTCCCTCTTACCATCGCCGCCTCCCACAAAATTCAGCCTCCATGGCTAACGGTAATCGAACCCTCACCATCAAAAACCCTGTTGATCCAACCCAAACCTTCGATCTCATAAACATCTCCCACCATGACATCACCAAACTCACCTCCACCAACTATATAGCTTAGAAACTCTAGGTTGAGGCAACCCTCATTGGTTATGACCTCTACAAATTGTCGATGGATCACACCCATGTCCACCCCCCACTGTCCTCGTCAAGGATGTTCCAACCCCCAACCCGCAATACCAACCCTGGATTCGGCAGGAAAAACTTTTATTTGGTGCCCTTGTCGGCTTCCCGTCTGCTCCTCTGGTCCCCATGATCCAACAGGCTGCCACCACCCGCGAGTCATGGGAAACTCTGGCCCATACCTATGCTCGACCTACATGCGGTCACATCAAGCATATCAAAGACTATCTTAAGCGAGTGTCCAAAGGTAATTAGACGATATCAAACTACATGCAGTCCATCAAGAGTCGTTCAGATGAACTTGCTGCCCTCGGAAAACCCCTCGACCATGAGGATCTCATTGAGATCATACTCGCGGGTGTAGTTGATGACTACCGCCACATTGTTGATGTGGTCGAAGGCCAAGACACTCCCATCTCGTTTGATGAGCTCCATGAGAAACTCATCAACTGCGAACTGCTCTTGAATCAGTCTCAGCCCGCATCCTTGTCTCGTTTTGCTTCGGCTAATCCTGCTACCTCGAGGAACAACAACTCACATGCTCGACAGCCTTCTTCGCAAACTCGGCACGTGTCCTCTCAACCTCGACAGTCACCCACGTCGTCCTCGACTTCAGCTCCTCGGCCACAGTGTCACTCAGTTGCTCGCTGCCTCAACTTCCAACTTAGTGTCACTCGACACGTGTCCTCTCAACCTCAGTTGGTCGTTGCTTCACTAAGTGTCACTCGGCAAATAGCTCCTGGCAACCGCGGGCTCACCTAGCGGACAGTGCAACACCAAGCTGGCTTCTTGACAATGGTGTCTCTCACCATGCCGGAGTGATCTTGGCAACCTCTCTCTACACTCTAACTACACGGGAATTGGCGACATGGTCATTGGTGATGGTACATGCTTAACAATATCCAAAAATGGTTCTTCCCCTATTCATACACCAACACACACATTTGCCTTGCATAATGTTCCTTTTGTTCCTCACATGAAACACAACCTCATATCTATATCTAAAATTTGTGTCTCAAACAATACATCTATTGAGTTCTTACCATCTACTTTTCATGTGAATGATCTACTGACAGGGAGCATATTGATGACTGGACAATCTAAGGATGATGTGTATGAATGGCCGACCACAACCCCCTCTCCTCGCCCCTCTGCTTGCGTAAGCTCTAAAGTCTCTTACCAAGACTGTCATCATAGGTTTGGTCATCCATCTGACCCCATCCAACGTCAGATTCTATCTAGTTAGCGTTAGACACTACTTGCATTAGACAATTGCACTGTAATGATTGTTTATGCTATAAAAGTCATAAAATTCCTTTCTCTCAATCTACTATTGTGTCTACCTCCCCGCTCAAAATCATCTACTATGATGTTTGGACCTCCCCTTTTCATTATATTGATGGATTTAAATAATGTGTGATTTTTGTCGATCATTACACTCATTATATATGACTCTACCCGCTCAGACGAAAGTCTGAGGTTGCCACCATCTTTCCCCGCTTCAAAGCCCTTGTGGAAAACTATTTCAAGACTACCATTGTTACACTTTAGTCAAACAATGGAGGCGAGAACATAGGACTTTTTCGGGACACTGGCTTGGACGCTGACCTGTTCGTTAATGGCATCTCTCATCTCACCTCGCCACCCCACACTTTGAAACACAATGGGTTCTCAGAACGTCGCCATCGCCACATTGTTGAGATTGATATTTCTCTTCTTTGTAAGGTTTTTCTTCCTCTAACTTTCTGGTCGTTTGCCTTCCAAATAGCGATCTACCTCATCAATCGGCTCCCCACACCCACACTCAACCAGCTATCTCCATATCATAAATTGTTTGGGTCTCCACTTAATTACTTCAAAATCCATGCCTTTGATTGTCTTTGCTACCCTTGGCTTTGCTCTTACTCAGCTCATAAACTCGCTGCTCGCTTCACTCCTTGTGTCTTCCTTGGTTACTCGCTCACTTAGAGTACATATCTCTGGTATGATCCGAGCACCACCAGGATGTTCGTCTCGCGTCATGTACGCTTTATTGAGTCTACCTTTCTCATGTCCACCATTGCCACCCACCTTGCTCGCCCCAATGTCTCCACTCGAACCACCTGGTTCCCTCCACATGAACTGCTCCCGGGATTCATACACATTGTTTGTTGCTCGCTCCAGTGACTCCCCGCCAGTTGTTCCAAGCACTAATCAGTATGTGGTTGATCTCAGCTCCCCCATACACTAACCTCACCTTAACACTACCTTGCATGCTACCAGTTCTATGCTCACTGCTCAACCTTACTCTGCACCTAGCAACCTGCTCGAGGAGAGCACTGTGCCCGCTGAACCCGAGATAGTTCCTATGCCCGCTGCTTCAAATTCCTTGGCCCTTGGTAACATGCCCAAAGATCGCACTGTGCTCATTGAACCCGAGATAATTCATGTGCCCGCTGCACCTGAGAGCGTTCATGTGCCAGCTGTTACTGGTACCTCATCTATTGTTACTCGCTCCAAGAAAAATATCTACAAACCGCTTACTAACTGAGTCTCTCAGCTCAACTGGCAGCGGGCAGCAAACCAACATGTGTCACTCAAGCTCTCAAAGATATCAAGTGGCTTCAGGCTATGTCTGATGAATATGATGTGCTAACTCGGAATAGTGCTTGGACTCTGGTTCCATCGGTTGAAGCTCTTGTAATGTTGTTGGCTGTAGATGGATCTTTTGCATCAAATGTCATGCTGATGGCACCATTGATCGTTACAAAGCTTGCCTAGTTTCCAAGGGGTTTCACCAGCGACCATGTGTTGACTATCATGAGACTTTCAGCCCGGTTGTTAAACCCACTACAGTGAGACTAGTTTTCTCTCTGGCCGTCTGCCGAGGTTGGGCTCTTCGGCAGCTCGATATGAACAATGCCTTTCTCTAAGATACTCTCTCTGAGGAAGTATTCATGACTCAACCTGATACAGTGGGAGTAACCAATGTAGTTGGGAAAGAAGACGTGGGTTGGACCAAGGGATTACACGGCAGAAGGGGAGATTTTAAGAGGAACGTGGATGCACTGTTTAGTCTAGAAAGAGTTGAAAGCCTCACTTACATGGAGTTGGGCTGGATTGAAGATTCAAGCTAGACTCTGTTCGTAGGGAGGGCTGCCAACAGAGAGGACACAGTCAGTAGGATCGAGTTAATCAAGGAAGGGCTCTCACAATGTGCAGGCTGGAATCTCTTCATGAAGAGAGCAGATTGTGTGGACTACTTCATAATGGGCTGGGAGAAAGAAGGAGTAGGTGTGGGTTCGGGTGCATGGCCTTGCATGTGAGCAAGAGGGAAGGGGTGGAGCAGCGGGCTCAAGAAGTGGATGGCAGAGATAAATCTTGTTACTTAAGGATTTTATTTTAGCCTCTTTTTGTAATGCAACCCTAAATAGGGTCTTTAGTTGTTTATTTTCTTTCCTAGTCTAGTTAGGATTTCCATTATGTTGTTTAGTTAAATTATAGCCTTTAAAAGGGCAACCTCTAAAATAAATACGGCATATTTTGAGTTGTGTGAAAACTTTGCGAAGAACTAGTTTTGTTCTTTCTTTTAAATCGTTTCAATTCAATAAAAGGTGAGAGAAGCCTAGATTAGTTGAGACATCGAATCTCTTTACGTTGAGCGAGTGAAACTTAACTGGTGAGTCCGTCTATACATCCTTCGTATTCCTTGTCGTTGCGGTGGGTTATACAAGGGTTTCGTGGGCTGTTTTGGGGTTGCTGTTCATCGGCAGCCTTGAAGATTAAGGTTGGACAGTTTGTTGCTGTTTTGGGGTTGTTCATCATTGTGATTCCGACCATTCAAGTTGTTTATGCCAACTTGAGTATTAGGGCTTCAGGATTCACATCACAACCTCCGGGCTTCATTGACAAGGAAAACCCTCAGCAAGTATGTCGGTTTCACAAGGCCATCTATGGCCTCAAGCAGGCTTCCCGAGCATGGTACAACGAACTGCGACAGTTTCTTCTTGCCTCCAGCTTAAAAAATTTTGTGGCTGACACGTCGCTATCCATACTTCATACAGGAGGCACCATTATCTATCTCCCTATCTATGTGGATAACATCATCATCACTTGAAACTAGCCTGCAGCAATTCAGACATTCATCTTTTTGCTCGCTAGCCGCTTCTCGCTCAAGGACCTTGGTGATCTTCACTATTTCCTTAGTGTTGAAGTTGTTAAGCGACCAAGCGGTCTCATGCTCTCCTAACGTGGATACATTGTAGATCTCCTTGCTCGCACGGGTATGACAGATGCTCGCCTAGCTGCTACTCCCCTTGCCACCTCGCCAACCTTGACACTTCAGTCGGACACTACTCTCACGGATCCTACAGAGTTTTGGGCAGTGGTCGGGAGTCTTCAATATCTGTCCCTTACTCGCCCTTACGTCGCCTATGCCGTCAACAATCTCTCTCAGTTCATGCATAGACCAACTACCGAGCACTGGAATGTGGTCAAGCGTGTTCTCATGTATCTCTACGGTTATATTGATGCGTACATTTTTCTTCATCGTAAGTCTCCCCCAGCTTTCTATACATTCACTGATGCCGACTGAGCGGACAACAAAGATAACTACACATCCACCAGCTAGTGCCTACATTGTCTATCTTGACAGCAACCCAATCTCTTGGAACTCTAAGAAACAACACTGCTGCTGAAATCCGTTGGATTGTGTCTCTCCTTGGCGAGCTCAGTATCTCTTCCTCCACTCAACCTATCATTTATTGTAATAATATGAGTGTCACTAACCTATACTCCAACCTAGTCTTCTATACTCGAATAAAGCATGTGACCCTGGATTTTCACTTCATCCAACAACAAATTCAGGATGGACTATTACGGGTCTCTCATCTCTCCTCAGTTGATCAATTAACTAATTTCTTTACTAAGTCGCTTGTTCATCGGTGCTTCTATCAATTACTTCACAAGATTTGTCACTTCACTCAAACGGATGACATGTTAAAAAAATAATATATTTATTAATTATTTATTATAATTAGTGTTGAGCGGTTAATGCATCGTAAAGTTCCTCGATAAACCAAATCCTAAGATATAAAATCAGAAAGCTTCGTCTCTAGACAAAGTTCGGGTTTCCTCTCTCTCTCTCTCTCTTAATGGTTGATGGTTGACGCTTTGACTATCACCTTTTGCAGTTGCTGAATTGAGGCCATTTAACAAGGTACCCACACGTTAATCTCTCCTTGGCTTCCTTTCAAATCAAGGTTTCTTAATCCCCCGACTTTTATATAAATGAATTCTTAATAATGTCCTTAATTTCACTCAAATGCTTTCCCATACCGCCAATCATGTTGCTTTCTGCACTCTCAAGCTTTTTTTTAAAAAAAATTCTACAATGGGTTTTAAAATTTTCGTGCTTTAGCTTTCAAGTTGTTAGAAATCCCATTTTCACATGAAAAAACACCCTGCATTTTTGTTTTTGTTTTTATTTTTGGCACTTTGGGAAAGTGGGTTTTGTTCTACAGTCATTTTTTTCCAAATGGGTTGCCCTTTTCTTTTGGATTATTTAAACGGATCTTTTTTAGGTGTGTTTTTAGATTTTAAAAAAATGATTTTTTAGGAGGTCTTCTCTGCAAAGATTTGATTTTTTTTTTCTACTTAAATTGAAGTAATAAATATGGCTGCCCTGAATGCCTTTTTTTTTTCTTAGACGATTTAAACCAAAAAAAAATATAAAAAATTAACGTGTCACCCCCACAAGACTCAAGTTAAGAGTGGGTTCATTCTTATCCACTAGGTCGATCCTTAGTCGTTGGAAACTATATCTTCGTGCCCGTGTCTATGGCACGATGTCAGTATATCTGATTTCGTCAATTGAAACGTCAACGTCTAAATAAAATGTGTGATTTTAAAAAATGTTACAGTTGATGGGTACATTATTTCAAGTGGTAGTTGAGGGATGCTATTCGAACTCTACACATAGTTAAGGGGGGTTATTTGTAAGGAGTTATATGTAATTGACCTATCAACGTTTGATTTTGTGGTGAAATCAGCCCCCATGGTCAGATAGTCTCAGTTAATCAATTGAAGTCTATTGTGAGATTATATTAATGTAAGGTTGATGTTTTGTAAGGGGTAATGGTTTAAAAGATTAATCTCAGGGTGTGACTGCTCATAATATTAATTGTAGGGGTGATTTTGTAATAGAGTGAGAGAAAATAGAGAGTTAAAAGTGGATAACTACTCTCACACATGTGAATGTGAAAGTGAATCCCAACCATTAAATTTTTTAAAATAATTTAATCTCAACCTCTAAATAGCTTTAGTCAATTGCACATGTGTGAGAATGAGCTCTATTGTAATATAGATGGTGTTGTTATTAACTCTAATGAGATTGGATTGGGTTTTGGTAATAAATTGGGATAGTTAAAGTTAGAATTTATAGCTAGTAGACTAGTAGTTTTGTACCAAGAAAGTAGTTGATTCCCTTGTTTGCTACTGAAAGGCTCCGTTTGGAAACGTGTTAAACTTTTAATTCAGCTTTTAAATCTGACTTTTGACACTTTGCTTAGTTTGTTAGGAGTCCACAGGTTTTAGTTTTTTTTAGATTTTAGAGCTAATTGTTTTCGAGTATATAAGGAGCCCTTCCTCTCTTTGTTTTCTGCAGAATCCAACTTCTCCAACAACAACGAAAAAAGTTCAAAACTTTAATCCTTTTCAACATTCTTTCTATAGCGAGTCCCTCAGGTAAACTTTTCCTATCCTTGTTCATGGTAATTATAATTCATATACGTTTGCACAATCTGTTTTCATTTATTTGTTTCTTTATAAAGTTTCTGTCATTTGTAACATCCATCCCAATTAATGCTAGTAAACGCATAAATAATCAGCATGCTAGGAAGGTGTATTTATAGCTTTATTGCTTTATTCCTTTCTTGGTTTGAATCTATAATTTCTGGTTTTCCAAATTTCTTTTGGTTTGTCTAATGGCTTTGAGGTGAAGCATTTGATTTCTTTCTCCTTCAACCACCCTGGATTTAACAGGTTCAGGTTCAAGTGTTGTCAGTTGACAGAAAAGTTGTGGCACAAATTCACTTTATTCCTCGTTTCTCTAGCTAACTTCCATCAGTTTGTCACTTGGAATAAATAAGTTGCTGCACTTCATTTTAATTGGAAAGATTCTGTATTGCAAATCAACCTCTTAGGGAATTTTTCCGATTCAATCAGTTGTTGATTCTAAATTCCCTTATTTAGTTATATAATATTAATTCATAAAGGAATCTTGTGGCCTAATTTGAATTAAATGATTTTCTACTATTCTAGAAGATATTCCATTCGTTATATGCAGCATGTAGATTCTGGAATTTGTTAGTTTTCCTTGATCAGGGGTTAGATAAAAACTACTAATATTTTTCTCTGCAAGGTAACTGCAAAAAATGGTGAAGATTTGCTGCATTGGAGCTGGATATGTTGGAGGTCCCACCATGGCAGTTATTGCCCACAAGTGCCCCTCCATTGAGGTAGTGGTCGTTGATATCTCCGTTCCTCGGATCACTGCCTGGAACAGCGATCAGCTCCCCATTTATGAGCCGGGTCTTGATGAAGTGGTGAAGCATAGCCGAGGAAAGAATCTCTTCTTCAGCACTGATGTTGAAAAGCATGTTGGGGAAGCAGACATAATCTTTGTGTCAGTTAACACCCCTACCAAGACTCGAGGTCTAGGAGCAGGCAAGGCTGCAGATCTTACATACTGGGAGAGTGCAGCTAGGATGATTGCTGATGTCTCCAGGTCTAACAAAATTGTTGTTGAAAAGTCAACAGTGCCAGTGAGAACAGCGGAGGCAATTGAGAAGATTCTTACCCACAACAGTAAGGGGATTAGTTATCAGATCCTCTCGAATCCAGAATTCCTTGCCGAGGGGACTGCGATTCAAGACCTTTTTAACCCGGACCGTGTTTTGATTGGAGGGAGAGAAACCCCGGAAGGTCAGAAGGCAATCAAAGCATTGAAAGATGTTTATGCTCATTGGGTGCCTGAAGAAAAAATTATCTGCACAAATCTGTGGTCAGCAGAGCTCTCAAAGCTTGCAGCCAATGCTTTTTTGGCGCAAAGGATCTCATCCGTGAACGCTATGTCAGCACTCTGCGAGGCTACTGGGGCTGATGTGGCTCAGGTCTCCCATGCTGTTGGCAAGGACACAAGAATTGGGGCGAAGTTCCTTAGCGCTAGTGTTGGTTTTGGTGGATCATGCTTCCAGAAGGACATCCTCAATTTAGTCTACATTTGCGAGTGCAATGGCCTCTCTGAAGTGGCAAATTATTGGAAACAAGTTATTAAGGTGAATGACTACCAAAAGAGCCGGTTCGTGAACAGGATTGTTTCCTCTATGTTCAACACAGTCTCGGGCAAGAAGATTGCCATTTTTGGATTTGCATTCAAGAAAGACACTGGCGATACAAGGGAGACTCCAGCAATTGACGTCTGCAAGGGACTATTGGGGGATAAAGCAAATTTGAGCATATATGACCCACAGGTGACTGAAGATCAGATTCAGCGTGATCTGTCTCTGAACAAGTTCGATTGGGATCATCCGGTTCACCTACAGCCACTCAGCCCGACCTCAATAAAGCAAGTGAGCGTGACTTGGGATGCGTACGAGGCAGCTAGGGGTGCCCACGGGATCTGCATCCTAACTGAGTGGGACGAGTTCAAGAATCTTGATTACAAGAGGATCTATGATAACATGCCAAAGCCTGCATTTGTGTTTGATGGTAGGAACATTGTGAACCCAGAGAAGCTGAGGGATATTGGGTTCATCGTGTATTCTATTGGGAAGCCATTGGATCCATGGCTCAAGGACATGCCTGCTGTGGCATAAGTCCAATCAATCCATTCCAGTTTTTCTATTTCATGGGATTGGAAGCAAGAAAGGGAATTTTGTGGGGGAGGTTTTGATTCTTTGAAATTCATACCATATTTATGTTTGGATATGTTATTTTATCACAGTTTTCTTGTCGCTCATTAGAAACTTCAGATCTTGTTTTACTGGTTATCATATGTTTTTTATGCAATAAAGAGGTTTATTTCTAGGGTGGAATTACTGGAAAATATTAGTATCAGTTTATGTATCTTGTCATCTTGTGCGCAAATAACTTTTCTTTTTGCAAAAAAATGCTCTAGGTGAAATTTTTAAAAAAATGAAATTATTCCTTTTTCTTATGTGGAGAATTCTTTTATAATTTTAATTTACAGTTTCTCTTTGGTTAATTGGATTATGGTCAAAGATCAAATAATTTATAATTAAAATTAAAATTTAATTAGGTGACATAAATATTATTTTTTAGAAATCATATTCTCGCCTATTTATGTAAAATCACATTAATTACTATTAATGGATTATTGACTTCATTTACGTGTATTAATCAAAGGTCTAAGAGTACTAAAAATACATTTGCTCAAGCTTGGTACAATAATATAAAGTAAGGGTGACAATTTGAGTCACGACACGATTGGTCGATACGAAGACGATATAAAATTATAGGGTTTGAGTTGGGGCTTATTGGGTTCGGGCCGTTATAGGGTCAACACGATAAAAAATAAGTTATTATCGGATTGACTTGATAAGCACGATAACTAAAATATATATGTTTTTAAAATATATATTTTTAAATTTACTAGAGGTTATTAACTTCTTTCAAACTATTTTCATGATTATTTCATAGTTTTATCATCTGAAAATTTATGACTTTTAAACTACTTGACTATTATATTGATAAATTTTTAAAATATGTATTAAAAAATCAAAATTATATATTTTATAATATTTATTGGGTAAACCTGCTTAACGGGCCTGACTAAATAAATAATATTTTTTTTATTTATCGTGTCTATTGTGTCATGTCATGTTTTTATCGTGTCGTGTTCGAATTTTAATATTAAACACAATAAGATTATCGTGTCATTTTCATATTTATATACATATTTGATGTATCGTATTGTTATCGTATCGGGCCGATAACGTCCAAGCACACGACCGATTTACCACCCATGTTATAAAGGGCAGTGGGAATGAGAGTGGGGCCAAGAAAAAAAAGTACTAGCGAAAAATAGAAAATAAAACGAAGAGAGAGAAAATTTTCCCAACGCAACGCGGTTTGTCGTTGAGGAAGTCTTCTTCTCAACCATCATCGTCATCTCCTTTTTCGTCATTCTTCGATTGACTTATTTCAACTAACCCCCATCTGACCGTCCTCCATTACGCGAAAATTCCATCGCCGGAGGACTCAATTTTCATTGAAATTTTGAGCTTAGGGCGTCGATTGCAATCGCAGGGGAAATATGGGGTGTTTTGCCAGCAAAAACGCCGATTCCAAAGCTAGCCGCTTGTCTCGGTGGCGCTCCACCGGCATTGTCGCTTTACGCGACTCCAAATTGAAGGCATTCCTCCCTCCCTCTCTTTCTCTCATTATATCTGTATTCACTTACATGTTTTATCTTTCAAGCTATTGAATTAATGAAGGTTTTTAATTTATTTATTTATGAATTCGTTTGCAAACGACGTGAAATTGATAAGTAAATGAGATTATTTTTTCAAAATAAAAATTCATTAGACTTTAGTATTTCATTTTGATATTCTCGGTCTGTCTCATCGGTGACAAAGCCAGACATTTTCGGTAATTTATGCGATTTCAATCCCGGAATTTAAAGCTATGTAAGTACGAATTTAAGAAAGTTATTTTCTTTTTACTTCTATAAAACTCTAAACTTGAAGTACGAATTTTTGAACTAAAACTGATGCTAATTGGAAGAACAAATTGGACTTTAAATTTATTTGTTCATGGAGAAGGACCAGAAGGTGGCAGCCTGGCAGGCATTGATGTACATTTTGCTCCATAATAACCTTAACGGAAAAGAAAGAATTACTACAGAAGAAAAGAAAAGGTTAACTTTTTCCTACCAATAAAAATTGAGTAATAAAGTAGAATTACCAAAGTCACTTTTCATTATTTGAAGTCAATTTGATGATTGCTATTGACATATGTTCTGTAAATTTTTCCCTTCGTCAAGTACTCCTTGTAACTTTATTTTTGATCTGACTACAATTTTAGGATGCTGTGTTGCTATATAGGCGCATACCCAAATTTTTTATATAAAGAATCTATGATATAAGGTCAACTGACATTGCACCTCTTGTTAAACAGACGTTTCCAGATGAAGTTCTTGAGTTGGAAAGATCAGTAAGAACTCTTGATTTGACACATAACAAACTAGGTAATCTCTTTTGTGTTTGAAATACATGACTTTCTTTAATTCTCACCATTCTTGCGAAGAACTTTTAGTGTCTCCTGTCCAAACATGTGTGTAGGCATGTTATTTCTCTTGTTGCATCTATCTGTGTTATAGAAAATAGTTAACATGGTGTAGAAGAACGAGGAATTTATGCATATATAAAAAAGAACAATAATAATAAGTAAAAATCTGCCAAGTGGATTAAAATAAGGAAATGAAGATTTCAATCCCCATACCAACAACAGATCACACTTACCTATCAAAAAAAAAAAAGAGGAAAAGAAGATCTGAAAGGAGAAGAGAGGAAAGGAGGAGGATTGAAGTTACTCAAAGAAATAAATCCTTACATAGCCAGTTCATGCCTGGTATTTAAAAATCTTGAGACCTTTGAAAGTGAAAAGATATGTTACAGGCCTATGTACAAGATAGGTGAGGAGGTTATTCTACACTGAAGTGCTTTAGGCGCGATGCATACCAAGTATAAGAAGGGCCACAAGTATGAAAGCTGGAGTTGATCAGGAACCTAGTGAGGATTAGGAACTCTAATTTGTCATAACTTATCAAAGGCTTTAAGTCAACTACTGCATCTAGCCATGAAAATTGTGGTACTTCTTTAACTCCTTCACTTTCGTCTAGCCATGAGCATTTTGTTATTTCCTTAAGTACTTCACTTTCTTTTACACCTTTGGATGAAGTGAGGTGCATCAAGTAATCTAGTTGTTTCCTTTCTGCCATTCATTTATTCTATATGCTCTAGACTTCTGATCCTTCCAGTTGATAGATGATTATATGGTAGATATTTTCTTTTATCTGCTTAATGAATGATTTTTTATTTTTTTTTGCTTGTGATGACCATCTGAATTTTGTTAAATCTGATGTCGTGGCTGCTGCAGTCGATGTTCCATTGGAGATCAGCAAATTAATTAACATGCAGCGGCTGGTAAGAGTCACAGGTTTGCATTTGTGTACCTATACTTTAGCATCTTTTATGATCTCTCATAATCTTGGCTGCTATTAGACTGATTTTCTTTTTGTGCTTTTTCTATGATCAGCCTCCTGAATTAGTAAGTGAAATATAAGGAGTATGTAATAACTAGGAAAAGATTGAGTAGCAAGCTTTTCCCCCCTCTTTGTCTGTTTTTTTTTAAGAATTTAATAATTTTAACTTGCTGTGTATTATGGTTCATCACTTTTGCATGGTTGCCCAGGTTCTAGAAAATGCTACTTTCTTAGCAATCACAGTAACTCAGGTTTTCACATCTGTCAAATTTGGAAAAATACTATAACTGCTCATCCTGTGACTCACATGTAAACTTGTACAGCGAAATGTTTAAACATGAAAATTGATAATCAACTTGTTTACAGAATTACGGATAGTGCAGAGCCGGTATCTTAATAATTTGTAATAGTGTGAGATGATAGAACTATTAATTGTTAAGTTTGGCAAGTATGTCTTACTTGTCAAACATTTTCTCGTAGTCATATATAATTATATATACATAAACGGGTACACAACTGTATTCTCAGGCTTGTATGTAAACCAAGATAAGTTAGATATCCCTCTGAAAATTCATAGATTGTCTTTCCTCGTCTTATTTCTTTATGATATACTCTTGCTGTCCCAAAATAAATGATGTTTTAGCAAAAAAAAAATTCTCAAAATTTATGATGTTATAGGGTTTCAAGAAAAAATTATCCACATTTTACCAAAATTTTCCTTATTAATTACACTCCAATTAAATGTTGTATTGGAAAAAAGTAGGATGATTTAAAGAGGGATGTTAGAGGAAAGAGAAAAATTATCATGCAACTTATCAACAATAATTTCACATAAATAAGAGTACATCAGTCTTTTTATAAGTTTATTTAATCTATGTGCAAACTTCTAAAACATCATTTATTTTGGGACAGAGAGAGTATATATATATATATATATATATATATATATATATATATATATAACGGAAATCTGATTAGGAATCCTACGTGGCGCTGACGTGGAATGGTGGGAGTTGAAGCTGGGTTTCCTTCCATTTTACTTGGAAATAATTGTAAAACAAACCTTGTACAATGGAACAAATTTCAAATTAACCTATTTATATGCCCCATTCATCCTTAAAATCAAATCTATTTATAAACCCGTATTATTTAATTTTAAAAATAAATCCTACCTTTGACAATGGACTAATTATTTATATTTTCTTTAAACTTTTATCTTTAGCAAAAAAGATATACATAAACATGACAAGTTAAAATTCTCTGAACACAAAAAAAAAAAAATCAAATTACCCCAAAAAATACCCAATTTTTTAAAAGTACATAGTAATAAAAGTAAATGACCTACAATTAGAACTAAAGATCTATATTGTAAATAGTAATTTTTTACTTGAAAATTATGCTATCTTAAATATTTGATTTTCGGGAGTAATGCCAAAAAAAAAATTACTTCAATTTTACTCCCAATTATTTTTTGGAGTAATTTTAATACTCTTTAATTACTTCCACCTTTGGCATAGGATCGTAAGAGATCAATGATAACTGTGCTATAGATTTTTTTTTTACAACTATGTTATCATAATAGTCTTTACTCCCAATTATTTTTTGGAGTAATTTTAATTCTCTTTAATTACTTCCACCTTTGGCATAAGATCATAAGAGTTCAATGATAAATGTGCTATAGAGTATTTTTTTTTACAACTATGTTATCATAATAGTCTTTAAAATATAAAATATTTAATTGAAGTAATAATAATAATCTGCATTACTCCCTTCGGTTTTGTATACTCCCTGTGTACATGTCTGCACCTCCTTTTTAGGCGTTTCTTTCTAATACAATTATTACTTATCAAAAAATAAATAATAATCTGCATTACTTGGGGAAGTGTTTGGAATGATGAAGATTCTGTGGTTTGGGCAGGAGAAAAGAGTAGAAAATTCTCTGTTAAGTCCTTCTAGGCTGTCGACGGGGCACAAAGTTTTTCCTCGGGGTAGTGTTTGGAAGACTAAAGCTCCTTCTAGGGTGGGCTTTTTTATGTGGGAAACCGCAAATGAAGCCATTCTTACGAGAGATAATTTGAGAAGGAGAAGGATGATCTATGTCAATAGCTGCTTCATGTGTAAAAGGGAGGAAGAAAGTGTAAATCACCTACTTTTTAGTGTCCAATGGCCAAGGAAATAGGGGATTACGTTCTTAATTTATTCCGGGTGGCTTGGGTGAATCCTCTCTCTATCAAAGAGATGTTGACAAGCTGGTATTTCTATAAACAATAGAGGAAACCTTGTAACTTTTGGATGGCTGTGCCGGCAAAATTGCTGGGCTATTTGGAGAGAGCGAAATTCAGAGCGTTTGAGAATTCAGAGAGGAGCTGTGAGAAACTTAAAGAGCTAACAATCCAACTTTTGTACTTTTGGTGCCATGATGTTGTCTCACAGGGGCTAAGCCCCTTTGTAAAGCTTGTGGATAATAGTTTGTAGGGGTGTAGGAGGTTACGAATGTTTATTATATTTGTAGATAGGATGCATCACCTTTTTTGACGCCCTCTATATATTTACATATACTCTTTAGTAGTTTAAAAAGGCGAGCACCTTTTGCGCCTGAGGCGAGGGGTTGTTGCCCAGAAAGAGTGAGGCCCGGCGACGAGCGCCTTTTTGTGCCTATGCCTGTGAATGAGGATGATGAAGATTATGGAGATGATGATGAGATAGATTCTGTGGATTTTTAGCTTGTTGTTGTTGTTAGTTGTTAATTATTACATTTCATGACTTTAGTTCTCTTTTGCATGTCTTTATTTTCATTTGCTTTAATGACTATTTACTTTCTTGTTTGGAATTTAAGTTAAGCTCATCTAATGACTATTTACTTTTTTGCGCCTCGCTTCTCGCCTCAAATTTTGACCTCTCGCCTGCCTCTCGCCTTCCGCTTTTTTCAACTATGCTCTTTACTTATCAAAAATAATAATAATAATAATAATAATAATAATAATCTGCATTACTCTCAAAAATCAAATATTTTTAAAGACTATTAAGATAGCTTAATTTTCAAGTAAAAAATTACTCTTTACAATATAGATCTTGAGTTTTAATTGTAGTTCATTTACTTATATTACTATGTACTTAAATTCGAAATTCTTTTTTGGGTATTTAATAGAGTAATTCAAGAAATTATTTGTTTTTATTTTTTTGTGTTAATAATTTTAACTTTTCATGTTTATGTATATCTTTTTTTGATATAGAAAAAAATTAAAGTAACATATAAATAATTAGTTCATTGTCAAAGGTGAAAATAATTAAAGAGGATTTATTTTTAAATTGAAATAAAATGGGTTTATAAATAGGTTTAATTTTAAGGATGAAAGGGGTATATAAATATGTTTAAATTATTTATAAAAAAAATAAAAAATAAAAAAGTTTAAATTGAAATTTGTTCCATAGTACAATGTTTGTTTTGCATTTATTTCTAAGAAAAATGGAGGGAAACCGGGGAGCAACTCCCGCCATGCCATGTAGGATTCCCTTATTTTCTTTTATGGTTTTTAACACCAAATAGACACAAGGTTTGAATTGAAATTTCGGTAGGTGGAGGTATAATAGGTCGAATTAATTTGAAACTCGTGAAATAGCGTTTTTTTTTTTTTTGTTGCAATTAACCCAAAAACAAAACTAATTCTGTAATACCTCCCATCCCATATCGCATTGGGTAGATATGAGACTTGAATGTGCTTTATAAGTTGGCCAAGACACGGCATCAACATCGCCATGTAACGTGTGTGGGCTACACGTGGCGTACCTGGCTTTCAGGCTCGGGTTGTTACAATGGTATCAGAGCTAGTCACGGTCGAAAATGTGGGATCAAAGTTTTGTGCAAGCCAAAGTGCTACGCAGTGGAAGGTGCGAGCCGCCTCTTGATCCCTGTATGAGCCACCTCTTGAATCTTGTATCACCGCGTACAGTTCTGAGGAGGGCTTCAAGGACGGTTCAGCCTTGATGAGAACGTCAAGGATTTAAGTGGGGGAGATTGTAATACCCCGAATCGCACATCGGGTAGATGTGACTTGAATGTGTTTTATAAGTTGGTCACACACTACTACTAGGCACCAACATCATCCATGGACTTTTGGGTTGTCTTGTGATAGGCGATAGGCCTGATGACCCAAGGTGTTGCGTGCTTAGTGCCAGTGTGTGTGTTACACGTAGCGTATCTCGCTTTCGGGCTCAGGTCATTACAGATTCACCCTAAGATAATCTTCCACTGGAGTACTTTCTATCTCACTGGGAGGCTGGGGTCTGCCGTGATTTTCACTTCATTCTGCCCAGCATCCATTTTGGCCAAAAACTGTCTCCTTCTTGCATGTTGGATAGGGCATTAGAGCTCTTTAAGGAGGCCTTTACAGTCCTTGGTCAGCGCCACGAAGGGGTTATTCGGCTCTCTGGCCATGTATCATCTTCATGGCTGTTAGTGAGTCAAGTCTCTATCATCACCCTCTTCCACTTATAAGTTTTTAGCAAAGTAAGCTCAGTGTGTATGGCTTGAATCTCAGCTTCGAGGCTCTCGCAGACATGTGTATATCCGGCGAAGCCACTGACCTATTCTCCGCGGTTGTTTCGGATAAGGCCACTTATGCCCGATCTTCTCCCGGGTTTTGCACTGCCATCAACGTTCACCTTCATGTCATCTGCAGAAGGAGGAACCCATTTAGAATCATTCCTGTTGTTTGAATTAACAAGAGACTTACCTTGTGTTTGGTTCTGGAATGCCTCCTGAATTTCTTTTGCATAGGCAAACTTGATGTACATCTGGACTGGAACATCTTTCTTGGCAATCGTTTCCATGTTGTGATCTTTGTACATTTGTTAAGGAAATATTATTCCTTACAAAACGTGGGTAGTGAGGCTGGGGAGCTCAAACTTTTCATTAAGGTGTCTATCAATCACTTATATAAGCCTTTGGGGTTTAAAGATTATATATTCTGATATGTTTTGTCAGAACTCATTGCGAAGCAATTACGATTTTATTGTTAGCGAGACAATTATCTGGAACAGTAAAAAGCTATGCTAATATTGTTATAAGGGTAAGCTTCTCATATGCCACCGGATCATGACCTTTCTAGAGATCGATGAAACTGAGTTTAACTTTTCACAAAAAAAATTGATAGTGTTACTTATTCAATTACCTTCTAACAATATGACTATATGAGTCCACAAATGCAAATTTTCACTGTGCGATTTGGACTGGTTGATTATTACTATGACTTTATGTGGATAGCTGAGACATGAACATCTGACAAAGTTACTTTCTTTTTCATTTTTTTTTCTTTTTCCAGATTTTAGCTGATAACATAATTGAACGTCTTCCAATGAACGTGGGAAAACTTCAGTCTCTAAAGGTTATGACACTTGATGGGAATAGAGTTACTACATTGCCTGATGAATGTAATTTTCTTATTCTCGTAAGGAAAATGATACATCAACAGAATTCTTCAACATAATTCACTTACATCACGCACTAAAGTGTTGTACATTCGATGTAACGTACAGCACTTAAGACGTGATTTAAATGAATTCTGTCTATAATCCTGTATAGGTAGACCCCAAGGGGTGGAAGAGATGGCAAGGGCAGTCAAGGCAAAGACCTTGAGGTCCTTGGTTCCAATCCTCATACCAAGGGGCCATACTTACCTATAGAAAAAATAATCTTGTATAGGTAGCATTACTCTTCTTAAGTAAGAACATGTTCAAATGAGGTTTTCTATCTAGCATAATTTGTTCGCTTTAGTTATAGACTATATAGGCCCAGTATTCCTCACAAAAGATTCTTCTCTCATTGTTTAAATCAAAATATTGCTTTGTGTTGTTCAGTGGGTCAGTTGGTGAGACTTGAGCGATTATCCATCTCAGGAAATTTGTTGGCCAGCTTGCCAGAAACCATTGGAAGCTTACGCAATGTAAGTAGCGGCATTTTGTTGGTCACTAACCCTTTTTAACAATAAAGCAATTTATGGTACAAAGTAGTTTAAATGTTGATGTTGAACATGAATTGGCTTAGTAAGTTACATAAGTGGAGTTTAATGACGGTGATTTCTTGGTTCTAATCTTTGGCAATTAGGAAGTAATTTAATTGTTGGACTTGGAGCAAGGTGAAATTTCTAAACCTTTTGGCATGAATTGAATTCTTTCTTTTTTCTGCATTATCATTCTTAGCATCTAAGCTTTTACAGTTTCGACCAAAGCAGTCCTCCCACTCTCTGATTGCATGAACCTTTTTTGTTTAATTGTTGGACTTGGTGCAAGGTGAAATTTCTAAACCTTTTGGCATGAATTGAATTCTTTCTTTTTTCTGCATTATCATTCTTAGCATCTAAGCTTTTACAGTTTCGACCAAAGCAGTCCTCCCACTCTGTGATTGCATGAACCTTTTTTGTTTAGTTGGTCACATGAGATTCTCTCTCTATGTAATTACAAAGAAGCAGATAGTCAGAAGAACAAGTGATGCCTGTCAAATGGCAATGTAGTCTGGAACTGTTCTTGTTTGTGTAATTTACTTACATGTTTGTAGTGAGAGTGGCTCTCCTCCATGTTTCTTTTACAATATTGACAAGTTGTAGCACTCATCTGCCATTTTGCTTATGCAGTTGTTGCTGTTAAATGTGTCAAATAATAAGTTGAAGTATCTTCCGGAATCTATTGGGAGTTGCTTTTCTTTGGAAGAACTACAAGCAAATGGTACCCCTATATTGCTCGTTTCCTGTTTTTATACTATTGTGCTTAATTTTTCTGTTTTAGTTTTTATTTTGATTTTTACTTTTAAACATTTACTGCTAAGAGAGAAGCATGGGTTTATTGGAACTTGGGCAGTAGAAACTAAGTTATTTCTACTCTCATCTTTTGTAAAACAGATCACCTGGAAACATTATAAGCCACTTTGATCAACTGATGTCTGTTACTCATTATTTTCTCATGATGCTCAGACAACTATTTTTCTCAAATAGATTCTGAAATTTTTGCCTTTCTTCTGCTTAGCTTGTCAAGAATTATGCTTATTTGTCCACATTAGCTTGTATATGTTATTTATGCCCAAGCATTGCATCCAATATCCATGCATAAACATATGTTTTTTATCTACAGGTGTTCGTTTCTAGAGGTCATTATATCACATTTGCAATCAGAAATTTATGTGATTTCAATTTTAAATTTGATACCATCTCTTCTCGATCTCGTTTTTCTGCACCGCCAAAATTTAAGTTACCCAAGATGTATCATTTTCCTGCATATTGCCCCTTGCTGGTCAGATACTTTCGATTGTTCAAGTCACTAATTAATGCTGGGTAAGTGTAAAAATTTTCATCGAGGGATCAGCCATGGAAAGAAACTCAGTAATCTTGCATCATTTGAGAAATTGATTGCCTTTTGAAACTTAATCTGAGTTTCAAGAAATTAGTATGCGGTCCTCAAAGCTTATTTCCGCTCCTTTTCTCTTTCCGTCTTTTATGCTTATCCAAGCTCACATTTCTCTTACCGACTCAACTTACCAATGTGCTATTCTGTTTGTTCGCAGAAAATTCAATTGAGGAACTTCCTGTTTCAGTTTGCAATCTCATTAACCTTAAGTCACTCTGCTTAAACCATAACAATGTGAAACAGGTAGTGTTGGCAATTCAAATTGATTTTCTTTTTGTTGATTTTTTTTCTTGCAAGTGATTATTTTTCTTTTATCAAGTTTGCTTGTCTTTTTTGTTTCTTTAGTTTAAATTGCATAACATACATCAACATGACAAACTAACTAACCTGCTTCAGTGTGAATTGCTGCTGTGGATATCTTGAACTTGAACTAATCTAAAAGGCAAAAGCCGACTAAAAGTCATATTTTTTCTAATATTACCCATCTCCCTCTCTCTCTCTCCCCCCTCCAAAAACACGCCTAAGCTCTTATGAAGTTATACTTTTGTGTTGGAATCAAAATCGGGTCCTGTTGGAATCAAGATGGAGGTGAAGTGAGTTGATTCCTTGATTTGCTTAAATTCATTTTTTAGGAGTGGGCATTTCAAATATTTTCCCAGGAATACTAGTGAATGGCAGTTGTAAAATACTCATGTTAGAACAATCATGTATATAATTATCCTACTTTTTATTTTGGAAAGGATTGCTGTTAAAGAGTGCCAAAGGAGAAGAACCCATTGTCTGTTACAGTTTTCTAGGAGCTAGTATCTGCGAAGAGCTATCCCAGTTCTGGTTCACACAATTCCTCATGTCAGCCTCACGTATTCCCACTCCTTTCGCGAATCATCACTTCAGGAGCAAATTTGCTGCAAAGTCAGACTCAGATTTTCGAATCCGCACATTGGCTTCCCACCTCCCAGTGTGCAAATGCATCATGTTTTTCAGATTTCTGGTACTTGAGAACTTAGGAGAAAGATCTGATCTTGAATACCAGCAGGTTTTGTGAGGACCCCGATCCCGAGTCCAAACGAGACCGGTACTTCCAGGTGCTCCCAAATCATAATCGAATATAACCCAAATGAAAAACACGTAAACTTGCAGAGGAACGAGCAAATAAATAATATTTCTCAAAATGAACAATTTTATACAAAACGTAATTTTATTACTATTTTGATAAAGCCCAAAAATAATACATAAATATTCGAGCACAACATACATGACACTCAATAACATGAGTCCCAACAATAGTATCCATACTATTCACATTGTTCTGACCGTTCCACTGATTAGTATTACTAAATTATTCTATATAATCAATTACCCGAACAGATAGTTTTTAACAACAACCTTTCAAGAAATATTATTTACATGGAACGATTTCTAAGTCAAATCAATACCAAAGTTATACCAATAAGAATAAACACATTTCAATCAGGAGCACGAGTCAAACATCGATATTTAAGAGCGATCACGTGATACACAAAATCAGTACTGCATAGTCTCCCCTTACCTCAAAATAAGAGAATATCCACCGATGAAAACACGTTACTACCCTTCCATAATAATCCTCAAGTCAAAAACCCGCTACTTCGATGGAGCAAATTTGGTGTTACATAACCAACACAATCAATAAACCCACCGAGTTCTCCTATCTCACGACCAGCAATGATAAAATGAAGGAATTGGGAGTATTGCTGTAGCCAAGTTAGATGGCCCACAACAAGCTTGTAAAGAAACGAAGAAGAGAAGAAGAAAGAAGAATATGATTTGGAAGCCTTAACCCTAAACAGGATAGGCTAGGGTATTTATATATACGTGCATATTAGACAATAAGTTACAAATAACACCCTTTTATAATACCCCTTATTCACTAACACTCCCCCTCAAGCTGGAGCATAAATATCATGCATGCCCAGCTTGTTACTCATATAACGCAACCTATTTCCAACCACCGACTTTGTCAGAACATCAACCAGCTGATCACCGAACTTGACATAGCTTGTGACAATAATCTTTTGTTGTAGCTTCTCGCGAATGAAATGACAGTCAACCTCAATATGTTTTGTGCGTTCATGAAGCACAGGTTTCGATGCAATATGGATGGCTGCTTGATTGTCACACCATAGCTGCATAGGTGTTGAACTACCAAACCCCATCTCCTCAAGTATTTGGCGAAGCCACATCAACTCACAAGTCGACTGAGCCATGGCTCTATATTCTGCCTCCGCACTGGATCTCGACACAACCTGCTGCTTCTTGCTTTTCCTAGACACTAAGTTGCCTCCAACAAATATACAATATCCCGTGGTTGACTTCTTACTAGTAGGACATTCAGCCCAATCAGCATCACAAAAACGCTCAACTCTTATGTGCCCATGATCTCGATAAAGTAACCCACGGCCTGGAGCTCCTTTGAGATATCGGAGGATTTGTACAACAGCCTCGCAGTGAGTAGATCGTGGAGACGACATAAACTGACTTACTTTACTTACTGCAAACGCAATGTTCGGTCTAGTCACAACTAAATAGTTCAACTTCCCTACAAGCGTACGATACCTCTCCGGATGATTCAATTCTTCACCATCATCATCTCTAAGCTTCACATTAGCATCCATAGGAGTCTCAGCTGGTTTTGCCCCTAACATCCCAGTGTTAGTAAGTCCAGTACATACTTCCGTTGAGAAAGAAAGATGCCTTGTTTCGAACGGATAACTTCAATTCCCAAAAAGTACTTGAGGTTCCCAAGATCTTTTGTTTGAAATCTTTCTTGAAGGAAAGACTTTAAAGCATAAATTCCCACACTATCTCCGCCAGTAATGACGATATCATCAACATACACAACCAAGAGAATACACCCTGCTTCAGACTGTCGATAAAAGACTGAATGATCACTGCTGCACCGCATAAGGCCAAACTCTAACACAACTTCACTAAATCGACCAAACCAAGCTCGAGGAGACTGTTTCAGACCATACAACGATTTTTTTAACTCGCACACCATCCCTGACTCCCCCTGAACAACAAAACCAGGAGGTTGTTCAAGATAAACCTCTTCGTGTAGGTCACCATGAAGAAAAGCATTTTTGACATCTAGTTGGTGAAGCGGCCAGTGGTATGATGCAGCAAGAGAAACAAGCAACCTAACAGAAGCAAATACAGCCAAAGGTCTGCGGTGACACGGAAAACAACGAACGAGAAGGATATAAGACACGATATGGAATCTCCCCCCCCCCAAGAACCGAGGATGGCATCCTATTAATAAGATTACAGGCAGTCAAAACTGCATCCGACCAGAATGACTTAGGCACATGCATTTGAAAGCTAAGAGCCCTAGCACTTTCCATTAGATGGCGATTCTTTCTTTCCGCCACCCCGTTTTGTTGAGGTGTATCAGTGCAAGAGGATTCATGAGTCATGCCATGGTCATGCATAAAAGTAGAGATAGGGGTGGAGAAATATTCTTTTGCATTGTCACTACAAAGAATTTTAATAGGCACACCAAACTGGGTATTAATTTCAGCACAAAAACCACAAACAATGGAGAATAACTCAGAACGATTTCTCATTAAGTAAATCCAAGTTACACGTGAAAAATCATCAACAAATGTAACAAAATAACGATAACCAAGTTTCGACACTACCGGAGACGGACCCCAAACATCAGAATGAATCAACTCAAACGGGACACAAGCCCTTTTATTGACTAGGAAAGTATGAAACACGATGGTGTTTAGCATACTGACAAGCTTCACAATTTAATGTAGACAAAGACTCTAAACTAGGACACAACTTCTTCAAATTCGAGAGACAAAGATGACCCAAACGACAATGAATCTGATGCGGTGTAAGGGAAGTGACACTGGAACATGCAACAGGAGAGACAACATCATCCAGCAAGTAAAGCCCTCCTGATTCGTAGCATAGTTGTCAAAGGCGCTCGCTTTTGGCGCCGAGGCAGTCGAGGGTTCGCCGCCTGAAGCGATCGCACGTATCGAGATTTTCAATTCTAGATCTAGGCTTCAATATTAGATGTTAATGAAATCTAACTCACTTCGTCTCTACCGCGAACACATGATCGCCTCACGAATTTTTCGCCGAGCATCAAAGGTCGCCCCGCGAACTACTTCCGTGATTGGTTTGTTGATTGGTGGAGATTAAGTATGATTTTGTAATTTCTTTTGTTTATTTCATGTTTTTCCCTTTTTTTTCTAATGTGTTGATCTGCTGCTATATTATATCATTACATTGGGTTTATTTTCATTTCATTTTTAGGCATTTTGTTTATTATTTATTATATTTTTAATTTGGGATTTGGAATTATTTGAATTTTTCATTTTGTTTTTGAATTTTACTTTATTTTTTAAAAAACTTTATTTTATTTGGTTGCTTAACTATTTATTATATTACTTGGAATTTTAAACTAGCTCAGAATTTCATCATATATACTATGTTAGGACTTAGTTTCTTGTATTATATTCACTTATAACATGTTTTGTTGATATTTGTTAAGTTATATATATTTTATGTATTTTTTCTTAGTATTTTTTCGTGAGCCGCCCTCGCCTCAAATTTGGACCTATCGACTTTTGGCGCCTTGATAACTATGATTCGTAGCCTCTACCAATAATCCTCTTCGTTGTAAGATCCTGAAAGACACAAGAATCAGAAAAGAATGAGACGCTACAGTTGTAATCACGAGTTAATTTAGTGATGGATAGTAAATTGAACGGAAAACTAGGGAGGTAAAGGACAGAAGACAAAGATAGAGATGGAGTGATACTAGTGATTCCGCTCCCCTGAACACATGCAACAGACCCATTGGCTAAAGTGACACTAGGCAATATAGAAGAGGTAAAGGAAGATAAAATACCTACATCACCGGTCATATGATCGGTAGCACCAGAATCAATGACCCATTTGCGACTCGAGGAGGAAAGACACGCAGTGGATTTACCTGAATGGACAAGAGTGGCTGCAGAAGAGGAAGATGAAGACGGTTGAGAGACCTGAAATTGGGTATACCAAGCATATTCTTCATCTGACATCATAACCATCTTCCGTTCAAGCAAAGGAGAGGACTGACTAACAGGTTCGGGATGAGTAGCGACATTAGCAAATCGGCTACCAGTAGGTTTCCCATGTAACTTCCAACAATTGCGTTGCAGATGCCCCGTGTCCCCACAATGATAACATACCTTGACATCCTGATGCCCCCCACGTCCATGGGCATCATCACCACCACGACCACCCCGACCTCCTCTACCACCTCTGCGTCCACCACGACCACGACCACGATGATCAGAACCTCTAGGCCCATGAAAGGCTTGTGCGGCAAGAGCAGAAGACTCATCCGCATCCCCGTCGACTGGAGGAGGCTTGGGAGATGTGCGTAAAACCCGCGAGAAAGCCTCAAACAAAGAGCAAATGTCAGTACCTGACAAAATCTACGAGCGAGCAGTAGCAAACTCAGGTCGCAAGCCGACTAAAAACCCGTGACAAGGAGGCGTTTCACGTTGTGCTCGCATCTCCTTAACATCGGCCGTAATTGGAAGCAAAGTGCACCATTCACGAGAGACATTTTCTTAAAATCAGAAATCTTGAGTCACGGTGCGATCTCCTTGATTCTGTCGAAACACATCAGTGGACAAGTCATACAGGTGATTTAGATTATCACGGCCCGAATACAACACCTCCAAATACTCCCAAAGATCTTTGACTGTTTCGGTATGTGAAACTAACTCGGCAACATTATCAGTCATGGAATTCATCATCTGGCCAAAGAGTAATGTATCATCTCGAATCCAAACCTTCGCACCTTCACCAGTTTTAATAGCCGTGAGATGATCGCCCTTTTCCGTACCAATAAGACTCTTACTAACCACCTTACGCCACATCATATAGTTTGTACCATCAAGCTTTTTATCTGTAAGCTTATTAGGAGTGGTGATCCCTGCCGAAACAGTCTCAGAAGTCGCCATAATACGCAGAACAGAAGAATCCCAACAATAATAGGTACCAAGAGACCAAACAAACAGCAGCAGAGGCACAACACACGTCCAACCAGAAAACTAACCACGGGTAGATTGCACGGACTTGGGCGAACAGGCAGATGAAAATTCGGCGAAATTGGCAGCGTGGCTGAACTCCGCAATGGCGTTTTCCGGTGACAAAAACAGCTCCTCCGGCGTCGCCTAGAGACTGCGAACTCGTCTGGGTGGCGCATGGGTCGCAAAAAGAAGCAGGAACTGGCCAACGACTTGACTCACTCAGGCGTGCTGGAGAACAAGGAAACTGGCGACGACCTGTGACCCCTTGCGCACTACAGAAACCCTCGGTTACAAACACAACTGGCAAACCACAACCTGGGTTGGCCTATCAATCAAGGTTGCACACTCCGGCAACTACTCAGAGCATCGCACAGCCTGGCGACGCACGAAAGGAACACGACGTCCTTACCTTTGCATGTAGAGAAAGGAAAATAAAAAATAAAAAAATAAAAAATAGAAATGGATCAAACCAAGTTTGTTATGGAGAAACCTGCTCTGATACCATGTAAAGAAACGGAGAAGAGAAGAAGAAAGAAGAATATGATTTGGAAGCCTTAACCCTAAACAGGATAGGCTAGGGTATTTATATATACGTGCATATTAGACAATAAGTTACACATAACACCCTTTTATAATACCCCTTATTCACTAACAAAGCTAAAATCTTAACATGGACGATGACTCATATTTGAAATGCCAAAAGCTAGCCAACTGTCCGAGATAGGATATGAATAAACTTAAACCGTGCATATCAACTTACGCCGGGTACATCTTATTGACCATAACTCATGGTGGGTCCCATAGCGAAGTCTTAGTTACTAAGACTTCTAATAAAAAAAACGTACAAGACAAATACACACATAAAGTATACTAATATAAACGTTAACTAAAATAACATAAATAAAGAACAGTCAACAAAATATTACTTAGTCAAATACGTCAAAAGTTGTATCAAATATAAAGATGAATTTTCGGGGTATTACAGGTTTCCCCTCATAATAAATGATTAGGAATGGAATAAGTTAGAGTTCTCATGCGGTGTTGATGATTGAAATTGGTGAAGACAGTGGGATAAGTAATGGAAGCCCACGGTTTAGAGCAATGCTTCATTTAATAACTAAAATAAACCAACAAAACAACTTTGACCACATATTCCTTATTTAATTAAATATAATATTAGAGGCTCACCTTTCTTTTGTTATTACCATATTGATCCCTCAAGGAATTTGAAAATATTATCAAATTATTATTGTTTTTATTTCTAATATTGATAATAGACACACACACACGCGCGCTATCGATGACATTCCTACATAGCTAATTGTAAAATTTGATGCGCCCACTCCCTCTCTGTGTGATCTAGTCCCAGTTGTCTTAAAGTCTTGCGGGAAAGTAGTGATTTTGCAAGTATGTCACCAAGGGGTAGAAACCATTACCTGTTATTGTCTTGTAAGAGCTATAATTTGTAGAGATCTATCCCACTTGTCTAAAGTCTTATGGAAAAGTAGTAATGTTGCAAGTATTTACCAACTTCTAATGCTACACATTAGAGAATCACTCCCATTTTTTTCTTTTTGATTGGATTTTGGTTTTGTAGGATGCTATGCAATCAATTCTTTGTATCTTGTAACCTTGTTGGTATATATACGATAGTCCGGTTAAGTTGAAAGGAAAGTTTTATTGGCAATTATTAGACTCACACTAATTTATGGAACCGAATGGTGGGTAACTAATAAAGAACATGTTAAAAGATGTGTGTAGTTGAAATGCGAATGTTAAGATGGATATTTGGTACAACTAGGAATGATAGAAATCATAATTAACAAATTTGTGAAATACTAAGAGTCGTCTTAATAGCAAATAAAATGAGAAAAAACCGCCTAAGATGGTTGGTTTACCTACAATGTAGATTAATTAGAGCACGTGTTAAGAATGAGTGTAGTGTGTGCGATGACCTTGCTTTGGATAGAATCGAATGGTGGAAAAGGGATTCATGTAGTCAAACCCAATTTATTCGGAAAAAGGCTTAGTTGAGTTGTTGGTATATATACATTAGTGTGAAACCATAAGTAACGTTGGAACTCATTTTCAACCACTCAAATTATGGAGAAATCACGTTCCAGTTCCCTGGGTAGTAGATATTTCTTCTTTTATCTTGCATCTGTACTTGTCATTTGATCATTAAAAGCTCTATTCATGTCTTGTTCGGTAGTCCTAATAAGTTGATAATTTATACTTGCGTATAAATCTTGGAGCAGGAATCTGAAGAAAATAGCTGATATTTTGGCATCTTTCATTGATTGTACAGATACCTCAGAATTTATTGAAAGAATGCAGGACCTTGCAGAATATTTCCCTGCACGAAAATCCCATTTCTATGGATCAATTCCAACAGGTGAATTCCATTTCTCTTTTGCATACTATCAAGATCACTTCATTGGATAACAGAAAATCGTACCTTTTAAGAATTTAAATGACCTCCCTTTTCAGATGGAAGGATTCCAAGAATTTGAAGCTCGAAGGAAGAAGAAGTTTGACAAGCAGATAGATTCAAATGTGATGATCAGTGCTAAAGGCCTTGATGAGGGCATTGATCTATAAAGTTTATGTAATGACATACCCTGGTGGGTTTCTGTCATAAAGGATTTCAAAAATGTGTTTGACTAGAAAATCTATAATCACATTGTAAATTTTCCATAGTTTCCCAGTCACTATGTATTCAAAATTAGCATGATGTATATGAGACAACTGCTTGGATTTATATGAGACAGAGTTACTTACATAGTGACTTTTTTCAAGCCAGTTTGTTCATTTGGCATTGTTTGAGATTTTAATCAAAATAGTTTGATCTATTGTCACCTTTGATCCTAGAGAGTATTTGGTGGTAGGTTTGCTTCCGGAGTCATTTGGCTTTCCGGCAATTGCCAATTGATAAACACCATACCAGATGCACAATTGACTCTTTTTTTTTCTTTCCCTTTCTTCTTTCGTGTTCTGTAACTATGTACTCCCTCTGTTTCAAGCAAAGAGTTTTCGTTTGAAAGTTTTTTTTTAAAAAGAAAATGATATTTTTAGTAGTTTATTAGTAATATCATACTTTCATGCTTTAATTTTTTTAAGTGAATTCTTTAAGCGAAACATCCAAAAATAGAATAATGAGCTCTTTGTTAGAAACAAAAAGAGTAACTCGTTGTCATAGTATAATTTGATCATTTTTCGTGCGAATACAAACCATCGTGCTTCATCTCAATGAATTAGTTCATTCGCTAAAACTCAAAGTTTGATTGATGGAAAGAGATAGTGAGCATATGCTCAAGGTTTGATTGATGGAAAAAGATAGTGGGCATATGCTCAAGGTTTGATTGATGGAAAAAGATAGTGAGTTATGCGAGGCGTTCTTTGCTTGATAGTTGAACACATTGATTTTAAGCATGAGTATAAGACGATGCATAGATCAACTCTGTCGTCAAAGGTTTTTACATTGTTACAAAGATTAAAATTGATCTATCACATTGTACTAGAATTAATAATATCGTTTATCATTACTCGACTACCAAACAAGCCCCCAATGTCTTAATAGGCAATAATATACCACATTTTACAATTTATAACTATAAAGCAACTCAGAAAATTTTGAATTATAAAAAATAAGAATTTATAGTATGTTTAAAAAAAGTGATTTAGCAATTACCTTGTGGCTGTAGTTTAGTGGTAAGAATTCCACGTTGTGGCCGTGGAGACCTGGGCTCGAATCCCAGCAGCCACACTTCAAATTTTGTTTTTCTTGTATAAAACAAAAAGGTTGTGGTCCTACGTATTACTTTTGAAGAAGGTTAATTAAAATGTTTATAAGTGAATGGCTCATTAACATATATATATATATATATAATACACTAATTATTACACCAAATAAATATATACATGAACATAATTACCCATTTACATGCCTATATTGTATTATCTAACAATATTACTTTCATACATAATAATCTAATTGAAAAATTTCAAACCATATCGTTATCATCCAAATAAATATATACATGAACATAATTACCCATTTACATGCCTATATTGTATTATCTAACAATATTACTTTCATACATAATAATCTAATTGAAAAAATTTCAAACCATATCGTTATCATCCACATGAACTATACAATAATTCTTCTTCTATATTTTAAATGTTTAATCAATAAAGTTCATGGCTAAAGTTATGTTACGTAATAAAAATGAATATCATTAAAAAAATTTGTCAATCGAATTTTTAGAAAACATATAATCGATGCGTATTGAAATAAAAAACTGTACACTTTGTTCTAATTTTAAAATATAATTGTATAAGGATCTATCGAATATATAGTAAAATCATGTTTTGATATCATAGTGAAGTCTTAATACCATTTTCCAACGAATAACAATTGATTATAAATATTAATTATGAATTTATTAATCGATAAACAAATTAATATCTATCATATTGTTATTGTTGAATTTATTTTTATGAAAAATATTATTTAAATTAAATATTATGAAATAATTTTCTTATAATGAAACATGAAACGAGTTATAAGCATGATCCGAAAAAATAAAAAAAGAATAAAAACTATATTTTTTGTTGACATGTTAAAAATTAAAAGTAATATGAAAATAAGAAATATATTGCTCAACTTTAAATGATATATAATTTATTCTTTTCAAGACATAGATGTCAATAGGGTGGTAATCTTGTTGGTAGCTCTAGCAATGCTGAATTAAGATTACCCCAGACCTCAAATTATCGTATTAGAGCCCATTTGGGCAACTCGTCATCTTAACGATGTTATGTGTTAAACATACGATGTACCTATGATACGGTGTCGTTATGAGACCAAATCAATGTATGCTCAAGGTTTTGCAGGGCGTGACTCATCGAAACATCAATTGTATGTGGAGAGAAAAAAGAGAGATGAAAAAGGATAACAATTTTACACATGTGGACATGAGGGTTAATTTTAGTAGTTAATTTTTTTAAAAGATTTAATCTGAGCTGGTAATTAGATTTTGCCAATTACACGTATTATAATGTAGATATAAAATTCTACTAATCTGATGCTACACAATTTGGTCTTGGTCCGTTCCTTGCGACTTGTAAGATATCTGGGCTTATGTAAATGAATGATCTTGTCTAGACCTGTCAAAAGAAGAACACCTTAGTGGGAATGCAAAGCAGGGTCTCGCGAAACCCCTCAGGCGTGAGAGTAAGTATTAAGCCTTTTAGAAAGCAAATTGATAGGGTTTTGGTGTGTAAGAGTGTGCGTACATTTGAAATGAAACTTTGTAAGGTATATATAGCCCTATGGGTGTGAAATCCGGTCTGAGTAATTATTATGGAGAAATCATAGGCCTTTATAACCATAAATGCGGGTTGACCGCGTAACTGACGGAATCATGGCTTGAATCTCGGGCATGGGAGTTATTTGCCAGTTAGGCTTGGGATGGAGATTAGGTCTATTCGAGCAGCCCTGCTCCCTGCTCGCTGGTTGATAGATAGACTCCTGTTTGGGATAGACGTAAGGTGTTTACCCCGCGGTTATCCTTCCCGGGTGGCCTCTTTCCTGATCTCTAACATGCATGTGCTTATCACGTGGTGCCACATGTACTTGGCTCGTGACCAGGATTTGGGTCGAGCTCATCATAATCAAAACAAAGTGTTTATCTATAGATGTCAATGTTGATTATTGGAATATGCTTCTTGATAATTTAATTATCACCTTGCATATTCTATATATGTTGATTTGCTTGCCCCCATTACAAGTGAATCATCACAAGTGGCTAAAAGTCTACGTACCGGTTACTCGGTTAGTGTGGCAACTTGTATGATTTCACATAGGTCTTAGATTAGGTATGACCCGATCTAGTCATACCTTCCTATATGATGATCAAAACAGACCGACTTCGAATGCACTCAAGAGGAAGACTGCGGTATGTCAACAGCCTTCAGTGATAACAGATCAGAATACTCTTAAGACCCATCACCGGCAGACATGCTACAAGTTATAATGCTCTCACCGGTAGACATCAGTTCTCCTGAATCGGAAGACTTGTCTCCACTGGCTCGAAGCATTCCACCGGCAGACTTTAAAATCTGCACGTGCTATAGAGAAAGGTCAAGAAGCTGCTCAAATCAAGATAAATACGTCAGTGCCTCAAAAAGCCTGACATACTTAAAGCTACTAGACTTTCTCTCACTCAAGTAGTCTGTTAAAGTCAAAAAACATTTACTTTATTGAACCGACCACCTGACAGTGCAACAGACATCAGACCTACTCTCAGAGATTTATCAACCTAGTCTGACAGACAACGAGTTCCAAGATATACATGACTAAATCTTTGCTCCAAACAGTCAAAGATCTTATGGACAAAAGATCTCTATCCTATAGTCTTCAACCACTACATCTCCAACGATAGAAATCTTCGAGTCCTCATCTCTCAACGATCATACTGATTATCGCTATATAAACTATCTCTCTTACTCAAATACAGAGCGTCAAAGGAAGTAAGACGTAGTGACAGTGTAAGCTACATCTATAGATTATCAAACGATACACTGTGAGCAACGAGTAACTCAATCTACTCAAGAACTTCATAGAAAAGAAATCTTCAAAGAGATCGTCTTCACCAACGTATCTCTGATTTCACCAACAGATTGCAGTGAACTCATCCAGCTCTTAGCAAGACACCTTCAGTGGATTGCTAGGAAGAAAAGCTTTGAAAAGAGGAGAGAATGATCAGAAAATTCAATAGGCAGAGATCAAGATCTGAAGATTGATGTTAGACAATGTCTGAAGAAAATGAAGAGCTGTCTGTAGATATTGCATTCATATCTTCAGATTTGTATTCCCATACAAATGATGTTGATTGTGCAATTATCAATCATCATGGGAGGATGAGTGCTTTTGCACTCATCGTTCGAATATTTTATATCGAGCGACCTTGAAAATCATCTTCTCATAACAGTTTCTGGGTTTCGTCTCCTAATGTCCTTTGCAAGTTAATGATCATTGAATGGATAATTAAGTAAGGATTGAGACTTAGGAAGACAAAACCAAAAACTGTACATAGATTATTTAGACTGATGTAATATGTAATTTATCTTTGAATAAATTCATATGTTCTTACTAATACTTTATCTTTCAGTCCTTAAATATCTATGAGGTTTTTATAAATGATTTATCATTAGAAAAGCCATTCTCTACTTGATCTCCTAAACTTGCATTTGAAAGAAGAAATAAGTGTGTTGTTGTTCTGAACATATATTCGTGTACAACCACTTCTGACTTCTCCAAATCATAGCATCTTTACTTTCCGTTATACAAATCTTTTATCAGGCTTTTGATTTGATTAAACAGTTTATCGGCAGAGTTGTTACTTCTGCCTTGAGTAAGTCTATCGATAGCCTCTACCGGCAGACATACTCAATTTGATAAATTGTAACTGCCAACCAAACTACGCTTTATGTATATCCAAAAGAAAAGTTTTTAAATTGGCATTATAGGCTATTCACCCCCCAACTCTTTAACCTATTTGAGCATTATTGTGGACCAACAGTCAAGACTTTCATGTAATAAACTTCGAGTTTGGGATAACGTGGGTCTGTTTCTTCTTTTTTCTTTGTTGCATAAATTCAATGAAATATTAATATTATGAAAGTTATATATATTTCACTTTGCTTTACCATGAAACATTATATTTTCGATTTATTTCATTTTAATTTACCATAATTTTCCCAATAATTGTTTCCTGTACAAGGTTGCTAACATTCAAACAATTAAATTACTTTGAATTTTCCTTTTTATATACAATCTACTCCCATATGAATGCTACATATGGTTAGTATTGGGTGATTTAAAGTAAATGATGTTGTGTTAAAATTATTCAAACTTGATAATTGAATTTTACCAAATAGTTAATCAATACAAAATTACATACTCCCTCCGTCCTTAAATAATCGTCCTAATTGATCCGGTTTACAATTTAAGAAAAATCAATTGACTTGATTATTTATATTGGTTTAATGTGTTGTTTCCTTTAAATCACATGTGTATGTGGCCCATAATTAAAGTAGAATGAAAAAGTAAGGATAAAGCTGGTAAAGATGATTTTCTAAAAAGGTAAGTTTCAAACTGGACAATTATTTTGAAACGGACGAAAAAAGAAAGGAGAACAATAATTTAGGGACGGAGTACTAGTAATTGAAATTGGACATGTACAAATCACGTGCTTTTTACATTTTTATTTATATTTATCTATTTATTCATAGACTTTTCCGTTCCTCAATCTAATACACAGGACGCAAATACCAAATTGACCACTCAATTCTTCTTGGGTCAGCATTCACTGCTCAACAACGTGCTTTATATATGAGCCAGATAATACTGACAAGGGCTCTTTTAGTCATTCCCCACATAATTACGGACTTTTCTGTCAATTTAATTTCTATTTTGGACCCTTTAAGTTACAACAATTCCCGATCCCCAACTTTACCCTTTCTTTTTCCGTCAAACCCGCCCCCTTTCAATTCCTCTCTTCTCTCCATCAATTCGATCTCGATTCAATCTTTCATCTCTTCAATTACTATCTGATTCTTTCGATTCAATCGTTCCTCTATCGATCGATCCCAGTATCATCCCTTGCCGTTGCGTGTACAGAATTCTGGGTCAGGGTTTCAATTTTTCTTTGATCCGTTTTAGATCTGTCATCTGTCATTCTTATTCCTAAATTAAACGATTTTGTCTCCTGAATATTGGGTTTTTCCTTTCTAATTGTTCTAATTTTGTAGATATTTGACCTCTCAATTTTGGCGGCTAGGGTTTGCGTTCTTCGATTTGTTTTGATCTTTCAATCCCTGGATCGGTTAATTGTTTCTAGTTTTTATCGATTCTGTCTGCTTGCAACCTTTGGGCTGTGCTGGTTAAATTTGTGTTTTTTCTGGAAAAATTGGGGATCTAGGATTAGGGTTAGGGTTTCGCGACCTTATTTGTTTTATCAGCTGGAAGCAATTGGCTTATTTATTCATATTAGTTCATTGAGAAATTAGGTTCCCGTCATTCAATCGATTGAAATTTCAAAACAATTTAGATAGCCACTGTTTCATTTTGAGGACCCCCTTTACTTGAGGTATAAAGCCTGCATTTTTATTTTTAATTTCATTATATCTATTTATTTTTTCATAATGCATGTTATCTTTTTTTACCCTTTTTCTTTTTTGGTTGGGGTTGACTTGTCTTGTGCACCTAGTTTCTCATTTTTTTGCACGTGCTTTATGTCATGTCTAATTTATGTCCTCTTTTTAAACATGTAATTTAATGCTTAATAATTAGAAATGCCTACCTTAAAGTAAAAACTCGGTCCAGTCTTTTTGGTAAGATATCTCAATATACTTTTCCAATCCACATTTAAGTGTCACATTACTTGTAGGTCCTATTAATGCTGTAGAAAGTTACCTTTTGGAACTTCATGCTGAAAGATATCTGCTCTTTGTTGGGTTTGGTGGAGTTGTCAGTGCATTCATTTGGTCAATTAAGCTGCTATCATGTCAAGTAGTTAATGTGGTGATGTACAACACTCAGCCTTTCATCAAATCTGCCGTACTACACAGAATCACTGAATATCATGCCACTCATGGAGTAAAACACAATTTGTGAAAAAGTGGTCTGTTTCGAGCTCAAAACCCCGTAAAGTGACAAATGGGGGGGGGGGTGTTTCTGCTTGTTGTGTTCTTATGCCTCATATCCCCAGTGAAGGAAAAAGTAGGGGTTCTGCTTGTTGTGTTCTTATGCCTCGTATCCCCAGTGAAGGAAAAAGTTGCACTGTAGTGTTTATCGTTGATGCTATAATCTATTAGTAGACTTATATTTGTTACACATGATTATAACTATTGGCCCACTCTCCTGGTAATTAATTTTTAAGAATGAGAAGAATAACTTGCTTGATGGTTAAATATGCCAATTGCAGTAAGAAATTGGAAACTTCAGTATAGCTTGCGCATGTACTGAAAGTAATACTTATTTAGGAGTCTAGGAACACTCAACTAAGAGTCTAGGAACCCTTGGTTGGAAATTTGAGAACTCCTTAGCTATCACGTTGTGTTGTAAAGGTCTGTGATTCTTTGAGATAAAATTCTGTCACTTCCTTAGAGTCAGCATTTATATGAAGTGAACCTTTTTTCTTTTCATAAGATGGATCTTTTTTTTCCTTTCTATTTTTCTATTTTTCCCTTTTTTCTGGAAAAGCAAGATTCTTGCTTGAGAGAATGAAGATTCCTTGATACATTTCATCGTCATGGCATCTTTTGTTTTAATGTTGTGGTTAAATCTTCCAAATTGATTTTAATACTGTTTTAACTTTTGGGGTTCAGGGGATTTAAAATGTACAGAGAGGTAGTGTGGGCGTTTTCATAGTACTTATTGAGCTCCATACTCCTTAGGATATGTTCAAGTACTTATTCAACATGAAATTGTTGATTGAACATGAGATTGTTAAATAACTCCTATCTTCCTTAGTTTCTCTTCCTTTGCGGGTCTGTCTTGTTTTAAGGTCTTTATTTCTTTGTACTACTTGACTCGTACAAATTAGTGTTGCCATTTTACCTTAATGTTTTTCTAAATGATCTCAAATTTGTTGCAGTTAAACATGGTTCAAAAGCGACCTTTTGTAGAGGAATTGTCTGATGTTTCATCTAAGCACCTCAGACTGGAACATGGTAGCCAGCTAGTTTCATTTTTGGAATTTCCCTTTCATGATGTGTCCCAGCACCCTTATACATCAGGTGGGGAAGATATTTTCATCTTTGAGGAATCTAAAGTTGGCATTTTTGGCGTTTCTCTTTTCTTAATCTTTTTATCAGTTATATCAGAGTTTAAAATGGTTTAACTTTTGTCTTGTCTTACTCAATGCACATGAAAACTAAAAGGGTGGGTTTTACCACATCTTTTCAATGATTTGACTCACCTGAAAAAAACAACCGTGTTTTCTTCGGAAATATATGTGGGTTGATGACGTCTTTTGGGTATCAATGGGGGTTGTGGTCTTAGTCATGGTACTATTTTTGGAATTAAAGTCTTCTAATACATATAAATGCACCCTACCTTCTATTTTCTTGACTGTTCTATTGTCTGATAGTAGATGGTAAGAGCTGTTTTTCGAAACGCACAACTGAAAGTGACGATAAGCTTGAAAGTGGCAAAAACATTGATTTCTCAATGTACACGGAGAAGGATATTGATATTCTTCCTGGCAAAAATTCCAACTCATCCTGGCCTAGCAGCTGCGACAATGAAGAGGAAATGAGGTCTGAGGCTGGTCATATATTGTTATCCCAAGAATACCGTAGCCCTGCCAGACCAAGGAGGACCATAGTGCAGCCTGAGGATGCATATTCTTATCTTCTGCAACGTCCTCTAAAACTAGTTCCTGTTGGACCAGATTTTCAAGCAGATGTTCCTGAATGGTGTGGTCATGTTGCCAAGACTGTGTCCATGTGCTCAGATTTTACTGAAGCATCAACAACTTCTCAAGCTTTGGAATTAAACTTTAAGAGCACTGTTGATGATGAGATTAAGCTTGTGGGGCATTGTATTATCCCAATGCCTGAAATTGAGCCAGTCTCATGCAATAGTGATGAGGTTGGCAGTGGCAGAACTGATTGCTTCTGCAAGGATACTGGCTCTTTCCGATGTGTACGACAACACATTAGAGAATCAAGGGTGAATCTTTGGAGAACTGTTGGGCTGGAGAGATTTTTAGAGCTGGGGTTCGGTGGCATGGGAGAGATAGTGGCAGAAAAATGGAGCGATGAGGATGAGCAGTTATTTCACGATGTTGTTTTTTCTAATCCTGCATCGTTGGGTAAGAATTTTTGGGACCGTCTTGCGATAGTTTTCCCGTCACGGACCAGTGATGAGATTGTCAGTTATTATTTTAATGTCTTCATGCTGCGAAAAAGAGCTGAACAGAATAGATGTACTCCAATGGACATTGACAGTGATAATGATGAGTGGGAAGGGAGCGATGAATCTGATGAAGATGAGGACCCTTATCAGAGTGAGATTCATGAGGATGATTCCTTTGACCACATTGAGGGTGTAGAGAAAGCCGTTTTTGATTACCATGACAAAATAGAGTATTGTGGCTTCAAGGGTATGAAAAATGTTTCAAAAACATGGCCAATGACTTTGCTTAACAATTCTAGTTCCGACTCTTCACCTCAGCCTTTAGAGAAAACCCCAGAAGATGAAAGGGGAGCTTATGATTTCCAAGATGACTCTTGCACGAGCTTTGATGCAGTTGATGTGCCACAAGTTAGCGAAGTAAAGGTGGACGATAACAAACACTGGGGCAGCCATGAATTTATTTTGGAGCCTTGTGATGCTAAAGTGTGGGATGCTGGGTATTTAACATGTCCACGACCTAAAGCTGAATTTTTGCCTACCTACAGTATGATTGAAGAGATCTTTGGAGTCGAAGCTTGGGAACACGAGACCAGGGACGATGGCAAGAGCTTAAGTTAAGTTTACGGGTACTTAATTTTTTTAGCACAAAATGTACCTCATCGGTTCCCTGGGTGAATCCATATTTGGTTCTTTTTTTGAACTGGGCAAAGTCCAGTTTGTTTTTTGTTTTTTTTTTTTGGGAGGCGATTATCAATTCCATTTAGTTTTGGTTGCTTCCTATCGTACCAATTCTTTCATCCTATAGTTGGAACCCTCATCTATTGTAAATAGCCGGCTGAAAGAGTTGTAAAAAGTGAGAAAATGAAAAAGAAAAAAACAAGGCACTATTTGTGCCTTTTCTGATGTATTTAGAAGGAAGCTCTAAATTTAGGGGTTTTAATGAGTCAAAAAAAGTTGATGATAACCACTGAGGTGGGATTGTGGCTTTGTCATATACAAAAACAGTGCAGCACTCTTAAAAGTGTGCTTTCATTATAAAAGTAAAACCTTAGTGCAGCAGACTTTACCTAGATGACGTAGGCCATCAGAATAAGCCACCGAATGCCGGTTAATATTTTTCCCATCCAACAGTTGAATAATTCAGCCAACTCTATTATGTGTAGTAGTTAGTGCTGCTAATAATGTGGTGGTCCCCAAATATGAACTAGTCAAGAAGCATCGTCACTCCTAAAATGTAAATTAGTGTGCTATAGGAAATATGAAGGCTAGGAGGGGCTTTTAGTGACCTCAAGAAGCCATTGTCTTATATGATTCTGCGGTCAATCACATGGGGGGTTTAGATAAGGTTTGCAACTAAGCAAAGGGGCCTCTTTGCTTACTAGGTAGAGCTAAAAGAGCAACTAATAAACAAAAGCCAGCCAGTTGATGGTAGTGGGGGAATGCTCATCCAAACCAATAGCCACCCCCCACCTCCCTCCATTCATGCTCCATATGATCCTTAACCCACCCATGATTCAATATCCAAAGGAACTAGGTGAGACATGGGGACCCACATCAGATTTTAAGTAGTTCACTGCAGACTGCAGAGCCTTCTTATTTGGATTTCATTGACTCTTTAGAGTATTCCCTAAGCATTTGTTGGTGAGAACTTGCTCACTTACACATGCACCATTATCATCCATATAAAGCCACACATGCACCTTTATGAATAGTCTACATATAATAAGACAGTGGTGGATTTGTAGTTGCTTTTATACTTATTCTATGAGGCAGACACACAAACAGTCACTACTTGACACATCTGCCTTTGATACATTCTGGGAAAAATCTACATACATGTATTAGAACTAAGTCACACACACACACACACACAAGTTTCTGTTGGTTGAGAAGGACACTTTTGGCATGTCTTTTGTCAACTTATATTTCTGAAGAAACAAGTCATCTAACTTTAATCTACCAAGATTCAGCTGAGTAGGCATGGCCTAACCACCAAAGACTTGCCTATGATTAAGAGCTTGATGTGGTTGTAAATATTCAGAAGAGATCTCTTATTTTTCAAAATTTTCTTTAATAACCAAAATTGATGTCAGCTTAGCTGGACCTTAATGGCCAATTAAGCACTGACATCCTTCAACATGTTAGATTGCTTTTGAGGCAGTGAAGCTCCTCTTACAGTAATCAGTCTCCTCCAACTAAGCCCCACTTTTGCCCTAGAAATTGAGAGCGCCTTCACTAGATGGATCTTTGCTTTGACTTGTCGTAAAAGGCTGTTTTTCAGTAAATCAACTTTCACATGATAACCTGCTGATCCACTCTGTTTGGTTTTAACCTCAAACCTCTTTTTATTCGTCTATGCCAATCATTTAGTTGCAGGACCTACAAACCAACAAACGTTCATCAAGTGTCACATCTTTTTAGCATTTCTTTGATAGAAACGACTAAAAGATCGTGACGAAAAACATTGGGGTATTACAAAGATTGTATCACAACAAAGCCCTTCATAACTTTGAACAAAATCATTTCTTGTTTGTGGTAGGATCCGATTCATCTGAAACTATAAATCAAAAGATTTTAAGTATCCTGATGTTTTCCGAAATTAGCAGATAGGATTGTGTAAATCCAAATCTCGAACTCATTGTACAACTCAAATTGAGAATCTTAGATCTGGAGTTTGGCACCAAGGCAAAAACATATAGAGATATCTGGAATATCCCACTATAAAAAGATCAAATCAATAGATATAGACAAGAAAAAGTTTTCTTTTGGGTGTGACAAAGGAAAACATGCTAGGTCAAATAACGGGTGGTCGATAGCAATAGCAACAAGTGGAAGTGCAAAGCTCTTATCATATTACCCATGTTTGGTGGAACAACTAGGGTTAGGTCATGGGAATGGATGAGAAGAGAGGTTGATGGAGCATAAAGCCAAAGTGTAGGGCATCTTATCTTAGTAGTCTTAATAATGTTACAATGGGCATGGGGGGGAGAAGACAAGGAGTGGCAAGACTTTCCTTGGAAGGTGTCTGCTGCTTGTCAATTTGAGCATATCACTTTTGGTAAAGAAAAGGCTATTCTCTTCACCCTCAAGTGAAGTTTCTTTGGGCAAATAGTATATGTTCTGTACATTCACAAATCTATATCTATGTTGTAGTACTAGTAGTAGTATATATAAGCATTAACAACTTCCTTCAATGGGTGCTTGAAGATGAATTTCGAGTCAAAAGTAGACGGTGAAGAATGCCAGACCCATCTGATCGACTAGGGTGGACCCATTGACCTCACCATGAAGTAGCTTATCGTGGTGCATTTAACTCATGGCGGTTTTATTTGAACTCAAAATAATCATCCCAACTCGCTAGCGTGGGTTAGAGTTAGAATAGCCACTTTTAGAGGGTATGTGGCTGGCCTAATTCTGTGGTCCTGTTGAGCAGAAGTAAGATGCAATGAACTGTGCCCCTGGTGAAATACATTAATAATAAAAATGGAAATAAAGTTATAAACATAAAAAAGTAAAAGTCCCCGCCACAATACACACAGAGATTTCTACAATTTGTAGATACTAAATCAAAGGTAAACATGCTAAAGGGTAGTGGTTGGACAACCCTTCAACAAGAAGAAGAAAAACAACAGAAATGGAAAGGCTCAAGACAGGGCCCTTGAGGACAAATTAATTACCATAGTCCATTATGAATTTATGATATATAAACATAATTAGAGGTTATTTTGGTTGTTGACCTTGTTTGTTTCAAAATGGTGAGAATCTTTATTCATTAGTGGACTTGGCCGGGTTATGTACAATGCACATGTCAACGATTAGAATAGTTAACAAGGCAATTATATATATTCTGTAGTTTCCTTGTAATGACTTGTCTGTGTAATGTGTTCTGTGTTCCACTGCATAGAAACAAAAGAAAATAGCTAAATTTGAGGAACTACAGCTAAACATTGTACTAAGTTGCCGGCTGAGGCTGATAAAGGCAGAGCGGAGCATTTGCCGGCTGAAGTCGAGCTCGATTAAGTTTGCCTAGCCAATCCGTGACAAGGCTATAGTAGTAAACACCAACTAACATCCAAATGCTCCTCCTTGTTATTTTAATCCGCACAGCTTCTCATAGTTAAATACTAGGACTAGGAGAGGGGTTAAGATTAAATTAAATGTTAATTAGTGCCTTAATTCCCTTGACCCTTTATATCTAATCTTAAGTGATTAGTGAGCTTCTAAGCTCCTTTTACCTTTTAACAATGATGGGAAAAGTATAACTTGCTTGTGAGGGTGAGGCATAAAAGCAACTGAAAATAGTTTTCATCATGTTGACCACTAAACCAAAATGCAGCTAACATTTCTATTTTCTAATAATAAGCCATACATTATTCCTTTTTTTAACTAGCTAACTGTAGAAAAGATAGGAAACTGTGTGTGTGTGTCTGACAGAGGGCATGGCAATTGACAAGGAAATAGGTGTATATATAAATACACACATTAAAAAGCAGTCAGTCAAAAATGGTTTCATTGTTATCCACCCTCTGGTAAAAAGTTTTCTTAAAAAAAATTGACTGTCCATATAAGGTAATTAAAGAGATGAGGGTTATACATTATTGGTAACTACTAAGTAGTTAGATTGAATGAGAGTGAGAAGTAGGAGAGAAATTTAAGTGTAAAGAAAACAAAGAAAGAAAAAGAGAACAAGTGGAGTAGGAATGTGAAACATAATAAAAGAGTTGTTAGCACTTAGCCAGCTAACACTTTGAGAAATATTGTTAAACACTTGGAAGGATCTATTTGACATATTTATTATTAGTATATGAAAAGGGCCTAAATATGGTTGGACTAAGCTTCAACTGCAGGCTTTGTTGATTCTTATTTTTACATTACATTACATTACATACTACTTAAAGCTAGGTGTAGGTCCTCAGTCACCTGTCTAAATTACCAAATTACCCTTGTGAAGCCATACAAATGACTTGATACATATTACATATACTTTGAAGGTGAGTTACATGTGAACTTCTCATTGCCTAATTCAAGTGATTGCATTTGTATTGAAGGTAACTAAAGGGACCCACATTGTGGGATCTATCATCTATGTGGTATTTTTAAGTGAATAAAGCTTTGATCATGGAAACGGAAAGGGAAAATAAATAAATAAATAAATAAATAAAAGTGTCCAAAAGAATAACGGCCAGAGAGTGGAACCTTTCACTTGGTGCAGTGGGCTTCCTTGGTAGCAAGACAAAGGAAAGAATCGTTAGAGAGAGAGAGGTATCCATCACATATTACAAGGAATTAGTAATCGTAAAACTCTCTCGTAATCTTATTCCATAAACATACCGTTTTATAAAAAATGATCTTATCTTAAAGTTTTACAAAAATTATAAGCTTTACGTAGGATTGTCCGAAGAAAAAATTTGCATTCATGCTCAAATTTTTGCTCATGTCATTTCATAATTGCACAAACAAGGCCAAATAGATCAACCCACTAAAATTATAGTACCTCGAATGTATGTAAATTTTGCTAGGGCAGTTGTTTTTGAGTTGGGAAGTTCCTCAACCATAGGGATGATCAATTAGGACAAATGACAGCCGTTGGATTGGGTTGGCGTAGAATTCTCAGTTGAGTACACGTGCTGCCATCTTTTCTTTACCTCTTTTTATCTTTGCTTCCATGCATGGATTTCTCCTCCTCCAAATATATCCCTTCACTCACTCCTCTGCATTGGTTGTTGTTACTCTTTTAGAGAGAGAGAGAGAGAGTGTGTGTATAGAGTGAGAAAGAAAAGGGTGGAGGAGAGAGAAAGCGAGAGCAAATCCGCTTCTCCTCTTTTAATTCTTCTTGCTTGTTCATCCCCATCATTAGCAACAAAGGTAACTGACCCCTCTCTTCAAATTTTCAGAATTTTTCCCCCAAAATTTCAACTACCCAAGTGCTAACAGTGAGTAGCTGGCCTTCTATTTCTCTGCTTTTCTTGAAACACCAGATCTTGTATTCTTAAATTCCCTCAAAATTCAATGATGCCTGAGATGGGTTCTTCTTTGATCATCTCAATATGCAACAAAACTCATAATCCACTCGAATTTTCACTTCAGATTTGTGTTTTTAATCATTCTTGATCTGGGTCTGTCATCTTTTCTTGAATTCCCCTGTTTCTTTGGCATTTTTCAATCTCGCCTTCTTTCGCTTCCCTGATCTAAACTTTCTTGATACAATTCAATGGGGGAAGATCAACAAGTGCTAAAACACATGTGCAAGTTGTGCAACAAGAGCTTCCCCTGTGGTAGATCCTTGGGGGGTCACATGAGGTCTCACGTGATCAATTCAGCTGAACATGATAAAGCAAAGCTTCACAGGAAAATTAAGCTCCCCTCTACCAACAATGGCGTTATAACTAATGCAGCTGCCTCGAATTCCATCGACGCGGCCGGTTACGGACTTAGAGAGAATCCGAAGAAGACGTGTAAGTTTAAAGATTCAACTCATGAAGATACTTTGCTTCATGACAAGCTGTGCAAAGAATGTGGTAAAGGGTTTCAATCTTGGAAGGCCTTGTTTGGACACATGAAATGTCACTCTGACAAAGTGTCGAATAACAGTGCTGCTACTTTGGAGGGAGATTCTTGGACCAGTGCAAATCAAAAGCTAGTCTTGGATAGCCAATCAGATAACGAAAACTTGGCTCGAAATCGAAAAAAGAGATCATCAAGATGGGGAGGAAACAAAAGGTACATGGCTGCTGCTACTACTACAAATAATACTAACACTACAGCTTCTTCTTCTATATCGATATCCATAAATGCTAATAATAATGCTTCAACAAGTGTTTCTGAGATTGAGCAAGAACAAGAAGAGATTGCTATGTGTTTGATGATGCTTTCTAGGGATGTCAGCCAATATTGGGGTGGGTTGAATTCTGTTGGGGAAGCTTCTGATAACGATTCTGCTTTTGTGAAAGCTAGTTTGATGAAGTTTAGTGCTAAGGTTGAAGGTAAGAATTCTGTTTGTAATGGTGGTAAGGTTGTGAAGATCAAGAAACAGAAGAATGGGAAGTTAGAGTCTACTGTTTTGGCTTTTGAGGAGTTGAAATCCAAGGAATATGGTGCTTCTGAAGTTAAAAGAAATAGGTCCAAGAAAGTAGGTGATTTTCTTGGAAAGCCAAAATTCGAGATGAAGACTTTGATCAAGGAGAGTGTATTCGATGATCAAGATGAATTGGCTTGTGGCAAAGTTAGCTCAAGAAAGAGAAAGGGAACTCTGAATTTGCTTGATCCTGAATCGGGTGCGGACTATTCTCATGAGATGTTCAACAAGGACTCTGATTCAAAGCAGAGCAAATTTGAGTGTACTACTTGCAACAAGGCCTTCCACTCTTACCAAGCTCTTGGAGGCCATAGAGCAAGCCACAAGAAGTTGAAAGGATGCTTTGGTTCGAGAATCGATGGCAGTGAAAACAGCATTGAGACTACTGAACCCATTGATCAGGAGATGATTCTAACTGGTCTTGCTGTAAAATCAGTTGAGACAAGTTGTTTAAGTACAAAGAAGATGACTAGTAGTAGTACCAAGGGAGGAGGAGCACATGAGTGCCCAATTTGCTTGAGAGTTTTCTCATCAGGGCAAGCTTTGGGAGGTCACAAGAGATCGCACTTGATTGCTGAGGCCAAAATCAGTCAAAGCACTACTACCATTGTGATTCAGGAACCAATTCGGGAAATCCGTGATTTTCTTGATCTCAATATGCCTGCTCCTGTCGAAGAAGAGATCAGTAGTGCCATTGGCTTCGAGCCATGGTGGGTTGAAAGCAATCACAAACACGAATCATTCCTCAGTTTACTCTCGAGTTGATCCCCTACTTGATCACCTCTTGATCGCCTCCAGTCTGCTCTACAATTCGGTTTCTTTCTGTTAAAGATCATTCAAGAATGTACAGATTCATTAATTCTTTTCATAATTGATGTGTTTGCCGAGGTAACACTATTCAATTGGCTGCTTACAACCTAAGTAGTAAGTAGCCCCATTGATACAAGTTTTTGTTCATCATTTCTCCTTATAGATTCAGTATACTGAATGTCTTGAAACAATAATACTTGTGTATTTGTGCCATTAACCCATAATCAAAATGCTCATTTTTCCTTCTTGCAACTTCTACTTCTACTTCTAGTAAAGCTCTCACACACAGTTGTTGCTGAGAAGTGAAGTGCATGTTTTCTTGGGTAATTATTATTGTCTTGGGATTGAAGAAAAAATGAGTTAGGAGGTGAAGATTGGGTGAGTGTTTGAAGTCATGTGGAGATAAAGGGGGGGGGGGGGGAATTTTATAATGTGCACAGAGATGGCATGTAAGCTCAAGCAAGGTGGTTGTTTAGTCACCTACCATAACATCGTGACAACATATCTCATACTCACTTCCTTTTCCTTTTTAAGCTTAAAGCATCACTAATGCAACTTAATTTGGATTTGATCGTACGTGGTCGTGGATAATTCATACCCTCAATCATATATTATTTTTTCTTTTTTATTCACATTTAATTAAAATGAATCTTTCCAATGCAAATGTAGATTTAATCTTATGTAACATACATCTCACCACTAAAATAATATTTGATAAAAAAATAAAAAAGAAAAGAAAAGAAAACAACCAATAGAAAGAGTTTTAAAAAGAATAATAATGATTAGGATGTATTCACACCCTTAAGTAGAATATGAAATATTGACATTGTAATCCACAATGTAAATAAATTTAGTTGTCACATTATACTCATACGCATCATCTACATTTGCATTGATTTTTTTTTTTCTTTCACAAATGGTGTAAATCCTAGGTGACATGTAAATTCTTTTACATCCACATTAGCATTGGAGATGCTCTTATATATTTAAGCATTTTGTACTTAGTTGTGTTGATAATTACTATCTTCCATTCTTAAATAATTGTCATGTTTTCTTTTTTTGTCTACTCCAAAATATTATTTTGTTTATAAATTTCCTTTGTAGAAAATATTTTTACTACTTTATTATTATTTTTTCTTATTACTTTAATTATGGTCACATGTATAAGAGTTTGAAGGAAACAACATACTCCCTCGTCCCAAAATTATTGTCATGTTTTCCTTTTTCTTTTGTCTCAAAACAATTGTCTTATTTGAAACTTTCTTTTTTAGGATAACACTTTTACTACTTTACTCTTACTTTTTCATCATACTTTAATTATGGACTACATATACATGAACATTAAAAGAAACTACACATCAAATCAATATTAATAATTAAATCAATTATTTTTTTTAATTTGTGTGTCGGATCACTCAAAACAATAATATTAGAATAATATTAGAATGGAGGGAGTAGTACTCCTTTCTTCCTAAATAATTATCCACCTTTCTTTTTTTTTTTTCCAAAATAATTGTCCTCTTTCAAAACTTTAATTTTTATGAAAACATTTTTATCATTTCATTCCTTAATTATTTTTTATATCTACTTTAATTACGACCACGTGTACAAGGGCATTAAAGAAAATAACACATTGCATCAATATTTATAATACAGTCAATTACTTTTTCTTAAATGATGTACTGAGTCAAAAAGGACGATTATTTTAATGTGGATATCTAGTCAAAAGAGACAACTATTTCAACCGAGGGAGTATATCTTTACTTCATAGACTTTTTGTCCACTAAAGATATATCAGCTTAATTTCTGGTAAATGAAAAAAAGAAAGAAGAAACAATAGATACTAGATTCAAGGGTTAAATGTATCATTGGTCCATGTACTATGCAAAAGTCCACTAGCAGTCCATGTACAAAGCAAATACATGCTACAAATCAAAGTTTGCAAATTTTACACATCGGAAGTCTCTGACCCTAGCTCCGTTACCTAAGGTGCCGTTAATTGAGCATATGCTACTCACATGTTTTAAATTGAGGGCAAACTAGTCTTTTTCATTTTCAAGAAAATGTCAGTTTGGGTAACATTCAAAATAGGGGGCTACATGTAACATCATCAAAAGAAAGGGGGTCATATAAAAAATTTCTACCCTGCTACCCGTCTCCTTCGACATGTAACAACCCCTTCCTCTTTGACAATGCCCATCCCACCATTTTTCTCTATAACCATTTTTTTGGTAAGTAAAAATTTATAATTTTTTTTGTTAGATTTTGCATTCCTTGAACTATTCTATGGGCAGAAACCCGTTTGTACCCATAATTAAGATTTCCAACCTCAAACGAAGTACATGATCTAAGGAGGAACGGATCCAATGTCAAGCTCTTTCTTTAGCTAAGGAAGGAACCTATTCAAATTCAAAAGAAGAATCCAACCAACATTCTAGGATATGTCCCCAATTCTTACCCATAATGTCTATTTCTTTCAACAAGCTGAGGAATCTGAAACATAGGAATGTCTCAAGTACTCAAATAGTAGCTTACTGATTATGCTTTCCCATCAGTTCAAAGCCAGAACTGTTCTTTTCCGTTCTCAGAGAAAGAAAGCTTAGCCTGAATGCGCTGTACTGACGCTCACGAAGAAAACTAGGAGAAGGAATATTAATTAATACCAAACCATTTTTCTCTGTAAGAATACCAAAGAGCTCGTCGTATTTTCTCAGTTATCAATTGCAATCCAATATTGACTAATAACAAACCATTTTTAAGAATACAAATTAACAAACAAATTTGAGGTCGTCATATTTAAAGTCGACATTGCCGCAAAAGCGGCGTCGATTTGGGCATTGAATAGGCTGAAACAACGCTATTGACCATGAGATATAAGGCGGTTTGACGGAGGAAGTCCAACATGGGTCCAACATTTTCTGGGTTGGGTTTGGAAATCTCAATTTAAGTTTGAATTCCAAAGATCAATCTGGGTTTTCCAAAAAAAAAATTGGGGAAGAAGGCCTTATAGTTATTTTTCAAACTCTAGGGATTCGATTGTAAATTTTGATATAAGTTAGGTTTGAAAAAAAAAATCATTTTAGCCCTTACTAAATACACATGAACAACTTGACAGTATTTCTCTAACGACATCCATCAAAATGACTGCGCCTGTGAAAATTTAATATTCTTAGCACCTAATTTTGACAAAAACTTGCTAATCGATTAATATTGAGAATGACCCAAAGTTAAGGGACCAATGGTGCGATTAACCCTATTAAAAATTATAAAAGTTAGTAGAAAGCATGAAAAATTGACTCACGCTACACTGTACCAACAAAAACCTTAGAGCAAAAACAACAACTTCACTAAATCAAACACAACTCATTCAAAACAAATAAATTAATCATTTTGACACTTATTTGATTCAAAACCAAAAACACTTCTAACAGTGGCATAAACTCCAACACTTTTAAATATCCCATCATTTTTATCTTGAAAATCAATTTGGTTTCCAAATGATGCAAACCAAGTCTCTATTTATAGATAAAATGTGTATTTTTTTTTACAAGAAAATAAAAAAAAATTATTTTTTGAAATGTTAAAATATCAAAAGGGAAATAAAAATCAAAAAGTGGTGGTATGATTTGGTTTTGATTTGTATCTTAAATTGATACAAATCAAACCAAACCAAATTAGATTTGGGTTTGATTTATTTTTTTGATTCTCCGTTGTATGGCATGATTCATGTTTGATTTATGGAAGATTATTGTTAACCATGCTCTTAGTGGGTGTAACACATTTCATATAATGAGATTAAGATTGTCCTCTAGAAAAAAAAATCAATTGGAAAAGAAAAGTGGTACAAATATACAATGCTCATAGCAAGTTTTCATATTAATTTATAATTGAGATCTATGCTCATATAGCACATGTGAAGGTTTCTTTTACTTATAGTAGAAGTACCAACAAAGCAGTGATTCATACCAAAAGGAAAATGCATATAGGAGCATTAAGATAGTAATTTCACTTCCTCAAGACACTCTATTATACGGTTAGTTAAGTATTATGTACTAATAAAAACTTATATGAAGCTCATAGTTAAAAGTTGAATGAGAAAAGCATTTTTCATCACAATAATTAATAGGGTGATAGCCAAGCTGGTCCCCTTCCATTAATTTCTAACCGGTAAACATCCATACATTTTATTTTAACCAATAAAAGACACTTTTAGTTTAAAAGAACAAGTATACCCTTAATGAATCAATGCATGCACACAAAGCTTCACGTTATGTTCTATGCACAAAATCATGCATTGTGATGCTTAAAATTTAATTGTGATACATGATTTTGAATCAAGATGCATGATTATATGCATCGGAATGCATAATTTATGCATCACGATGCATGATTTTTAATTGTGTAATATAGCGATGCATCGCGTTTCCAAATTGATGTTTCGTCATTAATAATTTTCAAACAAATGGTACTCACAACACGACGACTAAAATGAGGGCTTCTCGTATCGATCCATTGAATTAGTTGGCTTAACCAAAGGATCAAGCTAGACCAATTGAGCGAGGGAATATTATCTTTCACTTAAGCAAGAGTATACGTAGTGGGTGCCATTGGAAAAAAGAGCATACAAGCCGAGCATGACCCATTGTAGGTCTCGAAGCAACATTTGAAATAAAAAGGGCACCAGAGTAATTAGATGGCCAAGGTCATTAATGTGTTGTCACCACCACAGTGCACCACGCGTCTTTGGCGCCCAGCATGACCCGTGTGCATTGTTGATGGGTTAGGGTTGACCCGCGAACTTCTGCCCCTTCCACCCACTTTTTAGCCCATTTCTCTCTCTCTCACTTTGACCTGCTTTCTTGTTGGGTAACCCACGACCTTTTATGATGGGTTGCATGCTCCAGAAACCTCATTTTTATCATTTATGTATCTTCGTCTTACATATCCTAAATCCGTAAGACGGTCTTATACAAGTTTTTTCAACCCTTAAATGCTTAAGTTAGTTAGAGATGGGCCAAATTGCAATTTGACTTCACTTAATTTGTACCATTGAAATGAAGAAGTGTTTACAATATACTATTGATCTAGATGAGTGCTTATTAAGGCATGTGAATTGGTCCCTTTATTTTGACATTGTCTTAGTTTAGACTTTTAGTAAGTAGGCTTGCAAGGTAGTGACTTGTATGGCAAAGGGGTGGTGTTAAATTAACTGTTATCTTTGTGTTCATACTAATTTCATTAAGACACGTGTTTAATGGTGGCTTCTTGTGGTATGTATGTGTAGGGCCAATCCTAACTTTTAGGATCCTTCCAAATTCGGGGGCCTCGGCGATCGCCTTTCTCGACCTTTCCCAGGACTGACCCTGGGTATGTTTAGCTCATTGTATAACTAATCAGATAATGCATGGTCAGGTGAATTTGGATGGTCTCATGTTGCTTTTGCCAAGTTGGGGTTACTCAATTGGGTTAGGTCTCAAGCTAATGTGTGACCAAGTTAAGCTCATGTCTGGTTTATGCATGTCAATGGTGCATAATGGTTGGGGGACGGTGGGGTAGTGCGCTAATTTAAGGGAAAATATTATTTCGGATTAGGTTTGGCAATTGGGTGAGTTGAGACAGGTTTAGGTTGGGTTGAAACGGTAACGAGTTGGAACCTGTTAGAACTAGAATATCAAACTAGTCGAAATGGATAAAGTCGCGTCGCGTTAGACTAAGTTAAGACGGGTCGACCCCTTTTAACCCAAATTCCGCCTTAAGAATCCATACATTTATAAAATGCAAAACTATCGGGTCAAACTGGTAACGGGTCCAATCCACTTCAACCTGACACGACCTAATTCGTTAATATTTTCGGGTTGTAAACGGTTACCCGTTTCGACCCATAATTAATTAATTAATGTAGGTGTGAATTATTTTTAATTTTTTATTACATTTTGACCCCCTTCTCTTTATACAAATGACATATGTATTTATTTTTTTAAGTTAAACCCCTTTGAGTTTTTAAAATCACACAAAAAATTGTATTCCCTCTATCCCAAAATATATGACGTTTTGAGGTTTTTCACTCAAACCAAAGAAACATATTGTAAGACTAAACTACCCCTATCAAAACATTAATGAAATGTCTTGATATTCTTGCCCAAAGAGCCAAACACAAGTTACATAATCAATAAATATAGGTAGAATTGAAAAAAAAAAAAAAAGGAAAATGTTCCTTGAAAATTGCAAAGTGTCATCTATTTTGAAACAAAAAAACTCTCATAAAATGTCATATATTTTGGAACGGAGGGAGTATTTAGAAGGATAAAATAGATATTTGACATAACTTAACGATGAAATCTAACATTCATCAAAAAAATGGGCTCGCTTGCATCATAACTAAAGTTCGGTGGCCCAAATAATATTTTCAAACTTTTGGTGGCCAAATTGCAATAAATTGGAAAGTTGGGTGGCATATTTGTGTGTTTTTCCTATTAAAAAAATGCGGGCCGGTCCCTTTTTCAAATTTTTATTCGCTAAAGTAACATATTTTTATTTTCAATCACAAAAAGTCAGTTTTGGATGAGAAAAGACTATATTACCCTTAATGAGCACAATATGTGTGTAATGGATGATTAGCCTCTGAATCGCGATTCATAACTATATATACCGCGGTGCAAAACATATATTTCAAATTTAATTTGTATCGTTATATATAATAATATTGCACCGCGATATAAATTCTTGTTTACTTACATTTCTCTATTCAAATACTGAATGAATTATTATTTATGTATCGCGGTGTATATTTTTTATATATCGCGGTGCAAAACCTATATATATAAACTATGAACCACTATACATAAAAAGTTGTACCGCGATACAAATATTTATTTACTTCAATTTTTCTATTAAAATTTAAATAATGTAAAAACGAATAAATATTAATTGCTATGAACACTAGTTAACAACATATGTGCAACACGGTATATCTTTCAAAATCTTTGAATCGCGATGAATATATTTGTGAATCGTGGTGCAAAAATATGTAAAATTAATTGATGAAAGAAACTTTGCACCGCGATATATAAACTTGACGTAGCGTGCCTATTGCTCATTAAGGGTATCACAGTCTTTTCGCGTTCAAAAGTGACTTTTTCCGGTTTAAAAAAATGGTGTACTTTAGCAATTAGAAACTTGAAAAAATAGACCAGCCCGAATTTTGCCCAAAAAATAGATTTTTAGAAACACTATCATTTTATTTGTACGTTCGACCTCTTTCATATTAATTAACACTAGTGATGCACCCATGCGTTGCACGAATTGTCCACGGGTATAAGATCATATACTAAATTAAAGTTGAATAATATGCAATTAAAATTTTTTAATATGAACAAAATAAACTAAAAATAATAAACAATAAAATTAAAGATAGAAAATCATATAAATTTGAAAATTTTAATATAAATTTTGGAGTACTTTTTTATATACAATATTTTTCATTTAACATGTACGACTATTGCAACCATCAATATCACATAGTAACTCTAGACAAAGTGACATACAACATGATGATGACCAAAAACATGTTTTTTAAATGGACTTATATTAGACAATGACTTACCCTGATTTTTATTTATAGATATTGCATAAGACACAATCAACAAAAACTATTTTATCCGGAAATTTGAATGAAATTCTTGGATCAAATGGTGTTAGTGACATTTTTGGAATCAAAAGAGTAGCATCAGAATTGCCCTTTGAAAGAACTCAACATTCTAAAACATGGTTTATCAGTCTTATAACAACTAATCTCGTGTCATTATATAACTCAAGGGAATGATCTATGTTACAAAACAACATTATTGGACTTCAACCTTCCAATTCAACTCACTGTTTGAGATTTCAGAATATGTAATTCAATTTAAATATTCATGAGTATGTATCGTTAAAAATATTAATGTATCTATCAGAATGACACGAAGAATGAACTCAAATACAATCAACCTTTTAAATTGTTCATTGATGCTATGTAATTAAAAAAATTGCATTATAATTTTTATATGACTATTTAATTAAAAACACAAACAAAAAAAGCAAAAAAAAAAAAAAAAAGAAAGAAAGACGTATATCTCTTTCAATAAAATAATATATATATTACATTTCAATTTTCAATTGCATAAAGAAAGAAACAACAACAACAACAACAAAAGGAGAAAATGCCACTCTAATTTGAACATGACCTAAAGTTCTCAATATTCTTAATTACTTGTAATGAACTACAAATATGATAAGTTAAACTAAAACAAACCCAAACTAAAAAAACAAACAAAGTTAGGCCCATGAGTATTTTTTTTATTTGTTTTTGTTTTAAAAATTATAGAACTGTATTTTAAGATCTATTCAAAACAATCGTAAGTATTTATATTTACCTATTTTTTTTTCATATTTATAATAATACAAAGGTATTTAGTATTTTTGAATAAATACTCTTTTTTTTTCAAATTGTTTTTATGTATTACTTTGGTTTGTAATTAGTTATATGCTCGTTGACTCTGTCAGACTTGTGAATAGCTTGCATAGAAATCTGATTTCTAGTATATTTATGTGTAATATTTGATAGTTATGGCTTTGGTATATAATTAGTTATATGTCGTTTATATGTCACTAGTGATACATCCGTGCGTTGCATGGTTTGTACACAAATACAAAATCATATACTCAATTAAAATTGAATAATATATAATTAAAAAAATTAATATGAACAAAATAAATAAACTATAATAAACATTAAAATAAAAGAAAGAAAATTACATAAATTTGAAAAAAATATTATAAATTTGGAATACTTCTTTATATACAACATTTGTTGTTGAATATGTACCATTATTACGATTATCACTAACACGTAATAAAATTCAAAGTAAATAAAATAACTAATACGTTCATATAGATAAAAATAAATTAATTAATTAATGCTAACAAAATAGACAAATAATTGTAACTAAATATTATAAATTCAATATATATAAATTAGTTAAATAATTTTAACGTAAATATTAAAATTATGATATATATGTTACCTAGCAATATTACCAAAGTTCCAACATTCATTCAACACGTGATTAACATTTATAGAACATTTGATTTAATTTAAAAATTCATAAGTATAAATTATGTTTCAAAGAAACAACATTTCCATTATAAAAAAAGATAAAACCCAAAAAAAAAAAAAAAAGATAAAATTTGGGACTAACTTATCCTTGATTATACTATTTGAACAATTAAAATATAAAAGATTTAGATGGGTCTGATATGTCCTTGACCCAATCCCTTTTACTTTGAAAGATATAAATTACACCACAACGACAATTAGAGGTGAGCAATTTTTTGGGGTGAAATTAGGTCGTTCCCTTTTCAAAAGTTTTCAAGGTATTTTATGGGAGAAAATACTACAATACCCTTAATGAACCAAATACGTGCGCACAAAGTATCATTTAATACATCGATTTTGCATCATAATGCACAAATCGAATCCTATTTATACATCAAAATTTTAGGCATTCGATTTTACATCGCAATCCACAAAATAATATACAATTTAAGGATCGAGAATCTAATTTGTGCATAAGAACACCAATTGAAACCAATTTATGGATCACAAATCTAATTTGTGTATCGGGATTCAAATTAATGCATTGTGATTAGCAAATTGATGCATCACAGTGTGTTGAGTAAATGATCCTTAGCGCACCCCTGGCTTATTAATAGCATAATCGTTTTTTTCACCTTAAAAATGTCTTTTTCCGGTTAAAAAATATTTTTAAAAACTGGGAAAAATGATTTTTTAGCTGACGAACTAATTGGAGGCGACACAATTAACCACGTAGTTTGTATAAGATAAAATTAACTAATGTACTAAATTTTGAAGGCAAATGAAACCAAATACGTAACAACCGTTTGAAAACCGTCAAAGAGTGATGATGTGGACACGATGTGGTTGCTTGCGTGGATCTTTAATGGGTTTCTATCATAAAATTTTAATATAAAGGGTTATCTATGTAATTTAGATGAAGTGCATTAACTTTCCTTCCATCTGGGAATCAATTATAGCTCTTTGCTGGGTATTCTAGTTTTTCAGAACTAAAGACGCTAAGAGGGCAGGCAAAAGACATAAAGAATAGGCTTAGAGGGTGGATGAAGCGAGGGCAAGGTAGAACTGCCGAGAAGATTTCACAATTTGAATCTAAACGAAAGAAAGTCAATCTTATTCTTTCTCAAAATTTCCTCTCAATCGATTATCAAATAATCATCTTTTATTTCTTGTCTCTGGATGGAAAACTCAATCCTCGTCCTATCCTTCCATCAATCAATGCAATAATTCGCTAGTTGATATTTTGTTAGGTCTCCTTCCCTTTTTCGGAATATGTAGTCACATCATTCCCCAATAAACCCTAACATTGAATACCTTCAAACCATTTCACAGTTAGGTTTCTTAGATTTCCTTTTTATTTTTTTTAAATAAAATTTTGAGAGAAATTTGTATGATACAAATTTGAATTTCGACTATTATTAAAAAATTGAGAGTTTAATTTAACTAAGTATGGAAAATATGCAGATCTTATAGTTAATTAATTATATCCAAGTACATATCAATATACATCGTTACTTATAAAAAACAGTTTATAAAAATAAACAATCCTATACTTTTTATGTTGGACATTTGTTTTATAAATTTAATTTTGACAAAAATGGAAAAAGAAACATTAGTTATGTACTTTTTGACTTCGAATCTGATGAAAATGGAGAAAGCATCATAGATCTGTATATTTTGGTAAATATTTGTAAAATTAAAGTTCAAATTAACCTTGACCTATTACCGATTAAGTTGAATAAATATATATCTTTTGTAAACTAACTTTAATAGGTTAAAGCTTTTTGCAAATATTAGACCTGAATTTTTAAACATGTAGGCTAGACAAATATACTAAGATTTTTATTTGTTAATTTAGGCTTTTTTTTTTTCATATATTAGACCTGAGATTTTTAAACATGTAGGCTAGACAAATATATTAAGAATTTTATTTTTTAGCTTCAGATTTGATTAAAATGGAGTAGAAATAATCTAATATATATGCATATATTTATTTATTTATCTATTTTTTGATAGGTAAGTGTGACCCTTAGTCTTGCCATCTCTACCACCCCTTGTGTCAGATATATATTTATTTTCTTATAAAATTATTAATTATTTGTTCAATCTAACCTTAGCCTATGTCCGATCTATATATTTCACATATAAAATTGCTTGAATTTTTATAAGTATTCGACGGTTAAACACAAAATATTTGAATGACAATAGGAGTAGTGCATATGTTGATACTTTATACAATAATTATTTTTCTGGACTATTACCATTATCGATGGTAAGTAAATGTTAAGAGTAAATTTATTGTAAATACTCGGTTACTAATTTGTCTTTTGTATTTACTAATTTATATGAAACTGTTTGTAAATTTCATAATATGTCATAATTATGTATGTTTATATTAATGTTGTATGAAGTAAATTGTTTAAAATTTGTCTGTTATATAATTTATTGATATTATTGATATATAAACTTGTTATAAAATATAGATTTTTTTTAGAATAATGAAAATACCTAAGCACCTCCAACAACAAACTGATTCTAAAAATCTTTAAATTTTAGAACCATAAGAATCTAAAATTTATAAGAATGAAGAAAAATTAAACTTTTCATAAAACTACTCATATTACTCATGAATTAAGCTTCAAAACATCTAAACAAAATGATTTGTTTCAAAATATTTATTGCATTTAGTTTATACACTTCATACGGTTGCAAATAACTATGGTTGACAATCATTTTATATACTCCTTGAAGAAACATTAATTTAATACATGTGTTCTTTTACTAATTTGTCTTTGTCTATTAACAAATTTATCTAACATCCATCTTTTATATTTCTTATTACATCGATGAATAACTTTAAAATAAAGTTAGTTAAAATATTAAAGGTTTCATGAGGTAATGATAATATTCTATGTTGAACAATTCATTATTTAGTAAGCATGATAATGTAATTCATTTTTTACTAAACGAAAAAAATATTATCATTATTTTGGACGTTTACCAAAAATATTTCTTTAGTAAACTATTAACTAATTCATTAGTGATGGGAAGTAACTATGTTACTTGATTTATGGTTTTAAACTGGTTTGAATAATACTGCATTTTAATTATTTGTCAAGACTATTATTAATAATGGTGGCAAATAATTTATATTATCGACTGTTTCATCATTTCATCTTATTTATGAGAGTTTACATTACTGTAGTGAAGATTTAGAAGCCAATATGCCAATTACAAATGTAAAAAATTAAAATTAAAAAAAAAGAAATGCAAAATCGAATATAGAATAAATTATTCAATATTTGATATTATTTTGATATTGTATTTCTTGTCATTTCTTAAATCATATTGAACTATATTAAATATTATACAATTTGTTTAAATTAAATGCACTAAAGATATTTGTAAATACATTTGAATCTGAAGAGTTATTGTCAACTTCATTAATTAATTTTAATTTCAATTTCCAAAAAAAAATGATAAATATACAAATTATAAATGTTTCTAAATTTAGAAAGTCACTTTTAACGGGATATTTCCATCATTTGTTCCTCTCCTTATATATATATATATATATATATATATATATATATATATATATATATATATATATATATATATATATATATATATATATATATATATATATATATAGATTTTCGAATTTAACTCTCCAAATAAAAAAGTAAACTCAATTTGAATAGTTTCTGTTAACATCATTAAATGACATTTCTCAAATTCAATTTTTAAAAAAAAACATTTGACATAAACAGAACAAAAGTGAATCAAGTGATTCCATTTTCGGAAAATGAGTTTTGATAAGAACTTTCTAAAAATGATGCACTTTTGTTTTTATATATATATATATATATATATATATATATATATATATATATATACTCAATCGTGCAATGCATAGTTTAATATTGATATAAATAAAAATATATAAATTTTAATAATAACCATATTAGCGAATAATTATATGAAAAAATTATGAGTTCAATATGCATATAAAAAAATTATAGAAAATTACGTTAATAAAAACAATATTTTTTTAACATATCTTTAAATTGATATCAAAGTAATGTGGGCTAAAGTTCAAAACTGACTTGTCGGAAACTTGTTGGTATGTTCATGTTTCTGGAAATCTTTCAAAAACTTTGTTTAACTTCAAAACTCATTTATTAATTTTAATTTGTGATTTAGTTCAACTAACAAATAAATTTGATTTGAATGTTGATTAATTTCATCATCACTTTTTTTAGATTTGAATTTTTTAACATGTATAAGTCTCTAAAAAAAATTAGAAATTAACAGGTTTCCATTTTTTTTACATTTAGTTGTCTAAACAATTGGTCATATCTCGATTTATAGATTTTTTTACGATAATAACTTTGGTTATGATGAAATGGAGAAAAAATATCAGATCTAGGCATTATTATAAATTGATTATCAGATCTGTGAATTAGTTTTACTTCAAAGTGTGTGTATATGATTTAGTTTCAAAATCGTTGTTTTATTCCAACTTTATTTTTCCTAACCTAGATATTGGTGCAAAGAAATTGATAAAAAAAAACTTTGTTTTGTTATCTCTCATGTTTCTATTATGCATATTTTTCTTAATATACAACAACTGCGATTTTTTAAGAAAGGAACAATTTTATTTTTGAAAGTTAATATAATTATCACTTGATTTTTTTTAGAAATGAACAAATTGGTTGTTTAATTCCGTTATAGTTGTTTAATTCCATCATTAAACAATGATAATAAAATTAAACAAATTCTAAGGATTATCCAGTTTGTTGCTAATGATAAAAATTTATTTTGTTGGATAATTATGGTTGCAGGCTTTAAGGAAATTTTAAGGTGTTGGAAGAGTTAAATCTTGGGATGTAGAAGGAGGAGGTGAGTGGGGGCTGAATTACATGGGTAATGTATGATGTAATTTCTATTAACGATTTCAATTTGGTGGTTACTATTTTTTATTTAATATTTTTGGAAATCTTTGCATGGTTCCTTGGGATGATCACATAAAGATTGTATTCCAAGCTATCATAACATTTGACATACGTTTTTGTGTATTTGATAAAGGCTTGTCTAAGATATAGTCATGTAGGGAATTGGATAATTCTTTAGTTTGAGCAAAAAGACCTTAATTAAATATGTATTTGTAAATGTTTTTATTTAATATTTTTAAATGGTCAACCATAATTATATAACCTTTTGTGTTTATAATTTAATAGCTTAAACATATTTTAATTATGCTTCATATTGGCCCATTCAACTATGTAGTCTTTTACCATTGCAATTTTTTCAAGTATATAGAGTAAATGGCGATGTGAATGTACATTAAAGGACTTGACCTATTTATATTGTTTGTAAATTGTAAATTGTAATGCACATGTTTCAATGATATTCAATGCAACTTATACTACTAATTCAAATGCAGCCAGAAAACAATTTATGTTTCACATGTTCAAGTGTATCTGTATTATTGAATACAACTTTCAATTGTTCATTTTCCGATGCAAGACACATTTACAATGAACCGGTTGAAAAAGCTAATTTGAAATGATAATTGTATTGTATAGTTTGTATTCTCGGGGTTATTAATGTACTAAATAAGAATGTGAAGAAGTTTTAAGAATTATTTATCCAATAAACCATAATAATGATATTTTTTTTATTTTCAATTTTCAATGCAAAAAGTAGCTTAAATACAAATTAGAAGTGTTTCCAAATCTGAAAATTTCATTTTGACGGGAACTTTCCAGAATTGGCTCATCTCGTTTTATATATATAATATATATAGATACCAATTTTTAACGACATCCATTTTAGGGACCTCTAGTGTGCATAAACGACAAACTTTGGTCACGGACGTATACTATCATTGTACAGGGACTACTAAAAGAAAGTTAAAATATACGAGGAGTAGTGTTGCACTTTCGGTATATTACGAGTTGCGTCAAGTGTAGACTGTAGACAAGTAGCTTTTTGTCGGTCAGTAAAATTTGAGATAGATTTTTTACCAGCTAGTTTTTCCCCAATTCGGCAAATCCAACCAGATGACTCCTATGGTCGGTAAAATTTAAGTTTCTCTCCATTTCGTCAAATCCAACCGGACCACCCCTCTCCCCCACCAACTGTAACTACCACCTCTCCCAATTTTTAGTCCAAACCCTAATTCTGGTCCTTGGTTTTGCGAAAATGTCTCAGTCCCAACAAACACCTTCACCATACTTCTTTCCTTCCCCAGTCGACCCTTACTCTGGTTCAACTAATTCTCAACCCCCACTTCAGTTCCACCCTTATAATGTTCCACAAATTGGAGCTTTTAATCCCACATTTACTCCGGTGAGTCCCTTTTATTTTATGTGTGTATATATGCTTGTATGTTTTTGGTTGTTTCCTGCTTATTTTGTGCGTGTGAGTGTCACTGCTTATGAATAGATGATAGAGCGAAACCGAAATTGAGGGTCGTTTTGTATATTTTACACTAAAACTAAAGCAATTTAGCTGTTTTTTTGAGGATTTTTTTCTTAAAAAATCGAAGACTCATTTTGGAGGAACGAAATATATATAATTATATCTATGTATATAATGGGGATGAGCTTGTGAAATATTATATCTGCAGTTGTCTATATATACTTATTTATTTATAGAATGTGGAAGAATGAGCAAGGTTTTTGACATGATCTTTATATATTCTCCGGTTAAAAATGTTGTTAGTTTATGCGTGGGTAGAAATCAAGCTTTGAATGTTTGCTTGGAGATTGATCTATCAATCACATTTACTTGGAGATTGATCTATCAATCACATTTGCTTGGAGATTGATCTATCAATGGTTGATTGATGTGTAGTCATTCGAGGTTCTTGTTTTCTTATGTCGTTGCTTTGCAGGGAACCAATTATATGTGTTCCATTTATGTGAAATTACTAGTTTCCTTTATACGTGCGCGCACTCGTAATGATACACATTTCCTAATTTCAACCAATTTGATACTACTTCGTTCAGGGCTGGGCCGCTGGCTACTTAGAATTTCCAGTTATTTATGCAACTGTTTTATCTTGCATCTCTATTAGTATATAATGATCATTAGTGGGTGGGGTGACTAGATAATTTACTACCATCGACATTTCCCTCTATTGTATTTTTTCGAAAGGTTTGTTAGGATTCTCTAGTTTGCCTCCCCTTTTTGTTAAATTCAAATACTTTATATTTCAGGCAGTTGATTCTTTCATTGGGACGAGAGTGGGTTCCGCTACGTTCCCTTCCGCTACAAAGGATTTGAAAGTAACAACAGAGCCAGGCAATGTCGTCCCTGTAGCCTTCCGGTGCGAGGTCTGCGATGTTGTCTGTAATAGCAAGGATGCTTTTCAGACACATACACAAGGGAAAAAGCATAGAAAGAATCTGCAAAGGAAAGTTTTTTCAAGTCCTGTGTCAATCCAGAATGCAACTATGGAACAAGCTGACACTACTGCTGCAACTTTCAGTGAAGAGTTGGAGAAGAAGAAGCAAGCATTGTTAAAAAATGGCGCAGCTGTTGATTCACTCCGATTCTGCACCATTTGCAATGCTGCTTGCAGTGATGAAGCGGTTTTTCGAATGCATGTTGTTGGTAAAAAACATGTTGCCCAGGTATTTTTATAAACGTTGAGTCACTCATATAACATACCTATAGGCTACAATACATGGGATGGATTGCATTCGTTGGTTTGTGAGATGCTTGTGCCTTGGTGTAATTTCTTGACATAAACCATTTTAGTGATTATTTTCTTTCATGGTAATTTTGTTTTTTAATCATAGTTTATTTATCAATGATGACCGCAAATCATCTCGTCTTCTTGTGAAATAATCTAGATTTTTGAAGGCATTTCAGCCGTAGAATTGCTATGATAGAATAATGTGGACTGGTTTGATCTTCTTGAAATTATGTGGTGTTCTTCAGGAACTAAAAAACTTCTAACTATTGTATCCAGCATAACGATTCATCTAGGAAATGAAATGCTATTCAGATTTTAGTATTCTTGGATAAGGTCATATTTGACAACCAGAAACACGAATTTTTGACAATCATGTGGGTTTAGAGTGATGAATCATCCACATAGAAAGTTATTATCATATTGATCGAGGACTGGTCATGTGCGCGTGAGTCTTGAGAGTGGAACCTAATTATAGGATTGGAAAGGCTACAACGTGGATAGTGCGAATCGTTGTCCTTTGACGAGTTTTAAGTGATTTGTGCTCATGCTTGAAGAATTATTGAGATAAATTTAGAAGTATAGATCTCCCTCCTATTGATTTCATTGGCTTCTACTTTTATTTTTAGATCCTTTGGTTTCTTTTCCCCTTTCAACTTGTCGGCCATGTCCCCGGGGTGAAAAGTGAGTGGTGCCAAGAGGCAGTAATTTACTGGTGAAGCAATAGCACTCCATGTTTCTTGGATTTAGTGCTTATTTTGACGTTTAAGTTTGTATGTAGAGAATAGTTATAGAATAGTTATGCAATAATATGTTATTCCCATGTGGTTGGATTCCGGTGTTGCACTTCCGAGTTCCTAAATTACTGTTTAAGAGCTGGATCAATGATAGGCTAGCTGTATTTTATCAGAATTAGCTCTTGCTTTGATGTATTGCTATTAGAGCTTTTAATGAAAGCAACATTGGTTATCATTTATGAGGAAGATTTATGTGGAAATTATATAGCATTATTGCCATGCAATATTTCATATGACAGCCTTAGGAAGATGTATGTGGAAATTATTTAGCATTATTGTCATTCGGTATTTCACTTAAAAGCACTAGCGCCGTGATCATTTTGGCGATACAACTCGCATAAGTACTGTTTTTGCCACTCCAAATCAATGTCTTGATATGTTTGCATGCCTTTTTTCTTATGCATAAATTAGCCTCCCTTTTGATGTGACTTTCTTTGAATGTAATGATAAAATTCCTAAACATTTCCATCTCTCCAGGTTGCCAAACAAGTTATTGCGGCGAGACTTTTAGATGTGGCTGGCCCTCCAAACCCCATCTCTATAGCCATTCCTTCACAGCAACCACCGGAGAATGACACAGAGGGAGAACTCGAGGAAGACGTATGTTGAAATTATTTAGCACTATTGGCATTTGGTATTTCACTTGAAAGCACTGGTGCTGTGATCATTTTGGCGATACAACTCGCATAAGCTCTGTTTTTGCAACCCCAAATCAATGTCTTGATATGGTTGCATGCCTTTTTTCTTATGCATGAATTAGCTTTTTTTTGCCAAGAACAATGCTTAAATTGGTCCCTTTTGACTTGACTTTCATTGAATGTAATGGTAAAATGCCGATACATTTCCATATCTCCAGGTTGCCAAACAAGTTGTTGCGGCAGGACTTTTAGATGTGGCTGGCCCTCCAAACCCCATCTCCATGGCCATTCCTTCACAGCAACCACCGGCGAATGACACAAAGGGAGAACCCGAGGAAGATGTATGTTGAAATTATTTAGCATTATTGTCATTCAGTATTTCACTTGAAAGCACTGGTGTTGTGATCATTTTGGCGGAACAACTCGCATAAGTACTGTTTTTGCAACTCCAAATCAATGTCTTGATATGGTTGCATGCGTTTTTTCATATGCATGAATTAGCGTCCCTTTTGACTTGACTTTCATTGAATGTAATGATAAAATGCCGAAACATTTCCATCTCTCCAGGTTGCCAAACAAGTTATTGCAGCGGGACTTTTAGATGTGGCTGGCCCTCCAAACCCCATCTCCATGGCCATTCCTTCTCAGCAACCACCGGCGAATGACACAGAGGGAGAACACATGAAGAAATCACACATCACCCAATCTGCATGGTGTGACGTTTGCCACGAGCTCCTCAAGGTGCACATGAGTGGAAAGAGACACTTGAGGAACCTCGAGAAGTTGCAAAAAATCAATGCCCCAGTTGCCTCTACACTGCCAGCAGCCTCAGCTGTAAGCAAGGTCGATGTGAAGAACAAAAAGCCACAAAACGCTCTGTCTGGTACTACACCACCAGCCACCTCAGCTGTAAGCAAGGTCGATGTGAAGAACAAAGAGCCACAAAACGCTCTGTTTGGTACTACACCACCAGCAGCCTCAGCTGTAAGCAAGGTCGATGTGAAGAACAAAGAGCCACAAAATGCTCTGTCTGGTACTACACCACCAGCAGCCTCAACTGTAAGCAAGGTTGATGTGAAGAACAAAGAGCCACAAAACGCTTTGTCTGGTACTACACCGCCAGCAGCCTCAGCTGTAAGCAAGGTCAATGTGAAGAACAAAGAGCCACAAAACGCTCTGTTTGGTACTACACTGCCAGCAGCCTCAACTGTAAGCAAGGTCGATGTGAAGAACAAAGAGCTACAAAACGCTCTGTTTGGTACTACACCGCCAACAGCCTCAACTATAAGCAAGGTCGATGTGAAGAACAAAGAGCCACAAAACTCCCTGTCTAACTGGTGTACAATCTGCAACATCAGTTGCCCCAGCTCCGAGGAGCTCAACAATCACCTCTCGGGAAAGAAACATCGGAAAACCCTAGAAAAAGCAAACAAGTCTATTGGCCCTCTGGCCCCACCAGCCACACCACCAATGATTGGACCAACTATAAAACCAGAGGGATTTATAGGTAATGCTGCAGAGATGCAGAAACCTGAAAATGTATCGAAGAGGTCCCGCAGTTCAAATGAGGATGTAGAGACGAAGAGGCAGAAGATTGTGGGAGAAGGAGCATCTCCGGATGCGGTAAGGGTGTGCACAATATGTAATGTGGTGTGTAATAGCCCCACGGTCTTCATTTCTCATCTAGCTGGCCAGAAGCATCTTGCAATGGCGAAGAAAGGGACAGAAGCTGGATTGCCCTCGCCAAATGCATGATCCATTCTGCTTTTGTTTCAAATCTTCAATAGAAGACCTCTGTTTTTTCTTTTTCTTTTTTTGGTTTGTACTTTATATCCATTTGAAGTTGGATTCTGGTAGATCTGTTAGCCTGTTTATTTTCCGAATTGGAAGTTGCTCGTTGATATTTTATGTTCATATTGTCAATGACTGATCCTCTTCTGCGATCCAAAATGAAAGTCGAGTTTAGTTCAAAATGAAATTATTTATACTTATTTGAAATATTCAATGAAAAAAGAAAAAAAGCCTCTTTCTGGAAATGAAATGAGTTTCTCTTTTAAATATTATAAAAGATTAATGAGGACAAAGGGAAGTTAGATACTAAGTTATAAATTAAAAAAATAAACCATCTTGTTATTGTTAAACTTTGTAATAGGCCTAACAATTGTAATCAATTATTCAATAATCCATCTAACGAAATCCAACCTAACCCATTAATATTTTTTTATTGAAACGGGTAACCCGTTTTGACCTAATAATATTAACGGGTCAGGTTAAAGCGGGTTAGATCGGTTACCTATTTCGCTCACAACTTTTTATGTTATAAATTTATGTTTTTTTTTGGAGAAAAAACTTAGGATGAGACTGGGCGACCTGTTACCTGTTTCAACCTAACTCATTTCAACCCGTTTGACATTTGAGTTTTAACGGGTTTCGACCTGTTTTAACCCATTATCTATTTCAACCCACCCAATTGTAAGGCCTACTTTTCAATGATACTTTTGAGGACCTTCCTTTTATGTAATATTCTTAAAGATTAATAGATGGAGCTAAATTATGTTACGCATAATAGTTTTCATTTCTCAAATTCACAATTTTGATTATCGGTAAGTGTGACCTCTTATCGTTAATGAAATCGAACAAATCCAAAAGATGGATAAAAAAATATATTCATGAATCACAATCGATAAAAAATGTATTCAAGAAAAACCAATCTCTATGCCAACACCTAAATTTGAATTCTTTTTTGTCCACGCTCAACTAGTTAACTAGCAACATACATGACATCCAATTGATTGGTTCATCCTTTTTTTTTTTAAAGTAGCATGTTGAATTTAATTTAAAATTTTCCTAATTAAGTTAACATATTTTTACTTGATTGTATAGAATAAAATGTGTAAAGCCCACGAAATATAGTACGGATCTCATATTTATAATTTTTGGTGGAAAAATCATATCAAATTCATATAAAAATTATATATATATATATATATGCGTCCTTTTTTCTTTTTATTTTATCAAATTGAAAATCTAAAGGGTACCCGAGGGGCAAAAAGGAATTGAAATCAAGGCTAGGAGCCCTTCAGGAGAAAGAAAAAAGGGGACTTTGGCAAACGTAGAGAAAATATTCAAAATGACCTGGAGCATTACGGGACACCTTGACATTATTGTGTGAGTTATTAATCATGGTATATGTGTTACATCACAATTCTACCGATATTTATAAACTTATTAATTCAATCGTTATCTATAAACTTATCAACTCAATACTTATTAACAAAGTAAATTAAAACAGGTTATCATCATGTGCCAACAAATTTTACCAAATTAAAATAAGTTAGATACATGAACTTGTTGTAACCGGTCATATACCAGTACCACTTAGAAATATCAAATTGCTTACTTCAGCAACAACTTTTGGCGTCCGTCACCAATGTCAGCGACAACCTTTAACGACCACCACAACCACCGACAACCTCTATCCAACAAATCTTTGAACTAACTCAGTTGATCCGTTAACTAAATGTGGCACAATAAAATTTGACCCGATATAACCCGTTTGTATGTCCTTGCGGTGCAGGTTAAAAGTGAAAATAAATAAAAGGAGGAGATTAACCATAACTCAAAGCCTACTCTTTACAATTCGTTTTCTATATTAAGGTATTATACTTTATGCTGACAGTGTTGTATATTACAATAAATGATACTTCAGATTGAAGGAAAACATTCCCTCACCAGAGCTGCCAGTGTACTTGGAAATCGGGGTATATTTATTAATAACATTTTCAAACCTACCAAACATAAAACTAACCTAACTCTCAAAAAATATTCTTTCACAATCTCTATTGTAACGAATTCGGAATTATCCATAGGGTGAGGCTAACCACACACCACATTATGCTCTCTACACCCCACCATTTTATTAAATTTCTCACATTACTCACTACACACCACCTCCTTTACCTATTTTACCCTTCCCTTCCCAACCCACAAAACCTAGGTCTCCTCCTTCTCTGCACATGGTGAGAGAATAAAGTGCACCCTTTTTATTCGTCTTGGACTTCCCCTTGTTTGCTTTGAGTTTGAAAAAAAAGCCGGCCTCGCTTAACGTCAAAATAGTGTCGGGCCTCATAGAACTCAAGCCCAGCCCATGCGCATTTCAGGCCTATGGGCCAAAAAAATAACTACTTTTTTTATTTAAAAAACCTCATAAATTAGCTAATAAATGTTATATAACACATCAAAAATATAAAAGCACACATACTTACTAGTCTAACTTACACAATTACACAACAAAAGTGCAACTAAAGCAAATATAAACAAAGGTAGTAACTTCAACAATTGAACGAAACAAAAACTAGAAAAACTATAATGTTACAGATGAAAGAAAAAATACATGTGCTACTTGAAGGGTATTTTTTCAAAAAATTTATAACCAAATTGAAGTTCATCATACTGTCCCCAATTTTTTAATATGTGTTTTCTAAAGATAGACAACGTTTTTCGGGTTCTAGTTTGCAAAACCATACTAACTAGCAAATGTTCATTTTTTGATTCGCTCGACACAATCTAGCATTTTTATTATTGTTGTTTTTTATCAAGTTTATATTATTGAGACTTTTTATTGGCTAATCTATTATCTGCTCATAACGCCGCAATTACTTAAAGTTTAATCGGTGAGATCAATTCATTTACCGAAATCCGACGATCCCAATTTCATCTACCTTTCACACGTGCCAAGGGCAGTTAGGACCTTCTTTCTCTGTGTGCGTATCCCTCTCCCCCAACTCTTTCCGATTCCTCTTCCAACCTTCTTCCTCCGTGCGTATCCTTCCTATCCCTCCCAACTCTTTCGGAGTCCTCTTCCAATGGGTTTTCGTATCCTTCCCATCCTTCCCAACTCTTTCGGAGTCCTCTTCCAATGGTTTTCCTCCGCGATTCCAATTCCTCAACCCCCTCTCACCGGCGAGAGACAAGGAACCGTATGCTCAGTTCAGGTCAAACCCAACGACATCAACCACTTCAACAACATCGAAGCCAAATTCTCGGCCCCCTCCCCAAATCGATCCCCACCACACTTTTTCTCTGCGCGTCTCATCAATTTTCGTCGACGTTCGGCGGCGATTAGAGGCGGCGGCGACGGCAGTGGTGGTGGAAGGTGGAGGGAGGCGAGTTGTTGTAGTCTGTGCGAGTTGTTGTAGTCTGTCTCAACGAATTTCCGGTCTGCCGGAGCCTCTGTTGCTGGCTCCATTTCTGGAGACTCTGAAGAACTTAGCAAAGATCAGGTTTGTTGTTGTATGTCTGTTCATTTATGCTTTCATTTTTCAATAGAGCCGAGAGAGAGGAAAGGAGAGTTGGGATTGGGAGATATACCTAAAGTAGGTCGGGTTTATTTTATGCTGTTATCCCCATCCTTATTATACTTCCCTCTTTTTGTCTCCCTAACAGCTCAAATTGAAGTCCCCTCTTTACTTTCCTCCATTTAAAAGCTCCCATTAATTTTTTTTGAAATGGGTTCCATTTCTGCAACTTGATACATACAAATTTGAACTTGGGAAGTGTTGTAAGAATTGGAAATCTTTTTCTTGATTGAGGTGTTTTGTGGGTAATTCTGTAATTGGGATAGTGGTATAATGAGATGGCAACAACAACAAAGTTCATAAAATGTGTAGCAGTTGGAGATGGAGCTGTTGGAAAGACTTGCCTTCTTATCTCCTACACCAGCAACACTTTCCCCACTGTATAATTTTCTCTTCTTTATTTGATGTAATTTTGTTTCTGTGATATTTCTTTGTAATGAATTTGGTTTTGATTGATGGGTTTTCCTTTGTTTGTTGGCTGGATTATGTTCCAACTGTGTTTGACAATTTTAGTGTGCCAATGTGAATCTTGATGGTCAGACTGTCAATTTGGGTCTCTGGGATACCGCTGGTATTAATAGTTTCTCTCCCTCCCCCCCCCCACATACATCTTTATGTCAATTGCCCTGTTTCTTCTTGATTAAAGTAGTTTTTATGCTCAATTTGTGTTGATTTCAATTTGGTTGTTGGTGTGATATTTTCATTCCAAGTTTAGTTGTTTAAGTTTTAGAAATATGATTTAAGATTTATGATTTTGTTCTTTTTCATTTTCTATCAAAGTTATTTTACTGTTATTTTCATTTCATATCCAATCTTTGGTATGTGGGCTGCCTGAATTGAGTTTTGATTGATTGAGTTTCTAAAAAGTAAGTAATTTCTAAAACCTTTCATAGTTACCACACCAATATAAGGTAACTAAAAAGTTTACAACTTAAGCATGAATCGAATATACCCATGTTGGAATTTCCTAAAATGACAGCAATGTTTTAAGCTTGGCATACGGTATTGGCTCGATGCACACATGTATGTGAATAAAAAGAAACCATATATGAGACACTACTTTTATCATTCTCATTTTGGCTTAAACAATTTCAACAGAGAATTTCTCTTTGTTTATCATGTGCAGGTTTGGTTTATTATCTGCTCGATCCCCCCTCATCTGTGTAGTCGCCTACCCTTCCCTCTCATCTGGGTCTCTCGCCGCCAAATTGTAAGTTTCTCTTTCTTCTTCTCATCTGGTTTATTTGAGTGGAAATAGTGGACGCGCTTTTGATTCGAATTCAATCAGCCGGGTCAATGATGAAAATTGGGCTGTACTTTTTATTGTTGTGCTGACGAATGATTGGTAAGGGTCTGTTTGAGAGATTATATTTGCAGCATCCGAGGGAATAATTACATGTTGCTGCTGATATATTTGTGAAATTTGTTAAGAGTGGTTGAATTTGGAAGCTGGATTTTGTTATTTCTAGGCATCTGAGGGAATAATTACATGTCGCTGCTGATATATTTGTGAAATTTGTTAAAAGTGGTTGAATTTGGAAGCTGGATTTTGTTATTTCTAGGGAGATATATTCTGTTGAAGATCTTGCCATCTAAGAAAGAAAATAGAAAAATATTTTGTGTTTCATCAATGATTCGAATTGACATCATAATCTAAGTAGTTATAGAAAGCTGGTATTGTGTTATGCTGAAGAATATAATTATTTACCAGCGGATCCCTTAGATTAGGTAGGTTTATGTTCCCATTCAATTAGTTTTGAGCTCCTGCATTCAATTAGTATCTGATTGTGTTTAGGCAGTTTATTACACTAATATAATAAACCCTGTTTTGTGTCGGTGACGGTGAACATGGTTGAGAAGGGAGATAGAAATGCTTAAGTAACTATTAGGAAATCGGATGTTCTTTTACGAGGAAAATATGCGATCGGGGGTGGGGTGGTGAGATTAAGTTGTTTCTATCATTCTAGGCATTAGCATCATGCAAAATAGATGTCTTCCACAGGCATTGATGTATCCCATTATCTGGTTGGTTATTTGTATTAAGTTGTCAGCTCTTTTTGTGATTAGCTGAATGGTTTAGAATCGGTGGTCCAAATGTATGCCGTCACTGCTACTCTTATGCATAAGGTTGCTGCTACTTTCTGTAAAAACTAGATCTGATGGTGCCATAGTATGTGTAAAGGGGTTTGTAAAGATTTCATCTTTACTGATTCTTTCATTTTTAGGAAAGCTTTTATTCCTTACATTTGACCCACAAGGTAAAAAGAACTTACTGTTCAAGTGAAGGCACAATTATTGGATTGTTAAATTTTTTTGTTATTCTGTTTAGGGTGTTCAAGTGAAGGCGGACGCCGAAATCGAGTCAAGGGCAGTCATCTTTGATCGAGGTTGTTCCTGCCACCACCGAAATCGAGCACTATCTGGGTGAGTTTCAAAGAGCACCATTTATGTGATAGCACCAGAATGAACGTATTATCAATCCTATGAATAGAACTATGGAAATCTGGAATTTTACTTTTTGTTGCAAAAATGATACAATTAATTGCAGGTTTTACTGAACTAAAGTTTTTAATACTGAACAATTAATAGAACTATACTTTTTGCAGTGTGATTTGTATATTGCCCAACAAAAGCCCTCGAAGTTGAGGGCATATTTTTTGGTGATTTCTGCTGTCAAAGCACTCAAGATACAGAGGTTAAGGTCCTCTGCTTTAGAGGTTAGACCGAGTATAGGGTTAAGGTCCTTAAGGATATATGGGAAGAACTCAGTTCAGATTTACTTATATAAAAAAAAAGAACTCAGTTCAGATTTCTTGAGTGCATTGCCAACTCCATGGAACATGAATGTCTTGAATCAGTTTATAGTAATACCATGGAATTGAATTTTGCTGAGAGATATCTTGGTTTCATCTAGGTTTAAAATGTAACACGGTTTCTGAATTTGGTAGATGAGTTGGCAAACTCTCTATCTGCTTATTCACAGCCCCTTCTCTGAGACCCAATCCTATGAATAGAACTATGGAAATCTGGAATTTTACTTTTTGTTGCAAAAATGATACAATTACTTTTTAATACTGAACAATTAATAGAACTATACTTTTTGCAGCATTAATTTTCCTTTCAACTATTTGCTTTTCTTATGTCCAATCTCCTGTTGTATATGGAAATTGTGTTTTTAGACTTTGTTCTTGATCATGGAGGTCGATTCGGTTTCGGGCAATCTATCTCAATTCTTTTTTGTTCTTCATTATGTGATCATGGAGTTCAAAGATTCAATTTCTGGTAATTTGTTCTTTGGATTTCTTCACTTTTCAGTTTTACAGTTACAGTTACATTCAAAAATGCTTGAGATTGGATTTGCTTCCAATTCCCAGTGTTGCATCCTTTGCTGAACCTTCATGAAATTCTCTGAACAAAACACTGCCTTAAGCTTCAGTTTTTATGTTTTGGTTACACTATAGAAAGGATATTTGTGCATTTTTATTTAGGGGAGGAATACACAACCAAATAAATACCCAGTGTTGCATCCCTTGCTGAACCTTCGTGAAATTCTCTGAACAAAACACTGCCTTAAGCTTCAGTTTTTATGTTTTGGTTACACTATAGAAAGGATATTTGTATCGTAAATTGCTGCGAGCCTGCGAGGAATTGTGCTGGCAGTTTGTTTGCCTTTTGGAATAAGATTTTCAATATGTTTATTTGTGCTCTTCATGATCTTAAGTAATTATTTGTTCAATTGTTGATGATAGTAAATGGGTTCAGTATTGACTTGCAGAAAATCCCCTTTTTTTTGATCTGCATTTGAGCCATATAGATGGGGATTGGATCTAGGCCTTGGAATAACATCTCATTTCTGCCCTAATTCCATTTTAAACTGTGATAACAGTGTGAATTTTGTTCACCATTGTTGATGATAGTAAATGGGTTCGGTATTGACTTGCAGAAAATCCCCTTTGTTTTGACCTGCATTTGAGCCATATTCAGATAGCAGTGTATAAGTTTCTACCACTAAAATAGCCTTGACCCCCTTCCAACAAAATTCTGGCCTTGCCAGTACACCTGCCCATACCCAAATGAAATTGATTATAAAGAAAAGAACAAAAAAGAACTACAGGAATGAACCAATAGTAGGCAAGAGATTAACAAAAAAGAACTACAGGAAGAATCAATTGCCCAAAGAACCCCAGAAAGTTTGTACTTTTAAATAAAAGAGAAGAACAAAAAAGAACTAAAGGAAGAATCAATTGCAGTCCTCACAAACACACCACACATACAGATAAAATACTCATACATATATCACAGAGATTGTAATGAAACGAACCTATTCATTGGACACCCAAAATTTAAACAAAACTCCCAAATCTTACAGCACAAAAGCAAACATAAGTAAATGAATTTCAAAAATAAATGATATTATTTGTCATATATCTGACCGTACTCTTAATCGTCACTTTGTAGACTCAAATGACTTGAAAATGACACTATTTGTCTTAACTACAGGAAGACATGCTATATTTGAGGTGAAAAATTAGACGACAACTAAACTTCCAATCAAAATAAGATAGATATCCAAGTACTAATTAATTTGTTCATAGGAGTAAACTCCTTCCATTTTGACATGAACCCAGTGGTTGATAATTCTATCATATTTAACAATTCAAACAAAAAAAGAAGAAGTTGCAAGGTCCTGCAAAAAACAAATAGATGGATAGAATAACATACTCTAATTGTTGTCAGTAGCAAGCCTGTTGAGTGTTGACAGATAAAAGATTATATGGAAAGGTGGAAACATATAGAACATGTTGCAGGACAATTGAATTGTCAATAAAGCTACATTTTAAGGTGATTTTGGAGGTTTGTTAAGTAACTGAATACTATTAAAAATAGGAATAGGATAAGACAATGAGGAGAAATTGGGAGTCACATGATAAGCAACTCATGTATCAATGATCACAGACTAAACTGTTGTTGTTTTTTTTTTTTTTGCATTTTTCCTTTAATACATCTTGAAGATTGTCCTATTGAGAATTAGCACCACCAATAGTAGGCAAGAGATTAACATTTGTGATGCCTCTTTATCTTTCATCTTGACAATGCAATGAAAGAGCATTACTTCTGCTAGGCAAGGGTGTCATCATCAATATAGAACCTAACATTGGTGGGGTTTAAGAAATCATGGAAGATGATGTTCCCTTTTGAATCTTGGTTTTCTAATTAAATAAATGCCCAAGTAAAATATTTTATTTTGTTAAGTATTTGGGTTGTCCATCATTTTTTTACTTCCCAGTTTTATTGTCAAAAATGTTTCTACTTGGTACAGCAAATTTGTGAAAAAAAATAACATCCCAGTTTTTGGGTGTTAAAGAAAAAATTGCTAAGTCTTAGAGTCTCTCTTATATGACATGAAACATAATGGTTTGATCAACTTATATTGATCAACTTATATTGGACATGGATTTTCCCCTTCAAAACCCTTCACTTTTCTTTTCTACCCTCCTCCAGCCCCATGAACCTTTATGGTTTTCATTTTCTCAGTTTTCTTCCCCAGCCTCCCTGCCCCTGTTGAGGTTTTCCGCCGCCCCCTCTACCCGTTCCAACCCTCCCTACCGCCGTCGAGCAAACGTTTTCCGCCGCCCTCAGTTTGTTTCTCTGCCTGAATCTATAAGTTTGTTTCTCTTTTCCCTAATTATTTTTAGTGTTTCCCCTGATTATTGGTTTGAAAATTTTATGGCTTTTAATTGCCAACTGTCATTATTGTTTTAATTGATTACATGTGAGTTTTGTGGAAATATATCTGAACGCCCAAACTAATTAAAACCTTTTGCGACTTAAAGTAATCTAAGTGGAGGAGTAGCTACTTCTTGGTTGCTATGTTGCTTTCTATAAAAGATCAATTGTGTAGAAACTGTCAAAGTAATATGAAATTTGCTTAGATTTGGAAAAAGTGTAATCAAGAGCTTGGTGATCATTTTGAAGTGGTTTAGGCTACATTCTATTGCTTAACTTATTCATTTGTCTCAAGTAGCAATCCAACTTCAAGGCCACAGATCAAGAATGATGCAACATGATATAATCAATTTCAAGGCCTTAGATATGATAGATTTCAATTGGTTGCATGGCAAATGCACGAATTATTAAATGTGGATAACTGCTTCACACAAGAAAATCGAATATATATATATATATATATATATATATATATATGTATATAAATTGAACAGACAATTTGCTTTTGATCGATGTGTATATAGTTAGTTATTCGTTAAAAGTAGTCCTCCTGATTCATCCTTTGTGTACCAGCACTTTGACTGTAAAAGAGGCCAGTCTGTTGATTTTTTTTTAAATCTTCCCAAACATTACTACCAACAAACCAACTGCTGGTACTCAATCAAAGAATATGTATTTTGTTGTCTACATAGATTTTAGCATGATCTTTGTGCTTCAATGCTTATAGTTCTTGCCATTAATTTTCATGCCTCTGTCATTAATATAGAATTTATTTAATTTAGAGATCTCTGAATTGGGGTTGGTTTTAATTTGATAGGTGAGACTCTCTCTCTCTCTCTCACGCACAGAGAGTACACAATCAATCAAGAATCAAGATGGTGATAAAGGTGCATGGACTTGCAATGTCATTCTGCACCGGAGTTTGGAGTCTGGACGAGTGATGGCCTGCCTTCACGAAAAGGGGGTCGAATTCGAGGTCGTCCATGTCAACCTCATGGAGGGTGCTTACAAGCAGCCTTCTTTCACGAGCATGAATACCTTTGGCCTGATCCCTGTACTTGAAGACGGAGATCTTATACTCTTGAATCAAGAGCAATCACTTCATACATAGCAGAGAAATACAAAGAAAGTAGGACTGATCTTCTAGGCTCAGTAATCCAAAAGATGCAGCAATGGTGAAAGTATGGTTAGAGGTTGAAGCCCAACAATTCAATCTTTTTACATTTGTGCTTTTCGCCCAGGCTATCCTAGCTCCGGTCTATATGGCCAAACCCCAGTAGTGATCGATTCAAACAAGGAAAAGCTCAGAAAAGTGCTCGATGTCTACGAGGGTAGGTTTGCAAAAACCAAGTATTTGGCTAGGGATTTCTACAGCTTGGCTGATCTCCACCACCAAACTATCACACATTACTTAATGAAGACTCAATGTGCATCATTGATCAAGGACAGACCCCATGTTAAGGCTTGGTGGGGAAACATTTCTTCTAGGGCTGCTTTCCAGAAAATCGCACATGCCATGACTTTTGGCTAAAGCTTCAACTGTTAATTCTTGAAATTAATTAGTTAGTGTTTTGATCTGAATAGGTTGTCAAATTCACTTCCTGTTTGTTTCATTTTATTTCCTTTCTTATTACAATATAATTTGAGTTATTTTGATTGATGATGCCTAATATTGGTTGCACTTGGTGAATCTTTATTAAACATCCAGTCCTAACACAATCACACAGTATGTGTACACTTGAACTAAACATTGTGTTCATTTGATACATGATTAATATATATATATATATATATATATATATATATATATATATATATATATATATATATATATTGATTTATTTGATACTGCCATCGTCTCATAAGGGCATCGTCTCATTGTCTGTTTATTTGATTTATTTGTCCGGCCCATTTTTTTCGACCCGCAATTTCGTATATAAATTAATCAATTTATTGTTTTATCAAGATTTTACGGCTATTGAATAAAAAATTATTTTGTAACACCAATTTCCAAATAATGTCTCTCAATTTTTTTTAAAGTTTTATGTGCGGGCATTCATTTCAATGTAATATTGATATATATGAAATATAAAGAATATCTCTCAGTCATGTTTAATCTCATAATCTCATACTCTTTTACTGAGATATTACGATTTTACAGTTTTACAGTTTTATGGTTGCGAAAATTTGTTTTTTTTTCTTTTTAATTATTATCGTAATTAACTTAATCAATTTAATTTTTTTCCGACCCGTAATTTCAGTATACAAATTTAAAAAAAAACAAAAAAAAACGTAAGTTTTGTAATTTGAAATATTTATTTTTTCCTTTTTAACTGTTATCGTAATTAACTTCAACAATTTAATTTTTGTCCGGCCTGCTTTTTTTCCCACAAGATACAAATTATTAATTAATCCCTCCGTTCTGGGCAAAGAGACCCCATTTGAATGTCAATTTTTTTTTTTAAGAAAATAATATTTTTAGTAGTTCATTTCCACAATATCTGCTTTATCGATAAATTTTCAAACTGGCGCCGTGCCATCGGCACGGGCAAGAGTACTAGTATCATATAGAGATACTCAATTAAATAGATCAGTTTCGATAAAATTACTAATCACAACCATACTAAACTAGATTAGAACTTGGAAGATCAACTCAATTTCCTTTTTGTAAGTGTCACTTCCATCAATTTAGAATATGAGTTTCAACCAAAAAGAGAACAATGATTTGGAAATATATCATATTGTGTCATAAATTTATCTAACCAAAAGAAAAAAAAGTGGTCTAAATGAATGTTTGATAGTTTTTTTCTTTTTAGATTTGTGTTTTAGTTTTTAATTTTGTAATTAAGTTTAAGTGTTTAACTTTATAATCGGGCCGGGCTTTTCGGGCTTTTTAAGATCAAGCATGGCCAAAAGAGACCCGACCCGACTTTTTCTGTCTTCTAAATTAAGGCCCGTGCCCTTAAAAGTCGGGTAATGGTCGACCGGCCTATGGGCCGGGCTCAATTTTGATAGCTCTAGAAGCAGCACCACTATTCTTCCCCTTTCCTTCATCAGCACTCTTAATAGTTTCTTGATAACCTGCTGCCAATTGAGGGGAATCTCCCTCCCCTCCATACCTTTTCATCCCCTCTCTCTCTCTTTCCCTCCATGAATTGGTTGTTTATATCATGTCTCTCCCTCTGCAATGAAGTCTATATGCGATGAAATAAGGAGATACGATTGTGCGGACATGGCTAATCGCACAAAAGGACAGACGTGCGGCCCTGGTTTATTGCACAAATGAAGGGATGTGTGGCTAAGAGTTGCCGCACACACTTGAGCGTGTGCGGCCAAAGGTTTTCATATCGTTCATATGGGCTATATTGTCATTTTACAGTATGATATTTTTGTAATTATTTTTATGGGATGTAAAGAGTAAATCGTGGTGTGTGGTTAGTCTGTCCCTTATCCATAATACCCTTTTAACTTTCAAAACTAATATAGTTCACACAAAAGAATCGATCAAGGGTCAATCAAGGTCAAGTTAATCAACCTTAATCCACTTTAAAATCCGAAGGATATTTTTATATGTTGGATTTGTCCCTATTTTTGAGCTGGTAAAAGATTGTACTCATAAAAGAACATGGGTCAAAGGTTGTACTCGATAAATTCCTAGAAACCATCAAACACTATTATCTAGTTCGACCCGTATCCATTCCCAGCTAAACCCCATCACATTCAAAATTGCAGTAGGGTCAATCAATTCCGAAAGAGACAGAAATATTCATTAAACTCTCAGCCGTCGTTCTTCGCTGAGATTGTCAGATTTTGGTATCTGTAGCAAGAATAAAGGTATTTTTCTCGATTTATTCATTCGATTAAACAGTTTTCTCCTTGTAGAAAAAGTGTAAAAAAAACTGTTTATTTTTTGAATGGATTTAATTCAATTTTTGGTTAAAGCAATTAGACAAAGGAATGTCTCTTTTGTTGATGATTCCTGATAAAGATTTCCGGAGTGTTTGAAAAGAAAAACCTACTAGGGGTGACTTGCGAGAAATGCCATTCGCATATTTCCTGCAGATGAAATTTGAAAACACCCGTGTATCAATTACCATTAAGGGTTGTTATACAATTCTGATTTATTTCTTCATATGTACACGACAAATAAGTGTACATTCTGTAGATTCATAAATTTATGTCTTTACAATCAAAATTTTGCAATATCTTTTATCCGGATAGCATTTATATGTTCTTGGTACGGGATTGGGCTTAGGTTTATAATGGTCAACCACTGGGTTGGGATATTATTTTATTTTTATGGTTTTTGTTAGCTTATTTACGTTTACTATTGTGATTTATTATATGTAGATGTCAAGTCACTCCAGCAGCGGAAGCAATAACCTCTATGACACCGAGGAACTGTTACAGATTGGGACAAGATGTAGAGAGGTACATTTACTTCCCACTTCACTTCCAAATACGGTTCTCACCTTCTTATCAGGATTACTGCATGGATGCTAATTAGGTTGTTAGAATCTCCAGCGTCTTCCCGACTAGATTAAATTTTGAGTAATATGTCAACATATATGCACACCTCAATCATATACTCACCCCATCCCAAAATGAGTGTAAAATCACCTTCGCCAACTATCATGATAGGCACTTTCAATGCTATAAGTTGGACAACAAGGGTATTTATGTATATCTGCTACTAAAATAGCTTAAAAGTCAACTTTTTTAATTTATTGAAAAATAAAAAATGGACACTAATTTTGGGTCAGAGGGTGTATATTCTTATTCTTCCTGCCAATAGTCACTTATAAATAGCTTTTTCTAAAAAGTTACACGTAGAAATAATTGAATAGCATGTGTTACATACATAGAACTCAAGTTCGCTTGCACTATCCCCACTTGAATTTTAGATGACATGCATAAATAAATTTCTGAAGACCTTCATCTAATGTGTTGGCAAAGTATTGAAACTTAAAGTAGCATGCCTGCATCTCGCCTATTTGCAAACAATAACGTAACTAAGAAGTTCATTAATTGGGTGAGTAGCTCTGAACATCTCTAAACTTTTCTCTAATTTGTGATTGAGCCACTGAACATATTTTTCTTGCAATCGGGTTATTGAACTAGCACCTACTTGCAATCAAGTGATTTCCCTAACGATCGTCCAAAATAGATAGTGGAAGTGTGCCATGTTGGTTACGTGACATTTTTATTGACTCATGTGTTGATTGAGATGGCGATGCAGAAACAGAGACTTTTTTTCCTTATAATTTTACATTTCAACTCCTCTCTTTCTTAACCCATCTCATATTCCGATCTGCCAAACCAACAACCATGTGAACCACCGTTGTCACCTCCTTAAAACTCCATTAACGGCATTACCAACTCAAAAACAAACCATTACCATGTGAACAATTGCTACATTCCATGACAGCAAAGAGAGAGAGATAGATATGTTCAATTGATATTCCAGATCTGAGTTATAGTTTGTTTTGGGATCTCATTGGGCATCATCAACCTTGTTCACTTTCTCGTTATCAAGTGTTATCGTCGATCTTCTCCCATATCACAATCCTCTCAACTCGTTCTTTCAACGTTGATCGCCATTTATGCAATCATGATGCTGGTGCTGCCAGCAATGAAGACAAGCTTAAACTTGTGATCTGCCACTTGACAAGTGATTTTGCTAAACCCAGTTGAGATTGTTAATGGCTGGCTAGAATAGTTTTGATTCAACCATATTGGTTTGACAATCCTTCCGGATCTTATTTTATTTTTGGGATTTGACCTGATTTGCAATCAATCGAATAAAATCATGGGTGGCACTTATTTTCATTATTGTAGTTATAAATGGTTTTAGGGTACTGGGTTTGCAGTGATGGTGGGTTAAAAATTGATGGGCAGCGGGTAGGTTGGTTTCAAGATCATAGTAGTAGATTGTGGTGGTGGTGGTGGTGGTGGTGGCTGTTTCTATTATGGTGGTGTGGTCTTGGGGATGGAGAAGGCAACGAGTCTAGGAGTAGAAAAGGGATAAGGAAAAGAAATAAGAAATGAAGAAGAAAATCGAGGAAAGTGAAAAGATACATTTATCAAACTAGCCTTACTGATTAAGATGCCTTCCCTTAAGTGGGGCTTGCTCCACAGTGATCCTCATGTAATCAAGGCACCCAATCCCCCAAGTGTGTGCAAAACTCGTCAAGTACATACCAAAATGCCACCCCATCCTTCAGATGTCGTATAATCATACCTTGTATCAAAGTTTTTGTTAAATGAATTAAAAAAAAAGGACTTAAGGGAGTACTACTCACATCGGTGTCAGGCATCTCATGGGGAGCACAGCAGCGTCTGGCCTCTCACGGGACCAACATCCTCAGCATCATCATCGCCATCCTCCGGTAAAGGGGCGACACTTGGAGATGTGAACGCTTCTTAAACCACTCCAAATAGCCATCGTCATCCTTTGGTGAAGGGGCAACACTTGGGGATGTGAACGCTCCTTAAACCACTCCAAATAACTTTCTAACATTCTGCATGAGTCGTGATGTATCTCTAAAAGTCCTCGATGACTGCTACACCCTCTTTATAACCTCGTGCTCACGGATGTTACTTGTTGGTGTTGCGACCCTCAGTTGGAATAATTTGGACGTACCCAAACAATCTTAGGTAGCGATTTGGCATATGTGACTATGTAATACTCATGCAAAATGATGCCAATGAAAAGAGTTATAGGCTCCTCATCTTGAGGATTCCTCCCAAACGGAGTCTAGTTCACGTGTTCAAATTAGTTCAATGCATAGTTATAGAAACAATCAGATTAGGTCAATTTAAGTCATATCAGAGAAAAGTTTACCGAATCAATGGTGATATAATCAAAACTATGTGTGTATAGAAGTACACGTAGATCCAAGCGTAACAAGATATTAAGTTACAAAATAGAGTTTAGACGGGGAGATGACAAGGGCACTCAAAGACCTTTAGGTCCTTGGTTCCAATCCTCATACAAACAAGGGGTCACACTTACCTATAAAAAAAAAGTTACATAATAGTCACAAAAAATAATAAGTTACAGAATAGAGTGACAAAAAGATAGCGTATTAACATCGAAACATAATTAAACGCACCTCCAATATAGTCAAATAACAAACACGTTGAGAAGTATCAGCCTTAGATGCAATATCGAGTTGATAGTGTAGAATTGCTAGGGAGCTATACCAGGGGCATAAGATGGCACAATACTCATGGTCTGCTAGAAGTGGACATGTCGACCACTTGTCCAAGAAGAGTGTTGCCTTGAGCTACCACAACAAGTAGCTAGTCGCCCCAGCACGAGAAGCTTCATCCTCCCGAGATAGACAGTGCTACACGGTCCTAAACTTCACAGTGCTAGACTTCCCCTCTGCATCCACCTCTATGGAGTCATGCATAACATGCGTAAGTTATTTCCTTAAATGGCAGAAGGCCATCTTTCCTTAAAAGTAGATACGAGGGGCACATTCAGGAACGTGCAATCCATCAAATATGCCAACGTTGAACTAGCGATCGAGCCTATTGTGTCCCATACTCTATGTACTATGAAGATAACCGATCAGCACCGCTATGGCTAGTCAATACACCCTGATCATGTCGAAAAAACATAATAAACATTAGCATATTACAATATTAATAATATATATAAATTAATAAATGCTCGTCGACGAGCATTTATTTATTTAATTTTTTTTTCTTATCAAAAAAATAAATAAATGCTCGTCGACCCCAAGGGGTGGGAGAGATGGCTAGGGCACTCAGGCAAAGACCTTGAGTTCCTTGGTTCCAATCTCATTTCAACAAGGGGTCACACCTACCTATCAAAATAAATAAATGCATGTGTTCGAAACAATCGAAACAAAACAGGTTAGAGAAGTTGGATAGAGACCTTTTGTGGGAAGGTAGGAATGTATATATCATTTAGTCAAGTGGGATAAGGTTTGTACCATGTGAAGGATGTTGGGTTAGGTATCAAAATCTCAAGATTTCTAATGCAGTTGGGAAGTGGTTATGGAGGTTCCTCGCTAATAGGAATGCTTTATGGAGGAAAGTGGTGGTGAGTAAGTGTGGCAAAGGGGATCATTTGTGGTTTCCTAATGCCATATCTACTCTTTGGGGTGAGGGTTTGGAAAGGTATTAGAAAATGTTGGAATTCTTTTGAGAGACATTTCATTTGAAATAGGGATGGTTCTGCGGTTAAATTCTGGAAAGATAAGTGGTGTGGTGACTCATAGTTGTGAAAGACTTTTCCCAATCTTTTTAATGTAGCTACTGAAAAGGATTGCTTCGTCAGTTCTGTATTGCATGTGAAAGTTGGCACATTGTCTTGGAGTTGAAGCCCAATTTTCCGTAGAAATTTCAAGACTGGGAGTTGAAATTTTTGATGCGTTTTCTCGAGATTTTGTATTCCCAGCAAGTTGGTTATTCCTGCGACTGGTTATGGTAGGGTTCTAAGGGCAACATTTTCTCGGTAAAGTTGTATTATTTTTCCAGCTATTAAATGGAGACATGATCTCGTTCCCTTCGAGTCAGTGTGGAAATCCTTGGCTCCCAATTGAGCAACGTTCTTCGTGTGGGAAGCAGCTAATGAAATCATCCTTATAGGAGACAATTTGTTGATTCGCCATAAATTTTTGTCAATGTGTGTTTCATGTGGAAGGGGAGTGGAGAGAGTGTTAATTACCTATTTGAGGGGGCTATGTGTTGGACGATTTGGAGGGAGAAAAATCGTGGGTTGTCGACAACGAGGAAAGATCCATTTCTTGTTTGAAAAACGCCTTTCTTCGCAATCTGTATCTCTGGTGCTCAGAGACACAGACCACCGTTCCTCTTTCCCTTATAATTCATTCGTAGATTTTGTGAATAGCTTTCCAATTATTTAGTTAGATCTTTTGGTAGAGTATACTTCTAGTGTACAAAGGATACCTCACGTGATTTACACCACTTGGTATAAACTTTATTACTTATCAAAAAAAATTAACAAAATAAATAAAATAAAGATTAGAATATTTGAGCATTGGCAGTAATTATAACATCACCATTCCATATCATGTGCAAATAATCAAGAAAACTAGTGAGTGTCTCATGAATGAATGCTTCAACTTCCAAGAGGCATCACCACCCTGTCCTCTCCCTCGACCACGACCTTCTTCTTGCCCTCTTCATGGACCTCCTCTATGTCTACCGACAACCTGATTCTACTCCTGATTCAAACATCAATTTATATATATATATATATATATATATATATATATATATATATATGTGTTTGTATAAAGAGAAGAGAGGACATACCTTTTGTTGTTTGTTTGGAGGAGAGACAGACAGAGGAGGGTTTTTTTAAGTGGTGGAGGGTAGTATTGTAATTTATCCGTTAAAAAGGGGCTGCGTTTAGCACCTATGTTGTTTATGATTCCGGTGCTATTTGTTGCAGGTTTGTTTTGTTGTTCACGTGATCTTTTTGGATGTTAACACTTGGAACACTAAGTGGATTTTCCGTCATTGTCTTTGTAGTTAAGGAAAGAAAAGGACACATTAAGGGAATCACAAACACAAAGCTTTGAACTGATCAGGGTAAATTCTCTTGGATTTGTCTTGTTTCGGATTTGATTATGTATTGTACATGATGCGTCATATCTGATTTCTTTCGAATACTTTTAAGACCTTTTGAACATGTTGCATTAATCGTGAGAATTTGATATATGGTTTGGCAAGTTCAGAGGATGGGCTGTATATTGCAAACCAGAATGTTAGGCTCCACTTTGGATTGAGATCTAGTTGTATACATGTTTATACATAAAAATGAAATCTTAGGGGAGAAGGTATTGTGAGTTGATAAAGAATCAAATGAATCTATCCAGTGACTTAATGTGGGACTGAGCCATGTATCAACGATTGATTCAAAATGATTTGGTATGATTTCTTACCATTGGTTGTGCCCTCATTTGATGCTTTCTCTATACATTCTATTACAAAGATAAAGTGGTCTATCTTGTTGGCTGATTACGGAAACTTCGCCTCTCATCTACCAGAGTTTTGTCTTTCATTCTAGCTCTGGGCTTGCTTTAAAGATGTATTATTTCCATTAAATGCCATGTGACACAAATAGAACATAAAAACCATTTGTATGTCCTGCCTTAGATATAGTTAATGGATGCAATCTGATAGGAGTAGGATACTATAACACTCAACAGGCAAGAACTTTTATGTTTCCATGGTATGATTAGAAATCATTCTTTGATTGATATCAGAGTTGGAATTTGTTGTCTCTGTGTCCTCAATTTTTTTTGTGATTTAAATAACTGAGAATGAATTATAGAATAAAAATTGAAGTATTACTTACTTTATGTATAATCTACATACTCTTGCTTATCCTACAGTTGTAGGTCTGTCATAAAAAGATCACTTACTTTATGTATAATCTACATACTCTTGCTTATCCTACAGTTGTAGGTCTGTCATAAAAAGAACATGATCAGTCCGTGTAGCTTCATACAGCTGAGTAAGTTTGGGATTTAATGTCATAAGCAATAAGACTGGCTGGAGAGGGGGCTTATTCAGACTTTCTCCAATGTTTCCCATCCAAAAAGGGTAGTGCATTAGCCTTGACATATTTCGTATAATAGTTCATTTGCAGACTTTCAACCGTATACACATGAGGCTTTCTCTTGTGTTGTGGTGTTGAACTTCTTTTTTACCAAAAAATTATCGTACGAATTGATTGTTTCCTCACATCCAGCTGATATTGTAGAGATGAATTATGGAGATTGGTGGTTATTTTTATCCATTAGAGGACAGAGGGGAGAGGTTCAGAGCTGGCATTGTACTTTTCCCTTGTCTGTTAATAGAAAAGAAGATTTGATTAGGAGATATTAGACGTAACTTAATATTAGACTCTGATTGATGCAGAGACTGGAATCACATGTGAAGACATTATCCGAAGCCCGCACACAAGACAAAAAACATATCCAGGAGTTGGAAAGAGAGCTGAGTAACTGCTCTCAAGAAATAGGTACTTATTCTATTGTTGTTTCACAAATTGAGTTTTATGAATGTGCTTGAAAGATGTGGAGGGCTATTTATTTATTTTTGTGGATTTGGGAAAGGGTGGGGGGTATATGTCCGTTATTCAAAAGTTCAACAGTGGACGTTTATTGCAGGACAACTCTAGCTGGGTGCTATTATAGATTATGTGATGTGCTTTCTTGATTCTGGATAGCCACATTATGATCCCTTTGCCACCATTATCATTATTCTAGGCTTGACCCCCTGCGATAATCCTCACAGATTACCTACAGGATCAACTAAATACAAGGGACACCGAGATAAACTATCTGAGTGATCATATTCACAGCCTTGAGTTGAAACTCATGGACAAGGGAAATTATGAGGAGATAGTTGGCAGTTTAAAGCAAGAATTAAAGGAATCCAAGTCGGAGTGCTTGGTTTTGATGGAGGAATTAGAGAACAAAGAAGCAGAGTTGCAAAATTCAACTTTTTACATAGAGAAACTGGAGGGATCTGTTTCATCTGTTGCATTAGAGTACCAATGTGAAATTGAGAGCACAAGGCTTGATTTGATGGCCTTGGAGCTGAGATATTTTGAAGCTAACAGATTGAAGGAAGAAGCTGCTCAAGAGAATGCTAAAATGTGTGATTTAGTTCAAAACCTTGAGCTTCAACTCGAAGACTCTCGGAAGGTTATTGAATGCTTACGCGATGAAACTAAAGAACTCAGGTTGAAACTTGAAACCTCTGAAATAAATGCCAGTACATTTTTGCAGAAGATGGAAGATCAATTTCCAGAATGGCTGGATAACAAGGATACCTCATCAAGTGAAACCAAGAAATATACAAGGTAAATAGAACCCATGCGTGATTATGTTCTGTCGATCATTTACTTTCAACTTTACTACTTTACTATCACGATCAATTTGAAGCACATCATGCTGAATAAAATGGCCTTAGAGTGGAGAAAAGGTTTGTGTGTGTGTGTGTGTTGGGGGGAGGGGGCTGCAGCACCTTATCAGTGACAGAACAGGTGTCGCATCCTTTGTACACGGGGGTTAAACTCCTACAAAAAATACTATACAATAGTAAATCTATCTAAGAGCTCAACAAAAGAACTGTCCACTCTTTGAGTTTGATCTGTACACCAGAACCTGATTGTTTCCACAATGCTTTCCTTTGATCTGTCTCCATTCAGCTCAATGTTCTCGAAGGCTCTGCGATTACGTTCGGTCCATAAACACCAGCACACCGCTAAAGGAGCAACTTCCCAAACATCTTTCTTTCTTATTTTTCTCTTGTAAAAAGACTATTCACAGAACATTTCTTCCACCGTCCCGGGCATTACCCAAGCTATTTTGAACAAGCAGAAAATGTAATTCCACCAATCGACAGGACAATGTAACTGCAAATGATTCACTGTTTCTTCATCTTTCTTGCACATATAGCACCAATTCACGTATATCTTCTTTCTATCTCCGGTCAAAAGAGCTTCTAACGCTGCCTCCCACGCAAAAAACGCCACCCTACTTGGCGCCTTTGACTTCCAAATGATCTCCCCCCGGAAAAGCACGACTCTCTCTCTTGATAAAGCTTCATAGTAGGATTTCACTGTGAATTTTCTGCACATCGTCCTCTCCCACAAGACCCTATCATCCCTATCAAGATCAACATGGGTACCATACAAAATTTTGAAAAACTGCTCTATTTCTCCAAGCTCCCAGTCCTGCACATTCCTCCTAAATATTGGATTCCAGCTGACTGTATCTCCAGATACTTGGAGTCTTGGACCATCGAACTTACCAGCACATCCTCATCCTCGGCAAAGGGAAAAAGGTTAGGAAATCTTCGACTCATTTCCCTACCCTCACACCATTTATCCTTCCAAAACCTAATCTAATTTTCTTTACCGACCTCAAAAGAAATGTATTTGCATAAGTGCCTCAGCCCTGTGCTAATCCACTTTCACACGCTAGTCCCGTGAGGGCTTGATTAGGCAATCCCTAGCTAATAGGCATCTCTTCGGGAACTCACTTGTTCAAACCCTTACAATAGATGTCTGTTAATGAAGTATATGGGACTATACTAATGCTGTTTTGTAGACTTGATTATCATTCAACTGCTTCCATATGGTTAGTTTTATCCTCTCCATTTGGCATTGCAATCTGTAGCATTGACTGGACTTTATGGCATGAAGATTCAGATGTTGTTTGGACCTCTGCTAACAATGGCTCACTTATGTGTGGAAAATTTAAACCTAGAGACCTATCCTTGGATAAGATCATTTTGAGTTTTGAAAGACTGCAGTTCACTAAAATGTACCGTAAAGCATGAGTCTCACAAAGTAACCAATTAACCATTCACATTATGTGACTGCTAGTAAATAGTAATGTCCATATGTTTCATCTTGGTAGTATAGACCGTGGCAAGCTTACTTATTGAGAAAAAGAGGCCTTTTAAGCCCTTCACAATGGTTTTCTCGACTTGACTTCTTGACATGCTGTCGTATGGCTTTAGATTTTTTCTCTAGTAGCACTTGAGTGTTAGACCCCCAAGTGTTAGCACTTGAGTGTTATCTCCAGTCACTTGTATACAGAAAAATATAGACCTCTGTTATCGAAGAAAAGTCACAGACAATGTTGATGAAGCCGTTAACTGTAAATCAGTTTGGCCACCGGTATATATATAAACACAAGTTACATCAAGGTCCCTACAAATATAATAATATACAATATAACCCTAAATATACATAAAACTATATTCTAACACTCCCCCTCAAGGTGGAGCATAAATATCATGCATGCCCAACTTGTTACAAATATAACCAATTCTATTCCCATTCAATGACTTAGTAAATACATCCGCGAGTTGATCCTCGGTTTTAACATAACTCGTGACAATCACCTTTTCTTGAAGTTTCTCTCGAACAAAATGGCAATCAATCTCTATGTGTTTTGTTCGTTCATGGAACACTGGATTTGAGGCAATATGAATGGCTGCCTGGTTATCACACCATCAATGCATAGGTAATGAGTTACCAATACCAATCTCACCAAGGAGCTGACGAATCCTCACAAGTTCACACGTGGCATTAGCCATAGCTCTATATTCAGACTCCGCACTAGATCTTGACACCCCCGGTTGTTTCTTACTCTTCCAAGATACCAAATTACCTCCAACAAATACACAATATCATATATCCTGAAGTAGATCTCTTATCTGGAGAACTTGCCCAATCAGCATCAGCAAACCCTTCAATCCTCATATGTCCATGATCACAATATAGTACACTTTGCCCTGGAGCCTGTTTAAGATATCTTAGAATCCTCACAGTAGCATCCCAATGAGTAGTTCGTGGTGAGGACATAAACTGACTTACAACACTAACTGCAAAAGCAATATCTGGCCTGGTAGTGGCTCTGCAAATTCTTCACCATCTTCAACCCTAAGTTTTAGACTTGGCTCCATAGGACTAACCGAAGGTTTTGCTTCTAACATTCCTGTCTCACCCAACAAATCAAGCACATACTTTCTTTGAGACAAGAAGATACCTTGGTTGCAACGAGCAACCTCAATACCCAAGAAATATTTCAAACTACCTAAATCCTTAGTTTGAAATTTCATTTGAAGAAACTTAAGTGTACTAATTAAGTAGTGAAAACGATGAATAGGAAAATTTGCAAACCATCGGTGGAACAAACCCCGGATAAAGTAATAGAAGAAAAGCAAGAAAGTGGCCAATCAACGCGCAAAATCGAGAAAATAAATAAGATAAATCATCTTCGGACAAAAAATCAACATCAACGAAGGTGCAGCGAGAGATGGGATAAAATGTTAACAAAGTGTAGACTCATGAAATGGAACATAAGATCAAGAAGAATCAACATGGTAGGATCAAACAAAGTAGCGGTTCAATTCGGAGAAAAACACCGATAAATAAGAAAATCATCCTCAACATTCGACTACGAGAATAACCCAGATGCATTTAAGAGCCTTGGGATCTAATTTAGTAAGACTGGGACGGTGATCACGAACAAAACAAACAGACCCAAATATCCGTGGAGGAACGAAATAAAGAGACTGTGAAGGAAACAAGACGCGATACGGAATTTCGCCCTGAAGAACAGAAGAAGGCATCCTATTAATTAGATGACAGGCAGTTAAGACATCATCAGCCCAAAAGTGTTTAGGTACATTCATTTGAAAAGAGAGAGCACGTGCAACTTCAAGTAAATGGCGATTTTTACGCTCAGCAACCCCATTTTGCTGAGGTGTATCAATACATGAGGCTGATGAAGCATACCACGACTAGCCATGAAGCGAGAATAGACATTAGAAAAGTACTCCTGAGCATTATCACTACGAAGGAGTTTAACATGCACACTAAATTGAGTTTTAATTTCAGCACAAAAATCTGAAAAAATTGTAAACAATTCAGAACGATTTTTCATTAAATAAATCCAAGTTATACGGGAATAATCATCCACAAATGTGACAAAATACCGATATCCCAACTTAGAAACAACAGGACTAGGACCCCATACATCAGAGTGTACAACATCAAATGGGGCTTGGACTTGCTTATTAACTCTAGGAAAATAAGAAATACGATGATGTTTTGCAAATTGACAAGCATCACACACAAGATCAGATGACGAGGATAAATCCGAACACAACTTCTTGAGACTAGACATAGAAGGATGACCCAAACGGCAATGAATCTGGAAAGGAGAAACTGAAGAACTGGAACACGCAGTAGACGCCACAGGCTCAAAAAAATATAGTCCACCAGATTCTCGCCCTCTACCAATAATCCTTTTCGTCGCACGATCCTGAAATACACAATGAGTGGAAAAAAATGAGACCTCACAATGATGATCACGAGTAAATCGACTAATAGACAAAAGATTAAATGAAAAACCCGAAATATACAAAACCGAGGACAATTGAAGAGACGACGTGAGACATATATTACCACGCCCCTGAATAGGAGCAACCGAACCATCTGCTAGTGTCACATTAGAATTACCCAACGCACTAGTAAACGAAGAAAAGAGACCACGGTTGCCAGTCATATGATCGGAGGCACCGGAATCAAGAACCCATTGACATCCAGACGAAGAAAAACATGCAGTAGGGTTACCTGATTGAACAAAAGTAGCAGTAGAGGAAGAAGAAGAGGCCTGAAACTGTGTGTAACGAGCAAACTCTTCATCAGACATCATCACCATCTTACTCTCACTAGGCTGACTTGGCTGAGTAGATGGAGGTTGTGTAGAAGTATGATTAACACTATCAGAAGTAGAAACAACATGAGCAAAGTTATCTGCAGGTGGTTTCCAATGTAGTTTCCAGCAACGATTAATAGTATGACCTGTAGCACTACAATGATAACAAATACGAGACTCTGAACTCGATCTACCACCACCACGACCATTACGACCACCGGTTCGACCCCAAGTACGACCCCCTCTACCAGGACTCCTACCACCACGACCACCATAGTCAAATCCGCGTGATTCATGTCCCAAAAGTGCAGAGGATTCACGTATATGATTAACACTACCAATATTATTACTGGTGCTAGATTCTAAGGAAGTGCGAAGAACCCGAGAAAATGCATCTTGAAGAGAACCAACATCGGTGCCAGATAAAATCTGCGAACGAGCTGTACTAAACTCAGACCGCAAACCAACAAGAAATCCAAGTATCATTAATTGTTCTCGTTGTGCCTGCATTTGACGAACATCCATACTCAACGGTAATAAAGAACTCCATTCTGCAGCTAATTTCTTATAATAAGCAAAGTATTGAGTCACAGTGCGATCGCGTTGATCCTGACGAAACATCGCACAAGAGAGATCATAAATACGATTCAAATTATCTTTACCGCCATATATAACAGCCAAGTACTCCGACATATAAAGAACAATAGTAGTATGAGCAACTAATTCTACAATTTCTTCATCCATTGAATTCATAAGTTTCCCATATAAATCAGCATCATCACGCATCCACGTAGTATCTTTCTCACGAACGGAAGAAAGATCATCTTCTTTCTGTTGTCCTTTCAAACTCATTTCAATAACACGACGCCACATCAAATAGTTCTTACCTGTAAGTCGTTTATCTGTAATCCGTGAACCAACGGAAAAAACTTCAGAAATTACAGCCTTACCATCTGAGGGTTCAGAAGTAGTCATTATATGATTTGTAGAGAAAACCAAACAAACAGTGCACAGCCAAACTGAACAAAACAGTGCACACTCACTGCAGTTGCGAACCAACCAGCCAAAAAATCACCAAATTAGAAAATTGACAATGAACCCTAGATGAACACAAGTAGGCGAACTGATCTGTGAAAGTCCGGCGAGAAAATTTCGGCAACACGCCGGCGCGAGGCGCGTGAGGTACTATTCCGGCACCGACTAACAGAAAACAACTTACAGATTTGGTCGCCTATACTAGACGACTACACAGAAGAAGTTGCGTGGCCTAAATCCTAACCAATTCCAACATCGCACTGTGAAGAACTTGACGGCAGTTACAATGTTCGTAAAATGAAGAACACGAACCCATCATACTACACTAGGGTTTAATACACATAAACAATTGATGTAGCCTTTCACCATAATCTCATAATCACCAAGACTCATGCTCTGATACCATGTTATCGAAGAAAAGTCACAGACAATGTTGATGAAGCCGTTAACTGTAAATCAGTTTGGCCACCAGTATATATATAAACACAAGTTACATCAATGTCCCTACAAATATAATAATATATAATATAACCCTAAATATACATTAAACTATATTCTAACACAATTTCCTCGTTTATGACAAGGGTCATCTATTGCGCATTTATGAAAAGCAAATAATAGAAACTTCATTTTGACATATTTTATTGTGTTTTAACTTATTTTTGAAGTGTGTGCAGCGACATTCTGAGTGAACTCTTTGCCAGACTAGTGGTGGTAAAAGCATCAGTTGGTAATACGCTGGACCAAATGCAGATGGACAAAATTGAGAAATTGTCATGTCAAGTACACGAATATGAACTTCTTGTGAGGCAGCTCAAGGTACTTAGATGGAGAGCATATGCACACATTAAACTTGGCCAATTGCAATAATTTATGGAGTTAACTAATAACTAAAACTGAACTGATGTTATAACATGCAACTGGTTGAAGTGTTTTTGAAATGCTTACCAGGAACAATTGAGAGAGGAAAAGTTGAAGGCAAAGGAAGAAGCCGAAGACTTAGCTCAAGAAATGGCTGAGTTGAGGTACCAAATAACTGGGTTGCTTGAAGAAGAATGCAAACGGCGTGCTTGTATTGAACAAATATCTTTACAAAGAATAACTGAATTGGAGACTCAGGTATTCTCGTCTATACACCTTAACTGTGAGTTTACTTAAAGAATTCAAGATATTGTACAGTGGCTGAATGTTGCTCTTCTTTTTGTAATTAAGCTTGAAAAGGCACGAAAGGAATCCTTCACTGCTGTCCGAGATATCACTGATGCTTAGAAGTTGTTCCATAAAAACTCTTTGTGGATTCATCATTTAAGTATGCTTTAGAGGTTAATTTTTCCCAGAACTAGAGAAACTAAACGTTACTCTAAGTTGAAATGGCTTAGAATCATCGTTATAATAGTGCCTCTGGTGCTGGCTCTGTGCAGAACTCTTGATGGAAGTTAAAAGCGTGCTACTGGGTAAGTGCATAGTCCAGCATGCCTTTGTAATCAACAATCTTTGTGACCAATAGTTATCAGAGTGGTTAAGCATTTATCCTACATGCATATGGTCAATGGCTGGCGCCTCCTTGTCCAGGAAGAGAGATGACACTTGGCCTACCATTGCTGGGGCACTGAAATGGAAAAGAGGTGAAGGCTACATAATTCAGATTAATTGACATGCTGCCAAAGAATTGAACATCCTTGGTGAATGACACAGACTGAGAGGACAAAATACAAAGAAACAACCAAGTTTTCCCTGATTGTTTCCATTTCCAAGGTAACTGAACAAATCAGGAAATCCGATCACCCGTATAATGTCACTGGATATCAGTGATGGCCGGCAATGTTGTTTTTTGGGCAAGGACTTGAGAGTTTAGTTGTCACTGGTTGGTTGTTTGATTCATCTCTTAGGCAGTGTTTGGCTAACAAATACGGAGTAGTTGTTATCATCTCTTATTGCTTTTACCATTAACTTTACTACAGATGATAACTTTCGGACCCGTTGACTATTTTAGCTTCGGTTGTTTTTCTTTACATTAAAAAGTTTATTTCATGTGGATAGGGTCGTTGAGAAATGTTTGAATATTGAACAAACATGACCGGCCTGCTAACTCTTGATGTTGCTGCGAATTCTATCTATACTACTACTACTCCATTCCTTCCTTAAATAAGAGTAAATCTCCCCTTTTTAAGTTTTCTAAATAAAATAAGTGTTTCACTTTTTTTTGAAATATATATATATATATATATATTTTGGTAGTTATTTTAATTTTGACAATATACACAAGTTTTAAAGCAAATTACTTGTTATATTAATATTTATTATAAAATTAATTATTTTTTTTAATCAGCGTAGCCAGCCAACAAGACATATGAATATAGTACTTCCCCGTTCTTAAAAAAGAGTTATGTTCAGGTCCATACACACATATTAAAAAAAATAGAATTGTTATTATCATTTTTAAATATACAGATGGAGCTTAAAGAGCATTCCTAGACTTAAACCTTTTGAGCACACGGAATGAGTATATTACGTTTAAAAAAAAAAAGAAGTACAAGTTTAATATGATTTTTTTCTAGAAGTTACAACGAGGAATTTGACATAAAAAGGCGTGAATAAGAAAAAAAATACTTTTACATGATTGTATGGATTTTTTTTCCATCTTTTAAGGGGACGTAGAAAGAGATCGAATTTGAAACCTCACACTTTGTGAAGCTCCAGTTCTATCACTGGGTCACCCCTTAGAAGTCTACAGGATTGCATGGATATAATACGAATATGATTGAAATATACGAGACACAAAATACATTATATTTTATGTCGATATCTTTATATTCTCTTAGTCTTTAATTTTAAATATTATATTTATTACCTATTTATCAAAAAAAAAACATTGGTTAGTAATAAAATGAAAGTATGACTAAACATATATACTATGATGCGTGAACTCAAAAAGTAGGAGCAATATCAAAAAAAGTCTCTTAGATTTCATAATTAATATTTTCATATTAGATATTTTATTTGATTAATTTGTGAAGGATAAGTAACATAAATCAAATAATTAAAGTAATGAAATTATATCAAATTTTTGTATAAACCAACATTTTTATACGGATGAAATAAAATACGTTTAATGTTTGAGTAATTCTCATATAAATCTTCTAATCTTAATCCAAACATATACGGTGGGTCGAGTAAATAGTATCCATCTTATAAAAAATATTTGTAAGACTGTTTTATCCAAATTGTTATCTTAAAGTTTTTTACGTGTATTAAACGGATAAACTTAATAGTACAAATATTTTTAATTAAGTTTAGTTGGAGAATGATAAACAAAGATAATTTTTAATTATTTATACATACACACATTATACACATACTATACACGTATTTGAACTGAGGTGTTGGAAATGAACCCATACAAAGAGAGTGGGAGAGAAACGGTCTTCTTTGTCGTCTAGACACACGCGCTTCTTTGATTTGATCTGGTCAATTATTTCAAAAAATATTTAGTCACGATTTTGATTTAATGGAGTATTAAATTTACAGAGTCAGAACTCAGAATCTAGAAACAAGCACAAGAGGGAGATTTGAAAATTGAAAAAGAAAAGAAGAAGGAAAAATCAAGTTGCAATTTCTTACCAGTTTCCACTTTCCACCACCCATCAATTTAATCTGACTTTTATTTAACATCATTTCATGATTTTACTATAACATCATCAATTCTCTACCCCCACACCACTCAATCCATTTTCTCTTCATTTCTCTCTCTCTCTCTCTCTCTCTATAGATTCTTCTAATTTGGCCGACGGCAGGCATCATTTCCGGAGTATCCCCACAATCCAAGATTTTCTCCACTTTTTCTGCCGTATCTCTCTCTCTCAGGTACTTGTCGGATTCCCCTTCCCTTTTGGGTTTTATCAATTTTGAACTTGAAAACCCCTCCTTTTGTTATCTTATCTTATTATCATAATCTACACCCAACTCACATGTGAACCCACTTTTTTGAATTTAACATCTTCCACCGTAATATGGATTTTTTTTTTAATTCACTTTCAGATTGATATTTAACGATACGCGTGTTGTTTATTCTTTCTCTGTCTTTTATCTGATCCTATAGGTTTCATTTTTCGGTTTTATTGGTTTCTACTTCTTTTGGGTTTTTGGTTTTTCATTTTACAAGTAGTTTTAGGGTTGTTGCTATTTGTTTGATTTTTTGGTAACTAATCTTGATGGATTTTTAGTGGGTTAGTTGTGGTTAGGCATTCTTAAAATTCGAGACTTTATATCAAATCTTGAAAGTCAAACTATCTTTTATCTGCGAATTTATCATCAACCAAATTGGTTGCTAGGTATTACAAGTAGTATTTTGTATAATTTGTCACAATACTTGTTGGGAATGATTGATCCTACAGCTTTATGTTGCTTTTTCCCTTTAAGTTTTCTTTATCAAATTATGCCACGAAGACCGCTCGTAAATGAAAAGGAGATAAATGCAATTATGGTCTAGAATGAACATCATCTTCCCTATTTTTTATGCTTTATGCTTTTGGGGATTTCTTATTTCTAATTTATCTCATCCTAGTTGTGTTGCTTATATTGATTTTCTTTGATATATTGAATTGATCCTTCCTATCTGGAATGTATGTCATACATTTACCTTAGCATTCCGTGCTCCAGTTTTCAACTCTCTCTCTCTCTCTCTCTCTTACTTGTAATCATGATCTGAGAAGAAAGTATTCTTTTCTGTTCTCTTTTCAGGCACATTGTGAAACTTCTGCAGATTCCGCTTTAGCTTTTGATTGACTGTAAGTTCTTCTACCCATCGACGGCCAGATTGAATCTGCAAGTACTCGCTAATCGGATATGTTTGGTCTTAAGAAACCTCATCTCCACAGACATGCTAAGCCGAACTCCGTTGACCCTGAATTCCTTGGTCATGGTAAACCAAACCCGTTTGATTCTGACGATGAATCAGATACTAAACAAACCTCAAATCCGGCAAGACGAAGTTCTTCGGAACCTACTGTAGTGACCCCAAAGTTAAGTACCAACCTTTTTGATAACGATGAGGTTAAAGGGACATCGTCATCTTCATACTCTGTTAATCACGCTGCACGAAACAGATACAAGAATGACTTTCAAGAATCTGGGGGACTAGAGAACCAGAGTGTGCAAGAATTGGAAAATTATTCTGTATACAAGGCTGAAGAGACGACAAAGACAGTCCATAGTTGCCTAAAAATTGCAGAGGACATAAGAGAGGATGCTACCAAGACTTTGGTTACCTTACATCACCAAGGTGAGCAAATTACAAGGACACACATGGTTGCTGCCGACATTGATCAGGATCTTAGCAGGGTATGCGTCCTTTTCTTAGCTTATATTTAATTTACAGAAGTGGAATTGATGAAGCATAACAGTTGATATAAAGTAAGAAAACTTATATAATACATATGCTGTAAGGTGAACTTCATGATGCTAGTACCTTTTGTTTTCTTACAATACTTTGTTCAACTATGGCAGCCCTTCTACATTTTCAATCCCTCTGCCACCGTCATATTGTTTATGCTTCCAATACTGCACTCTACCAATTATTTATTCCTTCAAATTACGAGTATAATCCCTCTGTTGCTTCAAAAGAGTTAAACTTTCTATTCTATTTAAAAGACAAAGTTTATTATTATTTGAGTTTCGCGAATTTATCCTTAATGCAGTAGACTTTAAACTAAGAAAACTGTAGTTCTTAGAACTAGGGGTACTTATGGTAAATCAATCTTATTCATCCAAAACATTCTTTCAAATGTGGAATCTTTTTTTTTTTTTGATAAAGGTAAAGTATATATAAAAGGAGCGTCAAAATAGGTGACGCGACCTTTACATAAAAGTATACACTACACAAAAATATACCCACTACCCAATGTGAAAGATATTCTCAACATCTGCACTAGTGTTATCACTATGATCTGCAAATGTGGAATCTTTAAGCGGAACAGAGGGAGTAATATTAAGCAAACGATGGATGGAGTCTCATCAAACCACCTTTAGTGTGCTTTCGTGAGATTTAGCGGAGAACATATCTCTACTATGACCGGCGTTTTCCTGCTTGACTTTTCATCAATAGAAAGATCCGGGTTGGTTTTATTCTAGGCATCATAGTTTGTTCAAAATCCTTCTGAAGATCACTTAATTCCAATTGGTCCATTTGCTCATCTTTTAAAAGTTGTGATGTGACATTTATGAACGAAGATTTACTTTCTGATTAAACTATAGCTGTTTGACTTTAAAGTGATTCTTCAGTATGCAGATTGCATCATGTTTTCTTTTGTTCCAAGAATTGCATAATACGTGCCATATGATTTCACTATGTTTCATTTAGATTTGTGTTAGAATGACTCCCGCTGTTCATGCTGGAATTCTTATTGGGAGTCACCTCAAATATCTGATACTTGTTTCAGGGTGAGAAGCTTTTGGGAAGTCTTGGGGGGCTCTTTTCCAAAACTTGGAAGCCTAAGAAGACTCGTCAAATAACGGGGCCTATTATCATGAGAGGTTGGTCTTTATTTTGAAGCTTAGAAATTGAATGTTGGTTGTTAAGAAGGGGTGAGCTTTTTCGGGTGTTAAATTGAAGTAGAAAGGGAGAGGATTGACCACATTGACTTGGTTGACTTACTGCAATAGTTTTACAGATGATCCAGCTCAAAAAAGAGGTAACCACTTGGAGCAAAGGGAAAAACTGGGGCTGACTCCGGCTCGTAAGGACCACTCAAATACAAGAACACCACCTCCTGAAGCCACCAATGCACTGCAGCAGGTTGAGGTATGCATTTCTGATAATTGATCAACCATAGGTAGTTCATTAGGCTTGGGGACCGTGTTCTGGGTTGTCTTGTCTTGTTTTGTTTATCTTAGTGCTATGAGATATATTTTGAATGTAATTGCTTGGCTGCTGTGAAGTTATACCATGAAGCTGTTCCTCTCCCCCCTCCCCCAAAGAAGAAAAACAAAATACAAGAACTCTATTTCAGTATGTTGAATCGGTACAAAGACAACTTGTCCGCAGGCTGTCTGAACTCTTTATCAACTAAAGCTGTGTCATGAGTTGCATAAAGTTTCATAACTAAAAAACTATCTAATGACCTCCCATTTAATTATGTCTTCATTTCTGATGTGCTCAACTGTTTTACGACCGATCTGTTGTGTTAGTTTGATTCTATCAACGCATTTCCCCTTTTCTTTCTAACTGAAGCTTGGAAACGCAAATATGAGTTATGAATTCTTATTCTTTCTAACAGTAGTCCTGATTATTTGCGGATAAGCTAACTCAAAATATCTGGGACATGACAGGTAGAAAAAAACAAGCAAGATGATGCCCTCTCAGATTTAAGTAACTTACTGGGGGAGCTGAAGGGTATGGCTGTAGACATGGGGTCTGAAATTGAAAGGTAATTGTGCAATTGAAAGATCCTCCTCTCCCCTCCTCTTTTGAAGCATAGACAAGACATATGGTGTATTATTTAATACAGCTTGAACTGGGAACCTATATAATCAATCATCAGATCATTTGTTTTGATTTGTGTTTCTAAATTTGTTTGTTTCATATTGTGTGAAATTTGCAGGCAAAACAAAGCCCTGGATCCTCTTCAAGATGATGTGGAGGAGCTAAACTTTCGAGTGGGAAATGCCAATAAGCGTGGGCGCCGTTTACTTGGGAAGTAGCGGATCTACATGGCTCTTATACCTTTGCTATGTTTATGGGAGATACTAGCTTCCCAGAATTCTTTTTATTTTTCCAGTTTTTGTTTTCTTTGTCCGATACTTGAATTTTGTGCATCTGCTTGATATTAGTACATAAGATATCAAGCTTTTGTAGCCACTTGTATGCACAATGTCAATAACATTTTATTAAGAAGTGTTGGACTCATTTTTACATAATTGCAGCTTACTGCAAAATTTCTGTTTACCCCCTCCCTCAGGAATCAGGATGCCCATGTTTGTCTGGCCTTGTATTGGCATGTTGTGAATATCTGAGTCAAAGTTCCTTATAGAATTTACCTCGAATATCATCATTGGATGAGATTGCAGCTTTAAGATATAATTTCTGTAACCACCATCAACTGAGATAGTTATTGCAACGACGGACGGTTGGTTTGTACATTGTTTAACTCTTGTTATACACAATCGCAGCAATGGTTAAATGTCCATTGGTATTATTATGGGTCATCCTTCTTCTCCCTGTAGCAAAATCAGAAGAGAGAGAGAGAGAGAGAGAGAGCACTGTTACTGTAATAGTAAAGGACCTCACCAATAGGGGTGGGCAAACGGGTTTGGGTTTTCGGGTCCCTATCCGGTCGGGTCGGGTATTTTCGGCTAACAAATGGCCTGAGCCGATTTGGAAACGGGTCGCTTATCGGGTTTTTGCAGTGGTGCCCGAAAAACCTGATCGGTACCCGATTTTCAGATGGCTATTTATTATTATTTTTAATTTTTTATTACATTAAACCAACTAGTCAACCACTTATAATTTTAGTCTACTTTTAAATCACATCACCATTACCAATACCAAGCAATTGCAAACTAACCAAACACAAAAAAAAAATGATTTTTTTTTTTAAATTAAAAAAAGTGGTTTTCAACATAACGGGTTACCCGAACCCGATTTTGCGGTTACCCGATTTTTTCGGAGCGGGTTCGGGTAGTAATATATCATACATGTTTTTCGGGTATCCGACCCGATGCCCATCCCTACTCACCAACAGGCAACAGTCCCACTCATTTCTTCTGCTTCAAACAGACAATTTGGTGGGTTGGGTTGAATTTGAGTTGGGTAGGAATGGATAACGGGTCTAAACCCGTTAGAACCCAAATATCAAACGTGTCGAAATTGATCTGGTTAAAAGGGTCGGCTCGGCTTTCCCTCCAAAAAACATGAATTTAAAAATTGTGGGTCGAAACGGGTAATAGGTTCGACTCATATTAACTCAACCAAACACAACACATTGATATTATAAAAATATTAACGAGTTGGATTGGGTAATTAGCGGGTTTGATTGGATAAATTAATGGGTAAATGACTTATAATTATCAGGCCTACTGGCATACCCCAAAAAGTGTCAAGGGTACAAATACATGCCAATATAAGACAATATTTTGGAAAGAGCTTTTTAGTTTCTTTTTCTTTAATACTCTCTGTTCCTAAATTATTATCATAGTTAACCCGACGCACAAATTAAGAAAAAACAATTGACTTGATTATTTATATTGGTTTAATGTGTAATTTCCTTTAAAGTTCATGTGTATATGGCCCATAATTAAAGTATGGTGAAAAAATAAGGGTAAAGTGATAAAAATGATGTTTTAAAAAGATAAGTTTCAAAGTGAATAATTATTTTGGGACGATCGAAAAAGAAAAGGAGGACGATAATTTAGGACGGATGGAGTAATTATTAACTTGTACACCTTTAACTTTGAGTACTCACTTGAAAAGTCAGGACCAAGTACTTACCTTTGTAAGGTTAGAATGCCATGAAAATGAGTGAATCGCCTTTGTTTGACCTTGTCTAAGAAATAGTTTCACTTTTTCTAATTTTTTTTTTTAAAGTCAGTTTGTTCAAAGAAATATATTTACACACGAATTCAAAAAAGATACAAACAACCTAAACACCTTCATTCAATGTGTTGAGAAACACAAGCACACAACACCCCTCCCCTCCTCTTACCCTCGCACAACACAGCCTAAAAACCAACCATATCATTAATGGCTGCAGGAGGTTTGAACTCCAGGCCAAAGCCTCTTTCAAACTTTATAAGCCCCACCTTTCAGTGCTTGCCAAATTCCAATGGTCCCAAGCATGTCTCTGGTACCAAATCTTAAGACGATAAGCCACGCTTTCCTCCTCCTGTTATCTGTTCAAAAGGCTTCCTTTATTCATTAATTTGGGCTATTATACATACAACTTGCTACTTAATTCTAGGGTCTCCTACTACTCCATTTTAGTTCCGATCACCATGAAAAGCTCCTCTTCAAGTTACCAGATTCTAACTACCGTCTTCATCTTCCTCTTCCTCTTCCTCATCGCAACACATAAAAGTCAATCATCCGCCTTGGGGTTGGAGAGAACATCTTCTACAACCCATCATCAGGACCACCAGAACAGTCCTTATCAGTCTTGCCCTTGCTTTCAACATAAAATCATGTACAAGAATTATCCAACCCCGCCACCATCTTTGTTTCCAGAACAAACTGATACAAGATTTGGCATCGAGACGCGACTCGTTCCCAGTGGACCCAACCCACTCCATAATTGAGTACTAAAACCTCAAAGTCTAAACCATCTGCGTCATCTTTGTTGCCATGGGAATTGATGCAAGATTTAGCTTCGGGAAGCAAATTGTTCCTGGTGACCCAACCCACTCCATAATTGACGACTTCAACTCTCCAGGTCTTAACCACGGAGTTTCAGTTATTTATCATTAGCTTAATAAATCCATCTTCTTCCCCCGTTTACTTTCTTGAATGCTCCTACACTTCCTTCACTAGGTCAGGTGTACATGTTCTCAATGGAAGTAAACTACAGACATTACAGAAGTAAGAACTCTTGATTTTTATATATTTATTAATTAATTCAGTTGGCATCGACTATACAACTCTAGAATAAAATGAACAAAAAACAATTCATTGCACCAGCATTTTCTTGAAGGGATACATGAGCTTTTTCCTGCCATTGCCCATTGGCTTAGCTGCAAGTCCTGCTTTAATTTTGGGAAACAACAGTAATAGTTTCAAGTCATTTCATAATGCTTTCTTTTCTTTAGGACATCAAAATAGATGTAGGGGTAACCAACAGCTTGCACATAGATTGCCTAGAAGCCTAAAACTATTTTTAATTTAATGCATAAATATGAGCAAACACCACAGGCGGTGGAAATATCTTTAAGTGAAAAGCAATAGATATGAATACTTGCAAACAGCCGGAGAACTTTTTATCCTCTTTCCTATATCCAGGCATGTCTGCATTTTTTTTGTTGATAGGTAAGTATGGCTCCTTGTTGGTATGATGATTGGAACCAAGGATCTTAAAGTCTGTGTTAAATAAGAAAAGATAATTGAAGATGAAGCAACAATTAACAAGCCATAAAGTCAAATGGTAGTCGATGGAGTAAACTTTAAAACATACTGCACAAAACAAAGGAAAAAAAGTAATCTAAACATTGATTTTAATCATGCATGAGCATTATGATATGTTCCCTTGAGGACATCATTCACAAGAATAACCCACAATAACTAGAGCAACGAGCATCAATCTACTGTCCAGATGCATGCGATCAAAGTCCGCCTGGTGCCATCAAATGGCTCAAATGTGTGTGATACTGTGATTCATAAACAAATTCGTGTAGCCAATTAGAGAAAAGTTAAGACCAATACAAATCAGCTTAGTAGACTGTCTCTTCGAAGAAGCTACGCAAACTTAAAAACCTGCATCATGAAATATGTGATATCTCCAGTTGTGTCCTTTCACGTCTCGTTTCACACTCTGATAAACATACCAATGAATAATTCAAATCTAAATTCCTCAATATGTGCTTCATCAGGAATAAGAAATATAGTCTAATTTTCATGACTCCTATATAGAGATTATCTAGATTAGGGATGAAAACACCATTAGATTATATGTAGCCAAATTTTCATGAATAAGGAATATAGTTAGATTTTCATGAATAATATAACGAGATAATCTAGATTAGGGATGAAAACACCATGAATCGCCTCAAGATCTATTTTTGTTCTCTACTTCCCTTTAATAATTTCAGTTATAATTACCAGGAATAGGTCAAGTTCCAGGTTTATTCAGCTCCGAAACCATAAATCTTCTACAAGACAACTCAACACTTAAGTAAAACCAATCCATGCAGCCCATTCATGGTAACAGTATTCCTGATTAACATTTTTTTCTAATAAAGCGGGCCATGCATAAGTTGCAGCATGCACCAGGAGTTTCCACCAAAGACAGTATCAATCAAATATTCAAATTTGATATTTTTCCAAAGTTTACATTTTTGGGATGTAAAACACCCAAAAAATGGATTGATAGCACAGCTAACACAAAAACTCATATCTCATTGGTTGAAAGGCCGGGGAAGAATGAAACTACGGCTGTTCACCAACATTTATTATATAATTCTCCAAGATATCCCCACTTAGAGATGTTAATCGGGTTAGTCCTATCGGTTTCGGTTCCACCGATTTCGTCCCGCTTCGGTCCCTAACAAGATGTTGTTTAAGCGGTTCAATTTAATCTGGGCACTCTCACCCTGCCATTTTCGTTTTAAACGGGTCACTACTTGAAGAGCATTTATATATAAATCTAAAATTCCAAATCAAGTAATCAACACAAATTCAACAAAAAAAGTCATACAAAGACATCACCTAAGTAATCAAATTCAAAACACAAATCATTGAAGCTTCATAATTTGCTTTATTTCAATTGATCAAGTTGTTTAGTAATAGTCATAATATACATACATACATATATATATATATATAGTAAGTGTGACCCCTTGTTGGTACGAGGATTGGCAAGGACCTCAAGGTTTGCCGAGTGCCCTTGCCATCTCTCTCACCCCTTGGGGTCTCAATCATAATATGTTTATTATTAGATTAAGTCAATTCAAATTAGTTTTTTTCTATTTTCACTCAATATTGTTAGTGATTTCTTAGGATGGAGTGGATGGTTTGATTAGATTTTGCTGGAATCTTTCTAAACAACAAAAATCTTATTCCTTTCACACAAGGGGCTCCATTAGTGACTCGAAAAATCTTAGTAGAAATGTTAGTCGGGCTAACCCTGCCTGTTTTGAAATGACCTGTAGTGTCGGTCCCTATTAGATTGCGGTTTAAACGGTTCAGATTAAACGGGCCGCTGGAATCCTGGCCTTTTTGGAGTTGATGGTTCGGCCCTGCGATTCTCGATCCTATTAACATCTCTCCACCCCAAAAAGAAATTCATTAAGTTAATCCAATAGTTAGATTTTCCGCTGCTGACAAAGAAGTAGGGGAACAACCTTCATAAGCCTTTCCATAAGGACAAAACTATGACACCAACAAAGGATAATAGCTTAAATGACTTGAAGACAGTCTTACAGGGCCGTAGCCTAGTGGTTGAGTATGGATCTATCATAAAATCAATCCGCAGGTCATTGGTTCGATTCAGGCAAGCTACTTCTCCCGGCTTTGCCCGGTTTCGTTGGCAAGAGACAGTTGACAAAACCCGAGAATTTTATCCCCATAGGTGGAACCAAAATGGCCCTCATGTGGAAGGAGTTCCCTCTCTTTATCAAAAGAAATATTTTTTAAAAAAATAAAAATACTTGAAGACATATTCTCTAGTTACCTTACTTTGATCTTCTTACAATTAAACAGAAGAATTCTGAAACATGAATTATTCTATTAAAATGATAATCTTTCATTGCATGGTAAAAACAAGCGAAGCATATCCTATCGGGACCTTCTGCCGAATTATTGGAACTCATAAGAATGCTTTTCAAGGGAAATGAAAAACACAATAGAATTCCATGAAACTAAGTCTTAGTCATAGAGGTTAAAGTGACGCAATCGCATATAAATCTCCTAGACAACGTTGCAATTTCCTACCAAGGACACCATTGACTTCCTAATTTGAAACCTATTATGATTACAACCACGACAAACAAAACTCAGACTTCTGCAATGTGAGGTGCACCATTGAAAGTAAAGCGTGGCTATAATTATCACCTAATCTCTTGCTTTTCTTCCTCTCGGGAAAGCAAGGTTTTGCCATAATTACATGGTTATCACATCCGAGCTCTTGATAGTTTAAGCACGCTGCAGATTGAACAACTAGAATCAATCACAAAATACACAAAGGCACGAGAAGTTCACTCTTGGACCAATGATTCAGTAAGTATATAAAAGATAACAAACCTGAACTCTCCAATATATACTTTCCTAAAAATTCAATCCCTATAAACAAACGGTATTGTGTATAATTAATGGGCCAAATCCATCAATATAACCAACAACTGAATAGTAAACTAGACCATTCATGACTTAGTAAACCCTAACCTATCCAATTTCCATACTCCAAAGCAAAATAATTCATACTCCACGGCAAATAAATAAACTCTTACCACGTAAACTCAGAAATATACCAAACCCAGATTTGAGCTCTATATCAATTGACAAGGAAACATAGTTTAGACGAAATGAGCATGAACAACAAGCTATTACAAAAGTACCATTGGATTCATAGGGTCAAGGGGTATCAATGCTTGATGTCCATAATGCTTTTGACCTTGGGAGCGTAGAGGGAGTAGACAAGCGCCTGTCGTTTGGCAACCTGAAGCTGAGACTTGCCGTCGGAGAAGGCCGCGGAGACGGAGGATGGGTCGGAGAGGTTTCTATTGTGGCGAAAAGCGTCGGCAGCGCGGCGCTTGGTGTACTCTCTCATGTTGTAGTCTGTGAATAGGCGGGCTGTCCGGAGCAGTGATCGGAATAGTGAGAGGATTTCGGTTCGAGCAGGCGGTGGCACGGCCGACGACATTTTTCAGCACGAGAAGAGACGAGCCTGTGGTCGGCTGTGGAAGTGGGAGGTAAGATGATTTACTTTCCCCAGCATATCGACGGGTATGCTCACTGATCCAATGGATCAATGGATCAGTGATTCGGTGTGTGTAACATGATCCGAATCAGTAATTATCTGATTTCTGACCCACGAATCAGTAATTGACGACAGGCCTATTATTTAGGTCAAAAAAATTTAAAATAACGTCGTACGTCTATTTTTTATATGATAATTAGATTTTTATGTTCGTGTATATGACACGGTGTTAAAAATAACAATGTATAAATAAAAGGTGCGATTTAAAAAAATGTTATCACTGAGGTATACATTATTTCAAGTGATAGTTGATGGATTAATGTTTTATAAGTGGTGACTATTCAGAAGATTAATAGTATGATGTGACTTTGTAATGTGAAAATAAAATATAAGGAGAAGAACAAAAGGATAACTGCTCATAATAATAGTTGTAGGGGGTGACTTGTAATAGGGAAAGAAAAAATATGAAGTTAAAAATAGATAACTACTCACACATGTGAATATGAGGGTGAATCTCAATCGTTAATTTTTTTAAGATAATTTTTTCAACCTCTCAATAGCCCTAGTCGGAGTCAATCTATTGTGTGTTGGTGAATTGAATTGTGAGATGTTAAAACTAAGTTTTACAATTTTGGATTGGTTTAACATGATGTAGTTGCATTGGCTCAGATTTTAATCATGATAGTTAATTTATTTTAATTTATTTGTTGAGTTTAGATCAAGATATTGATCTCTCTAGTTCATTTCATTTAATATATTAGGGATATATTCTGATCGGTCTCTTTTCAATAATTTTCAACCTCTATAGTATCCTCTTTTTAAAAAAACGAAAAGATGAATAGATCATTAATGAAAGGAAAACACGCACGCATCAGGCATGCGGTGCATCGCAAGTCCAAAGTCGATGCATTGCAATTCAAGCACGCATGCATTGCAAAACAAAGTCGGTGTATCACAATTCTTGAAGAAATGAATTGTTAGTCCCAAATAGCACAATATTAGGCTAGAAGGGGAGAGGGTTGAATAGCCTAATAACACTTAAAAACTTTTTGTAATAGATCCTATAACAAGTACTTATAACCTATTGAAAATGTTGAAGTAACGAAATACTTGTTAGGAAAACAGACTAAGTCTGCTAGTGAAGCACTACCAATAGACTCGGCTATTTACTGAAGTTTATGGCTTAAAGGAATAAATTAAGATGAAGATAACATCATAAAGCAGTAAGCAACAGAACACAAGGAACATAGGTATTTTGAGATGGTTCGCACTATAAAGAGTGCTACGTCCACTACCAAAGCAGTCAACCTTGGATTTGAATGTGCAATATGTTTTCTACTAGTTCTATTACAGAAATCACTAATGGATCGTGTACAAAATATTTAACTAGTGTTTGGGGGTGGGGGAATTGAATATCTGGTAAAACAGAATATTCAAGGTGCAGAAGAATAGTAATGAATACAATAATAAGAAGTAAATGATTAACAATTGATGCAGATCTTGTTGTTGTTATTGAGGACTTCGTTGATCAGTTGTTGATCTTTTGAATGCACTGAGTATGATGACTTTATGTTGTTGAATAAATTCAGAGCATTCTGTTTCTTCAGTCTTCAATGACAGTATATATAGGTTGGAGCATTCTTGAGACCGTTGGAGAAGACGAAGTGAATAACAATTCTATTATGTTAAATGCTTTAAATACTTGGAGTTGCTTTGTTGACTTCATCTCCAATTGGAATTGATCAAGGTATAGAGAGGAGTAAGTCTTGGAACTAGCAGGTGGGCGACATACAAAGTTGCAGACCTGCAGTAGTTCGTACAGTTTGTTTGTGTCAGACTGTAAACCCATTCTGCCATATTCAGGAGGCGAAAGTCTTCATTTTTCGAAAAAGCTGGAAAGGCGTGTCTTGGAAGTCAAGAGTTGATGATGATGGATTAATCAAATCTAAGCCAAAGATAACTTAATTAATTAATCCACTAGAGTTGGACATCCTGATAAGCTTGACACGTCATGTTGTTCGAAGGCAAACAAGGTCTGCTAGTGAAGACTGCTGGTGAAGGCTGCTGGTGAAGCCTTTGCCGAAGTCTTCTGTCGAAACCTGTGAAGTCTAAAAACTATTCTAAAGGCAAAAGTTCTATACACAGTTGTCACGCTAACTGGTACGCAGCCCAGTTAGCCACTAAGTATAAAACATAATGTAATGAATGAGCAAATGCAAATTAAGATACATTGAGAAACAACAATATCCTCATATTTACATCTGGTCATCATTACTTACAAGTGAGGGCTATGAAAGATTAAGGATAGATAATAGCATGTCAAAAAATACTTTTAAGTTTTATAACAGCAGACATGCATCTATCAAAAAGAACACCTCAAGTGTAAAAGTTAATCTAAGTGCTTACAACAGAAGAGATTTAAAGGATAAACACAAGGATTAGAGCACACAGTTTAAATAAATTTAAACTGGATGTTTAAATTCCAAGCAGATATATGAATTTAAATAACATGGAATTAAACAGTAGACTTTTTTGAAAAATGAACTTCTGTATTTCAAATAAGAAGTTTAATATTTACAGAGTTTTCAAAAAAGATAGATTCAAAGGATAATGATAGAAAGATACAAGCTACCACGGCCTTTTTTTCCTTTTCCTTTGACTGTTCTGCCAGTTACTTCTCTTTCTCGGCGTAGGCGCTCAACTCTTCTGGTGTACTCTTCATCAGTTGAGGTCTGTTGTCTAATGGAGCGAGAACGGTAGTCAAGTTCTTCTCGTAATCTGTTGTTCTCGTCCATTAGAACTCGGTTCATAGACCGTAGTTGTCTCTCCTTCGTAATGGACAAATCACGTTCGCGCTTAGCTGTCATGCGATCATGAATTGCATCGAGAGCTTGATCATTGAGCTGTAGCACTGGAGGGTGTTCATGACCAAAGCTGTAGCACTGGAGGGCGTTCATGACTAGCTTGATCATTGACAAAGGTGAAGGGTAATGTTGTGAAATAGTTAGTAGAAGAGAGTTGAGCAGAGACGAACACACTCGTTGCGTTAAGCCTCCATGTTTATCTTCAGATCAGTAGATTCGTGCCTGACCTCTCCAAATCTGGTCCAAACATCCTCTTGAAATTGGCGGAGGATATCGGCATTCCTGGCAGCAGCCTTGGATGATTCAGTTACAATCTCAACAGCAGTTATAGAGATACTTATTAATTCTCCCAGCCTGTTGTAGATGGCATTTAGTCTGCTCAGGATACCTTCGTTTGCTGGGCATGACGGAGAGGGATCGAGATCTAGTCGAATGGGCTCAGCAGCAGTAGACGAGGTGGCATCAACAGTAGGACGGAATGGCTGCTAGAGGGGTGGAGTGTTTGAGGTTGAAGTGGAAGAGAAATCGGGTGTGGGGAAGGTATGGGTAGATGAGGAATTAGATTGAGGTGGGGATGAAGGAGGGGTTGGGGGAATTTCAATATCTGTGTCCGAATGATCACATATGATTTAAGAAGATGGGAGTGGGTCGGTGAAGATGGAGAACCAGAAGGAATGAGGGGGATAGAAAAGGGCTTCTGGTCTCATGGGTTGAGGTTCTGATGAAGGGGGAGTAGACTTGGTGAAGAGGTCTGCTACTAACGAAAGTTCAAAGATAAACTTCGTAGTAGCAGAAGAAAGGATAAGGGAAACCAGGGGGTTAGAATGAAGGGAATGTGTTTGTTTCGTTCGGATGGTGAAGTAGGGTTGGTTTGGGTAGGAGTGGGTGAAGTTGTAGTGGATGGGTTTGGTGAGTAGTTGAAGGGATTAGGGGGGGTGTGTGGAGGTGATTTGGTAGTCTCCTCCTGAGGGATAGACTTCTCAAGAGTTATATGTTCCTCCTGAGGGGTTGGCTCCTCCTGAGTAGATGACTCAGTAGGATTGGTTGAAGAAGGGGTAGGGTGTTGGTTACCAGTAGACTTCCTTTTCTGCCTCAGCAGCTAGATAGGAGATCTAGAGGCTTCATCGGCAGAGATAACAGGGTCTGCTAGTGGCTTGGTTGGGAGGCCCTTACGCAAACGCCTGCGTTTAGGCTTAGGTGAGGGTTGGTCAGAAGAGGGTTTACGTTTAGGGTTTTGGGATGGTTGGGCAGAGGAGGTTGTTGGTTCAGGCTGGGATGGCTGGGGAGAAGAGGTTTGTCCAGCAGCAACAGAGGAACTACCAGCAGACTTTGCATGTCTGGTGGTCTTCAATTCCTTCCGTATCCAGGCTGCTTGAAGCTCTTCTGTTACAACTTTTTGCCTTGCCTTGGCATCTGCCTTGGTCTTGGCACGTATGTCAGTTAAGACTTCAGCCTCATCTAGTGAGAAACTAGTTGCCTTCCTGGCCTTCGCAAGCTTGGGGTGCTTCAAAATGTGCTCCGTTTCATCGGCCAGCTTTCTTGCCTTTGCAAGAATATCCCGGGAAACAGTAGTCCCAGAGGGATTGTTTGTCTTCTTCTTTGCTGCTGCCTTGGCTACAGGAACATCTTCCCTGGCAGCATCATACGCTTCCATATCGAAGCGTGTCACCATCATTGGCGTGGGCTGGGAAATCATTTTAGCAGAAACGACGGAAAGCCCTTTTTGATGTCTCTGCTTGTTCTCGTACTCGAAGTACTTGGAGAAGAACGTGTCGGTCAACTGTTTGTCTTTGGTGACCTTCTTGAGCTCCTCCGGCTCAACAACAGAGTTCATCCAAAGTAGTTGTGAGCAACAGCTGCTGGCAGCAATGTATTTTGCCCCTGTGGTTGAATTTGCAACTGATCCTTTCTTTTTGCATGACCATAAGACAAGTCTATTTCCAAGAAATTGACAGGTCCCACTGGTGCTTCTTCTGCTTACTTTACAGGCTGCATAGTCTGCATCTGAGTATCCAACTAGGTCAAAGTTGTTCCTTCTTGAATACCAAATACCCAGATTTGTAGTTGTTGAAACATATCTGATGAGATGTTTAGCAGCAAGCAAGTGTGATTCTCTTGGATCTGCCTAAAATCTAGCACAAACATAAACAACAAACATAATATTAGGTCTACTGGCAGTAAGGTAAAGAAGTGAACCTATGATTCCTCGATACTTGGTCACGTTCTCTTGCTTTCCCTTGTCATCTTTGTCAAGATGGCAATCAACAGACATTGATGTCTCAAATCCTTTAGCTGAATCAAGACCAAATTTCTTGATAAGTTCCTTTGCATATTTGGTTTGGTTGATGAAGATCCCGTCTGAAGTTTGATGAATCTGACGTCCTAGAAAGTAGGTGAGCTTTCCCATCATGCTCATCTGGAACTTGCTTTGCATCAGCTTTTCGAATCTTTTGCATAGGCTTTGATTTGTAGATCCAAAGTTGATGTTGACCACATAGATTTGTACCAGGAGAGAATGACCTTTGTGTTTGAGGATGAACAAAGTTGTGTCTATTCATCCTCTCACGAATCCTTGTTCGATTAAGAACTTGGATAGAGTTTCATACCAAGCTCTGGGAGCTTGTTTGAGGCCATAGAGTGCTTTCTTCAGTCGATATACTTGATCCTTTTTGCCTTGGATGACAAAACTTGGAGGTTGTTCAATGAATACCGTTTCTAAAAGATCACCATTGAGAAAGGCACTCTTTACATTCATCTAATATACCTTGAAGTCCATGAACGACACATAGGCTGGAAATAGTCTGATTGCTTCTAATCTAGCAACATGAGCAAATGTTTCATTGAAGTCAATTCTTTCTCCCTATCGGTAGCCTTGAACAACTAGTCTAGCTTTGTTTCTGGTGACATTTTCATCTTCATCTTTCTTGTTCCTGAATTCCCATTTGGTTCCTATGACTGGATGGCCAGTAGGTCTTTGAACTAAACTCCACACTTTATATCTTTCAAACTGGTTTAACTCCTCTTGCATAGCTTCAATCCAGTAATGGTCTTCGATAGCTTCATCAATCTTCTTTGGCTTGATTTCAGACACGAATGCGAAGGCAAACATGGTCTCATTTCGAACACTACTTCTCGTACGAACTCTTGAGTTGAGATCATCAATGATTTGAGAGATTGGGTGATCTCTTGTTTCAATAACAGCTGGAGGAAGATCACTTCTAGTGAGTTCTTCCTTTAAAAATTATAGAGAGGGTAGAGAAGGTGATTCACCAAAATCAGGTTCAGAAGAGATAGGATCTTCGAGACCTTCATTTTCTGGTGAGCAAATTGAAGATCGATAAATTAAAAGGAAAGAGAGTGTGAAGTTAAGGTGGTGGATCAATTGAATCCAAGGTGAACCCACCCGACCTCTCCACTCTCTTTCTCTCCATTGCTGCGAATTACAAATGTAATTTATCTATCATGCCAATTCTAGGGCTCCGATTAATTCAACAAAATTACTCATCTTCAACATAATAAATTAGAAACATAGCAAAAATAGGGATAAATGGGAAGGAGAGAAACGAGTTTGTTAAAATGAGAAGATATAGTGTCTTCAACAGATGGGGGCATTCGATGAAGAATTTTAACAGAGTGGATTTATGCGGTTGAAAAAAAGGTTATTTAAGAGGTGAAATATTAATGGAAGTAGACCGACCTGTAATAATTCCAATATATAAGGGGTAAATTCGGGTCAGTCCACTTTGATAAGTTTTCAATCACTACAGTACTATATTTTTTTTTAACCAGAAAAAAAATTACTTTTGGGGGTGGTAAGACAATGATGTTGTTAATAAGCCACAGACGCGCTATGGATCACACACTTAAATGCATCGCACTGCATCAATTTTTTGCATCGTAATGCATCAATTTACCACGATGCATTAAATTATTTACCTAATTCAATTTTGCATCGCGATGCAAGTAAATGGAGCACCGCGATGCATAAATTTTTAAATTATCAGACCTTCATTCACCTAATCCAATTGATGTATCGTGCTGCATAAAATTTTAAATTATCATACCTTCGGGCTTCATCTGCCTTATCTCCAATACACAATTAACAAATTATTCAAAATGTATATGCATCATTCATGCATCCCAAATCCAAATCGATGAATCATGATTTGCAAATGATGCATTGTGATTCAAAATTAATGCATCCCAGATTCAAAAAGGTGTCTAGCAACGAAAAAAAGTTATCCATGCATTTCACCGAACACCTTACGTGCATAGCAACATAAATTTGTGTTACTGAATCTATTTTGAATCAAACAAACACAAATGATGAAAAAAATGAGAACAACAATAACAACAATAACAAAAACAACACGATATGAATAAGTAAAAGAGTGAAAAGTTCGAGTGATAAAAAAACATTATGTAGTAACTACCGTTTTTTCTGATTACTCAACTCCTCACTCTCTTTCATGTTCATACTTTTTTTTGTGTCTTTAGGGCAACGAGAGCAGAAGAAGAGGAAGGGAGAATAAGAAAAAAATCAGCGTTTTTTTGCATTTTGGTATTATAGAAACAATATTTCGAAAATAAATTTTAGCAGTTGACAAAAAGAACGAGAAAATGAAGCAAATACATATTTGGGAAATGTACTGGGCCAAAATTTCTCTAATATATAAATGGGTTCAATTTAGGGTAAAATTCTGACCCGCCCATTTTTCAAAGTTTTTAACCACAAAAGTCTATCGTTCTTTTTTTAACCGCAAAAGACCACATTTCGAAATATTGTTTCAAAAATATCATCATCTCCTTCAACAGCTCCGACAACACAATTTGGATTCGAAAATCACCATTGTTACACAATGAAACAGGATCGACCTGCCCGGTTAGGTCGTGGGGGCAACGCCCCGTCGTGAGGGTTCGGGGGCAACACCCCCGAAAGATAAACACGTTTTTTGATTCATAAAATACAAAACTATAATGGATCTGTGCTGAGTTTGAGGATTTTTCAGTTGAGACGAAGGCGGAAAAGGATGAGGAAGAAGAAGACTTACGACATAGGAAATGGAAGAAAAAGGTGAAGGACGTAAACCGGTTATTTATGCTTTTGTATCGCAGTGCAAAAATGAATTAAATAATATTTTTGCACTGCGGTTCAAAGTCTAATTTCCTAATCTATTTTTGAACAGTGGTTCATATATTTCATTGCATTAATTTTTGCACAGCAGTTCAAAGTTTAATTTCCTAATCTATGAACGACGGTTCATGAATTTCATTGCATTAATTTTTGCACAGTGGTTCAAATTTTAATTTCATAGTTTATTTTTGCACCGCTATTCATAAATTTCATTGTATTAATTTTTACACCACGATTTAATAGTTTAATTTCATAGTCTAATTGCACCGATTCATAAATTTAACCCGATATTTTTAAACAGCGATACAAAAACATAATATACCTCAGACTTATTAAAGATATCACAGTCATCTCATCATCAAAAATATCATTTTCCAATTAAAAAAAAACCACTGAACTAAAAAGATTATAAATTTTAAAAATGGAGCGACCCATAATTTTCCCCTCAATTTAATCAGATCACCTGACAAAACCTATTGCTGGGCCTAACATTGTGCCCAATTTGGGTAGGTAAAGTGGAATCTGACTTCTTTTATTTTGTTTTAGGCAAAACCCTACATTTGGCCACCCAACTTTTCAAAAAATTGCAAGGCGGCCACCGAAAGTTTAAAACTTGCAATGAGGCTACTATACATTAGTTAGGCTGCAAGCGAGCCCATTTTTTGGATGGACGTTAAATTTGGCTGTTAAATTATGTCAAATATCTATTTTACCCTTCTAAATATAGTTGTCTATTGAAGGGGTCAAAGTGCAATAAAAATAAAACCAAACAGCAGTTCTAGATCCAGAGGCAGAGAAGAAACCAGCGGAGAAGAAGCCGGCAGCCGAGAAATCTCCGGCGGAGAAGAAGCCAAGAGCCGAGAAGAAGCTTCAATTCCTAAAGACGCTTCCTCTACCGACAAGAAGAAGAAGAGGAGGAAGAAGTCGGTGGAAACCTACAAGATCTACATCTTCAAGGTCCTGAAGCAAGTCCATCCCGACATTGGTATCTCCAGCAAGGTCATGGGAATCATGATCTGCTTCATCAATGACATCTCTTCAATTCGATCTCGATTCAATCTTTCATCTCTTCAATTACTATCTGATTCTTTCGATTCGATCTTTCCTCTATCGATCGATCCCAGTATCATCCCTTGCCGTTGCGTGTTGAGAATTCTGGGTCAGGGTTTCTGTCATCTGTCATTCTTATTCCTAAATTAAACGATTTTGTCTCCTGAATATTGGGTTTTTCCTTTCTAATTGTTCTAATTTTGTAGATGTTTGACCTCTCAATTTTGGCGGCTAGGGTTTGCGTTCTTCGATTTGTTTTGATCTTTCAATCCCTGGATCGGTTAATTGAGAACGCCGCTTAAACTGCAGGACGGGCGGCGAATATTAATGGCTGAAAACGTGGGAGTTCTGTTTGAAGTGCTGAAGTTCCATCCTTGATGTAGTCGATGGCATAGATCTCAATGGTGACGCCAGAAGTTTCGCGGGTGATGAATAACGGGGAAACGCGAAAGAGGAACATTTTGTTCCAGGTAGAGTTCTCATCGCCGACATTGTCGATCTTGTTTCAGAGCTTGGCTGACAGGTTGACTCAAGTGAGTGTGTAGGTTTGCAACCGAAGATTGAGTGAAAATGAGGGTAATTTCGAGGATTCAGCTTCAGAGATTAGGATTCAGCTTCAGAGATTGATTCGGGTCTCCCATGTGAGTAATTAATTTTCTTCCCGATCAATCAGAATTATCAAAATGCTTAGTTTTTGTGTCTAAATTAATGTTGTTGTAAAAATTTCGATCAGACCCTGTTGAATTTCGAAGTTCGATTGGGCCCCTTGAATTTCTAAGTCCCACAAAGTTTTAGAGGGGTAAAATAGGAAATGACATAATTTAACGGCCAAATTTAACGTCCATCCAAAAAATGGGCTCGCTTGCAGCCTAATTAATGTACAATGGCCTCATTGCAAGTTTTAAACTTTCGGTGGCCGCCTTATAAGTTTTTGAAAAGTTGGGTGACCAAATGGAGGGTTTTGTCTTTGTTTTACGAATAAATGGTGGTACTAAATAGTAATTTAATATGGTTCAAATTTTGTTGTGCTACGGAAAATATTTTTTAGAAAATGATTTTTGAAAATGAAAAGATTTTATTTTAAGTGTTTGGTAATTTTTTTGAAAATATACCGTAAAATATTTTTGGGTGTTTGACAAACGTACTGAAAATATTACAAAAAACAATATGAATAAATACAAAAATATATTATAATATTAATGCCCACATTGAATATAAAATATTGTTGAAGTTTAAATATTTTTTCTTTAGTAATCCTCAATTTTGTCATTAGTGGTGTCAAATGAATAAGGTCCATTTTTTTCAATCTCACAAATACAAATAAAATAATTGATAATTGATATGAAAAAAATGTTTTAAAAAAGAAAATGGATAATATTTGAGATGTCCATAAATAATATAGTGTATATTAGTTTTAGGACATAGTGAATATTTATTAAAATTATAATTTATAAATAGTGTGCACAAACTCTATTTATATTTCTAAATAATATATTTGTTATGTGAAATATTATGTATACGTAAATATGTGTAATTGTGGAAGGGGCGGAGGAGTGTTCGAACATTTAAAAAATGACTTACGGAAAATGAATCTGTAAGTTATTTTCCTGAAAATAAAACTTCATTTTTCGTTAACTTCGAAAAGTTTTTACGCTAACTATATTTTTCTAATATTACCAAACATTAAAAAATAAAAAAAATATTTTTCAAAAATCGTTTTCTGTGAAATAAACGGATCCTAAGATCGACTCTGTTTGCTCAAGCAAGATGTCAAAAACCCTTTTCAAAAATAAAGTTTCGCTTATAAGGTTGACTGCACGTCACACGTTATTTTTAGACCTATTAGTTGTGCATACATTGGAAAATCAAAACAATAATAATTATTCCTTGAGTTGATTTTATGATTAAGAAAATACAAAATATACGCCAAATTTCCGTTAAAAAACAAACAAAACAATATAATAAGAGCAGATGGATTGCAAAAGGGTATGGATAAGATATTATTTGCGAGGAAAAAAAACATCGATCTAATACATCAAATATAAATGTATCTAATATTACATCTGTTTTCAAATTATCGTTCTTTTTTTTTCCGTGCGTTCTAAAATAATTATATTCTTTAAAAAAAATTAGAAAAATATTATTATTACTTTACCCTTACTTTTTTTACTTACTCTAATTATGGTCACATGCTTGAGGACATTAAAGAAAATCACACATTTCACCAATATTTATAATATAATCAATTAACGAATGTACCAGATCAAAGAAGACGATAATTTAAAGATGGTGAAAGTACAACTATGAACCGAGTGTAATCCAAACCAACAAATTTCCATCACTGCTATATAGTCCATGAAAACGAGTTTCCGGGCCATGTATGCTCATCCTTGCATTTAATATATGGTAAATTTTAGTCCGATCCATTTTCTCAAATATTTTATCTATTAAATACCTTTCATTTTTAAACCACATAAGTGCACCTTGTTAAAATTCTTTCTTGAATGCCCTCGTTCGCATAAGTCATATTCTTATCACAACGAACTCGTCTCTCTCCTCCCAATTTCTCCCTATCTTTTCTCTGTTCTTAGTTTATTCTATTGAAAATGAGTAATTTTGTTGAATTGACCGGAGCCTTAAAATTGTGTACGATAGAAAAATTATGGTTGGAAAAATTATGGTTGGAATTCGCTGGGATGGAAATGATGAGAGTGGAGAGGTCGGGTGGTTTCACCTTGAATTTGGTTAATTCACCACCCTAACTTTCTACTCTCTTTCCTTTTTCATTTATTGATCTTCAATTTCAGAATTGTTTTCTTCTTTTTTTTTTCTTTTTGTGTTTGTGTGTTTTATTCAAAATATATTCATTTTGTTTGTTATATATCTATACATATAAATTGTTCGATGAAATGCTGAATATGAATTTGTTCATCGTTGGACACCGTTTTTTAATATGGATCCATCAATTCTGAATCATGATCCATCATTTGTGAATCGTGATACATCGATTTGGATTTGCGATGTAGAAAAAATGCATCAATGAATTATTTGTTTGATTATGTACATGAAATAAGAGACATGAGATTCTGGTTCATTTTGCGTTGCATCTAATTGGATAACCGATGCATAAATATCATGCATCATAATTTCAAATTCATGCCTCGCCGAGGGACATGAGGTATGGTTCATTTTGCGATGCATTCAATTGAAATTCCGGTGCATCACAATCATGCATCGCAGTTTCAAATTTATGCATCGTCAATGTACATGAAGTTTAATTCATTTTGCAATGCAACCATTTTGGAATTCCATGCATCAAATTGGAATAAGCAGTGATGCACCGACTTTGGATTTGCGATGCACTGCATGTCTGATGCTCACGTGTTTTCTTTTCATCAATGTCATATTTGTCTTTTCGCCCCAAAAGTGCATTTTCCCGATTAAAGAAAAAAAATGGTACTATAGAGGTTGAAAATTATTGAAATGAGATCGACCTGAATTTCGCCCTTTAATATATACGAGAGAAATGTAGGTGGTTTCATTTTGAAAAGTTTTCAACCGCTTGACACTCAGATAGTTTTTTCATACGAGGCACAAAAGCATGCATCGCAATGCATAAATCGATGCATCATGTTATCAAACTAGATCTTCGTACCCGTGCATATGGCACGATGCCAGTATATATGATTTCGTCAATTTAAATAATAATGTTTAAATAGAAAGTGCGATTTTAAACTCAACTTATAGTTGATGAGGGTTATTTATAAAGAGTTATATGTAACTGACCCATGATCATTTGATCTTGAGACTGAAATCAATCCCCACTCCCACATAGCTTCAGTCAATCAACTGAGCTCTATTGGGAGATTATATATTAACGTAAAAGTGATGTTTTATAAGGGGTGATTGTTCAGAAGAAAAATGGGTGACTGTTCATAATATTAATTATAGGGGGTGACTTTGTAATAGTGAGTTAAAAGTGGAAATTTACTCTCACACATGTGAATGTGAGGGTGAATCACAACCGTTAAAATTTTAAAGATAATTTAATCTCAACCTCTAAATAGCTTTAGTCAATTGCGCATGTGTGAGTATGAGCTCTATTGTATATTAGATGATCGATATATCCATCAAAAGTGTCTTTTTCTGTTTCGAAAAATATTTAGTGGTTGAAAACTTTTAAAAGAGAACTGAACTGAGATTTTTACAGTATTTAGTGTCGACGGAAGTAAGGTGTTCGGTTAAAATTCATTTGGAGAAATTGCGGAACGATACATTTTCTCAAAATTTTAATCGCTTAAGAATCTTTTTTTTTTCAAGTCTATTTTCGTTAAATCGTTCCTAAAATACCCGCATAAGAGAAAGAATGACTGAAATTTGCAGGGATAAAGAGTAAGGAGGGTGTGGACGTAGGGTGGTGAAGAATAACACATGTGCGTTTCACACTGAATTCAATTAATCTACCATCCTAACCTTTTTTTTTTCATTGTATCTGTATGTTTGATTCAAAATAGATGTAGTTTGTGTGTTGTGTTGCTATGCATGTAAACTGTTTGATGAAATGCCTTAATAGAAATTTGTTCATTTTTGGGCATTCTTTTTCAATCTGGATGTATCAATTTTGAATCACATTGCATCATTTTTCAAATGTGATACATCAATTTGGATTTTTGATGCATGAAAATGCATCAATTTGAAATCATTTGATGATTGTGTTCAGGAAAAAAAAGATATGAATGTCTAGTTCATTATAATTTGCAGCGCGATGCATCAATATTTTGCAACTCAATTGGTTGCTTGACCAGTTGCATAGCGATGCGTAAATTGATGCAACACGATGCAAAAATTGAATTAGATAAAATTGATGCATCACGGTGCATAATGTAATGCGGTGCGATGGACACTGAGTAAGTGATCCATAGTGTCTTAGGTTCATTAAGAGTATCTTAGTTTTTTTGTGCCAAAAAATACATTTTTTCCGTTAAAAAAAACATAGGAGGGTCTAAACGGTTAAAAACTTATAAAGCGGACCGGCTCGAATTTTACCAAATTCCTTAAGTAAATGGGTCACCCAAGTAGGGGTGCAAATAGTTCGACTTGGAACAAATTATGAGCTGAACCGCATGCCATCGGTTTGGGAAAAATCAAACTGAAGCTAAACAATTTAAAGTTTTGAGCTGAACCGAACCGAACCACAATGGTTTGACTTGGTTTGACTCGGTTTCATGGTTTGACTCAGTTTCATGGTTTGGCTCCATGAATCGGCCTGAATTTAGAAAGAGTTCTAGTCATTTAAAATTTAAGTAAACCAAAAAAAATATTATAAAAACACACCAAAGGAAATACTAAAAAATGAAAAATAATACAATATATTCATAAACTCACTTTAATTTTTTTTGCACAAACTTTCAAATAAAAGTATTAACATTTTTAATTCTTATAATCAATAAATTGAATCCAATAAAATAAAAATACAATAACGTACATGATATTTAAAACGTTTATGTAAATTCAAAAAGTTTAATGACAAATTCCTAAATATTAGCCTTATAGTTTATATAGTATAAAATATTAATAATATAAGAGTACTAAAGTATAAAGGTTAGGAATTCTAAAGAATTTGTTGTTTGACTCGGTGGTTCGACTCAAAATGGCTTGGTTCGATTTGGTTCGGTTTGACTCAATTCGACATGTCAAGCTACAAACCAAACCAAATCGTTCGACTTCCCAAAATCTCAAACCGAGCTAGGGGTGTGCAGGATTTTTTCCAGAACCGGACCGAACCAATCAAAATTGGACCGGACCAATACTTTGGTTTGGTCCTGAATCTGAAATTTCATAAAATTGGACATTTGGGTTGGTCTCGATTCTCGAACTAAAAAAAGCGGAACCGGACCAAACCGACCCAATATGTTGTTTATTTATTTATTTAATATATATATATATATATATATATATATATATATATATATATTATATAAGTATATATATTATAAGTTCGACATTTTTAACTGTTGAATGTACTTTTATCGAAGATTTTTAATTTTTTTAATGAAATTTCAGTATGAGTTTTTTTATGAAATTTCATTATGGTACTCTTTTATTATTTTGTTTCCACCAGTTTGTTATGCTATGAGTTTATGAGTTCGACATTTTTAACTCTTGAATGTACTTTTATCGAAGATTTTTAATTTTTTTTAATGAAATTTCAGTCTTAAAATTTTTACTTTTTTTTTTTGTATTAAACAGTGAAAAAGTAAAAAAAAATCATAGTATTGGTCCGGTCCTGGTTCTCATGCATCTTTGATTGGTTCTGGACTGAACCAATGTTTTTGTTCTCATGCATATTGGATTAGTTATGATTCTAAATTTTTTGAGAACCAAACTATTGGTCTGGTTTCGATTTTTTTTTTTTTTTCAAAAAATTAGACTGAATCGGACCATGCTCATCCCTAAACCAAGCCAAACTATATAGCACTCAAAGTCGAACCAAACCACGTGGTTCTGATTGGTTTGGCTCGACTTAATGGTTTAACGAATCGGATTAACGTCACTGCACCCAAGCCCATGACATGTCCAGGGACCGGAACCCATATCAGCTAAATTCTCATTCGCCAAAACTGTCGCTCCACTTTAAGCCCAGCCATCTATCTCAGTTTTCGCCGGTATATTCTGCCAGTTAAGGTAAGTTAGCTTCTGCGTCCATGTCCGGTGGAATATTACTGCGTAAACTGGAAATCTTGAATATAGTACTCCCTTGATCCCTAATACAAGCTGCATCTGGGTTTTTCAAAGACACTTTATTCGACATGGCTTTTCTTAATTGCAGAAATAAACAAATAAGCTTTGCATCTACATGCGATTTCTCCCATTTTGTGCATTATTTATGTTGTTGACCGAGGATCAAGTCAACTCTATAGTTAAAATAGATAATGTTATCTTGAAGAATATTTCTTAAGCATACTTGGTACTTCTTTTAATTTTTGTTTCTGTATTTATTCCTAGTAATTCTTTTCTTTACTTGGTTATACCAAGTTTTCATTAAATTTTACCTTTTTTAGACTAGTAACTAATCAAGATCATGATGAATTTGGCTACTGAAATGTGCTATCAGAATGTTTTCTAATTAAGTGATTAAGCACCAAAACCGAATTTTCCCTCAATCATCTGTTTTGCTCTAGAGGATGTTAATTCAGTTTTCTTGACATATCAAAAACATAATGAAAGGAGAGCGAAAACAAAATTCGGGATGTCTTTCTCATCTCATGCCATGTGGTTTCAAAGGGGGAAAAATTGGAAAGATTGATAGGACAATAGGTGAGCAAGGTGAATAGAAAATACTCACTCTGACTCAAAATGAGTGTCCTTTCTATAAAATTTAATGAATTTCCAGCTTCACTTATGCAGGCTAACTATCATCTTCCAACGTCCACTTCCATTTATAGGAAATATTAATTTTTTGATCATCGTAGTATTTAGGGAATATCAATTTGACCCTTAGGCTTTGCAGATGTGAGTGCGACAACATATAATTGCTCTATAAATACAATCCAAATCGTTAACAGATGTCAAAAAATTAATGGCCTTATTGAAGTGGCACATGTGGATTCTGTTAAAATTTAGATTTTCTGTTATTGATTCATGTTCAATTTATAGGGCAATTATGTGTACGATGGTCAAATTTGCAAACTTAAAAGTACGAGTGTCAAATTGATATTCCCCAAATAGTACGATGGTCATTAAAGTGGTTTTTTCTGCAATATTTTAATGTGGGACACTAAGGGTATTTCATCTATATTTGCTAGTAAAATTGTTCAACAATCAACTTCCTTCATTTTAGTAAAAGACAAAAAGGGACTCCCATTCTGGGGTAGAGGGATCAGCATTTCGCCTAATGTGCTTCTTTTTATCACTAATAGCTCTATCAGGAAAAATATCTACGCTGTTCACTAGTAGACATGCTAGTTTAACCTTCTGTGCTGATGCCCTGGTCAGTTTAAACTTGAGTCCATCCCGTGGAAGGTCATTTGGAGATCGAAGGCTCCTAGTAAAGTGGCTTTCTTTGCATGGGAGGCCTTGTTGAAAGCTATCCCTACAGAAGACAAGTTACTATTTACGTTAATTGGTGCTTGATGTGCAAAGGTGATGAAGAGTGTGTGAATCACCTGCTTTTGCATTGTCTTGTCGGGGGATCTGGAACTTTCTCTTCTCCTGTTTAATGTTTCTTGGGTTATGCCAAGGTCCATTATGAGCTCTTCCGAGGATGGTCTTTGTATAAGCGAAGGAGGAGGAATGGTTATTGGGACACTCGCTTCTCGTAATCTGCTGGAGTAACCGTAGGGTCATTAAGAATGTGGAGTTGGACATTGCTAGATTGAAGGAGGATATCTTAATGACTTTTATGGTTTTGGTGCACAGAGGAATACTCGAGTACTTTAGATTCTTTTGTAGAGACTGCGGACAATTTTACTATTGTGTAATTCTTTTGCCAGTGTATATCCCCTGTATATAAAGGACGCATCACCTGTTTTGACGCTTTGTTTATATATTTATCTTACTTATCAAAAAAGTAAAAAACGTTTGTTGTAAGACTACCCACATATTGAGCATTACTTTTGATATATAGGGTTAGGGCACAACTCTTTGAGTCTCTTAGATTCACCTTCTGTTTTAGTTCTTCTGCCTCGTTCAGTTCTATTTCAACGTTGTCCCTTGACTCCCTTCCTCTTGTTATTGAGGTTAGTTCTTATTCTCTTGGCTCATGTGTTGGTGATTGCTCAAACTACTCTGATTCTGTGTGATATTTACGTCCAGTCAACACCATTGCCGCAATCTGTGCAGCCTATCACCACTGTCTCACTTGTTTGTCCTTTCTGTCAGATGCCCTTTGGCACTCATAGATGCTGACTGAATTTTTTATTTTTTTATTTTTCTTAAATCCAGCTTTTAGAAAACTAACCAGTATGTTCTTTATTTACTTAACATATTTCTATACTATCACATTTTAATGGTTTTTTAGTTTTTTTTGTTTCGAGTATTTTTATAAATTGATAGTTGTATATAATTAATTTTTAAAGTAGTGATAGAAATTGAGTAGTTATTTTGAAGTTGTAGATAATATAATAATTAGACATGTGACGGGGCTTCCTACTTGGTCAATGACCCCATATGTCCCATGAATTCTCCTCAGTTGACTCCAGCTAGTTAGGAGCAGGATTAATAATTTTGTCCTATGGAGTGCGTCTAGGATCGGGGGGTGCTTCTTCAATCAAAGGGGTGGCATATTAGTATATGAAATGGCTTATTTGCCGGAACATCTTAAATAACAATCTACATAAGCTTACCAAAAGAGAATGTCACTAAGCATTGCATATGAACCCAAAGCTTGGCGTTCCATTCCATATCACAAGGGTTGGGGTGTGGCTGAACCTCTAGTGCCAATTTTTTCATAGCCTCCTCAGAAACAGCATCGGTACAACTTCTGGTATCAATAACTAAGGTATGCATTAAAGAAGGAGCTTACCTCACCATTACACAACATGCTTGTTTGAAAGATTTTCCCCTATGGTGAAGCTTAACATTCTTGAGTCATCAATAGTTTAGTGTTTGTTCCTATTTTTGTTTTTTAACCCAAAGTGCCATTATGTGGGGGACTTCTTGATGCACTTGCCTTCATACCTAGTTGCCATGCAATCGCACCCACTGGTTAGTGCTTTGTTAGTTTTCACTTTGCTTAGCTTTGGCTTTTAATCTTTGATGGTCCATTAGTATTAGCTTCGGCATTCAATTGTTGGCTTGTTTCATTGTTAAACATACTTTACTAGCCGGCGTTGCCCTTTTTTGGGCCTCGTGACACACAAGAATGGCGTTTGTGCCTGTGAATCTCCTGCCCTGTGACACATACCAACTAGAAAAAGCTCTCCAAACTGTGCACCTGATCAACAAAATTTCTTTTGGATTATGATTACCATTTAACCATGAAAGTTCTTGGTGCTTCTTTACACATCCAGAGTCTAGGATCCATAAGCTCGTGGTAATGTCGGAGTTTGGGGAGTAGCTAGTTTTACTTGGTGACAAACACGAGCAGCCAAAGAAGAATCATCATTGGTAGCTAGATCTTTGCCATAATCAATTGAAAGCAACAAACATATGCACACTTTGATCAAGTGCCTGTACCAACTCTTTCCATGTCTGAAATTCATTCTTAAAGAACTTAGATCAACTCATATTCTTTTTTTTATCCACCTCTTGAGTTTTGGTAAATGCACCAAGCCTTGTGTTAATACTTAACATTTGAGGTATTCTCCATGGCTAGTTGGGAAGAAATCAACATAAAGAAAGTTGCGAGATGAATTTCAGAAGTTACTTATCAAAAATAAATAAAATTCAGAAGTTCTGGGAAAAAAAATTCCCCTGCCGGGTTTACGAGTTGGGCCAAGTAGACAACTGAACAGCACAGATGAGCTGATTCGGTGATGCAGGGACTTCGGAACTTCAGCTGGGGGGTCTTCTATTTTGTGATAAGAGGGTGTTGGGTATTGTACCGACTGTTAGAGATTTTGGAAGGGCTGTTTGGGTGCAAAATCAAAATAGATTAGAAACAAAACTAACAGAAGGAAAGAGAGGATACGGAAGCTTAGCAAGACATGCTTTAGCGCACATACCTATATGTTGGTGGAAGCGTAGTAGATTAAGAAGACGACTAAGAAAATGGAAGGAGAATCAGAGAAGAGTAGAGAGAGAGAGAGACAGTGAACAATCAATATTCTCCACAAATCCTTAATGAATAATGAGTACAACCCGGTCATAGTCTCCCTCTACTTCCCAATATATCTCCATGGCTTAGATTTCTAGACACTGAATGAATTCATCCATCTTTTCGTTCTCGAACGCTCTAGAGTACCTTTCTCCCTCCAAATAACCCAACAAAGACCAGCCCCTAAGCAGGTCAGTGACAAAGTTTGGCATCACCCAAGCCACCTGAAACAAATTCAGGACAAAACCCCATAAATCCCTCGCAACTGGACAGTGAAGCAGGAGATGATTAAATCTTCTTTCTCCTCCTGAAGTTGTCTCCTGTCAAAATGTCTTCATTGGAGGCTTCCCACATACAAAAACCCACCCTAGAAGTGGCCTTTATTTTCTACATATTCTTCCATGGAAATGATCTGTCACAGTTCAACATTTTCTGGTAGGACTTCACGGAAAAAGACCTGCTCTTTTCCCCTTGCCACAAAACAGCATCTTCGCTATCCTTTTTTACCTTCTGACTGTACAGATGCTAAAAAAATCGACCAAGAATGTCCACTTCCCAATCTTGCATGTTCCTTCTAATGAAGGATTCCACGTATTACGCCATCGAATAACAAAACTGAACTAACAATTTTGACTTGAAAGTAAATAAAAGTGCTAAAGTCTTCTCCATGTAACCCTAAAAAGCTTAGAAATCCTCTCACATTTGGTCAATGACCCCATATTTCCAGCATGGTTGGGGGCATGGACATAGTGTACCTGATACCTTTTACCCCCATCCTTATAAACTTCATTTTAGTCGCTAGAACTCCATCTCTCTAAGAAACTTGAGAAAATTTGTCTTTAAGACTTCTATTGCCTACCTTCTGATGGAATGCTGGAGTCAAATGCCTTCTTACTTTGCTTTAGACATCAGGGTGTTGGCATAGTGTTCCCTAATTTATTCCCGATCCTTATATCAAGTTCATTTCAGGAATTTCCTGCCTTGCCATTGCCTACCTTCTGATGGAATGCTGGAGTCAAATGCCTGCTTACTTTGCTTTAGACATCAGGGTGTTGGCATAGTGTTCCCTAATTTATTCCCGATCCTTATATCAAGTTCATTTCAGGAATTTCCTGCCTTGCCCTATTTTCTTACCTTGCTTTACTGAAACTCCATGGTTTTTTGTAATGGTGTAAACTATGTGAAATATTTTTTACTCCTGAACGAGATGACTCTTTAGAGCTGTACATGCTGATTAACTGTAAACAGGGTCTTGTAACTTTCTATATTTATATAGTAAATGGGTACAATGAAATAGGGTCATCAACCGGCTGTGGTTCTATGTGTTGATTTATAGGCAGCTATGTGACTATGCCTTGTAAACTGATGATAGAACTGGTACTTAAAGTTAACGCTGTTTCCTGATTTATTTGAACATTCTCAGTTCGATACGTGATGAAGCTGAGGTTGAGAACTATAACTGATTTGTCCATTGATCTGCTACAGATTATTTTACTCTCTATTCAAACTTATCAGAAGAGGTAATGGATCTGGCTACAACATTATCAGTGTACGATCTTGCGTTTATGCTTATTACAACTTTATTCCTCAAACTGGAACTTTGATCTGTTCAGATGAGTCTGGTTTTCCCTTGTGTATCTTTCTTCCTTTCCTTAGTAATACCTTAATTATCCGCTAAACAATTTGGCTCTTCCCTTGCGTCGGATTCACTTTAACAGTCTAAACCTGGCTTATGCATTGTCTCACCTCAGTCTGCGACCTGCGTTGGTAAACTTCAAACCTTACACATGCTGCGTAGACCTGGCCCTATTCCATTGGTAGAAAGATATGCAGGTATGGCCTTAGGCAATTTTCCTGCTGCTGCTGCAAGATGTCAACGAAGTATGTAGAAAATTGAAGTCTCTCTGCGCAATGAATTGTTGTTTGAGGAAACAAGATATTTTCAACATAACTTTTGCTTGTTGATGAGTGCAAGGCCGGTGGATGCGTGAGTTTCTTTCTTCTCCTAAAGATTTTGTGGCTTTCTATCACCCACTTCTACAAGTTTCTCAACTTAGCCTATTGATTTCCCACATCATAGATGTTAGTAGAATCATGCTACCTTCACCTAAAATTTGGGTGTCAATATATTTTTTTACTTACTGTTTATCTTTATGCTTATTGGATAAGTTTCAGTTTATCACAGTTTGAATTATACATGGTTTTGTTTTATTGGCAGATGGTGCTCTTGAGCTTAATCCACATACACGAGTCTTCTTTTGAGCTTAATCCACATACATGAGTCGTCTCTTTGATGGCCTTCTACTAAGGGAAGGATGTGGTGGCAAATTCCTTAACAGGTATCTAGCATCAACTTTTATGACTTCCTGTACACTGGTGAAGCATGTTCCTCTGAAGGTGCTGCTTTAGGTTCAGCAGATTTTGAATTATGCGTTGTTGCTTTTATGTTTGTGAGGCACAATAATTGAACTATTACTCTTTGTAGTTCCTTAGATCATATACAGGATTATATGAAACAGTTGATATTTCAATATCAACCTTTCAGTTTGTGGGGTAAGCCTGAGTATGTTGGACTCCTTCTATACCTTTGCAATGAAAGGAGTGATGGAGGACAGCTTACGGAATTCTTCAGTTGCATGATGATAATGGAAGGCGGTGAGATACAAAATTAAGGATTTGTGTTGTAAAGGAACCTTTTGTGAGAAGAACTTGGAACAAGAAAGAAGAGAAGAAGATGAACCTACAATAGGGGTTGTTAGAAGCACACACAAAGCTCCAAAAGCTTATTTCTCCATAATATTCAATTGTGATTGATTTTAAAAGAATCATCAATATTTGTGGTAGTAACAGAATCCCTATTTCCGCTATGGCTATGCTAGATAATACCCCTATTACGGTAATAGACTAAAATATCCCGAAAAAAACTAATAATCTTCTGATAAACTAAATACAATTGTTACCTCTAATTACTGATTGTCCTTACAAGAGCGGAACTCCAATTGCTTTAGTCCTTTCTTTGCATTCGGCATCAAGGAGCTTCCTGGGTGTCTGGGCTAATGCTTCAAAAGATCCCTTCTACCTCAAGCATATGAGGGGGAGAAAGAAGCAAAGGGAGTTTGTGTTTTTGAATTTGAAGAAAGTCAGAGAAGCTTGATTCTCGAAACGGAAATTTCAAAAAGAGTTGAACAAGAGTGGCAATTTGGGGGTGTTTGGCACCCTTTGGAGCATCTGTTTTTGTCCTCCTTCCTTCTTCTTAGGGAGAAACTCCAGTTACTCGTTGTTATGGGTTTCTTCTAAGGGTGTGGTGTTGACAGATTTGAGATGGGTTTGGGGAGCGGTGCTTCACTAGCAGCTCTCGTCCTTTCTTTCCGCGCTTTTTCTTTTTTCCTTTTTGGGCTTGTATCATTTTCTTTCTTTTCCTTTGGAGGACACCCTGACCTCCCGCTTTGTACTTTTTTTCTCTTCTTACCACTTATATTCCTTCTTTTCTTATCAGAAGAAAGGAAATAAAAAAAATTAGGCATGGGAATTTCATCTGGAAGGTTGAATATGCTCTCCTGCATAGTGCATTCAGCAGCGGGAGGACATCATGGTTGGTAACACTCCTTTCAAGATGCCACTGTTTCTAGATGGTAAGGAAGCTGAGATTCTTAAACTCAGTCCATTTGAGGGACAGTTTTACACGTTATACAAAATGAGAAGGTCTAGGAGCTGCTCACCTTTTCCTTAATTTATTTTTAGTCATCCGGATCGGGAATTTATGCTGTAAATGTCATGTCATCTGCACAAGTTAGTGAAAGTAGTATAACTCAATGTTCACAATTATTGTCACTGGATTTATAGAAAGTGGTAGATTAATTGAGTAGCTGAAGGGGAACCTGTGTAATTAGTTTAGCAAAATATGTGATACTTCAACCATCAAATCATGTGATTCACATGTTAAGTATGGATTATAATTTATTTAATGTAACAATCAACATCTGTGTTTAGCTTAACCGAGCCAGATGCAGTTATCAAAGAAGGATTTCATGTATATTCCAACTAGAGCTGTCAAATAGAGCAAAAGCCAGCGGGCATGCCCGCCCCGCCACCTATTAGGGGTGGGGTGGGCCAAAGTATTAGATGATGACCGTTTGGATGCGGACTTTGCCCGCACTGGCTGCGGGTTTTTGCGGGGCAGGGACGGGCAACCCACACACTTTTCAGTCTTCTTGAACAAACCAAAGGAGCCCTGGCCCAAAAGATAAGAAGACTAAAATAAAAATAAGTCAAAAAAAAAAAAAAAAAACGTAAAAGACAGTTAACCTAAATGGCTAAACCTCTAAAACAGACTAAAAGTCTCAAATCTCAATCCATCTTCCTCCCTCTGCCGAACTGCATCTCAGTCTCGCAGTCTCCGTCTGGTCCGTCTCTTTCTCGTATAGTCTCTCTCTCTCTCTCTCGCACAATCACTCTCTCGCCCTCTTGCACTCTCGCACAGTCGCTCTCTCCCTATCTCTAAAAAATCCAGGTCCGGCACGGCGGCACCGACGTTCTCTCACAAAGACAGAGTCACAGCTCAAAGATATTGTCGTATCGCTCTCCCACCTTCGCCTCCTTCCCCAACGGCCAACACCAAACAATCTACACACGTACCCATCTTCTTTTTTAATCAGCTTTTCAATCTATTAGCTGGTTACATTGTTGTAGGCTTGTAGCAGAAGTGATAATTTTGGTTTTAGTGGGTATTGCTTGACAACTATTGTTTTGATTTTGGGACCACCATTTCTGTTTTCAATTAAAATTATTGCTTCTTGAGATCTGCTGAGTGCTATCACTCTCTAGCTAGTTCAATATTTTTTTTCCTTCCCACTTGTGTCTCGTAAGATTGAACAATGAACTGCAGATTGTCACATCCAATTTTGGCGGGCATGCCCATTTTGCCCGCGGCCCTATGCAGGGTGGGCTGGGCCAAGACTTTTAGGGACCGTTATGTCTGCGGGCTTTCCCACCCTGTCCCGTTTTAAAGTGGTCTTTCTAGTCCCGCAGGCAAACCCGTCCCGCATGCCCGTTTTGACGGCTCTAATTCCAACCTAGATTGCTGATGTCCGAGTTTGAGGATCTTAGCACGAAGTCCTTAAAGTAGCCTCTTCTTTATTAGTTTCTAAGATATGAATTGAGGAACAGTCAATGCATGGATGCCTTAAGGAAGTGTTTATAGCATTGATTGCTCTGAGGGCCACTCTTGTTGTTTCCCACTTTAATGGGATGAGACACATTATATGCATTTATGACTTAAGGAAATGCTTATAACGTAATTGATCTAATTGCCTACTCTCATTAACTCCCACCTGATTGAGAATTTAATTACGTTCTTTTTAATTTAATTTGGAATTTGTTTTGGTATCTATTCATTTGATCTCATTTCAGAATGTAGTAATGTGGATCGAAATTTGAGCTCCATCACCCTCTTTTCTCAATCAATGCCATTGTCTACTGCTTTTATAACTGATGTATGTTCTGGGATAGTTAGATTTAATGCTGGCATTAAGCGACCAAAATTTTCTGAGAGAATTGTCCACTTAGTATTACTTGTGTAATACTAAATTTGCCTGAGTTTGGGACTCTGATTTCGATAACGAGTTAAAAGATTAAGAGATTTTGTCAGAGGAAAAAACTGCAAAGCTGGAGTTCATCCTTTTAATTTACTTTTTAGATGCATAGCCCTTAAGTAAGTGAACTCCATTATTGCTTTGAAGAACACCAACATACCTATTTCAACATAGTTCATGATTTTCTCACTAATAAATAAACATTGGTACTTTAATCACTTTTACTAATCGAGATAATGTTATTTACATCAGAAGTGTCCAAAATGGAAAGAGATAGCTCCGTTTCATTTTCATTTTATTTTCATGTTTTTGCCAAACATAAAATAGAAACTGAGCTAGCTTGAACGGGTTAAGCGCTTGTGAAGATAATTATTTGAACTGTTTTTAGTGTACTCAGGATGTGTCACTTGCTTTGGTGCCTCGTTTATATATTTCTTTCTTATAAAAAAAAAAAAAAAAAGTTTTGTTGAAAATTCAGAAATGTGTTTCTGATTTAATAAAATTCAAAAAATACAAAAACGCCACTTAAGTAGTACTCCATCCCTCGGAGAAACTCGTTAACACAAATAAAATGGTTCTGAGAAAGTCACAAGCGTGTTAAGGACATAGAATTGGTACATCACAAGTGTTAACGTGTACTACTTCAAGAAAAAACGTGTTAGATAGGTGATACTACGTCAAGAAACTTGTCCTATCCCATCAAGCACATTGTATATTAAATAACATGCAAAGATGGCTAGCGGTGAGGCTTGTATTCATGTGCGTGTGTGTCGATAGAAGGGCTGCGCCTTGTGAAACCTATTTTCTAATCTCTTTATTGTGTCGATAGAAGGGCTGCCGCTTTACCTGCAATTAATAATTTTTCACCATTTGGTATCAAATTCACTCTTTTATCATCTTGTGCTCATAAGGGTGTGAACATCATTCAATCTGCTCATTTTCACTCTTTCGTATTCAAATTTTCCAGGTATAACCTATTCCTTAATATGTACTATGATTTGATTGTACATGAAAGTAAGATCTGGCTTAGGTTTTTGAAGGTGCATTTCTTATTTATTTTGTTGAGTGGTGGTGATAGATAATAGTTAATCTACAGCAGAAGCACATATATAGCTGATGAACATTGAAAATTGGGGATCTGGGGCCTTGCGAATATAGTTTTTCTTTTATGTAATTTCCTATAACATGCAGCGAACATAGATAGTTTTATGTTGTTGAGAGGTGAACTTACCCCGACTGCCTCTATTATTAAGAACACAAAATCATTAAAGCTTCCTGAATTCTATTACACCCATTTCCAAAATTACAATGCGATGCTCTATTTATGAGATTTTATTTTCTGTTGATGGACATGTCTGTAAGGATAAGCAAGGTACTTTATGCTTGTTTCTTGACAAAATCTTCATAGGTTTCGAATTCCGCTTTTAATTTGAGCTGTCTCATTATTCACACCGATGCAGTATATCTTTTATATGTAATTAGTTTCAACATCAACCAGACTAGAAATAGGGGAAGGGAAAGACCAAAACAAACATGGACATATGTGATAAAGAAAGATTTGAATGAGTGTGGTGTGTGTGTGTGTGTGTGATGACCTTGCTTTGTACCGAATTCAATTGTGAAAATATATTCATGTAGCCGACCCAAGTGATTGGGGAAAAGGCTGATTTGAGCTTTATCTTTTATATGTGAAATGCCTTCCTTTATGCTACTCCCTCTGTTCCAGGCAAAAAGTTCATCATACTATTTTGGGATGTTTCACATAAAGAGTCCACTTTCAAAAATCATGCTTAAAATTTCCATAAAAGCTTTCATCTTTACCTTCCATTTGTATTGTAAACATAATGGTTGTGCTCAAGTATTGTTGTAATAATGACCAACTCCAATACTACTTATATATCCCTTAATAATTAGACTTTTCGAACAAGGACTCTTTCGGTGGAACGGAAGGAGTATATTTGTAGGTTTTTTTTTTTTTTTTATAGATGCTATTCCCAGCATCTTACAAATGTGTTTAAATTCTAATTTCAGAACTTGAATCATAATTTTCACAAATCCATCTCATTATATTTTAGTATTTAAGATAGTTGCTTATTTATGTCTTAGACGACTTGCCCTCTGTGCTGAAATTATTGACTGTCTTGATTTTTTATCAGTATTTCTCTCCTTTCTGGTACTTTTATCTTTTATGCAACCGACTCTGTGCACTACTGCACTTTTCCATCCTTAGGCCATTGATTTTTTCTGCTTTATTCCAATTTCCGATTATGTTGTGGTAGGTTTACTCCTACATATCCTTTGGCACTTTACTACTACTTATCGCGGCCAATGTGCATCCGCCGTGGGGGTAGGAAAAGATGATTTTTTCAAGCAAAGAGGAGAAAATCAAAGGAAAGAAAAGTTCATAAACGAGAAAGCCTAATGGAAAATGTAGACAGGGGGCCTTGAAGGGCACCAGTCTTCTGATCTCTCTGTGAAACTGGAAAAAGAAAAGAGTAATAAATCAAACTTAATGGGCTTATTTCTCATTTGAATAATTAAAATGATATGTAATGAGAAGATGGCACTATTTATACATACTTTAGAGTACAAAGGATGCGTCACCTGCTTTGACGCTATTTATACATACTTTATTCATTAAAAAAATGTAATGAGAAGATGAACTAATATATGTTTTTGTGAGATTGTCAACTATAATCTACGTAGAACATGGATAGTGTAGCCATTTAATTTAATTTTACTGAGCCATTGACAGGTATAAAGAATAACCAACTTTTTTTGGATGCCATAAGCATTTGTCGTAGCTATAAAGCAATTGCTCCCGAAATTGTAAATTATCTAGCAGTGTACAATTGTACTTTATAGAAATCATCATGGGTATTGGCTACTGGGGCATTGCTCAAGCCATTCAATTTTATGGCTATATGGAAAGTGTAGCCAATTAATTTAAATTCTGCTGAGCCATTGACAGTTGACAGTTGACAGGTATCACCATATCATAGGTTGCAATCATAAGACTAACCAGAAAATTTTGGTTAGCACGATTAGTATTTGTAGTAGCTATAAAGCAATTTAGTCCCAAAATGTAAAATATCAAGCATGGTGTATTATTATACTTCATAAAAATAATGGTGGGTATTGGCTACTGGAACTACAATGGTTCTCAATACCTTGTGGTGGTACTTGCTTAATTCTACTAATTGTGATTAGGGTATGGTTGTGTGTCCCAGATGATTTGTCCATGTGTTGATACGAAATGCCATTGTTTAAGACTCAAGCCTAGGTTTAGAACCACCTTCTATGCTCATTGGAAAACCAGTTACACAGAAGGAGTTTAACTGTTTGGGGTGTTGGATTATCTTTAAGTAAGATCCTGGGCTTGCATTACCAATAGAGCTATAGCCATTCAGTTTGAGCTGTATGCTAGACACTGTGATTACCAGCCTAGGTAAGTTTTTCACTCGCTGGTACCAATCTTGCGGCATATGCTTCTCATGAATCTCATCACACATTAACATTCTTCCACATGTTACCTATTGTTAGATATAGCTTGATTTAGTTGAGTTGTGTTTGGTCTGCACGCATGGGAAGTGGTGCTGAGGATATGTTCTCCCACACTAGACAAGTAAAATTTTGCATCCAGGGCTACCTCATAACAATCTGCAATTGGGTTGGATACCCGATATTAATAAGCGTACCATTCAATCCAATCTCATGACCCCTATGGAAAGCTTAAAAAAAACTAAGAAAAGAAAGACGCTTAGAATTTATTATCTTATCTCATGTGTTTGTGCAAATTATTTGTTATTATGATAAAACCATATAGAAGGAGCTGAATTTTATCCTATGATGTTCTCTTGTCCTAAATTGCTTAGTGTACCTCCTACTCTGCCCAATAACATTCTCTTGTCCTAAGTTGCTAATCATACCTTAAATTCATCTGTCTGCAGCAAGCCTAAGATTTTCATTCAAGGGTTCAGACATGCTTTCCTGATTGCTGCTCCTTTCGCTTTAATTGGATCTGTATAATAATAAGGAACCGTGGTTGTTTCTTTCAATGACAGTTTCTGACATTTTGACTTGAATTTTTATGCCATTTCAGCAAACAGCTAAGATGATATCAAATTTGAACATTGACCTCCTGAAAACCATTCTGGTTTTCTTGGCGATGTCTTCAGATGGCGCCACAGATGTGGCAAGGGTGATGTTGACGTAAGATAAGACTTTCCTTTGAGGGGCTTTTATTACTGTAATTAGTTTGTGAATCACTCTTAATGAATCCTTTCCTGTGCTTGCCAGTGGCTTGGCTATGGATTGGTATATCAAACTGACTTGAGGTCACTTTGGGTGGGCTCAAGATTTTAGCTAAACTAACACAGTCACTAGATTGACCTAAACTTTTGACTAAGTTTCTCTGGAGTCTCACAAGTTCCGATCTGGCTGACTGTTGAAGCTTTGGATCTGGTTCACTCCAAATGAAAAGGTTCACTCTTTGGATGCATTTGGGTTGAGTAACATGTCTAGCTCAGTGTACCTTACACTGATAATGTTGATTTTGAATTTGGTCTATGTTAGGTTGACCTAACTTTTGTCCTCAGTTGGCCAAACCTCCAACCAGGGTATCATAGTTGTGTCTGTAGTAGCTTTGAGACTAAATTTATTTTCACTGTAGTCATTGGAAAGAAAGAGGATGTCAAAACTGTTTAATGCACTTCTTATTGCAGTTGCAAACTATTTATGAACATTGCCCAAGACTCTTGTATCTTGAAGGCCTTAAACTGGTCTAATGTAAAGCTGGACGGTCGCTGTGAGCCTTTTTATCACATTAGTGGCTTACTTAGCAGATCGGCTGAGGTTGGCAACGAGACTGCCGAATACTTGCTGGCGAAGGTAATTATTTGTGAACCCATTCGATTCTCATTTTTTAGCCTCAGCATGCATCATCAGTTTATTTGGTGCTTTTCTTGCATCTGTTTTTCTTCCATTACCCCAATTTCGCAAACTCTGATATTTTGTACACATCTTGTGGCCTTCCCCTCCCCCTTTTCCCTTCCTATTCTTGTATAAGCAGGCAGTACTTTTGGGGTCTAAACCATTGTGGTCAAGGATGTTGCAAAACGACACTCTGCAAGCTTCCATCAATGCTTCCAACGGCTATACACCAGCTGCAAAGAAAGATGTTACCAGAATGTTCAAGGAAGTGGCTATAAGACAGCTGCCGTGTATTAGCAACGTGTTTGATGGAAATCGACACCATGCTAGACTTGTGAGGTTGTTCTTATCCCGATGCAGCTCCAATGACATTTATCTGATGAGTGGCTATTTGAACAGATATGTTCGATGCTTTGCTGGATTTAAAAAGTTTGTTTACTCTGGAATCACTAGTAGTATCAGCAGAATGTGTGCATGTCAACAGCGCGAGGCATTCATGGAAAGATTTCCTCACTGCGTCTCAGAGGACATCATGGGAGAGTCGGGGTCATTGGAAGATATTCCTCTCCTCACGCTTTCGTTGGCAATATCACAGGAGAAATTATTTGAATCACTGAGAGAGCGAGTACTTTCTGACTTTGATCGTCTCTTTCCCCTGCATCCCTTACCTGATCATCCTCAGTGAGTGAGTGATCTGGGGGGGATCTTGGGGAACATTGTGCTTCCTCAGAGTTATTAGGTTTGGACTTTGGAGTGAACTTTTAGACACAAAATAACCGTTGTTGATTTGAACATTAAAAGTCCTGTTTGATTCAGCTCAAAACTGTTATATTGGATTCTCGTTCCGAAAACTGGGGGTATGTATTATCATCGGGGTAAGAGAAAAAAGAAGATAAAAAAATATAATAATTTTCTCTACTATGTGTAATTTGTTGCTGTTGCACCACCAAGATTGAAGCTCTACCCTTGAAATCAGATGAAACAAGCAAGTCTCCGACGACCCCCAACTCTGGAAATTCACTCCACACCTCGAACCCTGCTGTTTGTGGAGATTTTACATTGTGGCGCTCCCCACTATTATGAGGTCGAATTCATTCACCATGTGTCGTACTATTACTGCAGTCTCGCTACCCTCGTTTACCAACTACTCTACATAATGGACATACCTGTTCCCAACCTTACAAAACCTCACATCACTCAGAACTTCACTATCGAGTACATTATCCTCGTCATGGCCTGTGGCTGTCCTTTCTCTGCCTTTCATAGAGACGATACGCATCACTGTAAGAGTAACATTCTCACTTTTCACAGTGCGTTTTGCGAATACCAAAGCCTCTTGATCATCCTTTCCTCCAATGAAAACCATAGCAACTCGATACCCTGATGAATTAAGTCCGGATAAAGTCACTGAGTTTGACGCTTAAGGTTGCCGTTGTCCACAAGGATCCCTATAGAGCAAGGAGCCCTGTCAAGGACACAACTGTTAAGCGCCCTTAAGCTATGGTCCTCAGCTTCAACTGTTCCATTGGTTCCCCATTGTTTGTGGAACAGTAATATAATTATGGAAGCTAGTGTATCCAGCACAAGAGTACATATGTCCTTGTACATTAGCTTGCGTGGAGAAATGGCTGTGAAGGCTTGTACTGTTACAGCACCCCATTTGTTCCTCTCGTACCGGCTAAAAGCAAGGATGACGTTTTCGGAGCACGATCTGTCTGCAACAGTTCTTTTCTGAACTCAGTGTGAAATGAAGATGGGAGTGGGTTTGCCTCGTAGCTCGATGAGGTGAAGAACATAAAGAGCAATGGGGATTTCTCTGGTTGGACCAGAGGCATCAAGTAGCTCAGTAATGGCTACAATGTTGTCTGGTTGATGAATGCAGGCAAGTATTGGGAGCTTGCCATTGTGTTTGGAATGCATAACATTCCTCTTTTGATAGCCTGCATATTTTCTGGAAGGGTCATAGAGTGCTTTCACCAAAACAGGCACCAACCCCACATTCACTGCAATATAAACCACCATCACTGCGAATATGTCTTCATTAATAGTCTGCAGTAAGAGAATAACAAGAAACAGGCATATGAGACAACAATTGGCAAGATGATTATGATTGAATTGAAGCACTTTAAAACAATGCTAGTAGATTGGCCTACCTGATCATCTCTTAAGAAACTGTAAGCTGCCATATCTACCACGCCTTTGGCACTCATGATCAAGCTTAGGGCTAGAGAATCAGTAAAGGGCATTCCAGAATACCTTGCAGGCAACAAACATCCCACAAGCTTTGCTAAGAAAGTGAAGACGACGAGAAAAACATTGTTATATGCATAAGCAGGGTGAAGATCTATGGTCCTCAAATTTGTTCTCATGGCAGTAAAGCTTATGAATACAGGCAGAAGCAAAACCGAAGAAAAGGAATCAAGCTTATCTACCAACACAGATCCTAACGGTGGTCCTTCAGGTACAGCCAAGCCAAAGATGAAGGTCCCAAAAAGGGCTGTTAGTTCAAAGTAATGAGAGAAGAGAGCGCAGAGGAACAAGACCAGTATGATCAAGTATGTGTGCAAGTCATCGACAGGCCTACCTTCTGGGGTCTGCTTAGCTACCCAAACCATGGCAGGGCGGACTACAAAAATAATAACAAGAACAAAAAAAATACAATGTATTAGATCTTCAACTGCTCTGTCAGCTGAATGTTGTCGGCCAATGGCCAATGCCAAGCATGATGCTGAGTACCAGGGCCGGTCCTGAACTTTTGGGGATCCAGAGCAAAAAGAAAATAAAGGGCTTTTAAAAAATATATAAGCATAAGAATTTTAGACAAATAATTTTATTTGACTTTTCATCATTTGAAGTATTGAAAATAAATAATACCCAAACATATAAGAAAATAAGTATTAAATAATTACCGAAAACTGTTATTCTTCATTCATTAAAATAATTTACAATAAAAAGAATATGCTTCATCAATTTTTCTCTTTTATTTATGTTTTGACTTCTAGATAAATATTTTTTTGGTAACATGTATTGTGCACTATAAATTCAAGTTTAAAAACAATGAATTGGCAAAGCAAAGAATTAAATAATCATAAGCAATAATTAAAAATGATAGTAACATAACAATAAATTTTGATTTTTGCTTGAAATATTGATATTATATGCCCAATCAATTGTTATTTTTTATGACTCAGATAAAAAAATTGATTGTCAACTAAATTTTTTTTATAAGTAAATTTAGCGAAAGGAAAATAAAATTAAGGTTGAATAACTCTGCTAAAACCGAATACAAAATATTTATCTTTATATAGTAACTCTTTATTCATTAGGTTCCGGAGTAATTAAAACATATATAAGTAGATTTGAAGTTGATAATAAATAAATAAAATACTTAACCACAACCATTATACTTACAATACAAGTGGAGGATAAAGATGAAATATTGTGAAATTATAAGCATATTTTTTAAAAGTTGATTATTTATGTAAAATCTCTCAAAATAATATAGGAGACTATTTAACTAAATCGGAGAAGTATATGATATAATATGCATATAAAATAATACTAAAAATAATTGACACCCAAAATTAAAAAAAAAAACTACAAAAAAATATAATACTATTAATAATTGACACCAAAAAAAAAAAACTACGAAAAAGAAGGTGAAGGGGCTTGATCTTTGTACTTCCCCGCTTCTCTCAACACTTACACCCAATCCATCGAGCCAAATGACATTTTCTTTACTAATATTACATTATTTATTATGTATCTAAATAAAACTAGCCTATATATATATATATATATATATATATATATATATATATATATAATTGAGCCTTCTTACATTGGGGGCCCTGTTCAATCGATCACTCTGAACTCCCCCAAAACCGGGCCAGCAGAGTACCGTGATTGTCCTACATTAAACAGGTCACTAATGAGGGCTGAAGATAGGGATAACCGGCCAAGCTCTGAATTGAGGAGTTTGAGTCCTTTAAGAAGGAAAACAATCACTGGAAATGCTGTCATAGAATGAACTGCGAGTTGGGAGATTATTGACTGCCCAATTCCCAATTTGCCCATGTGGACCAACTAGCAGCTGCATGCTCACAAGACCAAACAGCTGCTCACAAGACCTATTCTTAAAGGGGCCAATTGATTCAATACCCCAATAACGATTGCCTTCGTCCCTGTTTTCGTGACCATGCCGACATCTATTTTCACTCCACTTAGAAACAAGAAAAGCATGTAACCGAATGATGATTGTAAACCAATGATTCCTTGGCTGCCAATCGGAAACATGAAGTTTTGATATTTTTCATAACGTCCAAGAAATGTTGCCCCAAGGATTATGCCAGCCTGAATACGTAGGTACAAAAGGTTTCAATAGTACTTCTTCAAGACAAGAAGTTTCTCTCAAAAGAGAAAAGAATAAATTTGGTTCAGCGGCATATAAACTGTAAGATTTTCATATGCCCTGACTGCATATAGAGATCATCATATAATTAATCAAATGTGGACACACATGATATATGAAGTATTGATAATTGAATTCAGAACACTAAAAGCTCGTCTTGATATTTCTATTAATCACGTTATTTTCGATCATTTATATTGTATATGACCCGTCATATTTGTGCCATTTTCTTTTTCCTAGAATTCAATCCTTCCGGTTCACTCAAAAAGGCCAAATCTGAAAACTTATTAGTCAAATGTTGTTCCTCTTGGAAACACCTATTATCACAGATGCTTTTTGTTACATCTTTGGAGAGCTGTAGAGATACATATTACTGAATGTTGGCATATATCAGAGTGAAGTTTTCATCTGCTCTTTATTATTGCCAGCAAAAAATTTCTTACTCAGGTATCAAGCCCAGTTTTTCAACCAAAAAGATGCAGGTGCTCAATAAAAAGAGGACAAACTTCTAAAATTTTCCTACTTTTACCAAGTGAAACCACCCGACCGACTATTTTATGCATCTGCTCTCTCTCTCTCTCTCTTGATTGTAAACGATCAGAGTTGAGACAAGCTAAGCTTTGATTCAATAAAGGTCTTGACTCGCTCCGGGTAACCTCTGTTTGAGCTAGACTTGTTTATTTCACGAGAGCTGAGCATGAGCCCATGTATAAAAAAAATTCAAATCAAATCATATAAAATTTACTCCTCCTTCCCCAAATTATTGTCTTGCTTTCCTTTTTTGTCTGTTCCAAAATAATTAACTTTCCTTTTTAGGACAACACTTTTACCATTTTATACTTACTTTTTCATTCTATTTTAATTATGAGCCACATACACATAGACTTTAAAGTAAACTACACATCAAACTATTATTAATAATTCAGTCAAATGTGTTTTCTTAAACCGTGCCAAGTCCTCCAAGACGATAATTTAGGGATGGAGGGAGTCCATCATTTGTACTATAAAATGTATATTGAACTTATTCAAGTCGATTTGAAGTTTTGAACTAGATTAGAGCCCTCTCAAGCTGTAAGACGATCTATAAACCAGCCCTGCTCGAGCTTGTTTGGTATATTTTTACTCCCTTGGCTTGATTCGGCATCAACAGTTAAAAAAGATGTCCACAATCAAATCAATAACTAACATAAAAGAACGTTTAAAGAAAAACTTCAAACGAAAATTGTAATTAATGGTGACAATCAAAGGAAGAAATTAAGAGGAAAGACGTACGAGAATCTCGGAGAGAACTTCGGGAATGCCCAAGCGCTTGAGAGGGAAATGTAAGAGGTAGGTTAGACCAACGATGAAGATCAATTGAATCTCCGTCGTCGGCATCGAATACGTTAATGCATTCTGTCCTTCCAACGCCCCAACCGAATTAACTCTTATCGGGAAGCTCACGCATACCACCGTCGAATTCTCTGTATTGTTGTCCGTTGTATTGTAAATGACTCCCCCCGCCTGCATTTCCACCCACCGCGGTGGCGGGGGTGGAAATACTCCGTCCATAATTCCCCCGCTCCATGTCCGTATGCTTGTGTGAATCGATCGGTGTATGCACACGCGAGCAGAGAGAGAGAGAGTCGTTAGAAACAAAACGCCAAAATATTAGGGGTAACGAGAAAAGGAGGGAAGGAAAGGTTGGAGGAGGCATGGCTACCAATATTTGACTAATTGACTCTTCACCTTTCGGTTTTTTTTTTTGGATAAAATTTAGACATAGTTTTCAATTCAAAATAAAATGACTAACAATAAAACGTACCAGAACTTTGTGCCCGTGTCATAGGTATCGTGATAATATATCTTGGAGTATCAGTATATATTAATTATGTAATTGAAGGAATACGTAAATTACTTCAAGTGATAAATGAGGGACGATATTCTAACTTGACCCATAATTGAGGGAATTGTTTGTAAGGGGGTTATTCGTAACTGATCTAGAACCATTAAATCTTATAACCAGGATCGATCCAGACCGTCGAATAACTTCAGTAATTGACTGAGCTGTATTGTATAGTTAATATTAATGAGTTCTTCATTTGTGGTCTTATTTTAAGTTTATTATGAAATCAAGAAAATTACACTTTTTAAGTAATTTTTAAAATTTGGTTAGAAGAACCTTAATGTCGCAGCGATTCTATTGTTATTGTTGAGTCTTTGTCAAAAGATAGAGGAAATTTTAGTCGGTCCCATTTCTCAATTTTTTAATCGCCCTAGTTTCTCCTTTTTTCAATTGATAAAAGGAACTTACGAAATATTGTTCCTAAAATACCCAGATTGTCCGTTGTATTGTAAATGATTCCCCCCGCCTGCATTTCCACCCACCGCGGTGGCGGGGGTGGAAATACTCCGTCCATAATTCCTCCGCTCCATGTCCGTATGCTTGTGTGAATCGATCGGTGTATGCACACGCGAGTAGAGAGAGAGAGAGAGTCGTTAGAAACAAAACGCCAAAATATTAGGGGTAACGAGAAAAGGAGGGAAGGAAAGGTTCGAGGAGGCATGGCTACCAATATTTGACTAATTGACTCTTTACCTTTCGGTTTTTTTTTTGGAAAAAATTTAGACATAGTTTTCGATTCAAAATAAAATGACTCACAATAACACGTACCAGAACTTTGTGTCCGTGTTATAGGTACCGTGATAATATATTTTGGGGTGTCAGTATATATTAATTACGTAATTGAAGAAGTACGTAAATTACTTCAAGGAATAAATGAGGGACGATATTCTAACTTAACTCATAGTTGAAGGAATTGTTTGTAAGGGGTTTATTCGTAACTGATCTAGAACCATTAAATCTTATGATCAGGATCGATTCAGACCGCCGAATAACTTCAGTAATTGACTGAGCTGTATTGTATAGTTAATATTAAGGAGTACTTCATCTATGGTCTTATTTTAAGTTTATTATGAAATCAAGAAAATTACAATTTTTAAGTAATTTTTAAAATTTGGTTAGAAGAATCTTACCGTCACAGCGGTTCTATTGTTAGTGTTGAGTCTTTGTCAAAAGATAGAGGAAATTGTAGTCGGTCCCATTTCTCAATTTTTTAAACGCCCCAGTTTCTCTTTTTTTCAATTGATAAAAGGAACTTACGAAATATTGTTCCTAAAATACCCGGATTGTCTCCTTCTATAGCTCCGACCAACTGTCCAACGTATTCTTCCTAAATTGTTCGAAAATCACAATTTTTGGGTACTGAAATAGGGATCGACCTACCCAGTTAGTTCACAGAGGTCGAAAGGGCAGCACCCCATCGTGGGGATTGGAAGGCAACGCCCCCCAAAGGTAAACGATTTTTTCTACTCATTAATTACGATACTGGAATGAACTTGAGCTAGGTTGGAAGATTTTTCAGAAATGACGAAGGGGGAGGAGAAAGAAAAAGGCTTACGGCGAAGGAGGAGGAAGAAGGCAAAAAAGATGCAGTCGAAACCAGTTTGCATCACGATATATCGAATTTCAATTGCGATTCATCGATTTGAATTTGTGATGCATCAATTTGGAGTCCCGATGCATCGTTATGAAATGAAACATTTTGATGCATGATTGTGTGCATCGTCATTTATGATTTGTGAATCGCGATGCACAAAAGCATTCATCAAAATCATGCATCACAATTAAATTTCATGTATCGCGGTACACAAATTGATGCAACGCGATGGACTGAGTAAGCGATATGTAGCGCGCATTTGATTCATTAAGGATATCGTAGTCTTTTCTCCCCTAAAAAATGCCTTTTGCCGATTTAAAAAACATAATGTACTATAGCGGTTACAAACTTAACAAAGTGAATCAGCCCGAATTTTGCCCCAAAAGATACCTTGGAAAGAAAAAAATGTCACGCTTTTTAAATTTGATTTGTCTCAAAAAAAAATTTCAAACTTAAACTTCTTTTTTTATTTTTTTGCCAAAAAAATTATGCTTTATATCTCCCTTTTTTATATATATATTTTCCTTCAAAAATATGATATTTACCTAATGTATCATCTAGGAAGATATATAATATAATTTGGGATATGCTCTTGTCTTTCCTAGAGACTAGAAGTAGGTATATAAATTCGACTTGAATGAATGATTTTTACACCAGCTCTGGAGAGATTCAGATTATCCAGTTGATTGTCAAAAGGATTTACTGAGGAGAAATTGTACAGGTAGTTTGAGGCTACTTCTAGCATGTGAGGGACCTTGCAATTAGGTAAGTACAATTTAAACTTTTAGATATATCAAGTCAGGTCTTATTGTTATTATGCTACAATTAAACAAGCATAAAGAATTGTTATTTGCAGGCCGGAGCATCAAAGTTAGGAAACCGGATGAACTTTATGGACAAAGGAGCAATTGAGATTGGAGAATTCACATCTACAGGTACTGAATCCAAAGTTGGGATGTCCCCATTATCTGTCAGCTCCAACCGTGCTCCATTTAGAAGCATTATTTTACTTAGGAGCTCCCCGTCTTTTGGGGTTAGATGATACTCTTCTCGAGATAATGCTTCATCTGATGCTTTACTTCCAACCCACGAAAATGTTTTCTTCAAACCATGCGTAAATGAGGTCTTCTTTTGTTTGGCCTCATTTTTCATGCGTAAGTTGATGTTCATGCTATTGTGAACATTGATCCTGAAATCAGTCTGGTTGCTTAAGTTGATCACAAGTAGAGTTACACCAGACTGTAACAGTAAAGCATCATAGTCAGTAGCTGACAAGTGAGCTTTCAAAAGAAAATTACATGAAAAGTGTATATATATATAATATCAGGAAATATGAATGAAAACTCACTTTTCCTTTTGAACAATGGGCATAAGAGCGCAAATATGGTGAAATATTACTACTATCAACAGCAAGAACCCCTTGCCCCATAAGCCGATGCCAAAGAAGTGCACTACAGAGACAGATATCCAGTTAAAAGAGATACCCACTATGAATGACTTCTTTTGAGGGAATCTCTAGAAAGTAGAACCATTTACAACCACCAAATTTAATGAATTAGGATTAAGAAGTCAATTGACGAGTTTCTACATTCAAAGCCCTTACCTGTAATAATCAGGGTTGGGCACAAATGTGGTTCTGTTGAGGAGACCATAGTTCCCACCAATTAACGTCTGCCTGCAGTATACTTTAGTGTTGTACTTGGCTGCCATTGCAAGCTGATCTAGGTACCTATGGGTGATGTATGATTAAGTGAGGTGATAATCTCATAATAGACAATGAATTGTCGTAACCCTAAGGGGTGGCCCAACGGTACGCCCCGGGCTTCACAAAGCATGAGGTCTCATGTTTAATCCATTCCCACGGCCCACTTGGGGGCCAAAAAGAAAGGAAAAAAAAGGGCAGTAAAATGTTCTTTCTTGTACTGGAACATTAAGAAAACGAAGAGAAATAATTACCAAAAGCTGTTCACGAAGGTGTCGGAGACATGATGACCACCACTGTTATAAGCACCGCCAGATTCTCCAACCCAAGCAGATGCCCAAGGGCCATTCATTTGAATGGTCTGCGAGAGATTGCTAAATATGTTAGATGCCCTGCTCAAGTAATGAGGGTCCAAAATTTTATTCACAAGATGAGGATCAACACCTGAAACAGAAAAATAATACAAGTCATTAGTCCACGTATTTTTGCACACTCTGAAATCTACCCGACAGGTAGATCGCAACTTAACCAGCACCCACCTGCACCCAGATTATACAAATGAAGTGTCATAACATTGATAGTTTGTGAGCCTGACACTTGAAGTAACCGACCAAACCAGTCTTTATCATAGAACCCTCCTGGTGCTATAAGAAGGGGTTTCGGATGGAAATTCTTGTACAAATTGTCAATTATAGCCCTAAGTTTAATTAAATCCTTTCCATACTGTTCAGCACCTACGCTTGCTCCAATCCCCTTGCCACTTAACTCGTTACCTGCAGCAGCAAAGGCAAGAATGAATGTGAGGCATATCATTCCATGTGTAAGTTGACAAAAGTCAGATCGAGTTTGACAAACAAAGTTGATTTGCCTACAATACAATACCGAATTCCCACGAATTTATTTGGTACCCCTTGGAAATAGTATACTCGATAAAATCTCGGGCATTGCTGGAATTCCAGTCTCCTGCCCAAACTCCCTCTCTGATCTGGTGTCTCCCATGGAGCGCGTTCAAGCTAAATGTCACTAGTGCTCTGCGATTAGGAAGTTCAACCATAAATCAAAAAATGCATAATTGAGCCACTTGTCACATTAAATTTGATATACTGGTAATATACTTTCGAGTATCACACTTGCCTAGTCTTCAAGAAAAGTTTGTTCAATTCATCCCACCGGCTCATATTTAGACATCCCTTAGAGAATCCGAACAGCCCACCTTTCATTTTTGTAAATGGATGACACGCAGATTGTGAACTACCAACATCGTAGTGAACTTGGTCTTGCAATGAACCTCCAATTCTTATTCTCAGACCTCCAATGGCTGGTAAATCACCAATAGGATATTGGATTATAGCAAAAAGCAAGTTATGCTGCAACAGCTCAAAACTGTTGTCATTTATTTGGCTTCAACCTCAAAAAATAATGAAAAGAAGATTCTACATGATGCTAAGTCATTGATCAAGCAGAACAAACCTTGAACAGCTTTGGAAAGTAATGGATGAGTTATATCCTGAGAAGATTAAAGAATATAGCAATCAATGTCATATTCATCAAAGAAAACTACAAAAACGGTTTGTTGCTAATCAAATTATACCATATTTTATCCTATTGGCAAAAATATTCTGTAAAGCGGTTGCTAGATTTTATTGCAGATGAAGATTCCCAAGGGCATGGTTTGTTTCTTATCAAAAAAATTCTTATAGAATCTTGTGGCTTACCAGATTTAAAGCAGATGAAGATCCCCAAGGGCATTGGTTGTAGTCACACTTGTCATGAGGCCACCAATCAATAGTAGCACAAACATAATTGGCATCTGTGTCAGCGATGGTGGAAGTTCCATCAACTAACAGTTCTGCGTCTTCAACATTTTGAGCCAGAACAGCGGAAAGAGATGCCAGAAAGAACAACAAGGTACAGAAATCCATTGATAGATCAACTAAGCATCACCTTTGACAGCTCTGTCTAGTCAAAGTTGGTATGGGGAAAATCCAAAAGAAAAATCATATTAATTTGACATTTAGTACCACCATTCTTGTTTAACAAAAATTAGGAGGCAGTGAGCTCCTTTTCATACAATCATGCAAAACCTATTGAACACAAAATGTGGGTGTTAAAACCAAAGCTAACAAGTAGTTTGGGCATTCAAATACTCGCACACAATCTAATGAACTTTTTCTCAACATGATATGAAATATCATAACAAATATATGTTTGAGTGCATGCGTGTGCCCATGTTTGTAAGTTGTAACATGTCTTGGTAACATTGACTCAAAATTGGAATAAACAGGTTTCGTGATTATTGTCTAACAGAAGAACTCAGAGGACAACAAATTAAATAAAGCAATATTATTGGTTTGACTAACCTAAGGTAAGGTCTATTTTGGCTTATATGGGGGTCATAATTCAAGAAATTGAGCGAAATGAAATCAAATTGCTAGATCTGTAGGAGCAACATTATTAAAATTAGGCACATAGATGTACAAAGCAAACCCGCATAAAAGCAAGTGCACAAAACAATATAAGCATGGTCATAGATACAAAACATTTGTCACTCCTCAAATCTTCCCAGCTAAAAAAAAACATTTAACAGAAGTAGAATCAAAGCAATCAAATATTCAAATCCAATCACAGAGCTGCATGAAACATACATTTTGTATAAACAACTCGGATCCCTTTAATTTTAAAATAGATTCATTGACAAGAGTCTTCATAAACAATTAATGTAAAAATCAAATACTACAAAAAGAAGATAAATTTACCAAAAACAAGTAAAATAATTTAACAAACAACATATGTGTGTACGTCCAAACAATGAAACAAATCTCAAATCACCCATGAAAGATGCAGGAAAACTCTCCAATTGTCAGAATTGAACCAAATCTGAAGATACCAATGAATAATTCAAGAGAATTAAGACAAACCCAGATGGAAAAACCAACCTTGAGTAGCATTAATTCACCATGAATGGCAGTGTTGAAGCTCAATTTGTGCAAAAGGGTACACCACAACCAATCTAGGTGGAGTGTCGATCTGTGCCAAAGTGATAGATATTTATCTGTATCTCTCTCTGTCTAGCTTTGGCGTCTTGGAAAATACTGCCGCCGCTCAACGACAAGAGAAGAGTGTCGGGTAAAATGGGTGGATTTCGCATTTCTGAGACTTTTAGCTGAAAATGCCGAGCTACTTTTGGTTGGCTGAGGTGTCCTCACATCATATCATGCAACTTGGCAATTATTTGCTGAGATTCCAAGTTTCGTTAAACTTGTCTTTTACTGTAAGTCTGTAAGTTGTATCCTATTCCTTCCCCAAAGCAATTAATTTAATGGTGTACATCGACCAAAACACCGAGATGGCTCGGTTTCGAAAATTGAAAATTCCATCCGCCGACTAGTAAGTTTTTTATATCCAACCGAACCATATATAAATATATACTCCCTCGTCCCAAAATTATCGTGTGCATTAATTTGACGTACGGTTTAAAAAAACACATTTGATTGAATTATTCATATTAGTTTGATGTGTAATTTACTTTAAAGTCTATGTGTATGTGACTCATAATTAAAATAGGATGAAAAAGTAATGGCAAAGTGGTAAAAATATTATCTTAAAAAAAAGTTTTAAATAAGACAATTATTTTGGGACAGACGAAAAAGAAAAGCATAACAATAATTAACGGAGGGAGTATATACTATATAATAGTTTCTAAACCAAATCAAATCTAGATTGTTAGGAAGACATTTTTTTTCTTTCATTATTTGTGTTTATTTTGGAATTTATATTGTTTTATTTATGATAATTTACTTTTAATATGTTATTTTATAATGTTTAATGTTAATTCCAAATTAGAATCTTATTTTTATGATTATTTTTAATGTTGGTTAAGTTGATTAATTTTTTTTATATAAACTACAAATCCGAATGGAACCAAACAAAAACCGAGTGGTTCGGTTATGTTCCAACCCTTATTCGGTTTGAAAATTTTTGAAACAATAGAGGGTTGTTCCGTTTGTGGTTTTGGTCTAAACCAAACCGAAGCATATACACCCTTAACATCATTACAATTATATTTAAATATATATTTTCTTTTTAGGGAATAATGTTATACTGTCTATCATTCTTTTTTTAATTCAAGATCCCAATAGAGATTTGTGTTGGAACCATCAACCATATGGATGAGTATCAAATTTAAGGCTAAAAGTTCTAATTATGGAAATAATTTTGGGAAATCGTTATTAGCAGGTTTTTTTCTACACTTAAAATTTTGAGTGATAATAGTGATTCCCTAAATTTGGAAATTGAAATATCACTAAACCCTATTGTAGACATTAATGCTAGAGAAGCAACACCACCATCAAGAATTTGACGTCTCCAAAATTGAAAATATTGTACATCCACTTCAGAATGCTAACACCACGTCACCACCCTCTTTAAAATACATATGAAAATAAAATGAATGATTTGCTAAAAAGAGCTGAAAAGTTACTGTATTTATTGAGCAGGAAAGCCTAGTAAGAGGGCGAAAAATGCAAACAAATGAAATGGAGGTGGGGCTAACCATACCCCAGTTCAGTTCTATCAATACCCTCCCCATTTAATCAAACTTCTCATCTTACTCTCTACACTTTACCCTAACTTCTTATTATAACCTTTTAAATTTTTCACCTTACTCTTCCTATTCTACACCTCACTCATTTAGTTCATTAACCAACCTCCATCAACCCAATTAACATCCAACCCCCCCCCCCACCAACCCAACAAACAGACACATCACACAAAGGAGAACTTCAGCTAACACACGCACCGAAGAAGGAGAAAAGAAGGAACACACTTTCTCATCAAACATTCACCCTAAACCCAGAGCAAATACTCTCACAATGTCTTCAAGATCTTAAAGTCTGGGTATGAACTCTTTTCTCACTCACTCTTGTAAGTATTTGGATGGGCCCAATTGTTAATTGGGCAGCCTACTTGTAATGATATAGGCCCAGCAACCCGAAACCCAAACCCGTAGCCCATCTCCCCTTTAGTGTTCACGGCTCATTCAGGAATAAGGGTTAGGATCCTTTATTTGTGTCTATCTCTCAAAAAAGCGATTTGTTATCTCCCTATTTTCCCCGCGGCATCGACGCAATGATTGCCTCTTTTTCCAGCGGCGGCGTCGCAGTGATTGCAATAAGGAATCTTCGACTCCTTATTATATATACTTATTCCCGTCTCTTCCAAGCTACTGTTATCATTTGAAATCATGTTCTCTTGATCTCTCTTCTCTCCCTGATTTCTCATGCTTTGTTAAAGATGTGAGTTGGTTATATGGGTTGTGAAGGGAAACACTATGTGTGTGAGTTGAGGTCTGTAGGTGCTCTTTCTTCGTCATGACAGAGGGGCCTGTGGGTAATTGGGTTTCATTGAGAGGGTTGGGCAGTCCCGAACACTTTGGAACCAGTACATTGTCCCTTCGGTTTTGTAACTCTCTTGGTTGGACAAGCTATACTCTGTGTATAGCGGTTACAGGGATTCGAGCCTACATCGAGTTAGACTTTTGGCCAATGATACTCTTGAGATTACTCTGTTTCATTGGTTTTTCTGTAGTTTATATTCTGCTATTGTTTCTGTTTTTCTAATGAAGGTTTTGCAGGTTGGTTATATTGTTAGTATTGGTGACTAATTGAACTGTTAGTCTGGAAACCAAAACTGGTTTTTTAATAATACCTTTGCATTTGTTGGGAAAGCTAGAAACTAATGGGACTATGCAAAATTTCTCATGTTCGAATTCATTAACTACTGGAATTTGAACATCAATGAACTTGGATTTCTTTGGGTCGCTCCTGTTTTGGTTTGGTAAGTAGAGTGAAAACATAACAACTCCATTTAAAATGCATAATTGTGGAGGTCTCTCTATTTGTTAATGTGTTAGGATAGTGTTAGGTTGGTACTTACTAAAAATTTGGTTTCAGATCTTTAGAATTTTGAAAATTGGTGAAAAGGTTGTGCGGCCATGGTTTGGTGCATACAAGCTTGTGCGTGTGGTGCATGTTGGCCGCACAACTAAAAAACATATGTCACACACTCCTTTTTATGTGCAATACACATGTGTCGCACACCCTCCTCTATGTACAACACACATTTGCCGCACACCCTTCTGTTGTGCAAAGAATCATGGTCGCACACCCTCCTTTGTGTGCAAAGAGACATGGCCTCACACCCAACTCTATGTGCAACACACATGTGCCGCATAGCTCCTATAATGTGCAAAGATTCATTGTTGCACAGCGCCCAATGTCCTTAAAATTGGTTTACATTCAATTATTTTTTTTCTGAATGATATCTTTATTATTTTACCCTTGAATTGATTTACTTTATATACCGTTTAATATTGCTTGTTTGATGTCCAAATTACAAGAAATGCAATCAATAGATTCCAAGAAACATATAGGATGGAAAGTCATAGTTCATGTTATGACGTTTTAACTATTATGTTATGTATTTTTTTAAACATATGTTTTACGTTTATGTTATGTTATGTAATTTACATTGGTTGTCTCATGTTATGTATCTTACGTTGACTGTCTCATGCATGTTATATATTTTTCGTTGCATGTTTTGTGTTTTTGATGTTATGACATTTTAATTATTATTATGTTGATGTATTTGGAGTTTTTTAATGGACGAAAATAAATGAAATTTTTCGTACTTATACAAAATAACAAGTCGAAATACGAAATTTAAATCAAAATAACCTTTTTTTAATTTTCCGTACATATATGAAACTTAAATCAAATGCATGTCCTAACCCATATCATACAAAAAACATCGTGTCAAAATAACAAGTCAAAATACAAAATTTAAATAAAAATAACAATAGTATCAACTGGAATGGTCATATTATCGGTAGGACCAACAACAATATTGTAAGTCCAGAAATAAGGCTAGGGGGTGAATAGCCTTTTTTTTAAAAAAAACTTTAAGGGTTATTTTTAAAACCTTCAAAAATTGGCAGGGAAAGTAATTATGAGTTATCAGCAGATAGAAAATTGTTCTATCAGCTAATGGCCAAAACACTTTGTGTCAGTTCGTTGACACATGTTTAAGTAGTAAGGTTTTAAGCAGATCACTTCACATAAGAAATAAATTGAAGGACAATTTATAAAACAAATTAAGTAAATGATTCAAGAATGTAACTGACTGACACTTAAGTAGATTGAAGTTGTTTAAGTGTGAGAAACAGTTCTATTAGCTGAAAGAATAAATGACAAATTATTTAAGAGTGGTTCATAGTGTAAAAACTGCTACGTCCACTACCAAGTTGGTCAAACTTAGATTTTGAAGTGCACTAAGATTATATATATTCTAAGTGATCACTAACGGATCAGTGTACAACAAAAACCGATGTTTGAGGAGTATGATTGAGAAACAATCAAACTCGTGCAACAATCAAAGGTTCCTTGATGATTTGAAAGAATAAAGGAACAATCGAAATAGTGATTGTTCAAACAAGAACTAGAAAGAGAATGATATATAAAAGACTATCTAGTTGATGTTTGAGAGAAAAAGTTCTTCAAGGAAAGATTGAAGTTCTAAATCAAATAAAGGCTTCAACATATTGTCTTTGTCAGTAAGCTTTGAAGATTTGTGAGATTTATGAATTCTGAACACATAATTCTACAAAGGTATCTTCTTCAATCCTTGTTTCAGTCGTTTTATAGAGATCTTCAAGTTTGGATTCGTTTGAGAGAGCAAGATTGAAACTTGAATTTCTTGAAGACATGATGATGAAAAAATATTTCATTGAATGCACAGAGATCTTGCAGAATGTTAGAGACAAAGGATATTACATAGTATGAAATATTAAATAGAGTGATTAGTTAAGAGATATGATATACTTGAAGAACATTTAAGTCATGCACGAAAGTGTTCTATTGACAAAACAGACATCACAAAAAAGTCTTATTTGAATAGTTTTTTTGTTTGAAATATAATGACCAAATAATAATTAAATATAAGAGCATGAAGGTCAAACGTTTAAACAATAAATAAAGTTCAGCAGAGAACTTGAAATGTTAAGACGGTGTTGACACGGTGACATCAGCAGCAGCCAGATGCTGATAACTTAGCTTAAGTAGATGAGATATTTTATTTAAAGAGGACTGCTTAACGAAGTCTGAGAGACATCTATCTGCTGAAGGATTCAGCAGAGAGAATTTAGACTTTGCTAAAGTCTAAGTAAAATTGTCTTTAAAGGGTATTTAAAATATTTAAAACTAGTTGTTTTATCCTGAATGGTTTTAAGTAAATCTAAAGCATGCATGGTTTCTACAAATATACTTCGTAGGGAACGTGTTTGATTCCTGAAAATAAGAATCACTATGTGTAAAAATGGTGATAACATATTGTGTGGCCATGGTGTGATACAATCAAGGCTGTGCGGCTCTGGCTTGGTGCACAGAAAGAGTAGTGTGCGACAAAGGTGTGGTGCACCGAAGGAGGAGTGTGCGACAAGGGTGTGGTGCACATGAGTGGTTCTGTGGAGCAGAGACTGGTCGCACAACACTACTTTTGTGCAACACGCTAGAGCCGCACAAAAGAGACGAAACACTCCTAAATTTTCTTTTTTAATTTTTGATAAAAAATAAACTTTTAATCGGGGAAAAGTGAAGGAATACTTACATTATTTGTCTCCATAACTTCTTTAGGCTTCTTTGTGTGACATTTTTTAACAATGTGATGTTTAGGGTTTGGGAGAAATTTTTTGTTGGAAATTTGGTAGAGGCAATGAAGTAAACAAAAGTGAGAATGAGAAGGAAGGTTAAGCATGTATCAAATTTGGGGTGGGGTGCAATTAGAATTTTTGGGGTGTAAGTAGTATATATTGACATTTTATATAGTGAGATTATTGCAATTAGACTGTGGGGTGTGGAAATGTAGTATAAGGGTGTCTATTGTCCTTTTACACCATGTCATTTTTGCAGTTTTTTTAGAGATGTTAATCGGGTAAGTCCCGTCGGTTGCGGTTTAGACGGTCCAGTTTAAAGTCGCTAAAAATGCAAACCTAACTCTGTCGATTTCGATTTAAATGATTTGCTTGTGAGCTATACATAAAAAAAATTATTGAATACTTGTATTTAAATTTAAAATTTGAAATCAAGTAATCAACACAAATCCAACAAAAAAGACATACAACGACATCAACTAAGTAATAAAATTCAAAACACAAGTCATTGAAGCTTCATAATTTAATTTAGTTCAAACAATCAAGTTGTTTAATTAATAGTCATAACATACATATTATTAGATTAAGTCAATTCAAATTAGTTTTCTTTTATTTTCACTTTAAGGTGTTTTAGTAATTTTTTTAGGATGAAGCTATGTAAATAGCAGAAAAACTTATTATTTTATACTAGGGGTTGCATTAGCGACTCGAAAAATCCCAGTGGAGATGTTAGTCGGGCCAACCTTGTCGGTTTCAGCCCCTAATATGTTACAATTTAAACAGGTAGCTAAAAACTCGAGCTTAACCCTTACTTTTTTGGTTTACACGATCTGACCCTGCGGCTTTAATTTCAAACCTATTAACATCTCCAATTTTTTGAATGGGGTGTAAAGAGTATATTTTGGGATGTGGTTAGCCCCACTCAATATAAATAATTGTTGAGATAAAAACCTAGTTTAATTCCCCATACCGTCCTAAATGGACTTTGATAGCACAAGGGCAGTCCAAATAACAAGTTTGAGAATGTGGAAATTTCTTGAATGCCCAAAATCAAGAACCTCGAGTCAACAATACTCATACCATAACTACAAAAATTAGTCATAATCATGTCCACAACCTAGCCATAATTAAATATCACCCCACCACAAGGAAGAGACGCTTTTTCAACTGTGATTCTTTCACCTCATGTGTCATTACACGAGGGAATATTTGTTGTGCCTTGATATGTTTGACAGTGAATTTTTATTGGAAACCCATTTTTTTTAAAACCCTCTCTCACATTTACAATAGATTTTTTCACTCATGGAAACCAACTTCTAGTTTGAGGACGTCAAAATCTTAGTTAGGCCAAAATAATGTAAAAGTCACCCACCTTTTAGCCAATTTCAAATGCACTAACCATTAAAAAAATCATTTTTGTTAACACAACATAGATGAAATGGTTTTTTTCTTGGTCACCACTAGCGTGGGATGACTGTAAGGGTAAAATAGGTCATGCCTATTTTAGTTCTTATTTCCCCTTTCATGGTAAAATTCATATTTGACAAGTTTTGGCATTTTTGGTATTTATATCTTTAATTAGATTATGTTTTCCTTGGTCCTTAAGTTTAACATTATATTTGGAAACAAAATCTTGATATAAATCCTCTTTCAACCGGGTATCTAGTCTCCTTCATTATATGGTAATAAAATCTAGGGGTTTGGTAAGAAGATTTTATTTCTTTTCCTCTAATCCTTGTTCTTGTAGGAGTCGGATTGTTTCATGTGTGTAGGAGATCTCGACATTATATAAAGAGGAGGCTTGGACACGGCAGAAGGGCAGAGATTAAGAGAGAAAACTGAAGGCAGAAACTGGGTGCTGAAACCTTGAAGATCCAGAAGTTGTCTTTCTTTCCAGACGTGAAGCAGTTTTGATTGTAGCTTCTGATGTTATAACATTGGTAGTTGCATTGAGTTCTGGATTTGTGTTTGTCTTCCTGTTAGGTTTTTAGGAAGGTGTTTTGTTTCTTCCCACATTTATTATACTTGTTTTATGTGGGGTTTGTGCTCTCCAAGACGTGTTGTCTTGTGAGAGTGTTTTGTTTGGTGATTTCATAATATTTTTGTAAAACAATTAATCTCTTTAGTGAAATCTTTATGGCCATGAGGCTAGGTCTACAAGCATAGTCTTGTAGATCGTTTTGGTAAACTTTTGAGTTCTGTTTTTCTGTCTAAATAACTCGTCTTCCGCTGTTTTGATTATTTTGACCATTGTGACTTCCATTGTAGCTACATTGGAAACTACATTGGTTTCTCTTGAGAATCCTAGCTATTGTGTTCTTTCAATTGGTATCAGAGCCTTTTCTTGACATCACTAAGAGTTGATTCTGGTAGTAGCCGTGATGGATTCTCAGTATGAGAATGTCGTTCGTCCTCCTACTTTGACTAATGCAAATTATTCTATTTGGAAAGTCAAGATGCGCATCTTCATCAAATCAATTGATGAAAGAGCGTGGCTTGCTGTTCTGAATGGATGGAGTCCTCCTAGAACAACGGATTCTGATGGTGATGTTAAGATCACCAACAAATCTGATTGGTCTAATGAAGTCATGAAGATAGAAATACTGCTTCTTTTAATTCTAAAGCCTTGTCTGCCATATACAAAGCACTAGATGCTAACACCTTTAGGGTTATAGCCAACTATGAGTCTGCTAAAGATATTTGGGAGGCTCTTCAGACCTTGTGTGAAGGACATGCCAGTGTTCGTGCACTAGAATGAATGAATCTGAGGATATCATATCATATTATGGTAGACTTCTTGACATGTCTAACTCTGCTCTTGCTTTAGGTGATCCCATCACTAATAAACGTCTTGTTAGCAAGATGATGCGAACTCTGCCTGAAAAGTTTAATGTCAAAGTATGTGCTATAGAGGAAGCACACGATATTGACAAAATGAGTTTTGAAAGATTGGCTGGTATCCTTCAAAACTTTGAATTGAACCTGAATGATCAAATCAAACAAAAAGGCAAAGGGTCATCATCTTCTCCTCCTATTGTGAAAAACATTGCCTTGCCTGCTCCTATTGATATCTCTTCCGACTTGCTTGATATTCAAAGAGATATTGATGAATCTGGTTTTGGAGAAGAGTCGATAGCTCTTTTGACTACTAAATTTAAAAAAAAAATTGAAAACAAAGAGTCAAAATAGAACTCCATCATCAAGCTCCAAAAACACTTTCAAACCTGATTCTGGTAAATTTGCTCCCAAGGAAAATTCTTTTCAAACACCAGAAAAACCTTTCACAAATCCTTTTGCTTCAAAATCTTCTTACAATGGGAAGAATATTGACTCTATTCAATGTAGAGAGTGTCAAGGATATGGTCATTATGCAAACCAATGTGCAAATACTCTAAGGAATAAGGGTTTAAACTTTTCAGCAACTTTGAGTGATAGTGATGGAGAAGATCCAGGAGATCTCATCACTCTCACTGCAGTATACGATTCTGAAACTGATTGTGCAGGTCCTCTGTCCAATGTAGCTTCCAATGTAGCTACATCAAAAGATGCAGTGGACAGAAACAGGGAAGATCACTGCTGCTTTAATACCTCTGTCACAGAAGGCGGTGGAGAATCAGAGTCTGACCTGCTAGAAGGTTACAAAGAGCTATACAAGGATTGGGGGAAGCAAGCTCATCAAGTTACATTGCTTGGAAAGGCAAACGAACTGCTGAAGAAGGCCAATGAAGAACAGAAGGAGTGCATTACAAGACTGGAGAGTTTGTTGAGTAAGAAAGATGTTGAGATCGAAGGATTAAAAGAGCAGCTCACTCAAGCCAATGAAACCATGGCCAAATGGAATTCAAGTCAACAAAAAATGGATGAGATGCTGAATTCAGGTAAGTCTTGTAAGTCAGGTATTGGTTTTGTACCAAAGATGTTTGTGAGAGAGGGTGAAGGTACCTCTGAACCTAAACAGCCCACGCAAAATTTTCAAAATCCAAATTTCTTTGAAAAACCGAAATCGAGAAAGAAAAATTTTGTGTGTCATTTTTGCCATAAGCCTGGTCATATTCAACCATTCTGTTTTCTGAAAAAGGCTATCTATGAGGAAGAAGTAAGGCATGCTTTCTTGGTTAAAAATCATATGCAGCATCGAATGCAACAACCAATGCAGCATCCAATGGAAGTCACATTTGAAGCTACATCAGAAATCACATTCACAGAAACAGCAACCAAAAACCTTTAAACAAATGTGGGTTCCTAAAGGCAGTAATAACAAAGGTAAATCCAAATACTGTGAGCCATTTGACATATGTCCTGGTGCAAAATGGTCTGATGATGAACAATGTAATGTAACCTTCACATCTTTGAAGTCTCATATAGCTGGGTCATTGTACTTTGATAGTGGTTGCTCTAGACATATGACAGGTTCTATTGAGAATTTGAAGGACTATGTGAGTGTCAATGGTGGTTCTGTGACTTATGGAGGAGGTGCCAAAGGTAAGATAATTGGCAAAGGAACCTTGAATGTTGATGGTCTTCCAAATCTCACCAATGTCTATCATGTGGAAGGGCTTAAGACCAACTTGATCAATATAAGTCAATTATGTGATGATGACCTTCAGGTAAGGTTTGATAAACATTCTTGTGAAGTTTTTGATCAAACTAACAAGTGTTTTCTGACAGGTACTAGATCATATGACAATTGCTATATGTTCAACAATGGCCAAACATGTCACAAGGATAGTCTTGATATTACAGAACTATGGCATCAAAAACTAGGACATATGAGTTTTCATAAGCTCCATGAGCTTGTGAAACATGATGCAGTGAAAGGATTGCCAAGCTTGGATAAGAACTACACAAAGGTATGTGGACCCTGTCAGAAAGGTAAGCAAATTAAGGCTTCTCACCTTCCCATATCTCAGTGTTCCACATCTAGGTGTCTTGAGATGATTCACACAGATTTCATGGGTCCTATTGAGGTAGAAAGTCTAGGAAAGAAAAAATACACCTTTGTTTGTGTTGATGATTTTTCTAGATAAATATGGGTAATTTTCTTGAGAGAAAAATATGAAACTTTTGAGGCTTTTAAAATTTGGTACACTCGTGTTATGAACTTATATGATCTAAAGCTTATTAAAATTAGATCAGATCATGGCACGGAATATGAAAATTCCTCCTTTTCTAGCTATTGTGCCTCAAATGGCATATCCCATGAATTTTCTGCTCCTAAAACTCCACAACAAAATGAAGTGGCGGAAAGAAAGAATAGGACACCTCAAGAGATAGCTAGAGTCATGTTGAGCTCTAAAAATTTGGCAAAAAAGTTTTGGGCTAAAGCTTTGAACACAACATGTCATATTGGAAATAGGATCATCTTGATACCAGGTAGTACCATGACACCTTATGAAATCTTGCTAGGAAAGAAACCAACATTAAAATATTTTCATGTTTTTGGATGTGTGTGCTATCTTCTCAAAGATAAAGATCATCTTTCTAAATTTGATTCTAAAAGTGACAAGTGTGTTTTCATGGGCTACTCCACTAATAGTCGTGCATACAGAGTCTTTAATCTTAGGACTAAAACTATCATGGAGTCTATGAATATTGTTTTTGATGATCTAACGAATCTTGGCCACAAAACCATTGAGGATGATGTTTCAGGAATTCTTGATTTTGGAGATCACGCCGTAACCTCGCGAAACCGGTGAACCCGACTGACGTACGTAACTCGCATGTCCGTGAAGTTCAGTGGATGTGATTCAGAATGTGACTCCTAATGTAGTTCCGAAAATAGCTACATCAGAAGCTACATTGGACAGAAACTTGGCAGACGCTGAAACATGCTCAGAACAAGTAGAGACTCAGTCCAGTTTGACTGATTATGGGCATGATATTCCTAGCAAAATTCAGAAAGTGCATCCCACTTCACAAATCATAGGTAATGTACATGATGGGGTGTCAACAAGAAGAAAAGGTAAGGTAGACTATAGAAAACTTGCTTGCTTGTCTACTCTAGAATATGAAGAAATCCATGCATCTTGTTTTGTGTCTACCATTGAACCTAAGAATGTGCATGAAGCTCTAAAAGATGAGTGTTGGATAAATGTCATGCAAGAAGAACTTGATCAATTTTCTAAAAATGATGTTTGGTATCTTGTTCCTAGACCCACTTCTGTGAATGTTATTGGAACAAAATGGATTTTCAAAAACAAATCAAATGAAGTGGGAGAAATAATAAGAAACAAAGCAAGACTTGTGGCTCAAGGGTATACACAGGTTGAGGGGGTGAATTTTGATGAAACCTTTGCTCCCGTTGCCCGCATTGAGTCCATACGTCTGCTTCTTGCCATTGCATGCTTTCTTGATATTACTCTTCAACAAATGGACATAAAGAGTGCTTTTTAAAATGGTATTCTTGAAGAAGAAGTTTTTGTGGAACAACCAAAAGGTTTTGAGGATCCCCATAAGCCCAATCATGTTTTTAAGTTAAAAAAGGCCTTGTATGGACTCAAACAAGCTCCTAGAGCTTGGTATGGGAGACTTACAGACCATCTTTTAAAAAGTGGGTTCAAAAGGGGAGAGGTGGACAAAACTTTTTTTATTCAAAAACAAGATAAACACATTTTGATTGCACATATTTATGTTGATGATATTGTGTTTGGGTCCACCTCCAAATCCTTGGAAAAAGAATTTGTGAATTGCATGACTTCCACTTTTGAGATGAGTATGGTAGGGGAATTGACTTTTTTCTTAGGAATTCAGATTAAACAGTTGCATGAAGGGATGTTCATATCTCAAGCCAAGTGTGCTCTTAACTTGGTGAAGAAATTCAATCTTGAGAATGGAAAACAGAAGAAAACCCCTTGTGGGTACATCCAATAAACTTTGCAAAGATGAAAAATCTGAAAGTGTTGACCATACATTGTATAGGAGCATGATAGAAAGTCTGCTATATTTAACTGCCACCCGTCCAGACATCATGTATAGTGTGTGCTTGTGTGCTAGGTATCAAGCAAACCCTAAAGTCTCTCATTTGAAAGTCACAAAGAATAATTAGGTATGTTGGTGAGACTTGTGCTATGGGTTTGTGGTACACAAAACACACTAATACCAATCTTGTTGGTTTGAGTGATGCTGATTGGGCTGGTAGTGTTAATGACATGAGAAGTACTTCAGGTGGATGTTTTTATTTGGGAAACAACTTGATCTCTTGGTTTAGTAAAAAACAAAATTGTGTTGCCCTCTCAACAGCTGAATCTGAATACATTGCTTTAGGTAGTGGGTGTACACAACTTTTATGGATGAACCAAATGATCAAGGATTATGGCTTACACAGCAATGTATTAACCATGTATTGTGACAACACCAGTGCCATAAGTATAGCAAAAAATCATGTTCAACACTCTAGAACCAAGTACATTGATATAAGACACCATTTTATTAGAGACTTGGTTGAACAAGGTATTATTTGCATTGAACATGTGGGAACTGAAAATCAATTGGTCGATATTTTCACTAAGAGTCTAGATTTTGAGAGATTTATAAATCTTAGAAATCTCTCAGATATGTGCCATGTGACCCTTCACTATATATATATATATATATATATATATATATATATATATATATATATATATATATTATATATATATATATGGCATCTTGCATTGAGTTTTTAGGGGGGCACACTAGTTTCATCTTTTATGTGTTAGTACCCTTGTTTGCTGTCTTGGATTTTCATTCAACATCTATTGTGATTTCATTGTTCTGATTCTCCTCACTCTCTCCTAAAAATGATATATCAATTGAAAAATCTTAAGTCCACAAAGGAAAGAGCTACCTTTTTGAAATTTAGGGATGTAGCAATCTATCTTGGTACTATGGAACTTAGGTTCTCATGGGTTGATCTTGAGAAAATTGACTCCCCTCAATAGAAAAAGAGTGAAAGCTACCTAACAGAAAAGAGCTACCTGATCGATGTATTTTATACGTCGATTTTATATGCTTCTGTGACTTGAATTAGGCTATTTCATGAGTCTTTTGAGTACTAATATATGTTTTTGGTGAGTTTTGTAAGTTTCAGGATTGTTCGTGAAAATACGCGAAACTCCAGGGTTTTAAGTGCAAATTACAAAGAAAGAAGAATTGAAGAAAATGAAAGATGTCATTCTCGACACCTCATGGACGCAGCCTCGACCTTGCGACCGCAAGGTAGGCAAGATCGGTCCCCGGCCGCAATCGAAGAGCCAAGAAGCACACATCGGAGACCTTGCGCGACGCAGGTATCAAAGACTGCTGCTGACCGCAAGGTAGGCAGAATGCGCAAAATTCGGGTTTTCACACAGTCATTCGATTCAATCACAACTCCCAAGTATATATAGAAGTCAGATGCCGAGCCTAAGCATAAGGAGGACGGCTGGAAGCTCTCTTTACATAGATTTTAGGTAGTTTTAGATTGTATAACATAATTAGGTTTTGTAATTTCAAGTATTGAAGATCAAATCATGTCTTCCATCATCTTCATGTGCTGTTCATCGTCTATGATGAACTAAATCATCCATAATCTAGGAGGTGGGAGGTAACTTGTATCGAATTTATGTTTTGATTCTTATATTTATGTCTATTCAATGCTTGTTGATTGTGTTGTTTATCAATCCCTCTATTATTTTGCTTTGAACAAATGAATGTAATCGCAAATAATAAAGGCTTAGAGGTGCATGACCAAGTGCATATGTCGCACACGGCTCACCAACACAATAAATTGGACCTATCGAAGCACGAAGAGTGATAAGTTAGGACCGTTCTTACATGATCTAGGTGACAGATAGATCATAAATCTAGGTGACACTAGAGATTACAGCCTCGTGCTTAGGATATGGAATGGGTGAATTTTATGGGATGGGAGACTGAACCAATTGTTCAACAACCATATCTATTTTTAGTGAACGAACCCAAGACATTGAATGACATTATTATGAATTGAACATAAAGGAGATATAAGTGAAACCTGAATCCTAGATTTCCACTACCATAAGATCTTCATATCTGTTATCCTTTGTCCTAATTAGTTAACATCTATAACTAGTAAATTAGAGTAGAATTAAACATAAAAACCCCCCTTAGGTTAATAATTTGCTATCTATAACCAGACTGTCGTGATCACTTGTCTTTGTGGGTTCGACCCTTGCTTCCCAAAACTATTCTATAATAGTCTTGTACACTTGCAAGGAAATAGATAAAATAAAACATCGATCACTACCTATGAACAAGTTGTGGCACCTTTTCAATTTATGAATCCTTGATTTCATGGGTTGATCAAAAAGTAAAGTGGCTTCCCTTAAATAGTATGAAAGGTTCCTAGTGGCATGTTGTGAATATGCTTGAAATAAAGTAAAACTATTCTCATAGGGAAATAAATTACCTGTGGTTTTTATGGGAGTTGAGTGTCGCTTTTGGTTAACAAGAGAAGTGTACATAAAATCACAACTTTGGCGAATGTATCTCCTAATGCAGCCTACATTGGAAACTACATTCAAATGATCTAGACATTTATCACATGTGTGTGATCGCATTGGTTTTATGATCTTGGCATATTGATAGGCATAATTTCTAGGTCATAATCGTTTTTGATCATATCGCCCAGTTGATCTTTTGTCCTATCTCATATAAAGTGCAATCTATATACCAATGTTCTCCTTGAAGTCTATTTGGTTGTCTAACTGTGTAGTGTCCATGAGCTTTTGATCCGCATTATGCTTGCGATTGTCTAAGTGGTGTGACAATTTTGGTTAGTTAGTAGTGTTAAAAATCCTTGATAATTTCAAAATTCAAAGATTCAAAACTAAGATTGGTTGTTATTCCTCACTTCACTTCCACCTATTTCTTGACAAAATCAGATCTTCTATCTCTCCCTTTAATGTGATTTGGTCAATATT